>JAQFVV010012548.1:0-709087 GCA_028023455.1 Epiperipatus broadwayi
AGGTGGCAGAAACATATGGGTGAGGTTACTCTTTTATCATACCAAACTCTCGGGGAGCTGAATTTTATAATGTAATATTGCAAATGTCAAAAATTCTAATTCTTGATTTTTAAAATATTATTAATAAAAATATATAACATAAGTTACTGCCAAAATTAATTAAACAAAACTTTTTTATTACGCACACACATTACACAAAAATTCTGAGGACTGAATTAACTATTGAATAAATTTAATTGAAGTTATATGCATCGATGGAACAGATTTAACACTATTTTAATATTTTGCTAAGCATAAATACACTACATAGAATATGCATTTAAACAACTCAAATCTTTTAACTCCAGGCTAAAAGTTCACATCCAAACTGATGCTAGTTTAATGATATACTGATAAGATCAATGCAAAATGAGAATGTTAGCATAAAACAATCATGCTCACAGGAATTTACATCTGTAGCAGGATATCATTAGAGGAATAATGATCCTTGTCCAATACAGGAATGCTTCTGTCTGGCGAGGTAATACTGATCTTTGCTGGCTTACTGTCCCAAATCGGGCATTAGGAAGTCAATGGTGTAGGAAATACATTTACGACCATTGGCAACTAGATGGCTGCCATTTTTGGACCATGCTTCACATGGGTAATATATCCTGTATACTAACGCATGAGAATCCGATGTGCCTCTTCAGATTACATTGACATAAATCACCTGTACATCCATTCACCAGCACCATTTCAACTATGAAACAACCCAAAATTAACCAACTTAAACTAACATAATCTTACGAATCTATGCAGCCATTTATATAAGCCTATTTTTTAAAATTTATTAGTTTAATTTAATGAAAATGGAAATGATAGTAGCAAACATTATAAATAAAAATATTACTGAGTAATTTAGAAGTTATTTAGTCAGACGAGATTTTTTTTAAGAATTAAGTGACATTTAAAATTAATACTTGAAAAGTTCGTATTTTAGTTTAAAAGTTCAAATCTCATTTGAAAGAAAAAAGTTCATATTTTCCATGGCGCCAGATTATTGTAGTCCGTCGTTGTGGTCCTTGATGCTGCACACCACTTAATTCAAAGTTTTTTCCATTCCAGACGAATTTGTTATTAGCAATTTTTCGGGAACCATCATTCTAGAGACTGTCTTAGTTGGTACAAATATGGGGAATGAAAATTTATTGCATGACCCCTACATTTTGGATTTCTGCAATACACATATAAAATATGTTTAAATAAACATAATCAGCAAGAGCAATCCAAATTCCCAAAAGTTTTCTTCTTTTTATATAGTTTCGAATTGCTTATTGAATTCCAGGATTGATCTTGCCCGGCTTGGCGCTGTTTTTATTGGTGATGATGATTTTCTCTGTGAACCATGTGTTCATTCGCATCATTATTGTCCTGTTTGTTTTAAAGTGGGAAACACCAAATTTTATTACTAGTAGTTTAATTTATCTCTTATCTGACTTACAATCGATTAAATGCCTCCAAGGGCCTGTTTGCTATTATATCATTACATTTAAATAGAAAATCATTTCCATTTTACTAAAATTTAAAAATAACTTTTAACAGAAAATAAGTAACGGCTTTTATTATTTTCTTTTACATTCCTTCAAAATAATCTTTTATCTTTAGATTTTTTAAACTTTAACTTACTTTTAAGTAATTATTTAATTAGTTTACCATCTATTCACGTTATGTATATTGATTTAAATAAAATTTTTATTAATTTTTTTATATTTCTATTTGAGGGCGATTTTATTTAGCAATCTTTTTCACTTTTATTTGAAAGTGATGTAACAGCATGTATGTATACCATTACAATATAAAATCAAGATTAGTAAAAAAATGAGATGTTAAATGAATATAAGGAGGCTTATTAATTTTAACATTATTATTATTATAAATCTACATTTAAATGTATGTATTAAAATTAAATATATATACAGAATTATTACATGTAAAATCTTTTTTATTATAAAATTTTTAGTTTTTTACATGCTCGTCTCCGTACAGCTACTCTTAGGCATGATGATGAAGGCCAAGCGACTCTTCTGAACTGTCTTTTGAGAAATTACCTCCATTATAATTTATTTGATCAAGCTGATAAGTTAGTCTCTAAGTCTTCTTTTCCAGACTCTGCGTCAAATAATGAATGGTCTCGCTTTTTGTATTATTTAGGTAACAACTTTTATTTCATATTATTTAAAAATAATCCTTTGTTTTTTCTTTTATCATTATTGTTAATTTTTTTTTTTTTAATAAAATTAAGTAAATGAAACTTATTTTTATTTTTTTGAATTATAGTATTATTAATGTATATATATATACACAAAACAAGCAAAACTTTCCATACAGTAGTGCCACTCAGTGCAAGCCAGAGTAATTAATAGATCAATGGATGACTTGCACTAAGTGGTACTATTGTATGGAGAGTTTTGCCTCTTTTAACAGTTTGAAAAGACATAAGAAATGGTGATCGTGTGATGTTTAGTGGTTCAATGTATATAGGGTGAGGTCTACTATAAAGAAAATTATTATGAACAAAGCATATAACAAACATTTTTTCTAATTAAATTAAGATTTATATAATGAAGGTAAATATTATAACATAAACTTGTTTGTTATGCTTTGTAAAAAATTAAGTTAGCAGTTTAATTAGCTTATCTGTTTATTTGTATCTTTAGTAATGAAAATATATTATCAGTGAATACAATGTTGATAGTATTTGTTTATATTTACATATACCCAATACATACTGTATATGAAGATACGTATATATAACATTGTTATAATCAACTTATTACCAATCCATTACAAGGTAAAGATCTTTCCAAGTTTAATCATATTTCTCCATATCATTCCAAGAAATTTTGTTATTTCATTCATTCATCTCACATATAGTCTTTTTTAGACTTTTTATGATCTTTTGAATCCAGTTTAATACTAGTTTTCTATCTATTGTCATTTTTCTAACAAATATAAAATCCAAGTTCATTTTATTTTCTTAAATTTTTTCAATATCTGTGATTTTTGTTACTTTTCTTATTCATATATTTTGTTTTAGATCTTTCTTTATTATTCCAAACATACATCTCTATATTTTGTTGAATGGTTTGAAATCTGAATTATTTTTTGTTAATCATCTAAATCTCAGATCTATCTGTAAGAACTAGTAAAACATTTATTCAAAAAAACTTTTTCCAAACATAACAATATATTTAATTTTATGATTTTATCCATAATGTTTTGATCTGTATTAATAATCTAACAAAGATATTTGTATTTATTAACTTTTTCTAATTCATTATCAGCTTTTTTTTTTTTTTTTACGTGAAAGCCATTAAATATAAATTTTTCATTAGCATTTATATTTAGTTCTATTTTCTTGCTTTCATTTGATAATTCTTGTAATATTTCCTGATGTTTTGAAGCATTATTTGCAAAAACAATCACTTTATCTACTTGTTCTAGATGATTTAAATAATTGGTATTCATTTGTATTTCTTTTTTTTTTTGTTATATTAATCCAGAAAATACTTCCCAGCAGCTAAAATTTTATTCTCACTGTGTAATATAATCACTGTTGCTGCATTCTGGGAAATATTCTTCAGAATTAGACAATAACTTGGGTCTACACCTTAACCTTCCAAAGCACGAATCATCCTAAAATGCTTATTAAGTCATCAAATACTTATTCTTCAAATTTAAATTATAATAACAATTCATATTCACTGGGCCTTTCTATAACTTTTCTTACTACTTGAATGTGATCTATTGTAATAAAACTACTTTTAAATCTAATTCTGTCAGTGTGAATTCATAATTCTCTACACAAGTCATAATGATTTTAGTACCGATCTTATATAAAATCGACAGAAGATTAATGTCTAATTTCTAATATCTTTTTCATCTTATTACCATGATATTCTCCCCTAATCATGTACATCTTTATCATTTAGTCATCCAGTATATAGCTTTACCAACAATTTCTCTATTTCTTTATTTAAAGATATTGATAGTAACTTCATTATTTTGTGAAGCATTTCCACTCTTTATAAATTAAATTGCACATTGTACTCTTTTTTTGAATTACTTGGAATATGAGAATATGAGAAGATTTAAATATAAAAACTGTTTTTTTTTTTTGTTTGTTCTTTATTATTATATAAATCTTTATAGAATTGTTCTACACATTTCATATTGGTTCTTGTTTTATTTAATAGTGTCACCTTTTCCTATTATTGCTGACATAAGGTTCCTTCCAACATCAAGAAGTTGAGTTATATTTTTGAGATTTTACTTTTATATTGTTCCTTTCTAATTCACTATTTTATTTTTGTATGTAATTTTTTTTTTGTACCATTTTATAGAATTCCAAATATTCAATTTTTCTAAATGAATCATTTAAAAATGTTACTTTCTTTATACATTATATTGTCTCAATTAAAAATTGTATTAAATCTACCACTTACTTTATTTTGCTGTAATATCTTATACAAATGCAATTTAATCACCTCACTTTTTTTGTTAAAATTGTTCAAAATAAGATGGATAAATTGCATTTATATTAAAAAATTTATTTGTGAATTTTATTTTTTTTGCCTTATTTATATGTTAGCTGATTTCAGTAGAGTATTATCAGTTATGGTATTCAAAATATTAATGATAGACCATTATCGAAGTCTTTAATATTTTAAAGCAATTTGCAAGTTCTAGCTTATTTAAATTTTTGAGGTATTTATAAATATTAAGAATGTCAACTGTTAAAGCTATTTTTCTTAATAAAATTATCCCTCTAGTTTTGCATTAACACAAATCTCAACAGTATCTTGAAAGTTATATTTCATTGTAGTCAAAATACAATTCAACGCTGTTATATCTTCATTTGAATGATTCCAAATTGATTTTTGCATTGTTTTTTGTTTTAAAAAAGATATATTAAGTATACTTTTTTTTTTCTGCAAATTTCACAAGTCTATTTTCTTTCTTATTTTTGTCCCTGTGTCCAAATTTACCAAGTAATTCTTTCGTATGTCAATTGATTTTCTATTCTAGCATTAAAATCTTCCATACTAATTTAAAAATATTGTTTGATCTAATCAAAAGCACTCTGAATATCCCACTTCTTCATCAGAATGAAAACTTATTGAGTATAAATCTGAAATTTGGATTTGATATCTTCCATTAACTGGAGTAACCAATTTTACCATTCTTATATACTATTATCTACAATGGTCTATTTTTATTTATATTAAATAAGACCGACTCCATTTGTGATACCAATATGTGTGCCTTTATAATAAAGTATATATTTCCACTTTTCAAATCAATGGTCTTTTCAACATTTCTTTTAATTGACTATGTCCTGTTTTAATACTAGACAGTTTTTCATCCAGTTTACAGTTGTAATTAGATAAATGTAAGATTGTCATTGAATGGCAGCTTATGTCCATGAATTTTAAACACCTTTTATTTACTAACTATTCCTTTGGCTGATGATTTTTTATCTTCTGAAATGTGAGGGCTATATATTTTTTTTAGTTTATCGTAATTGTGAATATAAAAGAATAATTATTCACTCATTGACACATCCTGCTTCCAAGAAAATCCAGTTAATGTCTCAGTAAATTCTATTGTGTTTTTTTGTTTTAAACTTGAAAGTAAAAGTCAGTAAATTCATTGATAATACAATGTATGATGATCCACACTGTTCGATGGCGCTGTTACTAGTGCAAAACAAATAGATATAATGTTTTCAGTAACAAGAATGTCTGAAATGTACATTGATTCTTTTAAGATCTCAAATAGAAATCAGAGTTTCTCTTTTCAGTTAATAGCCAACTCTTTTTTGCAGTTTATATATATATAATACAGTCAGGATTCAACTGTATATGAATCAGAATGAGGTGTCCCTTATAATTGTTGCCCATGAAAATCTTCATTTAACGTATGTACTGTATATATGAACTGTTGCTGTATTTGTTGGAAATATTCATGGATATGATCACAGACAAATTCTATAGTACTATGAAACATGTATGTGAGTATATATATATATATGTATGTACACATACAATTTTTATTTTTCAGGTCGTATTAAAGCCATCCAGTTAGATTATAGTGAAGCTCACAAACATTTGGTCCAAGCAATTAGAAAGGCACCCCAGCATACTGCTGTAGGATTTAAACAAACAGTATGTAATTTTTATTTTTATGCATTTGTATTTCTTTTTATCTTATATCTATTTGGCAGTCATTAAAGAAAAAAAAAATTAATATATTTAGAGAAAAATAAATATCATTAATAAAATTTTTTCATTTTATTGTATTTACAAATAATTTTAGTTGATTCATTTTTAGATATTGTTTATTTTTGTTATTTTAATTCATTATTATATTAAGTTGCTAATATTTGTGATTTCTAAACATTCATAAGCAAAGATGAAAAATTGGGAGAAAATGTTGAAAAATAAATTTATGTATGCCTGATTTTATTAAGTATTCTATCCATTTCACATCTTTTTTGTGTTAATAAGAATTTATGCATAAATTGAAAAAATTAAAAACATATTTTGCTGTGATCTATTAATTTGCTTTGGTTGACCATCAGTTTTTTTTTCAGATTATTGATGATGTTGCGGCTTATCTTCACTCTCTTACAGCTATATATAAAATGAATTTTCTGGTTTTCCTTACATTTGATGGCAGAAACTGCTAATATATATATATATTGATTTATTAGTTTTAAAATAATCAAAAGATGTCCATATTGTAAAGAGAATAGTTTAAATGAGTTAACAACACCACTCATTTTTCTCAGGCTTGAGATCAATTTACTAGAACTTTGAGAACAAACATTTTTTATTTCGTTTTGAAAAGAAAATTATTAAATATTTATGATTATTTTTGCAAAATATTCATATAGTGTTTATTTTAAAATAAAAGTATTCATGATTACATTTGATTTTATTCAAAAGTGTTTGGTTTTAAGAAGACAAATGAAGAAAAACTTATGGTAAAAAAGAAAATTTGGTTGAACCCATCTTCACAAATATCATAGTAAAAAGATTTTGTTAGTTTTAAATAAATATAAGTGCAATTTTAAATTTTAGAACAGAATTGCATTAATTTATGATGGCTTAAGAATAACTTATTTGGATTTTAGAAATTGAGCTCAAATAACAAATATTTTTAGTCTTTTTTTGGTACTAATTACTTAGCTGGGCTTGGCCGCCTGTTGGCGTTGCTGTTTGTCCAAAACAGCTAGAAATACCATTTACGCGACCTACACTTATGGCTAAGAAAACTGTTGTGTTTATCTTAGCCATTGCAGGCCACTTGATGGCATTGCACAGAAATATTACGGCCTGTTTATGCTTTGCGACACTTTATGCGAATTTGCTATTCTTTTGTCTGACAGTGTTTGGATATCAAGTGGCCACAAGTTTTGATATCTCCAGAGCAGAGTAATTTCATTTTTACTTAAATCACAGTCTGACTTGCTAAGAATTGTCACACTGTTCCCACCCTTCCCTACACAACTTGGAATGTGCAAAACATTGGGAAAGGGTAGGGCCGAGTCTATGCGAAAACTCACGCTTTCGCAAGAAACTATACAAGACAAATAAAATGGTGCACAAATTGTGCCACTTACCGATGTCAGTCAGGCTTCTGCAACTGAAGATATTTGATTTCTAAAAATAAAATATTAAAGATGTAGTAGGAAAAAATAAAAGGATCAAAAACTATCATTAATAGTAAAAATTTTTTTTAAAAAGTGCAAAATAGAAATCGCGTAATACAAATCGCCATATAGCCAAAAAAAAGTCACTGTATTTTAAACATGAAAAAAGAAAACGAAAGTTGTAAAAGTCTGAAGTTTTGATGTTATTGTAATTTTTTTGGGGTGGGGTGTTGAAAAGATCAAAAAATGTAATTAATAGGAAAAGTTGTTTTTAAAAATGGCAAAATAGACATCACATAATAAAAATAAAGGCAAAAAAAAAAAATCGCCGTATAGTCTCCGCCTTTTGAAAAAAAAAAAAAAAACAACAAAAGTTGAAAAAGTCTAAAGCTTTAGTATGTCAGTGGTATACAAATAAAGCCAAAAAAAAAAATCACTGTATTTTTTTTAAAGAAAAAAAGAAAACGAAAGTTGAAAAAGTTAAAAGTTTTGATCTTATTTTAATTTGGGGGGTGGGGGGGTGGATTGAGAAATACTTTGTAAAAGTTAGAGACAGAAGTTGTTTTTGTTTGTTTTTATTTTAAAAAAAAAGGTAATAAAAATTGATTTAAAAAATAAAAGTTAAAGCTGAAAAAAAAAATCGCCATATAGCCACCACCCTAAAAATGAAATATTAAAAACGAAATAGAAAAAATTAAAGGGATCAAAAAAAGTCACCATATTTTAAAAATTGAGGTCCGGTAAAGTTGCATTGTTATTATTTTTGGCTGGCAACAACGCACACCATGAAGCGACCAAGCCCGGCTAAGTAATTAGTATCCTTTTTTAAATTTTTTATCAGCAGTGCTGCAACCATTCAATAAGAAACAGCTCTTATTCTGATTACATGTTAATTTATGACTTTTTTTCTATATTTGCAGAGTTGAAATATTATTTTTAAGAATGTTTTCATTTGTAAACATATTTATAATTAATAAAGTCAAATTTATTAATATATAATATAGAATAAAGGTTTAATCTTAAAATAATGTAAATGTAACCTAAACAGTTTTTAGTTGCTTCAAAAAAACGTGTAATGCAAAAAAATCATGTCTTTGTATGATGATATTTACAGATTATATTTATGTTTTGTTTTTTAAATCAAAAAAAAAATCTAAATACATTTTTAGTAGCATTCAAAATAATGATGCTGTATAATTAACTATTTTATATTTGATAAAATTAATAATTTTCTAAAAAAAAATTTGAAAAAAAAAAAGGATAAAGAAAGATATTTTAAAGATTTTTGGGTACTATTATGTCAATTATTCAAGTTACAAAAAATTAATCAAATAGTTTATTACTTGTGATGTTATATAGTTTTTGGGCACCAGAATCATAGAGTTCAGCTGCTATTCATAGATCTTTAGTTTTTGAATTGGTCTCTTTACCACTACACTAAACCATGCAAAATCTTACTTAAATTTTAAACAATATGATAAAGAAGTTTTAAGTTATTTTTTAGCTAAAGAATAAAAGAAAAATATTCCCTTCTATTTTTTATTTAAATGATAAGACAAAGAATTAAAATCAGTTTGCTACTTAATCTAAATAAATGTGATTTTTAGCTGATAAAAAGTATTTATATATCATTAAAGTGAATTATTATTCTATTTGATTGATATGAATATGTTATATTTTTTGCACAGTTTCTATGTGTAAATGTTGTACATAAAAAAAAATAATAGTTTTTATAATCACAATACTTATACCGGATACATTAAAATGTCAAGTATTTACATTTTTTAAAAAAAATCTTTGCTTTATATAAAAGTTACTTTGCCAATAGGTTGTAGGTTTGGCAAATATAAATTTGTATATTAAATATTTTTTACATAAATATGGAGTTACATTTATAGATCTTATATTTTAACTGTAAAAGTAAATTTTTTTTAAAAATTGAATTTTTTTTTTTTTTCTCTTTTTGAACAAAAATATCTTGATGGAATGTTTTGTTTCAAAGTTTTTCATCTGATTTTGATAACATTTGAACGAGAGTAATAATCACAAAACCCACCAATAATATAATAAACATACAAAATTTAAAACATATATATATATAAATTTATTTAGAATGTTAAATATTTTTTTTTGTTGTAAAAAAATATTTTTATTTATTTTATAACTTGTTTTTATATATGGGCAAAGAAAAATGAGAACATATGTATAAGAAAGACATGAGGCTTTCTCAATCATCTATACACATTTAATTCATCAGTTTGATGTTATATTTCTGTATGAGGCAACAATAAGTTTTAAAATAAATGATACTACCTAAAATGTTAATTGCAATTATGATATTTATTGATAATAATAGAAGGATTAAAAGCTTAAAACTAAAACAGAGCACTATGTCAGTAAAATAAAAATCAAAGATTCATAGTATGATTTTTTGTCTAGAAAGAAAATAGCTTAACTTTTAACTTGCTCATATTGTTTGGATTTAAATGTATATTAAAGATTATACATTTGGCTAATGCTTAAATAATTTACTATTTAAGAATAAAACTGAAATAACTCAAGATACTGTGAAATCTTTAGCGCTCGTTACAATATGTAAGACAGCCAACCAGATATCAAGGATAGCTGTCTAAAATGACGTCAAACCTAAACACACAACAAAGATTTTACGAGAAAAGGGCAGCCACCTTCTCTCAACTTTTCTTTCTATACATCTAAGCCAGTCGTAAGCATTTAGTTTGAAAATTTGAAGCTTTATATATCTTCACAATTAACTCACTGTGTCTAAATCATAAACGTACAACGCAAAATCCTATGATTTACTACAAAGTAGTGTTTAGAATACATAACAAGCAGGAAAGTATGTAAATAATATTTTAATTTGCGAAGCACTGATAGTTGAAAACTGAAATAACTCAAAGATACTGCGAAATCACTAGCGCTTGTTACAATACATAACTGACAGCCAAATTAAAATATTATTTAAGAGTAAAAATATTAAAATGATATTTTTTATTCTAGCATTCTTATTACATAATAATTTTTTTATATACTTAGTGTTTATGTAAATATATATTGAATTAAATATTTCTATGGATTGTTGTTATAATAAAAGAATAGAAATGAGGAGATAATATCTATGTAAACAGAAATCACCTTTAACCATTGATGTTATCAAGTAATTATCAGTTACTACTAATTGATCATTTCTGCGGCTAAAGAAGTTTTCTCATTAACCTATAATAGTTTATTTGTTGGAGTTTTTTGTTGAAGTAAAATGGGTTCTGACTATTTTTTATAGGTATGAGAATGTGAAAGAATAGCATCTTTTTTGATATTCTGCAAATGTTATTTTAAAATGCTGCAGAATTGTATATGTTAAATTAAACATTTTCATGAATTGTTATTATAATAAAAAATAGAAATGAGATAATATCCATGTAAACAGAAATCACTTTTTATTGTTAATGTTACCAAATAATTATCTGTTACTATAACTGACAATTCCTTAAATTAAACAAGTTTTCCCATTAGCTTATAATAGCATTTTTGTTGGAATTTTTTTGTTGAAATAAAAAGGGTCCCTCTTTTACTTTAATCCTAAGTTCTTATATGAATTTAAACCCAGAAAACTATTTTTTATTGGTGTGAAAATATGAAAGAATATAATCTTTTTTGATATGGATATTATCTCATTTCTATTTTTTATTATAATAATAATTCCTGGACATATTTAATGCAATACAGTATATACAATTCTGGAGTATTTAAAAATAATATTTGCATAATGTCAAGAAAGATACTATTTTTTCACATTCTCACACCAATATAAAATAGCTTTCTGGGTTTAAATTCATTTAAGAACTTGGATTTGAAATGAAAGAGGGAGCTCTTTTACTTCAACAAAAAACTCCAACAAAAAGCTATTATAAGTTAATGAGAAAACTTGTTTAGTCTCAGGATTTGTCAATTAGTAGTATTTGATAATTACTTGGTAACATAAATGGTTAAAGAGGATTTTTGTTCACATGGATATTATCTCATTTCTATTCTTTATTATAATAACAATCCATGGAAATGTTTAATTCAATATATGAATATTTGCAGAATGCCAAGAAAGATGCTATTCCTTCACATTCTCACACTTATAAGAAATAGCTGGGATCACTTTTACTTCAACAAAAAACTCCAAGAAAAAGTTATAGATTAATGAAAAAACTTGTTTAACCTCAGGAATTGTCAATTAATACGATGTTTCCTCAAAAATAAATTTGAGTCTTATTAATTTTTGCCCCCCCCCCCCAATACTGTGGGGCGTATTTTCAGGCTAGATCTTATTTTTTTACGTACAAAAATTTACATTTATTCAAATACTTTTCTTTATAGAAAGCTGTAAGATTCTTACCCTGGGAGCTTCTTACAATTCCTTTCTTGTACTCACCAGAATAGCTTTCTTTTTGTATTCATCTGATGATCACAATATTATTCTGTTTAAATTTACCATTAAATTAAGTGTTAATTGAAGACTTGTGAGACAGGAGTGGTAGCAAAAATGATTATAGTTAAGAATAATTTGTCCATACAAAAGCAATAAAAAAACCCAAGCACGAAATTCAGAAACTGTTTCTGTATTTCACACGTGCACATTAAGTATGTTCATTACAACCACATCCATTTGTTATCAAGAACACAAATTATAAACACTTTCCAAATTCCTTGTAATAGCCTGGCTTGAGTATTCTTTTTAAAAACTTTTCTTTAGGAGAAAGATTGATGATTTAACTTAAGCTAAACTTTGATTTTTAAAATCACTTCGTTATTTTAATAAAGTTTTTCAGGAGTCAAACTAATTTTTCTTTTATCTTGGAATATTTAAAAGTATGTTGAAACTAAAACTAAATCATGCAGTCTAATTCTAAGTATTACATATAAATAAAATAAGTACTTAAAAATATAGAAATGAAATTAGAAATTAATTTTATGTACTGACTTATGGTAGATAAATTGTTTTTCTATGCAGATAGAATTGCATTTGTCAAAAATAGCTGATGGGAAAATACAAAAACATTAATGTCAATAATATTTTTAGTTTATATAATACAATATGGCCTTCATATTATCAGGCTGTTGATCATAACTAGGGCTTATATTTGGCATAAGGCTTATATTATAAGCATCGTCAAAAATCATACTGAAGCTTATTTTTTAATTTTCGGGGAAACATGATGGTAATTGATAATTATTTGGTAATATCAAAGGTTAAAGGTGATTTCTCATTTCTGTTCTTTATTATATTTTTATATCATCATCATCATCAACCATTATCAATCCACTGCAGGATGAAGGTCTCTCCAAGTTTAATCCATCTTCTCCGATCTTTAGCTTCTCTTCTCCACAACACTCCTGCACATTTTCTTATTTCATCCATCCATCTCACATGTGGTCTCTTTCTGGGTCTTTTACAATCTCTTGGAATCCAGTTTAAAATTTCAATTGTCCATCTATTATCATCTCTTCTAGCAATATGTCCAGCCCAACTACATTTCAATCTTTTAATTTTTTCAATAAGGTCAGTAACACCTGTTTGTTGTCTTACCCATACATTGCGTTTTTGATCTCTTCTTGTTACTCCCAACATACATCTCTCCATACTCCTTTGAGTGGTCTGAAGTCTCTGTATTGCTCTTCTATTAAGTGTCCAAGTCTCAGATCCATAAGTAAGAACTGGTAAAACACATTTGTTAAAAACCATCCTTTTCAAACACATAGGCATATTTCCTTTTAGTATCGTTATTTCTACCAAAAGCACTCCAACCAAGTTTAATTCTATGATTAATTTCCTCCATTATGTTTCCATCTGTATTAAAAATCTGACCAAGGTATTTGTAACTGTTAACTTCTTCTAATTCTTCATAATCAATCTTTATATATAATTTAAATACAGTTATTAAACATTATTTTATAGGAATCTATAAAGATTCCACACAGAAAATAAATTCATAAGTATCATTAAATCCTTCAGTTGTGTCATTGTACACATAGATTTTATGATTATTATGTCTGTGATTTAAGGTTAATAATAATAATGATAGAATACATAATCAATGACATGCAGAGTATCTCACAGTGTGGAGGACTCCAAGATGAATGCAAAACAATAATCAAATCTTTTTTTATATATTTAGTACAAGACATTTAAGATTTTGTTTTATTTTTATATTCATTTTTAATATTTGTCCCCCCCCCCTATGCTTTTTTTTTGGATATTCATTTTTTCTGTTTTCTATTTTTATTCTATTTGCAATTATGTGTCATTTAACTATCTAAGCATTTGTGTAAACTATAATGCTATATTTTAATTTCCAAATAATGATAATATTATTTTTCAAACCATGAATAATGCATAAATTGATAGTAAATTGGATGGCTCTCCTTCATTAGTTACCATCATAATCTAAGAAATAAAAGTTTTTTTAATAATTTTTAACAGAATAAATGTAAATAATAGTATAATATTAAATGCAATTATTTAAATATAGTAATGTAAAATGAACTTATATATATATATTTCAGTAATTTATAATATTTTTTTTTGATAGTTTTGAAATAGTCTTTCAATTTTGCAAATCAGATAAAACAAAGGATACTTGTAAATAACATTTTATTTCAGATGAGGAATATTTCAAAATAACTTGGATTAGTATGAAGGCAAAATAATAAGTTGCTACAGTAAAACTTTTAACAGTTCATATGTATTTTCTATTAGACTTTAAATTGTATCATAAGGATTTATTTCTCATTTTTTATCTTTACTCCGAGCTATAAATATAATGTAACGGACGGTCCACTATGCCTGGATTCGCACTTGCCCACACACCATATATAACAGATGGGAAAATAACTTGAGGACTGTGATATATGCAGATGTGGAAATCTGGAGATTATGACTTAATGTGCCCTAATTTATTGCTCCTGATGACACAGTCTGCTGAGACCTGCCAGGCTTCGAAGGGGAAAAAAGTTGTATCTAACTACGGTTGGACTTTGGGTCTTTGGGTAGAATGCTAATGAAAACATGATGAAATGCTTAACCAATGATTGCATGCACTTTTTGACTAGCTCTATCCCTATTTAATAATATCAAATGCAATTTAGGTTAGTTCATCCACTTTCACTCCTTTCTGATTCCGTTATACCCTAATATTCAAGCCCAGAGAGAATATTGCTTTTGACTCCCTTAACAGGTATGAACAGATACACACAGCAACTCTTGCACCTATATATAGGTTACAACTAGCGTTTATTATATTTGTTTTACTTTACAGCTTTTGTATGACAAGAAAAATAGATGTGTGTGCATGCATAATTGTTTATTAGCTGTGAAATGTCAGGACAACTCAATAAACCAGAGACCGGAATAATATAAACTCTTAAACATTTATTGACAATAATAGATAACATAAATTATAATAACAATAGTAATGATAAAAATATATATATACATGTGTCACGTGAACTTCTACCATTTTATTAACTAATAATTCTCCATATCCATCCCTTATACCCCATGGTAGAAATCTATCTATCACTCATTCTTTACAAATCATAATTATATAGAAAAATAAACATTAATAATTTAAGATGATTGAGATGCTGGCTAGCTAAATTATATATTTACTGATTTTAGCAATCTATTTAATTTAAGTTTCCCCTAATTTATATATATGATAGGTATAGAAATTAATACTAGTTGATTAGTCAATCAAACTGGAAAAATATATATACAGGGATAATCAATAAAATAAAACATATAATATGTATTCTGTATCAAGTATTGCAGTTTAATCTATAAAAATAAATGTAGAGAATCTTACCTTACTATTTACATGGATAACCTGATGTGAAGCAGGCAGGCTAACCTAGATTTTATTTACAATAAAAATAGAAAAATATCTAAGTGAATAATCCTCCCATTTCTTCTTTGCTAATTCTGAAAAATGAGGCTTCTAGCATCAGAGTGTGAAAATACCACATTAATAATAATAATAATCATCATCATCATCATCATCATCAGCAGCAGCAGCATCATCATCATCAAACAAAAATTTACAATATTAACTTCTTGATTAAAATTGTTTTTGGAACAAAGTTCATTAAAAATCATCCCAATAGAAGTAGTAGTTGATAGTTAGGCATGTTGATCTCCAAAAGCAGTTTGACTCATCGAATCATTTTCCTAGGCAAGGATAGATAGGTACAATGGTGTCTCCTTTAGTTGTGTATGGTAAACACCTTGATCCTTAACTGATTCACCATTAAATATTCCAATGCTTGTTTACTTTGGACTGCAGGCATCCTCTTGTGTGTTTTACAATAAAGTAGAAAAAAAAATAGAAGTTTAATGCAACTGTTAGGAAATAACATGATGCACAATAGCATGTTTTGCTTTAGCTCATATTCATCTTAAAGTACAATTCAATAATTATTTGTAATCATAAATTTATATTGGATAATATAGAAGCACTTTACGTATATATATATGTATTAAAAGAACTATTTCATTTTTTTTGCTTCCTATTTTCAACAGACTTAATTTTCGTTTTTCTTTTTGAAAAGATTTAAAATATTAAAAATTACTCCAACAACTTTCAAAATATGATTTAATTATCTCAAAATTTATAAATTATTTTTACTTTTTATTTCTCACTTTCTTTCTTCTGAATTTGGCAAAATTTAAGTTACAGTATTTGACTTTTAAAAATTTCTGTGATTCAAATAAAAGAAAAAACAAAACTCCAATTTAGGGTTTGAAATTTTAATTTAACTGCTGTATATTGTTATAGCTGGAATATTACTGACAAAATCTATTGTTTAAATACATTTTATTTATTACAGATAAAAAATAAAAATAATAAAGTCAGTTTTATTTTCACACACGGCCACCTAACTTGTCATTTGATTATAAATTAATATTCAATTTTAAATTTAAAAAAATATATATATATATACATTACAGTTTATTAATCAAATAGTTTATATATACAATATTCCTTTCTAAAATATTGGTGGTATTAAATTTATTATAAAATAATAATTTATTGTGCATTCCCTAATGCGCTCTAAATAAATATATATGTGTTGTACATGTATATATGTAATAATAATAAAGAAATAATCTTCCCACTATTAATGCAAGTTCCAAATGGATTGGGTTCAATAAGTAGGCTGATCTTGTTAGGAATATTTATGTTGTAAAGTACCCTTTACAATAAAGATCAATTTTATGTAAAAAAAAATATTTTATACATTTTGATATAAGAAATTATATTAAATGTGATATTTCTAACATAGCATTTTGTCCTATTATTTGACTATGATTATAAATAGTGAAAGTAAAATCTATTTCATGAAATTAACATTCTAGTCTCTTCCAATGAAATTTAAGAAACTATTGATGAAGGCTGTTCCTTTGAAATTGATTCTGTGTGACCCTTATATTTGCAGTTCGAAATTCATTATTATATATATATCATCAACCATTATCAATCCACTCTAGGATGAAAGTCTCTCCAAGTTCAATCCATCTTCTCTGATTTCTAACCTCTCTTCTCCACATCACCTCTGCATACTTTCTTAATTCATCCATCCATCTCACATGTGGTTTCTTTCTGGGTCTTTTACAATCTTTTGTAATTCAGTTTAAAATTTCAATTGTCCATCATCTATTATCATCTCTTCTAGCAATATGTCCAGCCCAACTCCTCTTCATTCTTTTAATTTTTTCAATGAGGTCAGTAACACGTGTTTGTTCTTGTAATGGTCTACATATGCCTGTATGCCGTTACATTATTTTAAAATTAACATAAAAACAAGCTCATAAATAAAAATAAATTTATTAAAAACTAACAGCTAAAATTAAAAAGAATTGTATAACGTATATATATTGCACAGATGGAAAACTTTAAAAGTATTTTTAACATAAATGAAAATGGAAACAGTTATTAATTAATTCCTATGTAATCTCAAAATGGAAATGATTGTTCTTTTAATTAAATGAAAAGCAAACTAGCTCTTGGGGCTCATATATATATAATTAAAAGGTCAGATAAGAGAATAAAAAAATTAGCTTGACCAATGCAAGCATGAAGCCACAGCACAGACTGAAAATGGAACATTAGAAGCAGTGACATCATGTTTGATCGATCCCTGAAAATGCTGATAAGAAGCTACAAAAATATAAAAGGCAAAATAATTGTTGTTGCGAGGCTAACAAGCTGACAATCTACAAGCGGACTATTAATCTATCTATAAACTAGCTGTATTGTAGGCTCCATGATGTAGGAGTCTGCAGTAGATTTAATTTCTGGACAACCAGCCAAGGCCTCCAGATGACCGTTCTTTACCAACTGAATGGCAAGTAGCAGTTCCATTTCAAACATTACTTTAGTCTTTTTAACATTTATCTTTAGTCCTACTTTCATCTGATAGCTCCTGCAACATTTCCTACAGCTCTGAAGCATTATTTGCAAAAACAATTATATCATCTGCAAAATCTAATGACTTAAATAATCTCCATTTACTTTTATTCCTTTAGCTTCCCATTTTAATCCAGAAAATACTTCTTGCAGCACTGTTGTTAAAAGTTTTGGAGATATGGAGTCACCCTATCTTACACTCTTCTCAATGTTGACTTTCCTAGTATCATTATGTAATCTAATTGCTGCTGTTATATTTTAATAAATATTCTCTAAAATATAACAATATCCTGAATCTATACCTTGATGACCCAATGCTTTAATTACTGAAGAAATATTTATAGAATCAAATGCCTTTTCATAGTCCTAAAATCCAAAGCATAAATGACAACTCTTATTCATTTGCCCTTTCTATAACTTCTCTCAATACCTGGATATGATCTACTATACTGAAACCACTTTTAAAACCAGCCTGGTCTCTTAATTGATGGAAATCCAATGTTCTCTATAGACTAGTTGTAATTATCTTGGTAAAAATTTTGTATAAAACCGATAAAAGGCTGATAGGTCTGTAATTTCTAATATCTTTTTTATCATCTTTTTTAAATATTAATATTAATACTGCATTCTTCCAATCATCTGGTACATCTTTATCATTTAGACATTTGGTATATAACTTTGCTAAAATTTTTTCTATTTCTTCACTTGCTTCTTTTAATATATCAGTTATAATGCCATCATTACCTGGAGCTTTTCCTTTCTTCATAAATTTAATTGCATGTCTCATTTTTTCATTTAAAATTCTGACCAATTCGGAAGATATAATAGATATAGGAGGTACTTATTCTTTATTACTATATAATTCTTGACAGAAGTCTTCTACTCATTTCATGATGTCATCTCTTTTTTTAGTAATAATTCCATCTTTTTTCTTATTGCAGATATAAATTTCCTATCAATATTAAAATGTTGTTTTACATTCTTGAGACTTTTATTCTCTTCTACAGCTTTCTTTGCTAGTTCACAGTTATACTTTCTTATATCATTTTCTACTCTTTTCCGCACTATTTTACAAAATTTGAGGTATTCAATCCTTTTTAATGCATCATTTTTGTATATTTTCATATTCCTTCTTTTCTTCATAAATTCTCTAGTCTCAGTAGAAATTTTATTGGTCAATTGCTGCTTTTTTTTTTTACCAGCTATCTTTGTTGCAGTTTTTAAAAGTGTATCAGTTATTTTCCTATTAATGTCATTCAAATCTGAATCATGTTCAAAATCTACTAATACTTGAAACCGATTTGTAAGTTCTAATTTGAATTCATTAGAATGTTTCAGAAGATTAGGAATATCAACTGTAAATATTGTTTTTCTTAATAATTTTTGTCTCTCTAGTTTTGCATTAACATGTATCTTACATCTTACTAATCGATGATCACTTCCTGTGTTAAATTTAGTAAGAACATTACAATCTTGAAATATGTATTTTCTGTTAGTCAAAATATAATGCAATTCTGCTGCACCTTCATTTGGATGCTTCCATGTCCATTTCCTTTTAATATTTTTCTCAGAAAAAAAATCATAATATAAAGTTTTTTTTTTCTGCAAACTCTGCAAGTCTATGTCCTCTTTCATTTTTATTACCATAACCAAAATTACCTACAGCACTTTCATCTTTCATTTGTTTACCAATTCTAGCATTAAAGTCTCCCATAACAATTTTAAAATGTTGTTTATTCTGATCAAGAACCTTTTGTATATCCATATAAAAATCTTCATACTATTTCATCACTATGAGAACTTGTTGGGGCATAAACCTGAATTATCTGCATTTGGTATCTGCTATTAAGTTGTATAACTAATCTTGCTACTCTGTCTGATACACTATCAATCTCCACAATGTTATTCTTCCACTTTTTATTTATAACGAATTCTACTCCACTTGTATTTTCAATATTTATGCCTTTATAGTAGAGTACATGTCCACTTTTTAAATCGTCTCTTCACCATTTCTTCTAACTTCATAAAGTCCAATAATGTCCCATTTAATATGACAGTTTTTCTTCTAATTTTTGCAACCTTTCTTCACTTGAAAGTGATCTGCAGTTGTAAGTACCTAAAGAAAAATCATCATCAAATGGAAGCCTGGGTCCACAATCGGGATTCTTAGTTTCTCCGCCTTTCGCGACCAACCGCTGCCTTGATTGGTGACTTTACAGCCTCCTGGGAATAAGGGCCATGATTTATTTTTGTCTGTCATAATTGTATATATTTATTGGAAAAATATTTATCATTTACACATACATTCATTTTTGTTCTATCAGACAACTGAGAAGAAAGACCACAACTCAGAGATA
The DNA here is from genome assembly GCA_028023455.1 of Epiperipatus broadwayi. Classification (NCBI taxonomy): domain Eukaryota; kingdom Metazoa; phylum Onychophora; class Udeonychophora; order Euonychophora; family Peripatidae; genus Epiperipatus; species Epiperipatus broadwayi. The sequence continues at coordinate 20,532 of JAQFVV010012548.1, forward strand.
AAAAAGCCAATAAACTCACCATGGTAGTTAATGCATGTTGGTGAGCAGCTCATCCATGGAGTGGGCATTAGGATTTTGCCCTCCTCTGTTTCTTTGAGGCCTCCAAGAGGAATCAAAGAGTCTCCTTTTGGTTAATAGCAAACTCCTTTCTGCAGCCTTATATATATATCCTCTTTTGCATAAAAGTGAGATTAAGTTCCTAAGTGATTGAAATATATGGTTTATTAATTATTTCAAAAGCAATATATTAATAATTTAATTACTTATGGTAATATTTATAAAAATTAAACTTTATTATAATTTTTTATGATCATAGTATAATTATATACTTGCTTTGTGATTATATAAAATCACAGTTAATAATTGTGGATCTTTCATATTTCACATTTTCAAATAAAGCAAGCAAAATTTGCCTTATATAAAATAAAATTAAAGCTTGTTCTGATTTATAGTTATATTTAAGGACTTCGCGTAGCTGATGCAGGGGTTTCTTAAAAATTAATTGTCTGAATCTTGTATTAGTTTAGACTACAGAAGTTGGTTTTTATATATATCTAATACCTTTACATTGTAATGCTACTGAGAGCACTCTTAAAATTGTGTTTACAATTGTCAAAAAATAAAATTCCTCATAAAACAATGTAAAGTTTTAAACTTGATTAATAAATAATAAAATCATTAAGCTGTCCGTAAATAATTGAATTAAAGCATCTGATAAAAAAAAAAGAGGAAATGTAAAAGAGTTTAAAAAGTTATTCATACAAACGTTTATTAATTAGAAGGGGATCGAAAATATAACTTAGACAAGCTAAAAGTAGTTGATTTTCAAATAATTAAAAAATATCTCTTTTCATTTAAGTTAAAGAAAAAAAAAAGGAAATCTTAAGAACTAAAAACAAAATCAATCAAATGTAACGTTACCGGGCCGCCACAATTTTTTTTTTATAGAACATGATTTTTTTTTTTTTGATTAAACAAATTTTTATTTCATTTATAACATGATTTCTTTTTTATTAAACAAATTTTTATATTCATTTTCATTGTTTTTTTTTAATCTGACATTTTTCTTTATTCAACAAATTTTGGTAATTTAATTTTGTATTTATTTTTCTGATTTTAACAACTTTGGATTGTTTCACGATGAAAAAACTTGTTTTAACCCTGCCAAAAAAATATAATGGTACAATTATTTGGGACTTGTTTCGACTTTGTTCTATCCTTTTTTTTTTTTTGTTGACTAAATTGTTTTTTTTTCTTATTAAATCAAAAGTAACTTTTGTGTTGTTGGTGGTTCAAAAATTGTTTTGAAACGCCCACCCTCGAATCAATAATTGTAACAAAAAGTCAATAATTTTTTTTTTTTTTTTTAAAACAACTTTTTTTTACTTTTTACTTTTATTTATATTTCGTTTGGATTAGCCTTTTTTTGGCTTCTACAATAAACAGCTTTTTAGGGGGCTTTCCTACTGTTATTATTAACAAAAAGTAAACAAAAACAGTCATTTATTTGAACCCCACTTGTTTTAACCCTGCTGAAAAAATATAATGCAGTTCTTTGGGAATTGTTTCAAATTTTTTCTACCTTTTTTTTGGTTGACCAAATTGTTTTTCTTCTTATTAAATCAAAAGTGACTTTTGTGTTTTTTGGGGATAAAAAATTGTTTTCAAATACCTCAGAAAAATAATTGTAACAAAAAGTCAATAATTTCTTTTTTTATCAACAACTTTTTACTTTCATTTATATTTCGTTTGAATTACCTTTTTTTTTTTTGCCTTCTACAATAAAGTGCTTTTTTGGGAGGCTTTCATGCTTTGTTATTATTAACAAAAAGTCAACAAAAATAGTCATTTATTTTAATCCCGCTGAAAAAAGATAATCCAAATACTTGTCAATTTCTAATGAAATAAAAGAAAAAGTACACAAACTTTGGACTTTTTGAACTTATTTATTATTTTATTGCTGTAATAAAACAGTCTGGTATTTGGGAGGACATTATGTGCCTGAAAAAAGGACACAGTCTCTCTCACTTTATGTACTCGGCAATTCTGAAAAGTTTAAAAATTGCACGTTCTTAGACATTTTATTAGTCTCATATATTTTCCATGCTGAAACGTGACTTAGCGCGTAAACTTTGTTGAAGCGTGTTCGAACATACCATACCCTTTGCCAATTTTTTTACATATTAACATTTTTTTAGGGAAGCGTGGGGACCATATGACAATTATTAGTAATTAACAACATTATTTAAATATAAATGACATTACTCTATTATGGAGATTTGAAAAGTTGTACCGACCTGCAATTAAAACACCCTCAAGCGATACGGTAAACAGCTATGAATAGAACATAATACATGTAAATAGTTTTGAAGCACAAAACACGCCGTAAATTTTTTTATGTAACGTCATGTAAAGCGGCCTGCTAATGGGTTAATACAATATAAATGTTGTATTACCCGTAAGGCCCGGCTACAGAAATGGAATTTTTATGTGTTTTGACACGAGTTGATTTTAAAAATAAAGGAATGATAAATGTGTGCGGGTTAAAGATATTAAAAAGAAAAAGCATGTAATTGGAATATCTCTCAAAGATTTAAATACAATCATAAGCTATATAAAAACAGAACTCTGCAATAGCTATTAATAAAAAAATCCACAAAACAAATTAGTAATGGCTACCAACTGAAAACAGGATCAAAATCTTATCAAAGGAATGTAATCAAAAACAGTGGACGAATTCCAATGGATATAGATGGCGGATATAAAACTAATTAACAAAGTGACAACAGGTCATCACATAAAGTTTAGTTCAGTTCAGTCTATCAGTTCTTCAATCAGTCAATCAATCAGTGTTTACCAGGACAATGCAGTGAGTAACAATTATTGGAATCATACGGTATTGCTCCAGCCTGAGTCTGATGGAACTTGCCTGGTAAAAGTGATACCTTTCTAACAACTTGAAAAACTGCCAGGGATATCTGACTGTCTTAAAGAATAATGCCCCAAAATAGTAAGCAAAGGGACTTCCACAAAACCTCGAATCCAACCGGTTGGAAAATTATCACGTGAAGCAGCAGCCAGAAGAATTTAATGTCCAAAATCCTATAGGTAATAAATAACTTTTCTTATTTCATTTCTGATAATAATGTAGCCATTGTTAAATCTTGAAGCCTCCCAGAGTCAGTTAAAAAATGAACTCTATAACCGTATAAAATGAAATATTAATGTACGTGTTTGAATGCTTATAATTATTTTAATGCTAAATTATATTGCTAGTGTATATTTTACTATAATGTGTGTGCCTGAGGTTATCATGAATCATTGTTTATATTTAATTGAGAACATTTATAAGTAGTTTAAAAGTTATAATAATAAATGCTTATTTAAAAATAAATTATCTTTAAACTTAATGCTTGTTGGTCAATTCTTTTACCACTAATTAAAACAGTAATGCATTATATTCCTTTTGATTGAGGTAGTTGGGATATCTTAGGCGCTGGATTAGTTTGCCAATCATTCAAAGTGCGTCATTTATCTTTGGGTAACTGACTGGCGCCCAGGGTTTACTCCAAAACAAAAAAGTGCTTTGAATGATAGGTGTTAAATTCTGCAGCCAAGAAGATTTGTGTTCTTCAAACGTGGTCACAGTTATATATTTTTATAATATAGCTCTGACTTAGTCACAGGTGCCCCCTGGGCATTATTCTTCTCTGTTTAAGGGGCCGTGGTGGTGCAATATTTAAATTGCCTTGGTGTAGATCAAATATATTAAGAATAAATAATTGCATCATATTTTTTGAACAAAATAAATCTTATAATTTTGTTTTCACAAGTTATATTTTTTAATGTTATTTTATTTAAAGAGTTATAGTGAATATAGATTTTGTTTTTCCCCGCAAGTGATCTAAATAATATAAAACATCCCACCCAGTTCAATATATATATCTTATTTCAAATGAATCTTTATAAAGGGCATTTAAATACAATAATTCATAATAAATTATATGCATTATAATTGATTATGTCTTATACATATTGTTAATATCTATGCATATTTTTATATATTTATCTGTAGCTTGCATAAATTATTTGTTTTAAAGATATTAGTTATAACCAAATTATAGATATTTAATTGTAAGTATGTCTGAAGGAAAGTAAACAAAAATAATATTGTATATAAAGTTCTCTATTCTGAATTAGGTTGTGCTTAATAGACAGCATATAGTAAGACTTATGTGATAACATAATTATTATTCCTTGTCTCTTCTTCAATGTAATTTGATCAAACATTTTAAAAAAAACCCCTAAAGAAAGCAAATGATAATTGAAGAACTTAATCTTAAATATCTTTTACAGGATTTGGTAAATTTACAGGATAATTTGATTTATTTAATTTTTCAAGTTTATTGATTGGCTGCTATTGTTATAAAATACTGTTACTTGAAGAAGTGTTAGAACTGGAAAGAGGAATAATAAAGAAGAGAAAATGAAGAAATGAAATTTAATTTTTTTCAGGTACTTTTGATTTTCTCAGTGATATTGGAAGAATTACAGCATATTAAGGTGAATAATAAATAATCCTTAAAACAGCATCAATCCAATGGACACAAGATGTCTGTGCCAATTAAATCTCCAGAATAGTTTTCGGTTATTGGCCTTCCTCAGTGGAAGCATTGGATCATCCATTCATCCATCAGCTACCATTATTTTTTTAATACTATCTAAGTTAATATCTTGAATGTTTCAATATTCTAATGTTTTCAATACAATCCCAATTTTTTTTTTGTTGTTGTTGTATAGCTATATAGCTTATGGATATGGTTTCTTAATGAACAATAAAGTGGTTTATTGCTTTTAATGTGGATGTTAAATAAATATAAACTAGGTGAGTGTGATGGTTTGTTTGATATATATATGTTTGTCAAAAGTACAAATGGGCTTTTATTTGACATATAAATGAGATCATTAAAATATATGGTAGCTGAATTAATGTTAGTCCTAAATATATATTTTGACTTGAGTTCAAAACTTTAGGATGTTAAAATTTTCAAATCTAATTTAAAAAGATGACTATTGAATAAATATGCATGAGTCAGTGCTTCTAAATGATTAATGCAAATAGCTAGAAACTAATCTGAGAATATATTATTTCTATTGATACAACATTAAGTGTAAGCTAAGAGAATCATGCTACTTTGTTTGATATTGACCATCAGTATTTATAAAAGCTGTCATATAAAATGAAATATTTTTATAAAGTTTAGTAATTTTTTAATAATTTTTCATTTAAGTATTTATTATTTTAAATTGAAATTTATTAGAAATTATGTATGTACTTTTTTAGGTACAAAAAGTCATTATTACTGTAGAATTATTACTAGGCGATATTCCTGATCGATCAATTTTTAGGCAGCCAACATATAGGAGGACTCTTTTGCCTTATTTTCAGTTAACGCAAGGTAAGTTAGACATAAAAATTTTAGTGTTCATTTAAATAAAACATGTATATTTGTATTTTATTTTATTTTTTTCTAAATGCACTTTATTTGTCTTATATATCAAAGGTGTCAAACTATTGGATTGGTATCTATTTTCTATAAAAGTGTATCTCAAATGAGCTGCAAAAATTTATTTAATTAAAAAAAGTTACACTAATTAGAATCAAAAGGAAGTGAAAGAATAAATATAAATAAACTGAAATTAATAATAAAAATTTAGTTTACTTCTCATCGTTATAAGACATCCAAAAAAATAGATTAATGATTATGGCAACTCAAAAAAAAAAAAGTTTTTATTATAATTTACTTTTATTAGGTCTATAATAAAAGTTATAAAATAATTTAATTATAGTAATGTAAAATAATGTAATTGTACCTATTACTTGACAATGTATAGTGTTAATAAGTTTGCCAAAATTTGGAAGCCATGATTGAGAACATATGTCCATCATTGTGGTAGAAAGATTGACATTGATTGATTTTGATTTTTGGGCTTTTGTTACCTTTTGTATATGTGAATACTTACCTGTATAAATAGACACTTATGAAATAATGCATATTTCTTGCAAACATTTTTATTTATAGATATTTTTAATCTAAATAAGTATATATTTTTTAGAACACCAATACATTTTGGACTTTCTTTTTGTGAATGGAATAATTTTGGAAAAGAATGAATTCTACTTGAATACAAGTAGATTTTCAAAATTAAAGAAAAAGAACTTCTAAAAAGTGAAACAATTTGTTTTTAAAATCTTTAAATCATCTATCAAATTCTTATTTAATCTTTTTTAGTTTGACACAATATTGGGAAAAGGATAGTAAAATAATTTATAATATTCTCTTTTAAATGATTTTGAAACAAATTCAATTTACATCTAAAACTTGCCAGTATATTATAAATTTATGTTCTTAAATGATCTTTTCTTTGAAATTTGACATATATCAACTAAAAATACTAGAGGCTGTACCTATGTGTAATTATTAAAAAGTGAAGCTTTGTGATTTTTCATTTCTAGAAACAATTTTATCTCCTATAAATGTGAAAAGAAAAAAAAAACAATTTAGAATTTTGTGAAAATATAATTCAGTTAATTTCTATATATTAAGATAGCGTTTTAACTTTCCACATCTTCAGGAAATTTTGCAAATTAGCAATGGTTGAGGCCTCAGTTGGATGAAGTTTATAGTATTTGTTAAATATTTGATTATGCTACTCATTTCCAATATTTTGAGCATAGCATTTTCTGATGAATAAATGTTGTGGAAAGATTGCAGTTTTGTAATATTTAGGTATTTTCCCTTTAAGTTTGCTGCAAGTCTTGATTCAAAATCTTATCAATCATTGTTGTGGCATTTTTTCAGTATGCGTCACACAACATCAGAAATGTCGGTCTTTAGAGATTTTCTTGTTGGGAATTCCCAAAAATTCTTGAGTAATATTTAAACACTGTAGTTATAAGCCTGAAAAAGTAGTGCAACTTGAATCTTATCATCAGTATTGGAACTTTTTTCCAAGTGCAGTGGAAAATCACTGAATATTTATGGATATTTTTTGCAACTGGTAATATAAATTACCATGTTTCTCTGAAAATAAGACCTAATCAGAAAATAAGACCTAGCAGTTTCAGAATGCTGATACTATAAACTCTACTCTAAATATAAACCCTAATTAAGATTGTTAGTCTGATGGATGAATTTCATTCATCTGTTGAAACACATAGTGGAGGTATTGAATTATAAAGTAATGAATGTATAAATAAATATAAATATAGATTTTTTATTGAATAAATATTACTCATAATTATTTGGCAGGTAGACTCTAACTAATCATTTTAATAAACTTGGAAATACAATTTTTCTTTTTATTTATCAATGCACCTTCATTCAGTCTGATATAAGAATTCTTCTTTAATTTGACCTCCAACTGCATAAATTGTAAATAAATCAACATTGACATCTGAAAAGACAGGAACTTGTGTGCAACGATCTTAATTTACAAATTAATCAAGACAGTTTAGCACTTCATATATTTTAAATTAAATATTATTAATTTCAACAGCACGGAAATAACTTTTAATATTCTCGTATAGAATGAGAATGTTCTTGATATGTTTATAATCCTAAACGTTACATATTCAAGCAGTAGTAAAAGTTGTTTACATGCTGTTGAAAATACAGTAGTGATATTGAATAAATATAGATATTTGTATTTGAATAAATGAAGATTTTTCTATTTGAATAAACATAGATTTTTGTACATGAAAAAAATAAGCATCTCCTGATAATAAGCCCTAATTCCTTTTTTTGGAATAAAAATTAATATAAGACTCAGTTTTATTTTTGGGGAGAAACAGTTTCTGCCATTTCAGTTATTCTATTGATCACAATATTTTTGGTCAAAGAAATATTATGACATTAACAGATGTTTTTTGGCTGATTTTATTATGCACACTTTAACTAAGGACTGCCATTAAAAGTTTTAAAATGTGTACATATAGTCAATTAAAAATAGCTATATATCACGACCCCATTTTTTTAAGTTTTTAAAATATAAACAAAAAGATCTAGTGTCTGTGATTACCCTAGCACCTCACTGAGGAATGCTAAAGCACAAACCATTGGTCTGGGGTTTGGGTGTAGTTTCTGACAGTTATTTTAAATGCTTTCTCTTGTTAAGAATTTATCACAAAGCTTCCTTGAGCAATTAGCTCTTTGTTTTAAAATGTGTTTTTATCATCTCAGATGATTCTTAAAAAAAGAGTTGATAAAGAGATTAGAACAGTCTGGTTTTTAGTTTTTGGCTAATATTTTTGAGAAGCAGTTGACAGAATTAGCAGAAGTTTAGCTGGATAAATTGGCCAGCTGCAAATTTGTTATAATATGTAGAGAAGCAGTTGGCAGTAAGAATAGCTAATTGCAGAATTGGTTTTCCATAAAAGTTGGTTAGTTTTTCAGAGTTAGAGAATGACCATGAAATAATTGAAGGCAGGACAGTAGATTCAGGATCTGCTACCATCTCCCTTTTGGAGGAGTTTATTTGATTCACTTGAAGTCCGGGTTAACTTCTAATGAATCATTAGCCTGCACAAATGAGGACAAACAATTAGCTTGTCTGAAGATGAAGTGGAACCAACTGCAGAACAACTCTTACCTGGACTATACTTATCTCAATGATGATAAGCCAGTCTACCAGTTTTCCCAGAGAAACCATCAGTAGATAACGAATTGGTATACATATGCTATTTCAACTATATGTCAAGAAGCACAGATAAATGTATATGTAGCTGGTGAGTCAGTTTAAAACTCTTAAAATGACTAATAACTTAAAGTAAAACAAATGAATAATTTGTCTGAGTCACGCATCTAAAAGAAATGAACAATCCACAGATAATTTTATATATATTATTGAAGAAATTGTTTTTAGTAATTCCTTAAAAAAAAATCACATTTAAAAATATAATTTAAAATGCAAATAATTTTGCTTGATTTAAGAGAACTAATTGTTAAAGAATAGAACTTACTATAAAAATAATGAATGAAATTTATATATTTTGAACAAAAAATAATTGTGAAAACAATTTTTAATAATTGTATTATATCAAATTAAAGTATGTTAATGTCAGTGTGCGCATATACATACACAGATATGTAAAATTTTAATACATTTTATTTTATAGCAATTGAAGTTTATTCATTTCTAAATTATAATGCATATCTGTGCGGATACATATATATGTGTTTTAAGTACACCTATTAGAACATGTACGTAAATCCATATGTATGTTAATCAAAATCAGAAGGCTTAAATGTGTATAACTATATTCTAGAAACCTTAAATTTATTTTTTTTTATTGTTAATAAACGTGTATTCAATTGTTAAAATTATTTCAGTGTACTTGATTCTAAGTTTTTAGAATATGTATTACGTCATCTCTTGATCATTGTAACATTAATAGAACTTATGTTCTCAGAGCTAGATTCGTGCATAATGGTCTGATATATTAAAGGATGGATATATTTTTAGTGCAAGGGCATTCCAGTATGACATTGTCTTGGTTTTGGCATGAGGATTATATTCTTCAATGTCCATGCACTGCATTTTATTTTAGTTTAATCTTATTAGAAATTAAGTTTATAGTTGGCCAATACATTAATGGTATTAAATGGCCAGAGCGTTGATGATGGTCAGTATGTTTTACTATCCCAGCATTATTATTTTTATTATGTTATATTAGCACTTAAATTAGTGCATCCAAATAATGTTAAAATAATTGCCCAAGCTGGAAAATTCTCAATAGTTGGCCTGGTCTACAGTAGACCAATTTCAAATCCAGTCACAAGATTGACTGTTGATTTATTGTATAGATTTATTTGATTGTTGATCATTCATGATGATGAATGGGTTATTTTGAATATTACTTACTTTTACTTATTGGTAATGCTGATTGATGTATTGTTAATTATACTTTTAGTTGCTCTAAGGAGTTAACTGGGCTGATCTCTCAATGAGATCAACATGTTCTCTTTAATATATAAAATTACTTATTACTTATATATTTTTTTATATTGCTCATTACTTGATATTTGATATTAAATTATTTTATTTGAAATTGTGAACTGGCAGAGATGATGATTTCCCATCACCCCATAATATTATCCCATTTACAATATATATAATTAAAAATCACATGAATAAATAAATTATATATATATTGTAACCATTGTCATAGCGATGCCAAAGTTACATTGTGATTATATTTTGGAAAATAACGTGTGTGCTTACCTAAGCATGTATATGCATACAAAATGAAAATAAACAAATGAGGAATGAGAAATATCCACGCTTAGAAAATAATTGAATAAAGATTTTATTTATTTAGTAAATACAAGCTGATTTATTCATTTAATTAATTTTCCCTTGGTTAGGAAACAGATTACTTTATAAATTGATTGAGGAGACAATCCCAAAAATTTATAACTAAAGCAACAATTTTCATAAGTAATGAAGTCAGTAATATGCAAAGGAGATAAGTGTCTCTTTTGCTCTTGTTTGAAGAAATAGAAGAGGAAAATAAGTAACTATCAAGTTAAAAATTATACAATGTTTGTTTAATATGGAGAATTAGACCAAAGCAAGTAACACATCATCTTTTTCTATGCATTGTCCAAGGTTTTCCCTGTCAACTATTAGAAGCTGCTAAAGAGAGAAAGAAACAGAATCTTGCAGAGAAATTGACAAGAAAGTTTTTTATTTCAAGCAAAATAAAATATTAACACTACCTGTAACTATATTTAATATTGTGTGATAATAGTTAAGAGGGAAGATATTCAAAGGAAGAAGAAAGACTTTCAAGACAAAATGGTAAGTAGTTTAAAAGGGAGAGAAGCTTTGACATTTTATATTGTTTTTGAATATTCAAGACAAATAAATAAAAAGACATATTAAACTATAAAATGAAAACTGAAATTTGAGTTTGTCAAGTAAGACATTATATTTTGTTCATGAATGAATGAGAATGATAAAATCCTTAAATTTGAATTATTCATGGAATGAACTATGTTTTAATTCATTGAGAATAATATGAAACTATTTCCATGGAAGTCACATTGAAATAAATAATATTTTTTTTTTTATATACATATGTGAGAGATAAAAGATTTGAACTTTTGTTCTGATATCCAACAGAAGTATTCAAGAGGGAATTTACAAGTAATACTCTTGATTTATTTATTTTTATTAATAAATTATTTTATTATTTATTAATTTGTGTGATTGTTATTTTTATGCATATACTAAAGCAAGTATTGGATATAATACTTTTCTATTTTCTAGAAATACATAAATTAATAATATCTAATTAAGTTACAATCAGAATATTTTTTGTTTTATATAGCACATGCTAATAATTATACAAAATTAGTGCCACATGACTCGCAGAAAGAAAAACCTCCATAGCTTTAAGAACATACTTCCCGATAAGTAATGTTTGGAATGTGCGGTTGTAAAAGTAAATGGTTGTTAATACCTGGATTATGGTGATTTATATATATATCAAATCCCAAATACTACTATTCAATTTTACTGCTATATAACTTGATTATTTATTTAACAGATTACTCTAAAAGTATCATTTGCTTTTCATTTTTGATTATCCGCATCACAAGTTGGCTGCTCTGTGCATAGTTACCATTAACAGTTATACACAAGCATAAGAGATGGTAGTCATGTGATGTTTATTGGCTTAAAACCAATCCTGCCTAATAGGATAGTGGTGGCTATGGTTGTTAAAGAACCAAAGACACCAAAATGTATGGGTACTGAACTGGGTTCAGACCCATATGACTATATAAGCTAGTGGGCTTGGATTGAAAACATTAAGGTGTTTTCAGTTTAAGACTCATAGTTTTGTAGTTAAATGGAGATAAAAGGTGGTTGCTGGAGGGTTGCATTAGATCCTAAGATCTAGGTGCAATGCTTTCAGATCCAAGGCTCCTCACTGACGAAGGCCACAAGCCAGAAACTAGTCTGGGGATATTGGATGAGTAGGCACTAGATGGGGATTTTATGCATAAGCCTTCTGGCATCCATTGATTATTACTCTAGCTTGCTGTGTGTGGCAATACGTATAGTGAGTTTTGCCTGTTTTAACATAGTTACCATTACAATATGTAATGTATTTCAGCCATATTTCTTTGTAAATAAATATTTTAATATATTTGCATACAGTTTTAAAGTGGATCAACTCTTGTTTGGGTAATATAAATAAAATTCAATTAAACAAAGTTTAAAAAATGTAAGGAAAAAAAAGTGAGAAAACTGGCTTTTTTTCCAGTGAACAATTCATTCTGGATGATGTTGAAGTTGTTTTTTTTTTCCATTTTTTTAAATATTTGTTTATTTGAATTGAATTTGTATTGTGTCAATCTGTAAATTGTTATAAATATAAAATTTTTGTGTAGCCTTAGTAAATATACCTATGAAAGAAATGTAATTTAAATTGCACACATTTAATATATATATATATAAATTCTTATGTATTATTTTTCAGCTGTAAGGACAGGAAACTTAGCAAAATTCAATGAAGTCGTGGACAATTTTGCTCTCAAATTTCAATCAGATCATACTTATACTCTTATAATTCGGTTGCGTCACAATGTAATTAAAACAGGAGTACGTATGATAAATCTTTCATATTCTCGTATTTCTCTGGCTGATATTGCTTTAAAGCTAATGTTAGATAGTCCAGAAGATGCAGAGTTTATAGTTGCGAAGGTAAGTTAATAAGAAATATTTAGAAATTTGTTTTTAATATTTTCAGGCTTTTTTAATGCATTTTGATTGGAAAAAAAAATATATATATATATAAAATAATTATTATTTAATATAAAAATAAATTAATTGAATATATTTTAAACACTGTATCTAATCTAAAGTTATATTCTTTATTTATTGGTAAATAGTTTAATTGTATAAATCATTATAATCCACAAAATGACAAAATATTACAAAAGCAACAAGCACATCAATGTTTTCAATAATAATAAAAAAAAAGTTGATAGTAAAATATGATGTTTTTTTTTAGAAAAATATATAATTTTATTTGCAGGTGTTTAATTGTTGTGCATATTTTAAACATGTTCCATGATATTTATTATAAAATTTTCTTTGAGTGGCAGCTTACATGTGTTTGAATTATTTGCACTTATTTCAATTTATACAGATGTCATTTGACATTAAACATTAGGAAGTAGATTGGCACACATGTATATTTAAACAATATATTTTTTAATAGGATGATGATGACCTCTACACAAATCCCATTTGCAATATCTGGCTAGATACTCCTATAAAATGGACTTGGAATAAATTTGCAGGCCAGAATTACATATAAAGATGTTAACACACTATTTAAACCATTACAAAGTATAATTGTTAGTCTAACTTTTACCTTAAAAAGCCATTTCTTTATTCTTATATATTATTGTTTTAGTTCACATGCTTGAAGGAAAACAATAATTATTTATAAAATGTCAAAGATTTCTTTGATTAATTTTAATCTTCCTTAACACTTTATAATTACTAGTACATTTTTATGTTCAAGTAAATTTGCCATGGAGCAAATAACCTGATCTTTAATTGCATTGGACAAAATCCTACTTATGGCCAATCCTTACAAATATAAGACATTTATTTAACTCATAAATTTCCTAGCTTAAACACATGCATTTCTTTAATATGGGATTATTATAACCACTACACCTTCCTTACAACGAAACTAGGGATTAGGCACTTTAGATCCGAAACCTGATTTAATAAAACTACAACTTAACTAGAGATGACGTGACTCGTTTGAGACTGATCCATAATTTAATAGAACAAATCTTGAATGAATTCTCCCATATAGATGCAGAAATATTTTAACTATTCAACAATGAATAAGCAACTGTATGTATTATAAACTACCTACACAAAATCTAATTCAAGCAATCAAAAGGAGAGTTAAATTACATAAAAATAAATTCGATGAATTCAAGTAAATCTTTAACTTAAAATTACTAACAATTATTACTATTATTATTTAACCCTTGGATGTTTTACTCTATATATTTTAGTAGCATAGTAACTTTATATTTAAAATGAATATTATACCTTTAATTATTTTTTAACTAACAATTTCTAAATAAAAAAAAGGTTTTTTTTTATTAACAGAAGAAAACATTTGGTTAACATGTATATGAAGAAAAATAAAGCGAATTTTGATTTTAAAATGCAGCTAGAATATTTGTAAAAGCTCAAATTATCAATGCTGCCTTTTTTAAAGACAAAACAGTCACTTCAATGAATTAAGAAATAAGAAAAAGTTTGTTAGAATTAAGTATACTAAAATAAACTTATTTCTTTGACTTTTGAATGTCACAATATTGGATTTTAGAGAATTGGACTATACTATTTATACAAAATCTTAAGTTTGGACACATTAATAATAATATGACACATATTATTAGAAAAAACAAATATCAAAGAATATAATGAAGCTGGGAAAATATAATCATTATCTTAAATTAAAAAAAAAAAGATTTTTAAGACTACTAAAAATATTCATTTTTATATTGGTTCACAAATTTAAAATTTTGAGAATTAAATGTTAAAATCACATTTTTATAGACAGCTTAAATTCCTCTTTAAAATATTGAAAAAAAAAAAGAGATATATAACTTGACTTATCTGAGTTAAATCTCATTTCAAAATTATTGAAATATCGGGTACTGGTGACTTTCGCTTTTGCTAACAGATCTAGATCTTGTTCTTCTATGCAGGTATCTGCTGCATGAATGCTTTTTTCTAAGGTAAAAATATTATTTCACAATAAGTATTGTATATCAGACATTATGCATTGTATATCAAATATTATGCAAAAAGAACTTTAATAAAATTGTAATTTATCAAAAAATAAAATTAATTTTAAAACAATTTCATAAAAGAATTAATATATAATATGAAAGAGCAAATGAAAAAGTGACAGATTGAAAGACTAAAAAGGTTTTTCAGGGTGTATGTATATCATATTTTTGCACATAATGATAACTAAATAAGACAGTATTTTTTCCTCTATTTAGTACAATGTAAAATATAAATAGAATAGTCATAATACTGATGTTCCTTATTATCTATCCTACCTTTCATCTGCCCTTGTGGAAATACTTATAGCTTACGAGATAGATGGCTTTATTTTAGGAAAGGATCAATTGTTCTAATAAACATGATTGTAAACATAGCTTATAAAAAATTATATTTGAATTAAAAAGTAGAAAAAATACACAATAGATTGCAAAAAAATGAAATAAAATTGCTTTTATGTAGATGATAGATATATATGATAGATACATATTGTTTAGAGCAACAGATATGAAAATACAATAAATTTGATTTTTCTTTATAAACATGACTTGCAAAAAAATATTACTTTGATATAAACAAGTAGAAGATTGTAAAAAATTAAATATAATTGTTTATGTGCAGATGATAAGATATATGATATATATATAAAACAGACATATGAGACATTATTTCCAATATTAATTATGACAATAAAATAAAGTTAATTTTTCTTTATAAGCATTACTTGCAACAAAATATTATATTTATGTTAAAAAGAAAAAGAAAATAACTATAGATTGAAAAAAATATAGATATAAAATTGCTTAAGTTTAGAATTAGTCAATACTCACAAAACATTCTAAAGGACAAAGCGGGCTATTATTCTATAGCATCATAAATTATTTATATAAAAAAAAATTAAAAACATTATATACTTACAGCTGATAGTAAAATTTATTTCAGGAGTCTTCTAGCCCTTCAAATAATATTTATATCAATACATGGGAGTTTTAAGTCTTATTTTCAGAGAAAAATAAATCCGTGTTCATTCTTTTCTATGAAATATAAAAAAGTAAGAAAAGAAAAAAAAAAAAATCTCTTTACAAAAACTTATAAAAAATGCAATTTTTTTCACAGGTAATACCATTTTAAAGACAATGAAATTATGTAAATAACGATGTATACTATGTGTTTCTAGGTCTTACCTATTTTGCGCTAGCACAATTTAAAGTCTGTGATTGGTCAAAATTTTTTAAAAGGAGTCCTTTGAGATAGGTTGTAGTCAAGTCGTTAAAATGATTAATAGTTTAGGATAAAATATAAACTTTTTTTTTTAACTTGCGAAGTAAAGTTCTATAGCTGTAGTTTGATTTTTTTACAATGACAAATAATAATTAATTTCGTTTGTAAATGGCCATAATCTTCTTCAACAATCTCCTGTTTTGAAGTAGCATGTTAGATTCACAAGAGATCAGGTTAGATTTGGCTGTTGGCATTTATTTTTCTTCTCTAGTCATTCATCATACTAAATGTTTCTTGCAGCTTGATTAAGACAAGAATCCAGACTGCTTGTCTTCAAGAAAAACTAGTGCTATATAAGTTAATTTTTGCTTTGAACGCTCTAATCTTGTTTTTAACACATATAATCTTATTTTTCCTAGGCTTTGATAATCTTGTTTTTAACACTTTTAATATTTTATTTTTGACACTTTTATGTCGGTTTTGCGATCATAACACAATAATGTGGAAGATCACCTGGGTGACACCGAAATGAATAAAACATTTTTTATTTATTGGTAAATAGTTTAATTGTATAAGTTATTATAATCTACAAAATGATGGGTAATAGTATGAATACTGAATCCTACCGCTTGATGGTGGTGTTTTTCACACAACGCACATAAATATACCGTTTCAGCAGACTAAGTGTTGTTTAGAACCTAACAGGCCACCTAGAGGGTGAGGTATCCTATGATTACATAATGAAATACTAATCCATTGACTTGCGACAGTATTCCTTAAGTGAGCGCAATTCAACTCTTGCTACGGTCTGATTTGATGGCGGCCATATTTAAAGAATGCGATACTATCAAAAAAGTCATTGTGGAAAAATTTTGAGAAAGCGTAGTGGATTTAGTATTACATATTAAGAATTGTCAGGCCATCACGCATGCTTCCCTACGAGTTTGAACTGCACACAACCTGAAAAGGTTAGGGTTTTCAGCGGGTTCTGCCAAGTTCACCGCAAATCCATGTTTACGTGTGAATCCGTGCGAAAACAGTAAAATGTTGGCGCGGCAAGTGTTCGAAATGGGTTGAAAGGGAGTGAATTGCCGGCCACAGAAGTTGATGCTGTTGTGTTTTTCCAGAAAGAGAACAAACATCCTGCCAGATGCGAAGTTATGCATTTGCAGGAGGAGCATGGTTTTAGTCAACTACAGGATTTGGGGAATTCCATTGCCACTTCTGCAAGCATACCTAGGGTCTGTGTAAGGGAAGTTTGTTGGACAGCTCCAAAATCCCATTACTTACAGTTTTGAGGCTCATCTCCTATTGGAGTCGAACAAACCGTAACTCCCTGCCCCTCCTAAAAAAATTGAACTGTTTAATTAAGGCTTTTTGAAAAAGTCAAAAAATAAAAGAAGAACTTTTCGCTATCATATAAATGTTTCGGTAGCGTAAATATTTTTTTTTAAAAAAAAAGCACCCCATAATAAGAAAATAAAAGACAATAATTAAAAATCAAACCAACCCCCCTCTACCCCCTAGAAACCAACTGTTGGCTTTCCAACAAAAAAAAAATAAAAGCTCAAAATCAATTAAAAGTCGATAAGGAAAGAAGGCGACAATTTAAAAGCAAACCAACCTCCCTCCAATAATTCGTATATTTTATTAATCTATCTCTTTATATGTATTCTATATTCGAACACATTTAAAATTAATATGCGAAGTTTCCAGTACATCAGCAAAAGATACTAAAAGATGAGAATTAAAATTCAAACCAACTCCTTCCACTCTCTAAAAACCAACTGTTGGTTTATTAATTAAAACTGAATTGTTTAAGGTTTTAAAAAAGAAGCTCAAAATCCAAAAAAAGGCGATAATTTAAAAGCAAACCAACCCCCCTCTACCATCTAAAAACAAAGTATTTGTTTATTAAAAAGGCAAAAAAAAAAAACGAAACAACCCTATGAGTTTTATGTATAGAAAGGGCAAAAAAAAATTTTTTTTACCATAGTATTATGTAAAGAAACTGATAATTCAAAATCAAAAATAAAAAACATACGAGTTTTATGTATAGAAAGTGAAAAAAATTTTTTTGTACCGTAGTATTCTGTAAAGAAACAAGACGGCCCGTGAATCGGAATATTGATGTGCATTGGGCACAAACGAGCGCCATCAAACAGTAGGGTTCGGTATTCATACTATTACCAAATGATGTAATAAAATAGTTATTATTTAATATAAAAATAAATTAATTCTATACATTTTAATGTATTGTTTCTGATATAAGTATTAATTATTAATGGAATCAGAATTCAGAAAGTTATTTTTTAAACACTGTATTTAATCTAGAGTTATATTCTATTTTTATTGGTAAATAATTTAATTGTATAAGACATTATAATCTACAAAATGAGAAAATATACAAGCAATTTAAGCATCAAATTGATAGAAAAATTCGATACTTTTTTAGAAAAATATATAATTTTATTTATAGGTGTTTGGTTTTGTTGAGCACGTTTTAAGCTTAGCTTGTTCCATGATATTTATTATAGAATTTTCTTTGAGAAAATATTTAATATGATTTATTTATGAAATTGACTTTAAATCAAAAACTTGTTTATTTTATTAGTTAAAATTTGAGATCAAAATGGATTTTCACATCTTCTTTATTATTTTTTGATGTAAGCAACTATTATGTTTTTTTTAAAAACAAGTTATATCATATTGTAATACAGTTTTTTTATTTATGGTTATTCCATTGACATCAAGTTTGATATATTCATATTAACATTAATATTATAAGAAAATAGTATTTTTATTTACACATTTAAAGATCAGCCTTTCAAGCTATTGTCCATGCGCTTTTTACAAGTGTTAATAATAAATGAATATTTTCATTCCCAACACGAGATATTAATTTATTATTAACACTCTTAAAAAGCGCATGCACAATAGCTTGAAAGGCTGATCTTTAAATGTATTATAATTATAAACATAGCGCTATATAAAATAAATGCTTATTTGCATATTTTTATTTATCTAAATGTTATATATAATAATCTGTTTTACATATGTATTTATTTTATGGAATTTTTAAAATTATTTTACAGTTTCAACTGTACAACACATCTTCAGATCTATAAAGATACAAAATGCATAAATATATTGCAATACCAAATTATACATATAACACAACTTTATACATTTTTCAGCATACATTATTATATTAATTACATACTTATGTATATTATTTTCTATATGTGCGCTGGACAAATTAAACAATTTACATATAATTTGCATATACCATCTACACACTACTCCACATTATTTATTGATGTGGCTATGAATATGAGGCAACACGCCTCGAAAGCGCTCAGCTTTTAATTATTTATTTATTCATTTATAAGAATACTTTATATAGCTTCTTCTGCCAGCGCCACAACACGCTTGTAATTTTGTTATTTGTGTGTCTAACTCAAGTATATTTATATATATTTAGTTCAGATATTTTTTTATATTTTAGATAAATGTTTAAATGTAATTTATTTATTTATTACTTAATTTTTTTAATCATTATATTTTTCAAGTATATAAATATAATTTAATTTATATATAGAGATAATGTTCTATGAAAAATATAAATGTTTAAAAGATATATAATAAATAAAATTATTATAAATGGGCTTTAAAAATAAATGTATTATTAATATTATATTACCTTTAGATTTAGATTTAAATTAAATTTACAAAATTATATTTGAATTATATATATATTTATAGATTTAATGCATATAAATTTATAATTAATGTAATAAATATATATAAAAGTTTGTGATATGTGATTTGTTACATTTTCATTTACCATTGTCAAATTCCCTCCACTCACAACTTTGACGCCATCCATTTCAGATTAATAGAATAATAATTATTACTAATCATTTTCGAAACTAGATATTATCTCTAGCACAGATATAATATACTTTAAACCTCATTTAAAGTTTAATATATCTGATTTTTTTAAATTTTTTTTTTTTTTTTTTACACACACGGAATTATTGATCTTTTTCTTTCCCATGTGTGATATCTTTATAGGTACAATAAACACTTTCATACTTTTCCCTTCTTTTCAAATTCATGTAAATAAAGATACATAAAAATCAAATGACTCCCAAGATGCATTTTGTGCTGAACCAGCATTCATCAATTGGCCAGGTCACTATCTCTCATATATATCTTTATTACATGAAGAGTATTTATCTAGAGTAAATTATTAAATTGTCAATTTGAAAAGAATGGGGAAGTATGGAGGTGTTTATTGTATCTAGATGTGATTTGCCAATGTAATATATTTATTTTATTTGTATATTTATAACTTTGAAAATGTATAAAATCAAAACTAAATATAAAAGTAAAAAAAAATTATGGAAATGTATAAAGGGATTTATTATAAGTTTTTTTTTACATATTAGTTAATACATATTTAATGTTTATATAATACTAATATTTATGTTCTTTATTACTTTTTACAGAGCTTTTTTTTACAACCGATTATTGATTGTTTTGATTGCTCCAGCATTCTTCAGAACTATAACAAACACAATACAAATACATGAATACAAATATTCTTGAACATATTTTACATTTTATATATATATATTCTATCTTGTAATCATTATTTATATACCCACATATCTTACATCTGTATATAATTATTATCTTTTTATAACTTATACATTTTAATCTTATTTATATTCTATATTTATCAATCAATACTTCCTATAATTATATATATATTATTTTTATTTCATTTATTTTTTATTTTATTATTAATTTTTCAATATTTAACTAACATTATATTCATATTTTAATATTTTACATTATTATTATGCATTAATATTAACGTTCAATATGTATAATTTTTTTTAATCTATAATATTATTTTTTTAACATTTTTTATATCTACCTTCTATTTAAATTTCCAATTCTATATGCTAACAATTCAAACTTTTAAAGTTTTCAGTTATATTTTAGTAGCTCCCTCTTTCCATTTTTTATATAATTAATTTTTTTTTTTTATGTCAAAAAAATTTTTCAGGCCCAAATCCATTTAATACTGGCTTTATATTATTAATATAAATAGCTTTTATTTTTCTATTCCTTTTATTATTTGTAAATTGTATCATTTTTTATACAATCCTTTCCAAACACATGTCCTTTTTCTAATGTATGTAAATATATTGGCAGATTTTTATCATATTTATTATGTTGTAATAGTTTTTTATATATCGAATTCTTTGTTTCTCCTAAATAATTTACTTTTATATTATTAATTTGACACTTTTTACAATTAATTTCATATATTTCATTATCAGAATTTTTATTATAATTACTAATATACTTATTTTCTAAAATACTAATCATATTTTTTCTCTTTTCTAACATTATATTATTAATTTTTTTTTGTTAATTTTAGCTATAACTTTATTTAAATTCTTAACTATATAGTTATTTCCTGTCTTTATATCTATATAATTAATTTTTATCTATATTATTATTACTAGTTTTTTCTTTATTATTATTTATATATTCTATCTTATTTTCTATTAACCTAATATTATCATTTCTACATTTATTTGGATAATTATTATTTATAAATTCTTATATTAAATCTATTTGTTTAAAATAATCTTCTTTACTTGAACAATTTTATATTTTTATTAGAGTGCCAATTAGTTATATTATTATCTATATTACTTTTCTTACGAATTGATAGTTTAATCCTACAATTCCCTTCTTTGTTTGACTTAATCAGCTTTATATCGAAATATATCTGTATATTCATCTCTTCTTTTTCTACAGTAAATTTAATATTTTTATCTATTTTATTAATATTCTTTATAAATAAATCTGTCTTTATGTTTTATTAAATATCAATGAATAATCATTTACATATCTTTTAATAAATATTACAGCATTATTATTCACTAACATTAATTTCTCCCATTCTTCCATATAAATATTGCCCCACCAAACATCACATGATCATCATTTCTTATGCTTGCTCATAACTTTTATTAAAACATTGATTACTCTGGCTTGCCCTGAGTGGCACTACTGTATGGAGAGTTTTCCCTGTTTTAATAACAGTTATGAGCAAGTATAAGAAATAGTGATCATGTGATATTTGGTGGTTTAATATCAATCCTGCCTAGTAGGATAATGGTGGTTATGGTTATTAAAGAACCAAAGACACCAAAATGTATGGGTACTGAACTGAGTAGACCTATATGACTATATAAGCTAATGAGCTTGAATTGAAAATATTATTGTGTTTTCAATTTTATTCTCATGATTTTGTAGTTAAGTAGAGATAAAAGGTGGTTGCTGGAGGGTTGCATTAGATCCTAAGATCTAGGTGCAGTGCTCTCAGATCCAAGCCTCCTTACTGATGAAGGCCATAAGCCTGAAACTAGTCTGGGGATATTGAATGAGTAGGCAGTAGATAGGGATTTTATGCACAATAACTTCCATTGATTACTTTGGCTTGCACTGAGTGGCATAAATATTACCCAATACTCCACTTCATGCTCCTCCTATTAGTAAATTTTTTTCTTTACATATCATTAAATTGAAATATTATTTTTTTACAACATATTTCTACAATATCTTTTGTTTTATAGATATATTTATTTATTTATTATTATTTTTTTAATATCTTAATTATTATATCTATTGCTTTCTCCACATTAATATTTGTATACATTGATACAACATACATTTCAATCATTGTTAAATTATAACTACTATACTTATTTATTACATTTTTCATTTCACTTATTAAAACTTTATTATTTTTTATATATGATTTACAGATAGAATTAATATATTTCTTTAACACCTTTATTTGCCAACCATTTAGACACTTTATCATAATATGAACTATTACCATTAATAACTGGTCTTAATGGTACATCTTTAAAAATTTTAGATGCTCCGTAAATTTTAGCTACTATACAATCTTTTACTCCTAAATAATCAAATATATTATAATAAATTATACCCTTTTTATAAAAGTCTCTTATTATTGTATATACTCTTACATTCAATAATTCAGTTTCATCCTTTTTAAATTCTCCCAAATATATTATCTTTCAACATATTATTCATTTTTTCTATATAATCCTTTTTATTTATCATTACCAATTTATGATCTTTTTTTGACTTTGTAAAAACTATTTTATCCTTATATTTATTCTTTATTTCTTTAATATCTTTTATTTTAACAACATCGTCATCCATCCTTTATTTTTACATTTCTTGTCTACTTCATTATTAAATTCTTCCATCCATACTTTATAAGAATAAAATAAAAAATAAATGAAATAAAAATATATTATATATATATGGTTATAGGAAGTATTGAGTGATAGATATATAATATAAAAAGATTAAAATATATAATATATAAAAAAGTAATAATCATATAGAGAAGTATATAAAGATATATGTGGGTATGTAAATACTAATTATAAGATAGAATATATGTATATATATAAAACATAAAATTATATGTTCAAGCATATTTGCGTTTCAAATCAAACTATTGTTCATAAAAAGTTACATTGTTGAAAATAAATGGTGGAAAACTACATAGCTTTGGAACAAAAAAAATAGATATTATTGATACAGTTCAAATAAATTGTTAGGCAGGTATCTGATAAATGTAAACCTGTAAACTGTGTATTTGCCTATGTTCTATTTTCATTGTCAATTTAAAATATTTTTTGATTGAATTAAATATATCCTTTGGACTATTCACTAGACAGATGTGGAGTTTAAAAAATTGTTGAAAAAGAGATATGTAAACAAAAAAAAAAAAAAATGTTCTTATTACAGCAAAAGTCATTTGGTTTTTTGAGGTTATGGTCTATCTCGGGTTTTTAATAGTGACCATGTACCAGCAATAATATTTGGTGTGCAATTTTGCCATTTCCGGTCTTCTGTTGTTCGGGCTTATTAGAGAATGTGGCTGGGTGCCTTCTGGTGTTGATTCCAAGGCAGAAAGTACATTTGGTGCACCACAAAGTATAAAAACAAAAAGTTGCTGCATGGGCTGCTGGTATTGAACCTTTACTGAATGTCTCTATTAGGTTATAAAGTGTGATGTTATTTTGTCTATACGTATTAATCATAATTTCTCAGGTATTGGTCAGAGCTGTGCAGGTGTGGAATAGGTGCTGTTGCGTTTCTTTCCTGTGGCCCAGTTGTGTGGAATTTGGATTCCTTGTAATTTTTGTTGTATTTTGTTTATGAGAGGGTTAATGTAGAACATAAATAATTAATAACTGAGTGGAGAATCTTGAGGTATGGATTGGTGGGGAGAGAATGAAGATGGTATTTTTACCATTAATTGTAGTTTGTATTTCATCACTAAAGAGTAGGTTGGTTAGTAGGTATAAGAGAGAGTGAGGTTTTTTGGTGTCTGCAAGTGTCTGAATTAAAATTTCAATAGGGACTGAGTCAAAAGCAGCCTCAAAGTCAATTTGAGCAGCTATTGGAGCATTTTTTTTCTGCTCTCTAACTGAATTTACAATGGTTTTGAAAATGAGGGCAGTTTGGCCTGTTGAGGAGCCTTTTTTTTGCATGTTTCATTGGTGATAATAGAAGGAGATATGGTTCGATTTTATCTTTTAGAACCTTATCCAGGATTTTAATACCAAGGGGACCCATAGAGATTGATCACAGATTAGATAGATTGGATATTAAAGCTTGCTTTCTGTTGAATGAAACCAAGGAGATTGGGTATAGATCTTTTATGTTAAACAGCCTTTGTGATAGATAAATTTGCTAAATCACATGGATGTGTGCTAGTAAACTGACTGAGATGTAAAAAATACAAATTAAGGGATTCCATGTGGCCCTGGATGATAAGAACTTGGTATAGTGGTTAACTTCAGCAAGAAATCAGTAGTATGGAAATGTTTATCTAACTCTGGTTGGCTAAATAGATCTTCAGATGGTATGGAGGCAAATGTGATTGCAGCTTTTGTTTGAAATATTTGTATATTGGTTCCATCATATTATGTCCAGCTTTGGTGACACTCTTGGTTTCAAGTGCTTGTGGATCTCTGACAGTGGCAGGATACCCAGAGCCCATCTAATGTACTCTCGTTTCCAGATGTGTTGTTTTGTTAGACAGATTTTTTTTTTTTTTTTTATGGCAAGATATTTTTTTAGAGTGTTGCAGGTGTCATTATATGTTTGTATGTATTTTTATATGTGCATAGGTACCTGGAGCAGATTTACACATGGTGATTCTTTTATGTAACTCATTGGCCAAAGTTAGAAGTCTTGAGGGTGGTGTGTAGTTCTGGTAATATGATTTATATTAAATGACACAATGTTGATAAAATAAATGTACCATTGAACAGGATCAAGTTGCATAGTGCTAGATGTAAATAACAATATATGTTTCAGAGTACAAAAATTTCAGAAGTGTGCAGGAAGAATTATTCTTATCGTTTTATGATGTTGAATTGTTGATGTTTGCATTGTACTTAGATTGAGTTCGAGCATTTGACTAGAGTGAGCAGAAAAGGATGAGGATTAAGTGTTAACTTAATTAAGTGATGAAGCATGGGTGAATAAAAGCAAAGGTCAATAAGTGAGGTGCAACTATTGTAGAAAAGAGATGGAGTTAGGTGGTAAGAAACCTTCAGTGCTCATTAGGGGTATTGCAAGTTGATGTAGCCACTTTGAAACAAAAGCGTTATAACTCATGTTAAAGTCATGTTAAAGTCACCCATTAAAACAACTGGGTAAGAAGTTGATGATAGTAGTGAGTTGATGGTAAGCAGTGAGATAACCACTGGTCCAGAAGGTAGGTAAACAAAAATTATGTTGAGTGCAATAGTATGGTGGTGAAAAGTGACTATAAGTAGGTTTGAGTCAATATATATATAATTTTAAAGTATGAAAATTGGCAGATTCTTGTGATGACTAGGCTAGTGCCTCCTGAAGGTGATGTTGAATCTCATGAACAGGTGGAAAAACCTTGAGTCCTTAAATAGGTTATAGGGTCAATCTGAGAAAAACTATATATTTTTTTTTCCAGTAGACCCAGGATGTGTGGCTGTGTAAATTGAATCCATTTACTTAGCTGGAGGTTTTTTTGAGTTGAGTTTAGATCTTGAACATCGAAAGCTCCTATCTTTATTTTCATGTTGAAAGTAAATGAATAGAAAAAATAGTTAAAGTATATGCTTTTAGGATCAGCTGTTTTATATTGACTGGATTGAGATTGCCATTTGTGGCCTTGTTTATAAGATGTAGAAAAAGGATTATATGAACATAAATAGCCAGCTGTGATCAAAATTAATTTTTCAGGGTTGGCTTCTAGGGCATTAAAATATTTAAGAGATGGTTTGTTTACATTATATTTTTTAAGCAGGGAGGGTTTGACATCTGTTGGTATACTAGTATATATATATGTTTATCTTCAGGATTTGTTTTTGATTCATTGTTTGAATTTGAGATTTTGGTAAGTGAAAGATGAAGATTTTTGGGTTCAGTAAGAACTTCCACTGTTTGTAGAGTCTCTTTTAAGTGGGGGCTACAGGATTCTAGGTTATGAATGTGTCTATTAGTGGAGCAGGTTAGGTTAATTTCAGTATCAAGGGTTATTTTTTTATTACATTGATCTTTTCATGGTTGCTCAGGTTTTCTTTTGGAATTGTAGTCTGTGTCACAGTATTCAACTGTTGGTTATGGTGATATCAGTGTATCCGTGATACCTATGCTGGTGTTGTTTATTATAGGTGATATTAGTTATTATTGTCATTATGAATAATTGAGTGTGGTACCTTAGCTATATAAGTTGAATCTAACTGTTTACATGGTTTGGCCAATGAGGTGAGAGTTTGATTATCATTGCAGTTTTGCTGCTGATGTTAATGGTTGATCTGAAGGTTTGATTTGTCTTCTCAATGGAGAGATCAATTGGTGAAACATCTTCATTTGAGGGAGAGATTGTATGTGTTATTAGATAGTCACTATTGTCTTGGTTTTGATTATGAATGTATCTAGGTGTATAGTTGTAAGCATTGATTGCTAAATGACCACGCTGGCAAGAAGAGAAACATTATGGCTTTAACCCTCTTATGTGTAGGCAAAGTGTTGCGTCTTGGTATGTAATCTGAATAAGTATAGTGGTTGGATCAATGTTTGTTTAGCTTGATTTTAAACTCGTAGCTATTGCTGTATATTGGAACTGGGATATCCTTTAGATAAACTGGTTGCAATGAGACAACCTTCCCAAAAGGCTCTTAATTTTTTTGAAAATCCTGTGTGGAGTAGCCTAGGTATATATTTTTCAATATGCCTGTTATGTATCTGTTTTCACCTACAGCAATTAGAGCAAGATGACCCAGTTTTTTGATCGTCATTTTAAATCTATTTTTTTTGCTTTGATCATGGAATTTTAAGATCAGATAACTGAATGGGATGATCAGCTAAGCGTAGAACACTGTCCCGTAGATTGTGCAGAGTGAGTGCTTCCTATAGTAACGCTCTTGGGAAATTTATACAAAGAACAATTAATATCTGTAGCTGATAAAAGTATTGAACTATCTGTGAAAAAAACGGCAGTGTGTTAAAAAGACCATTAGAAATGGTGTTGTGGAACTTCTCAGAAATGCTATCAAGCATGTCAGCATTCCATATTACAGAAGGGGAGGATTGTGTTTCTTCACATTTTGATTTTGTAAATCTAAATTTTCCAATATTGCTGGTTGTAGATTTTCTGAATCTTTGGAAGAGGGATTAAAATTCATGCTTGTGATTACTGTTAAGTTTTTTTTTGCAAATATCAGCAAATGTTTTTTTTTACTAATTAAAGTAACATTATTACTTGTTTGTTTTTTTCACTACATGGGTGTGACAAGAATCTCGGCCTCAGGGTGGCCTTTGAGCATTTCATCATCAGATTTTTAATTGGTTGGACGGTTGAAGAGTTGGAGTGTGGAGTAGATTGAAGCCTGTCCATTAAAGTATGTGGATTGGCTATCTTAATATATATCAGCTCTTATAGCATATATGTGTAGAGATGGTAATCTGGACCAACTGATGATTGCTGGTTTAGCATGAAATACTTATATTGGTGATTATTTATCTTTTCAACATATATGTGTTCAAGTGTATCAGTGTTATGAGATAGTGTGGAGAGTGGTGGGTCATGTGAAAGTCTGTGCTCATATACCCTATATATCATGTTAGTTAATATTAAAGGCGTGGCAGCCATTTATGTTATCTTTAATCGATGCTGTGAACTTTTTTTCCACAGATGCACAAACGAATATTTGCAAACTTTTATAATATATATAAATTTTGTCCTTGGTTTTTTTTAAAAAAAAAAAAAAATTAAAATTACCATTTCTGATGGCAAATAATAATATTAAAAATAGCAGGAGACTTTTAGCATACATGCAGCCATGTGTCTAGTCAGGTGGCGCTCTGTTCATGAATATTTGTATTCATGTTTTTGTATTGCGTTTGTTATAGTTCTGAAGAAGAATGCTGGGGCAATCGAAACTGTCAATGAAGAACATAAATGATATTAATAATATATGATTTGGCAATGCAATAAGAAAGATAAAGTTTTAATGTTTGTAGATGGAATTTCTATATATTTCATAAATTGTATTAAAAAAAAAATCCGACATTTACAAAAATAAAAAATCAATGATAAGAAATAATGGATATTTGTCAAAAATACTTATAATTAATTATAAAGCTGTAAAGTAAATAATGTACCTGATTTGCAATCATTATTTGTTACATTTTATGTTTTGATAGTTTATGTTTCACTTTATACTACTATAATTTATGCACTTTCTCTATTGAAAAGCACTCAATTACTTGTAGAATATAAGCTCATCTTAAACATATTAACTTTTTTGTTTATTTTTCTGAACAAAATAATTTTAAAAATATTACAGTACAATTTATTATATTTCAAGCTATCTTTTTTTTTTTTTTTTGTCTAAAAGTAACTTTTTAAGTTTTTTCCTTTTTTTGTTTTTTTAAAGTACTGTATTGAAAATTTTATTAATGGCATTTTTAAATATTATTATTAATAATTTGTATTGGTATATCATTTGTCATGTTGTTATTGATTTACTTTCAGTATTGTAATGATATTCAACAAGTGTTCTTTTAATTTTTATTTTTTGCAGAATTATATACAGATAGTTTTAAATGAAGTCTGTAGTTTTAATTGCATATGATTGTTTCAGATGTGTTTTATTGAAATATTTGTTGAGTTTTTTTTTTAAGTGGGTATTTAATTTTACCTTTTGTTTTGTCTTAATTTCCTTGTTTTAAATGTCTTATATTTTCTGCTGACATAATACTGTGAAATTGGTTATAAATAGCTATACTAATAATTTTTATTAATATCATTTATCTTTTTTTTGTTTTGTAATTAAATTTATTATTATAAATCTTTTAAATATATATATTTAAGTTTAATAGAAATTCATATAATATTACAATATTTGCCAAAACAAAATTTCTCTAAAATTCTTCTACAACCATGGGTTTATATAATAACAAATAGACCCAGACAAGTGATGTTAAACTAAACATATAGCATATATATACAAAACAAAGTAGTCTTCCCATCATTCACTTCAAAAACCATCTTCCTTTATCAAAGGATGTCTTCATGAGATTGATGGCCTCAGATTCAAAAAAATTTATCATCTTTTTTCAATTCATTTTTTTTATAAAAGATAATATGCATTGTCAAATAATATTCGATGATCTGTGTTCAGTTTATGAATATAAAGCTGAGTTATGATATCTATTTTTAACTCTACTCTTATTTACTTTAACTCTTTCATTAAGACTTAATTTACTCTGACCTATATAAATTTTATGACAATTTCAAGGAATCTTATAAACTACTCCAAGAATAGATTTGCAATCAATTGACTGTTTGAACTATTTAGTAATGAATTTAAACTCAGGCCCTTTTTTCAGGCCACTTTTATACCGTCCAATAAAAAAATTATACTTGTAAATCAATTTACTAATTGATGACTTATATGACAAAGAAATTCTCATTACCAATTAAATCTTTATTATTAATAGATTTATAGATATTTTTATTAAATATAATATTCCTAATAAATTTATATCTTCAATGTAGTCAGAAGCAAATTGACTCCTCTGAATATAACTTATTTTTAAAATTATTAAGCCTTCTATTTCTATAATACAAATTTAATAAATGATTGATATCTTTCTGGCATATTATATTTTTAAATTTTTTTTGCTTTAATGAAATGACTACAAAGTAAAACATTATCAACATTTTTTGATGCTCAGAAGCATTAGTTGCAAAAATAACCATGTAATCTGCAAAATCTAGATGATTTAAATAATCTATTTTTACTTCTTTAGTTTTCTACTTTAATCCACAAAACACTTGTTGTAAAACTCCTGTAAAATGTTGTGGAGATTCAGAAGCATTTTGAGTACACTCTTCTCATTAATTTTCATAGTATCATTATATAAAGAAATTATTGCTATTTCATTTTGATAAATATTCCTCAAAATATGACAATATCTTAAGTCTATTTCTTGATGATTCAATGTTTTAATCTCTGTAGAATTGCTTTTTGAATCAAATGTTTTTCATACTCTGCAAATCTAAAGGATAATGGCTACTCATATTTATTAGTATTTTCTATGACTTCTATCAATACTTGCATGTGATCTGTGCTAAAGTCATGTTTAAATCAAGCTTGTTCTTTTGGTTGCTTAAAATCCAAGGTTTGCTATAGGTGAGCTGTAATTATCTTATTAAAAATTTCGTATAGAACTGATGAAAGAATATATTGTAATTTTTAATATCTTCTTTATCACCTTTCTTAAATATCAATATTACCACTTCATTCTTCCAATCATCTGGTATATCTTTATCATTCAAAAATTTTGTATATAACTGCCAACAATTTTTCTATTTTTTGACCTGTTTTTAAAGTATCGTTTATATATCATTTTGGGGCTTTGCCT
Organism: Epiperipatus broadwayi; assembly: GCA_028023455.1. Lineage (NCBI taxonomy): Eukaryota > Metazoa > Onychophora > Udeonychophora > Euonychophora > Peripatidae > Epiperipatus > Epiperipatus broadwayi. The sequence continues at coordinate 51,717 of JAQFVV010012548.1, forward strand.
TTCTTCATAGATTTAATTGCAAATTTCACTTTTTCATTTAAAATATTAGGCAATTGAGTTGTAATTTTAGAGGATACTTTGTTTTTTATTACTATATAATTCTTTATAGAATTCTTTCTACATTTTATGTTGCCATTTTTTTTTTTTTAGTAATAGGTCTATATTTTCTCTTTATTGCAAAAATAAGTTTCCTACCAATACCAAGATGTTGTTTTATAATTTCCCTTATTAATTCACAAGTATATTCTCTTACCATTTTGAATATTCTAGATATATAGTTTTTAATGGATCACTTCTATATATTTTCATATTCTTTCTCTTCTTTATTGTTTTATCTCGATAGAGGTGTATCAATTATCTTCAAAACCATTATATCATCATATGGAGAGAATTGCTATTATCAGTTATTTTTCTATTAATTTCAATTAAATCTGAACCAACTTCAAAATCTGTTAGTATTTTAAAATGATTTACCAGTTCTAATTTAAATTCATTAGGATGTTTCTGAAGATTAATACTATTTTTCTTAATACTTTTTCTCATTTTAGTTTTGTATTAATTTATTGTACATCTCAGTAATGATCATTTCCTGTGTTGAATCTATTAAAAACATTACAATCTCGCAAATACATATTTACTGTTAGGCAAAATATCCACATTCATTTCTGTTTAGCTTTTTTCTAAAAAAAAAATAAATCATTATATAAAGATGTTTTTTTTTGTGACTTTCATAAGTCTTTGACCTCTTATTTCTATCATCATAACTAAATTTATCCACAAAACTTTTTATTTTTCTATAATTTAGCAATTTTAGTATTAAAATCTTCTGATAATTTTAAAATGTTGTTTGACCTGATTAAAAGCATGTTGTACATTTATATAATAATTACTTTTTTATCAAAGTGAGAATTTGTTGGAGCATAATCCTGAATTATCTGCATTTAGTTTTTTCAATTGTTAAATAATCTTATTACTGTGCCTGTTTCATCATCAGTCTCCACAACATTTTTTATTTTAATAAATCCCTTTGCAATTGTAAGTACCTAAACAAAAAATCATAATTGAATGACATTCTTGATTTGCAAACAGGAGATACTTAAGCACACCCTGCCTTTAACTGCCAACCATTGCCTTGGCTGGTGACTATAGCCTCCTGGGAATAAGGATTATAAGGTATTTTCTGCATTGATTGTAAATATGTATTTAAAAAAAAAGTTCGTTTACACCCATATTTATTTTATCTTGAAGAAAGCTCAACTGATATTTCAGTTAAAAACTATCAGACAACTAAGAAGACCTTGATGTTTCTTAATTTTAAATTCAGAAGTAAAAAGCCAATAAACTTACTAAAATGGATAATGTGTGTTGGGTAGTAGCTCATTCATATTTGTTATACTATATGAATAATCATATAATAATAATGGTTAGAACATCAAGAATATATGGATGAACATCATGAATTTCCACTTTAGATTCATTTAAGGCCTTGAAGATAAATATGGCAATTTATTTGGGATCCATTGAAAGTATTGAAGGCTTTGAAGATAAAGGGTTTAATAGAATTAGGTGATATGTGTAATGTAATCTATGATTCAGGTAAATGGCTGTTAGATTTTGTCAAGAAAAGTTCCTCAGTATCACATGCAGCTAAGATACTGTTGGGATTTTTGAATATACAAACTTTCAATAATCATGTTTTATTTGATGAGAAATTTGTGTTTATAAAAAAGGCAGAGAGGCAGTTGAAATCTTGGAAAATATTGTTGAAAAATGTATGGAGAAGAAGGGAGGTTATTATTTGTTTTAATGGTTTTGAAAAGGCATTTGTTAGAATAAATTATTTTGTTGAATATTTTGAAAATAAATGTTAAGAGTAGAATAAAAATCATTCATAAAGAAATTTTTATATGTATCAAAAAAAACTTAAATAGGGTATAAAATGACCAAACAGCAGCATAGAAGGTAACTTCCATTACTGGAAGACTTGTTTGTTGTCAAACATTATTTGTTTTATCGATTTAATTCAGTATGGTAAGGATGCATATACACAACACAATTGCATAGTTTTTTATTTTGCTACTTTAATAGACTATAATTAAGAGTATCTCATAGCACAGATCTTTTTATTTTGCACTTTCTTAATACTCCAAAATAAAACTTTCTCATCTTTGTTGTGTATATTTTTAATTATTTAGCAAGTTTTTATTTTGTGGGGTAAACATTTTAAGTATTTTATAAAAACCCTAAGTAAAGTACATGACATCAAAATGAAACAAGCCTGTTTTATAGGCAAAATAAGTCATAGATCACATGACTCCATTCTCTTAAGCTTGTAAGATATAAACAATGAGCATTGCCAATTGCTCAACAAGCTTTGTGATAAATGCTTAGCCAGAGAAAGCATTTAAAATATCTCTGTTAGGAACCCCCCCTCCCCAACCTCTGACCATGGTTTTGTGCTTTGGCACTCCTCAGAGAGGCGCTAGAATAGCTTCGGACACTAGATCTAAAAATACCAATCCAAAGCCTATTTTATTCTTTGTCAAAAATGTTAGACATTTTGTAGAATATCAGCATTCTATACATATCTTAATTTCACACTATGATGGTGAGATATTGAGATGAGTTTTTAAATGAGTTTTGTTTAGATAATGATGTAATTAGCAATGAAAGTAGAAAGGTTCATTTCTGGTGACATATATGCTTATGAACAACCTTTGATAAAATCCTATACGATTGATGGAATTTTCAGATTTAAGATAGAAGTAAGTGTAAATGAAAGTAAAACAAATCAATACAAGTGATGAGAAGAAAACATTAAGAGTAAGTAGTTATTGAGTAGCTTAATACTTTTTATAACAGTAGCACTTTACATTAACAGTTTTTTACAGTGATGATTTACCCTAATAGCACTGCTTTAAATTACCCATGCCTATGCCTTTTGTTTAGGTCTAAACACATTTTTCTTTTGGAGCATTATTCTGTTTGTAGTTTAAGTTAATATATATTGTGTATTGTATTTATAATAATTGTGTTAACTACATATAATAAATAATTTCATTATTCTATAACTTTATTGCATAATAAATGTATTATAATAATAATTAAATTTAAAAATACTTTCTGTTAATAGAAACTAATTTATCTTAATCTTAACAGCTAATTAATTTTTTTATCTTTAAAGAAATAGAGGGAAGAATAACCTTTTTGAAAAATTTAATTTCAATTTAATAGGAAAAAAAAAAAAACTTTATTAATTATAAAACAGTTAATTACAAAACATTATTTTAAATATTATTAGCAATAAGCATATATTACAATATTTATATAAACATTACAAGCATAAAGCGAAACTAGTCAATATATAATTAAAATTACTCCAAATCCAAAATTCAACCAGACCTGGTAGATGGGAAGTGAATGGATTTGTAAGTAATGTTTAATATTGTATATATTGTGTAGTTTTTGTAGTTCTTTACACTTGAGAAGTCTGCTTGTAGCAGTGAAACATTTGCTTGTGTTTTAATATTATTTTTTTTTGCTGGTCTGGTTGAATTTTGAGTAATTTTAATTAATATTTATGTAGTATTTACTTCAAAATTGGTTCTAAAAACTAGGGGTGGAGGTGATACACAAAACAATTTAACTGAAAAAATTCACTGTAAAATAAAAAAAAATTATCAAAATGGTGTGGAATTCTTTTTAGTAATGAAGCAATTTCATTTTTATTTAATTGTTTTTAAGCTCACAAAAACAATTGTGTTTCTTAAAACAATTTTTTTAAGTTTTATTTATTAATTCATAAATGATTTTTATTAAAAAATATTCACAAAATTTTTAATAATAAATATAAAGAATTATGATAAAATATATGTAAATGCACCTATTTAGTTTTTGTCTTTAAGATCGTTAAAGTTTGCAATCTTTTTTTAAAAAAAAGTAAGTGGAACTTAAAACATAATTTTTTTTTAGGCCTAGAAATGTATCCTAATCTATGTTTTTGCAGTTCAAAACAAAGACTTTTAGTATTAAAAAAATATAAATAGCAGGTATTTATAAATAATTATTTGTTAAGATCATAAGTTTTTAGTAATTTTTATTTTTTAATGCTAAAATCCATTATGAATAGAACTTAAAAAGTGAGAATAATTTTTTAATGAGCTGCATTATCTCTCAAATTTTCATAACAATTAGAAAATGTTGCTAGGATTCTATTACAAAAATCCCTTCATCATCATCATCATCATCAACCATTATCGATCCACTGCAGGATGAAGGTCTCTCCAAGTTCAATCCATCTCCCATCTTTAGCTTCTCTTCTCCACATCACCCCTGCACACTTTCTTATTTCATCCATCCATCTCACATGTGGTCTCTTTCTGGGTCTTTTACAATCTCTTGGAATCCAGTTTAAGATTTCAGTTGTCCATCTGTTATCATCTCTTCTAGCAATATGTCAAGCCCAACTCCAGTCTTTTAATTTTTTCAATGAGGTCAGTAACACCTGTTTGTTCTCTTACCCATATATTGCGTTTTCGATCTCTTCTTGTTACTCCCAACATGCATCTCTCCATACTTTTTTGAGTGGTCTGAAGTCTCTGTATTGCTCTTCTATTAAGTGTCCAAGTCTCAGATCCATAAGTAAGAACTGGTAAAACACATTTATTAAAAACTTTCCTTTTCAAATACATAGGCATATTTTCTTGTAGTATCAAGTTATTTCTACCAAAAGCATTCCAACTAAGTTTAATTCTATGATTAATTTCATCCATTATGTTTCCATCTGTATTAATAATCTGACCAAGGTATTTGTAACTCTTAACTTCTAACTCATCATAATCAATCTTAATTTTCATACTTTGAGCAAATCCACTAAACATTACTTTAGTCTTTTTAACATTTATCTTTAGTCCTACTTTCCTAATTTTATCTGATAACTCCTGCAATATTTTCTGCAGCTCTAAAGCATTATTTGCAAAAACAACTACTGTACATCATCTGCAAAATCTAAATGACTTAAATAATCTCCATTTACTTTCACTCCTTTAGTTTCCCATTTTAATCCACAAAATACTTCTTGCAGCACTGCTGTAAAAAGTTTTGGAGATATAGAGTCACCCTGTCTTACACCCTTCTCTATATTGACTTTCCCAGTAGCATTATATAATCTAATTGTTGCTGTTGCATTTTTATAAATATTCTTTAAAATATGACAATATCCTGGATCTATACCTTGATGATCCAATGCTTTAATCATTGAAGAAATGTTTATAGAATCAAATGCCTTTTCATAATCTACAAATCCAAAGCATAATGGCAATTCATATTTATTTGTCCTTTCTATAACTTCTCTCAATACCTGGATATGATTTACTGTACTAAAACCATTTTTAAATCCAGCTTGTTCTCTTGGTTGGTGCAAATCCGGTGTTTTCTGTAACGAGTTGTAATTATCTTGGTAAAAATTTTGTATAAAACTGATAAAAGGCTGATGGATCTGTCACCTTTTTTAAATATTAATACTGCATTCTTCCAATCATCTGGTACATCTTTATCATTTGGACATTTGGTATATAACTTTGGTATATAAATTTTATTTCTTCACCTGCTTTTTTTTATATATCAATTATAATTCCATTATTACCTGGAACCTTTCCTTTCTTCATACATTTAATTGCATGTCTCACTTCTTCATTTAAAATTCTGGGCAATTTGGAAGATGTAATAGATATATACTTGTTCTTTATTACTATATAATTCTTGATAAAAAGCACCCTCTGCCTTCGGCCTCCAACCGCTGCCTTGGTTGGTGACTTTACAGCCTCCTGGGAATAAGGGCCATGATTTATTTTTGTCTGTCGTAATTGTATAATTATTAGAAAATATTTATCATTTACACATACATTCATTCTGCCTTATCAGGCAATTGAGAAGAAAGATCATGGTGTTTCTTGATCTTAAACTCAGAGGTAAAAAGCCAATAAACTCACCATGCTGGCCAATGCATGTTGGTGAGCAGCACATTTATGTTCGTATACTATATGAATAATCACATAGTAATAGCAGCTGCAACAACAGAATGTATGGAGTGGACATTAGGAATTTGCCCTGCTTAGTTCCTTTAAGGTCTCCAAGAGAAATCAAAGGGTCTCCTTTCAGTTAATAGCAAACTCCTTTCTGCAGCCAAAAAAAAAAATCCCTTATATTAGGTTAAAAACTTTTTTTTTCATAAAAGATTGGTTTAATAATTTTTTATATTGGGAAGGGTGGGGATTGTAATTTTTTTTTTTTTAAAAACAAAATGAGAGCAATCATATTTGAGTTTTTAAAAGCATAAATATCACACATAATTTGTAAATGGATAAATGGGAACATTATAGATAGGTAAGAAATATATTGTAGATGTATTTAAATCTTTATAAATTAATTATTATGTGATAGCAGTTATATGTTTCACACCATTCCACTTTAGAGACGTCCATATAAACATGAATAATCAATAGATTACAGATAGTAATGCTATCAGATTATCACTCACTTTTCTGATTATTGGTCTTCTTCAATAGGAAGCATTGTGTTGAGATTTATCCAAGCTAATAGCTTGAAAATTTTAAATATTCTGAGTCCCAAACCAAATTATAATTTCTTGTATAATTATAGTGACCTAATGTTAGGTCAGTAACTATGTAATTGAGTAAACTCACTAAGAAATTACAGTTTGATTTTTTTTTCAAAAGGATAGGTATATTAAGGAAATAAAACACATAACTTTTATACTTCACATTCAATGTTTCAAAATATATTATAATTTACTACTGTATTTTCCAGCTGTCCATGTAAAGCATGAATAATTAATAGATGAAAAACAATAGTGCTAAGTAGATTTCTGTACTACTTTCAGCCATTTTCAGTAGTAAGAATTATTTTGTACTAAAGGTATTCAAGGTATTGGTATAATATTTTTAAACATTCGAAGTTTGGAATCCAACCCTATTTCTAAGTAGATTATATAAACCAAGAGATTATAATAATCTCATATTAGATTACCTTTGATATTTATAAGTTAATTGTAGGCATGCTTGATTTTTTGACAAAAAATAGTATATATTGTTTTTCCTCTTGCTCATATTCACCCTGTATTTGATCACAGTTTTTCATTTGAGCAATAAGTGCTCTGTAGATAATACTACTATATATATTGCTAGATTAATTTCTAGCTATTGTGTGAACTATTTGAAGTCATTAGTTTGAAAAGTACAGACTAATTCTAATACAAAATTGTACTTTCTATTGAGAGTGACCAATAGCAAAAAAAATATCTAGGCATCTGTTTGTCACTATCGTTGATTTTCATTGATCATTCACATTGTATGAGTGACTCAGAAGATGAAATGATGTGGATTATTATTACTAAATTAAATATACATAAACTGAAAGAATTGTTACTTTGTTTTAGTTGCAGATTTAATGTTAGGCCCATATAGTTAGACACTTAAATGGGCTTGCATTTGAAATCTTAGGATATTTCAAAATTTTAAACCATTAACTTGAATAGCATGTATAATTAAAGAAAGCTTTAATGAAAACTATGCTTTCTATTAAGAAAGACCAATAACCAGAAACTAATCTGGGAAGTTATTTAGCAGTGACATCTAGAAGACTGTCATTAGCATCTCTAATTTAGTGGAATAAGATTTATTGTGTTGATAAAGTGAGATTAGAAATTTGCCATGGTGAGATGAAACTTTAATTCTTAGTGTGGCATGCTTCTATTATTTTGAATTTTTTTTTCTGAATGCTTTTGAAAATAAGGATTCAGATTTAATTTTTACAGTATTTTTTATATTTTGTTTTATCTTTCAAAATTAAAATAGCAAAGAATGTTTTAAGCCATTTCAAATAAAATTAAAGTTGTGAATATTTGCTTTTCTAAATATCATTATTATAATGAATATCTATGTTTTAAAATTTTAAAAATAGAAAAAATAAATAATTAATATTATAATTCTGTGAGATAATCAATTATTAATTACTAACTATAATTGAAATTAAAAAAAGTATACTTATTTTATATTTGTGAAATTGTATCAACAATAATGATAGCAAAAAAACAATAAAGTTATTCTAATATGAATGATAGTAAAAAGAATATGTAGAAGTATGGAGGTGTTTGATATATTTATAAACTTTGGATAACTGACCTTTGAATTCTGAATTTTAATCTTAGAGATGACACAAGCAAATTTTAATTTGTAAACAAAAAGAGATCTTTTTTTTTCTTCTTACTTGTCTACCTTTTTTTTTTTTAAGATGATTTTTTATTAAAATTGTATGATAAACAGCACTTAATTATTCTTGTAGTCAACCGATACAGTATATATGCTTTAAACTAATGTAATTAGAGGAGATTTGAACCCAGACTTTGACCAGCACTTAATTACTCTTGTAGTCATTTATGTATCTGGCGTTGCAACCGATATATATATGTGCTTTAAACTAATGTAATTAGAGGGGATTTGAAACCAGACTTTCAAACTCCCTCTAGTCATCCTCTCCATTTTATACAACTGATACACATGAACACATACATATATGTGAAAAAGATAAATGATCTCCAATATATGTATTTTGTGTTGATCCAGCACTCATTAGTTGGTCCGGATCTTCATCTCCCGCATATATTTATTTATAGTCAGTGCTCAGTTTATATTAAGATAGCAAATCTTCAAACTTTAATGTACACATTTCAATACTCTCCACTCTCCAACTTTTCAGCCATCCATATCATTCAAAATCTGATGATGATATATGTTCAAAACCCTTGTTTGCCAATTCTTTTGTCATACCCATGTTGACCATAAGCCATCTGGCCTCTCATGTGTAGGATCTTAAGCCCATTTAAGTACATACAAGAGGGATGGGCAGAATATTGGCTGAATATGTAATATTTAAATACTAAATCAAATATTAAATGTCAGACGTAGACTGACTTACAACAGAGTAGTATAATATAATAGATTATTCAAAATTTTGATTATAAATTATTTTTATAAAATAAAATATTTGTATATCTTTAGTTTACATTCTTACAATATTTAAGCAGAGAATTATTATTATGGCTGATAGTAAGTCAGTGCATTGAACAATGTTATGCTTTTAAAATTTTATTGATCAAATCAACACTAGAGGGCAGTACTAATTCATTTTTTCAGTTGTTTTACAATAGCGTGTTGAAACCGCTGGAGCGGGCTCTGTTTGTAAACAAAGATAAATATAATGTCCCCGAGGCCGAGTTTCTTTTCTTTTTTTTTTTTTAGTTGGCTTTGGTTTTTTGATTTTTTTTTGTTTATCACATTTATAAAAGTAATTTCAAATCAAATTTTTTGTTTAAACACGACCAAAACAAAAAAACAAAAATAAACAAATGCATAAACAAAAAAATTACAAATAAATGAATTTACAAAAAAAAAGTACTTCATTTTTTTTGCTTTTGATTCTTTTTTTTATTATTTATATTTTCAAAGGGGACGGGTTTTTTTTTTTTACCGTCTACGTATTTTTTTGTTGTTGTTGTTTTTTTTTTTGGTTGTTGTTGTTTATCACATTTAAAATAAAAGTACGGCGGCTATCAAATCTATTTTGGCTACCCCAAACAACAACAACAACAAAAAGCAAAACCAAAAAAAAACGGATCGATTAAAACCAATGATTTTTAAAAAGTAGTTAACCGATTTTTTGTTTGTTTTGATTTAATTCTCATTAAACCCTTTTCTATTTTCGGTTCAGTATTGTACGACTAACAAAAAATCAGCCGATTCAACTACTTCTTCTTCTTTCTTTTTTTCGGTTTGTTTTTATTTTGATAAATAAATCTATTGTCCGTTTAACGGTAACATTTACAAGCCAAAGTCCAACTTTGGGAGAGGGGGGGAAAGGGAAAGGTGTTTGCAATTGCTAACAGAACGGAACACCAACAACTCGAAGATTGACCAAGTTTTGACGGTAATTCCCCCTCAAAAAACATCAATCTATATGGCAATTAAAAGAAACTTTTTGGGCTCTTCAGACAAAAAAAAAACTAAAAAAAAACAAAAACAGCAGGCATGCAGCTTCAAGGTGTTTTGTTTGATAAACCACTGCCGGTTCCGGCAGTCAGGGAAGAATCCTTGTTCTTTCTTTGACATTCGGCAAAACAAGTTGTCCTATTTTTTGCAGCTATTCGATTAATCAGCTCGTAGTTGTTGTCGCACGAAACGTGACTTAGAGCGTGATTTGATGGGAAGCGCGCTTTGAACTACACTTGGCTCATTTTTTCAGCAGGAAATGGGGGCTAGGGAAGCATGAGACTCTGCTGATAATTGTTAGTAGACCTTCCTAAAAGATGCGAGATAGAGGGGGAGGTAGTCTTAATGAATATTAAAATAGTTTCGACAATCGTAATTCCAGCCACCCTCAGACAATACTGTAAACAAAAGTGAAATATGATCGCTAGTCCGAAATGCTTAGCTCGAATCTGAACCGTAAGCTGACACGATAGCTTCTGCGGCAAGATTGGCTAAATGTTCACGTTTCTGTGCATTGGCATAGAAATAAACACAGTCAGCCGGTACCCTCCCCCGTATCAACGGACTATTTCTAGGCTTACGCATTAGAAATAGAACGTTCGATAGCGGCGGAGGCGGCCACCTAAACGGTATATTTCTGTGCGCTAGCATAGAAATAACGCCCTCCGGTGGTTTCAACACGCTATTGTAAAACAACCATTTTTTCTTATGCTTATGGAAGTTTCAGTTCACTTAACTAATTGAATAAAAAATAAATAAATTCTGAACGCTGTCACAATATGAGATGTGAATGAAATATGGGAATTTTATAATCTAATCTTTGATTGATGTGAATCAGATTACTTTAAACAAATATATATTAATTTTATATGTTACATTAAAATTTGATTGTAAGTGAAGAAATATGTTGCATAGACTTAAATGCCATTTTTTTATACCCTTGTTTGATATGGTTTATCTATTTCATAAACATGATATTTGCACAATTTTAAATTGATCTTTGTAAAAAAAATAAATACATATGAATATGTACAGAAAATTTAAAGTGAATTAAAAAAAAAAAAAGCCTTAGCACATAATTATATGTATATTTAAACAAAACTAAAATACAGATATTTACTTTGGGAAATAAAACTTCATCCAGTAGCTGTTTATATTTTTATTTAAGAGGCGTATAACATTAAATATATTAAATTCTGAGAGGTTGTGAATTTTTATTCTGTAAAACTATTCTTTGGGCATGAATCATAAAATGTAGTGGATCTAATTGAAATTTATATAGATTCTAAGTTTGCATCTGTAGTAACTATAAATTTTTTTACCCATTATCATGGTATTAAGGACATTTTTTATAAAATGTACATTTGTTTGCAAAATAGAAAGTACTTTTGGAATGCTCTGTAGAAACCAAACAGCTTTTAAATGCCAATTACAGAGCAAAAGCTTCTTCAGCATTTGTGAACCTAGTACTTTACTATGCTAACCAACTATCAGATGATGAAGTTTTAGTATTTTTCCTTCAATTTTAAAATTTATCTAAGATTAGTTAGGTATTATTCTCTAACCAATAATTGAATAGCTAATCTAATTGATTATGATCTAGTTACTAGAAAAAGTTATAAGATTGCTTAAAAATCTCATAAATTCTACTTGCTGTGAATTGCAGCTTATAAGCATAAGTGGATATCCTTTCTATTATATTATAAGACCTGTGTATAATGCTAATTTTTAAGGTTAAAAAAAAAAAGAATAACATAATTTTAAAATAGCAAATTAACAAATATTTTTCCTTTGTCAGTGATGGTGATATAAGTTATAAATATTGTTGTTTGGGGATTTTATTTTTGTGTGATTTTTTTTTTTACAAATATTTAAATATTATGGATGGGTAGGTTTAGTAATAATTTCCATTTATTATTATTATTTTTTTTTATTAGATTAAAAAGCAAAAGCATTCTTTTTAATATATGACATTCAAAAATAAAAAGAGCATTTTGATGCTAAAATAATATTCTTTATTTCTGTTTAGTCTTTCCCAAATATTAATATATATTGTAACAGAAAATGTGAAGCAAGAAAGAAAGAGACTTTATTTTACATGCCCTTACTCTGGATGCCAAAATGTAACATGTACCTTATTAAAATTTGGGCATCAACAATAATGTATATATAGTATGTATATTTAAGATAGCGTGATTTTACTGGTCAAATTTTGTGGTTCAGTTAAAACACTGAATATTATCATCATAAATCATTATTTAAAATTAGCTAACATGTTGGTAGTCAAAATACTATGTATACTAATTTAAAACAAGATCAAAGTAATTATATGTAATTACTGAATTTGTATTTTAATTTATGTAACTAGTTTAAATGTGAATCCAAAACACATTACTATAATTTTAATTTCACCCCAAATTGATTTATAATAGTCATAACTTATATTATAATAGACTCATTGAGCCTATGCATTTATAAGTATTCTATTTGATAAATAAATGATAGTTTGAAATATTTGAATCAATACTTTATAAATAAGGTAATTTATAGAATAGGAAAATCAAATGATGCATAGATTAATAATAAAATGTAACTTTATTAAGATGCTAACACAACATCAAATTCAGCAATTACAATTTTAAAATAATCCATTGTATTATTATAATCTATTCTGGATATATTGTAGTTACTAAATCTACACTTAAAATTATGAAACATGTATATTCACAATTAAAATAAAGGGTTAATACATATAATCTTTTAGGTAATAAAAAAAAAATCTTTTTTTTTTAAAAATATTTTTTAGATCAAGTAAAGCTGCCTATAATAATTATTTTCATATATTTATAATAAACGTCAAATGTTAGCTATGTTTTTAATTTTGAATTATTTTACTAATAGTAATATTGCTAATCAATTCAAATCTTACTTGGTCTATTTATTAAGTTTGTATTGAATAATAGAATCACTGTATTATTATTTTAAATTTTAGAAGAAAGAATTTTGAATTGATATCTATTAATGTATTATTTTTTTTTAAATATTGAAGATAAGGTAAAAGTTAATTTGATGAGGAATTTTCAGAAATCCATTTTTCTGCTATGTTTTCCATGTCATTCCCAAGATGATATATGATGATGTATGTCTCCATGGGCATTATCCTTTATCTATTCCTTTTTATTAAATACTACAATTTATATCAATATCAAATATTCAACTGCTTCAAATAGTTCAGCATATTATTCTCTACATTAGAAAATGATTATTATTTTATTGTTATCATCCACTTCATTTATTCTTTTTTTATAGATAGACAACTTATAATACATCCTCTTATTCATAATATATACTCAAAGTGCATTCTGGCTTATATCTTACATCCACAAAATATTAAAGGAAAGCAGCTTGCAAAATAAAATTTGTCTGGGGTTTTTTTTTTGTGTGTGTGTGTGTTTTTTTCAGTCACCTGGCAACAACACATTCTTTTAAACTGGCTCATGAATTGTGAATTTCTTTTTTTTGTAATCATTAAAAAATTTATTACTCAATACTACACACTTAAAATTTTATTTTAATTTAAATAAATCATATGTTCACTCTGCATTTATTCTAAATTTGAATTATTTTACTATTAAATATGAATTATATTTAACATTATATAAACATAAATGATTTTTAATTGTTTTCTTTACTTATGATTTGAGACTATAAATAGAATACGAGATAGATGTGCATTTCACAATATATAGAAAATATTTTTTGTTTCTTGTTTTTTTCTTTCCATTATATTTGTATATTGTATTCCTTACTTGAAGGTAAAGAATAGATAAAAGCATCCTTTATTCATCTTTTATATTTATTATTATTATCAATATCTTTTGGCATTTATAGAAAATACTTGTTTTACTTATCATGTTCGTATATAACTTTTAACTGACGTGATTCGTCAAAGGCCAAGTATTGTTTTCAATACAAGCAATATTTTTCTGTCTCCTTTCTATGCTTTTTTTTTTTCAGTTTTTTTAAAACTTAATATTTTAATAACTTATTTGATATGAAATCTAGTAATCATGAGTTTTTTTATGTTACCAGTCTTTTCTCTATACTAATTGCAACAATGTCATTCTACTTTTAGTGCAACATATTTAATTATATGCATAGCAATTCTATTTTCAAACTTTTTTGTATTTATGTATGATTATATAAAATATGCACAGCTCTAATTTTTAGAAAACAGGTTTAGAATACTGTAAATTCTTAATTGTGATATTGGACAAACAATTACAATCATTAATGAATTGTTTAGAACTGAATTTGTAATAGGAATTGTAATTTGTGAATGATCATAAGTCTGAGTAGCCTAGTTAGCGATTTTCCTTCATTCCACAGAACTTGAAAAGATACTTCAAGAAATAATTTTCTATAAACAATGAGGGTATGGTATGGCTGAAGATCTTTCAGCCCCATATAGCTATTTGAGTTGGATAGCTGGGTTTGAAGACATGTAGGTGTCTGAAAATTTCAGATTTTCCACTCAATAGATAACTTTTAGATAAATGCTGACTTTGGGTAGGTGTTTTTTGATCTAGTGTCTGAACCTACCTTAGCACCTCTCTGAGGAGTGCCAGAGCATGAAACCATGGCAGAGGTTGGGGAGGGGGGTCCTGACAGAGATAGTTTAAATGCTTTCTCTACCTAAGCATTTATCACAAAGCTTGTTGAGGAATTGGCAATCCTCATTGTTTATAACTTACAAGCTTAAGAGAATAGGGTCATGTGATCTACGACTCTTATTTTGACTATTTATAATTTTCTATAGTTTGTCGTGTATGGCAGATTTTTTCATTTAAGTAATAGAGATATTAGTAAATGGCAGTAGTAAAAATATAAGTTAAGTAGTTGCCAAGATTAAAGATATAACAATTTTTGGTGAAATTCATCTTTCAGAAGTAGTATAAAATTGATAACTATAATTTTGGAAGTCTGTATTATGTTAGATTCTCTGTGATCTAAAGAGGTATTTTCTATACTTAGATTTCATAGATATGTCGATGAAAGATTAATAATATTCATACCAGACAAATAAAGCTTTTATTTTTTAATTAATGAATTTGTGTTTTGCCCTGATATCATAAAAAGCCAAATTTTTTTTCTGGTTTAAAGTTGTTGGGAATTATTATATTAGTTCTGTAAACTCTAATGCGGTACTATTGAATTGTTTATTAAAAACCAGTCAAGACATTCCCATTATCAATAACAATCAGCAATTTCTGTTATCAAGGCAACCTCCTTTTAGCTATAAGGGTGGAAATCCTACCCTTATTAATGGTCTAATATACTTATATAGACACTAAAGATTGCAACTTGACCTCAGAGATTGAAATTATTGATATAAAGAAGTTTAAATAAACCTATATAAACAGGTAAATAAAACCTATTCTGAATGCAGACTAATAAATAGTTAATTATAACATTACAAACTGCAGTTATAAATTTCAAATTGCACCCAATGTATTACTTAAATAATTAGTGTAATAATGCTCAATGCTAAATGAATTGTTGTTTGATATAGGAATAATTATCACAAACCTTTTGTTCCGACCAAATATTTGTTTTAATGAAATTTGGTTGCATTTATAGTCAAATAGTGACCTCCTTGATTTATGGTATAATTTATAGCAGAATATAGAAGTCCTTAATCTACAGATGCATATTGTTATAATTAATAAGCTTCTAAGTTTAAATTATAATGTCACTAAAAATAGGTTTTAAGCCAAATATATTGATAGAAAATTTGACTTTTGTTCTTTAAATACAATTGCTATTCATGCTAATTTTCAACAACTGTTAATCACCCAAAATAATTTAGATTTTTAAACTGGTTATATTATTGAGAAAGGGAAGTGTGTAATGAGCAGATCTGTTTTTGAGATTATTAGAAAGAAAAGTCTTGACTGCTCCACATTAATAATTTAATTAAAAGAAAATATAGAATTCTCTGTTTAACTAAATAATAAAATGAATATGGAACTTTATCACTAACATAGGGATTTAAAGAAAAGTTCAATGACTGATAAAAACATTAAAGACTTTTTAGTGGTTTAAAACTGTAAAAGAGATTAATTATTTGCTGATCAAGATCACAATAAGTCTTTTGAAGTATTGAAAGTAAAAAAATAGTTCTGAAAAGTAATTTTATATTCATATTAAATTAATAGATGACATATTTTTATGTCATAGTGATGACATTTTGAATAGATAAATGTTCGATTATCTTTTGATTAATAATAACAACAAGAATTCAAGTGACATTTAGCAATTATCTTTCCTGTTGAATCATCCAGCTTGATAAGGTTAACTCTATGTAATTTTACAAATATAAAGGCTGAAGATACTGATGAGATTTCTGGAGAAGTATGTGTTAATATTTTTGCTTTAAAATCATTGGAATGCAATTGTATATCATTGCAACTTTTACATTAACCGATTAATTACTACCTTTGCTGTTGTCAAATACTTCATATATTATACAGATTTAAATGATATTATCAAATCCTAAATTTTACTCCAGGTTATAAAGCTGATTTTTGCTAATAATATTTGGTAATTCAGTTTATATTTTTGAGATCTATTTTTTATTAATTGAAATAACAAAGATGCTATCTCTAATGTATAATTTTTTATGCATCATCTTCAGCTTTTTTTCTATATTCATAGTTTAACTTCAATTTTTTTTAATTTTTATATATGCTTCATTCACAACTGATAAAGTGAATAAATATTTTTTTTTTCAAATTACTTGCCCATTATTGTCAAGTAACATTTGATAGGAACCATTTTGTTAATTATTTCTCATCATAATTAATAAATAAGGCCTTATTCCTCCCAACCATATACTTTCTTTCTCATACCAATCTTAATACGCTTTGTAATGAGAATGAATAAATTCAAGAACTAGAGGTCTATAGTTCACTTCTGAACTGAAATAATAATAAAAACAATTCTTATTTAAATCATTTGAATGTAACTATTCTAATCAACCTGCTATTTTAATGTTTGAATATCACATAGTATCCCCTGAATAACTTAAACATTTAATTCAGTTTATTATAATACAAAGTATTATCTTCTTCTCTTAATATTATTATCAGATATCACAGACTATGCCATGTAGAAAAATGACATTTTATGTACATATCATCACAACAGCCACTTGCAAACAGTTTATGGGCATTCAAACTCCATGAGAAAAAAAAAAGGTTGTCATCGATGAGCCACCATATCCCACTGGATGGCACCATTTCCGCGGCCGACACGTTCGAACCCGCATTGTCTATAAAACAACTTTTTTGTTGTGCTACAAATTGCAGGCCGCTATGTCGCGTCGTAGTACAGCATGTATGTCGCATCGCAGCAAATACATTTTTCGAATTCGCACAGTTTATAAAATGGTTATGGCTTGGGGAGAGGGTGTGTTTTTTAGAATTGGATAGAAATGTTGTTTTCATTGGATTTTTTTTTATTTTAAAGTATTGAAATGTTCAGATTTTGTAAAGTAATAATTAACAGACTTTTTACACCATAGTTTATTGAAGTTTTAAGTAGTAAATGTTGACGAGATATATGTATAAAGTGAGTTGGAATTAAGTAACACGTCAAGTAATATACTGTTCGTAACATTACACGAGATATTTTAAGATTGTACCGTGTGTATATTTTTGAAATAAAAAAGAGCGTTAACACAAAAATATCCAGTAAGAAAAGTACAATTGTACACTGTTTTTTTAGATGTCATAAAAAGCATATATTATAAACATTTTATATATATATTTGTCGTTGTTTAAAAAAGTTTTAGTTTCTTTCTTTTCTCCGACTACTGTTATACTTTGTTGAATATAGTTTAGGTTTATTGTTATCATTTATTTTATAGATGTTAGTAAAAAAAAATATTTACAAAAATACGATTTTGATATTTTTTATTTTAGCATTACAAACAACAGAACACTAACTGTAAACCTAACCCTAAAACTAACCCTAAAACTAACCCTAAACCTAACCGTAACAACTTTTACTTTTAGTTGTCATTCTATTTGAAATAAAAAAATAGCGGTAATATCTGTTTGTCTGTAAAAAAAAAAAAAAATTTAAAACAAAGACTAAAAAAGTAAAAAATAGCGATAACACAATAATATCTGTTTCTCTGTAGAAATAAAATGTAAAAGGAAGAGTAAGAGATTTTACTTTTTATTCCGATTATGAGTTTTTAAACAACAACAAAAAAGAGCCGTAACCCCAGTAAAAAAATCTCCCATAGAAAATTGATTTTTCTAATAAAAATCAAACTAAAAAAGACGAATCAAATTGTAATTTGTTTATTTTATTTTACATTTATTATTATCATTTAATTTGTATACGTTAATAAAAAATAATATTTAAAATTAAATAATATTTAAAAAAGACAATTTTCTTACCTTTTTATTTTCGCATTACAAAAAACACATCAAAAAAATGATTATAATTAACTGCCCGGGAATGATCATATTTTATAGTTTAAGCGTGAAAACTGCGCCATCGAATGGGATATGGTAGCTATTCGTCGACAACCAAAAAAAAAAAAATGCACTGGAAATGAGTTTTGCAGATGACTATACAAAGCAATCCACAAACTATAAATCTGCTCTCATATAGAATACTGTAATTCATTGTTTCATTTATTTGATATTTTGTAATAATCATCTTTTAATTCTTTTTCATACTCTTTTGTATTCCATCATCAACCATATTCTCCCAATGAAAATAATCAAAATTGCACTTCTTTAGAATGTTTTTGAAAAAAGTTTTATAATATAAACAGTGTGACTTTTCTGTGCTCAAATTCAGTATAAAATAGTTTTTGGAGTCTTGTATTCACCATTTGTATGATATCCAGCAAATTGAAGAACACATTGCTACTGTATTTTAAAAATTTTCACTGCATTCTTAAATGAAATTTTTCTAAGGCATTTTTATTCATAAGTTAATAACCATTCAAGCTAAAAGTGTTGGAAGATTTTTTTTTCCATCATTGGCTAAAAGTCTTTAGTTTTTTAAACATTGATTATTAATAAGTCTCTATACAAGGAGGGACCCAAAAATAACTGGAATTGTTTTCTCATAAGTTCGCTTGCCATACATACTTCTGGTGTTATATATCTCTTGCAAGGACCCTTTTTCATTAATTTGCCAATTTACATTATCTCATGAAACTGTGGCATCATGTAGAACATTTTTTTGTAAAGTGCATTTTGTATAGTTGGCAAGTTTTTGTAAGGATTGAAAAGTTGGAGTAATCTGAAATTCTGTTTTCTTTTAGGGAAAACAACAGGGAAAACACTTAGTAATGTTTGAAACAGATTGCAAGAAAGCTGTTCTGGGAAAAACACAGGTCTAAATATGTTTTTCACTTTTTGAAATAGACCAAAAACACTTACAAAATGAAGTCTTTTAACATCTACATTAGGATTTTTTTAATCACTTCTACGTCAGCAAGAAAAAAATTTTGAGACATTTTTTTATTTGAGAGAAAAAAAGAAGTCATACAGTTAAAGTTGGAGCAAATATGATTGATAGATAAGCTGGATAATATTGAATTTAATTAAAAATTGTTTCATACTCAAGGCTGTTTGCAGAGAAATTGTTGTGGTAAAGCTTGCATTTCTCACTTTGACATAAAACAGAGCATATATATTTTCCCTCATCACCTAAACGTTTCAGAACTTGTACATAAAACATCTGACCATTGAGAACTAATTTTGAGAGTAAAATGTCATTTGTGTCAATTAAAAAAAAAATTGCATTATCTTGGCATTGGACTTCACTCGCCACGCTTATTTAGGACATGATAAATTCACCAATTTCATGAAAACATTTGTAAATCTGTCGAATTCATCTTGAAGATTATCATATATACTTTTTATTTCCATATGTTTACTTTCCATCTTATTTTCTATCTTCGTTTCAAGTTCAATTAACATTTTTTGACAGTTGCAGTCTTTTTCTTCAATGACCTTTTGGATTTTTTTAATTTTATTATTCATGTCAGTCTGTATTCGTGATACCTCATCTTTCAATGCCTATTTTACACTATCTAGTTTTTGGATAGCTCATCTGTTATATCCATCTTCATGTTATTCATCCCTTCAGATAGATCTTCTATCTTTGTAGACATATCTGCATTCATACTTTGTTGATCTGCTTTCATCCTTTCAGATAGATCTTCTATCTTTATAGACATATCTGCTTTTATATCCATTTTCATATTATCCATCTTTGTGAACATCTATCTGCTCTATCATCAACATCATTTGATTTAATGATGAATCATTTCCTTTCTTTTTTGTAGGTTTATTTGGAGTTTTATTGGTTTCTGGGCCTTGGACATTTACTACTGAAGTCCCCCCCCCAGATGCACCCATGTTTTCTTCCTCGTCTGTATTATCTAACATATTCCCTACGTCTTCTCTAACTACACCTGGGTCTCTTTTTACGCAGACTTATTTAACACGATTTCGAAGTTACGCGATTCATGTTTCACCGGAAGTCGAACTCCAATAATACGCTATTACTTTAAATAATAAATTTCGCACACTTACGTTATATTGAAAGTAATAGCACATTATTGGAATTCGACTTTCATCTTAGTAATTTCAATATTTTCAGTGCTTTATAATAGTAAGATTGTATGCAATAATGAAATTAAAATCATGATTCCCACATTTTATGTATACACACATTAAATTTTACAAGATTATAATGTAAATTTGTTCAAACATTGTGCATGTTAATTTTGCGTTTTAAATCACATTCTGTTTTTGTTTTTTAAAAAAGAACATAATCAATTATTAATCATTTAGTGTCCACTTTATTTTTAAAAGGTCAGTAATAGCAGTGGGTACAATTAAATTTGACAATTAAAAATTAAAATCTGATTTTTAAACGAATTGAAAAATAAAGACAAAAATAAGAATTTAATTTTTAGTTGTTAGTTTCATAAACAATTAATAAAATCATCTTCTCAAAGATTAATTACTAATTACGTTGTCACCAGAAAACCGTTGACACAACATGAGTGTGAAGTTGGCGCTAGTTGTTTGCAAATGAACGTGTTTTTTGGCAAATAGCTATAATAATTAAAACTTGTATAAAAAAATGTAAATTATTGTACTGTAAATTATGCATAAAAATATATTATTTTGAATAAAATTAAATATTATAGTTAAAAAAAGTTTGTCTTGTATCAATTTTTTTCAAATTTGAAATTTTTTATTAGTCATATTTTATTTCCTTATTTTTTTTTGGGGCGAATTTTGAAAAATCACAGACCGCATCCCCCCTTTTTCAATGTAAATTACAGCTATTTTTGCGCGATTTCGTTTGCGCGTGTTTTCTGGGGAACCTATCTATCGTGTAAAACGAGACCCAGGTGTACTTCACTTTGCATTTCCATTTCGGTTTTCTTATTACAACTAGTCTCAACTCGAAATATTTGAAACTGTCTTCTTATAATCATTAAGTTTTTTTACTATTTTATTTTATTTCATCGTGGAAGTATTAATCATTGTTATCACTTCTACTATTATGTCAAGCTATGATTTTATATTCCTAGAATTGTCCTAATTTGGCCTTTTTATTTTATTTATACAAGCTCCCCATTTCAATTCAAGTTTTGTTGTTGACTATCATCTATTTTATTTGTATTATAGATTCTTAGTACGTTTCTGTATTCAAATTCAACCTGTCATATCCAAATGAATTTTAAGTTATGTTTATGTTTAAACTATAAAATTGAGTATTAATATGCAAACATGTTAACCAATCATTATGTTTTGTATGTATAGTAAAGGGTGATACTAATATACAATTTTCAAGCTCAAGGATTATTAACCTCATATAGAACTTATAGATGACTAAATGTGTTAAAAATTATAATCTAAATATATGAGATTCATGCCCAATAATTGGAGGTGCCACACGTAACGGGACGGTTTTTTCGTGGTATGCACAAAGGTGGCTGGATTCCTCCTGATGAGTAAAAGAGTAAACATTCATGCATCCCCTTATACATTAAACTCATACCTAAGAGAGAAGAGAGTAAGATCTAAATAACTACTGATTCTATCCTTAACCTTTCACCTACATATTGTAGTTTATTCCCGCTATTCCGGATTTCAAACCCAGGGAAATGTTGCTTGATTCTTTGGTTCAGGGTATATTTATATGTTATGAGCGTGATATGTGTGTAAGGATATGACTATGCAAATTTAACTACAGAAAAATAAACAAAGAGTAATGTTTTAACATTTAAATAAATTTAATGAATATATTTACATCGATCATTATTTGAACAAGAAAATTTAAAACAGAATTAAGGAAAAACTCATTTAGACATCTGTGGCCATTCTTTATTTATGCTTAGTTTATATCAATGTCCCACATCCTGATCCAATAAAGAATAGCCATTAAATGTTCCGATTAACTTTATAAATGATTTTCATATTCTATACAACATTGCTATACATAGCACAGTATTCATTTACTTTTTTTTATCGTTTATTTAATGCCATGATGGTTTAAAAGACTCCCCTGTTGTGTATAATGTGTGTCGATGAAGGAGAATTATATGTTCATGACACAATTAAAAAGATATGTAAAGAAAATATATAAAAAATATTAATAATTAACACAAACTTTAGAATAAACAATTAATGAAAGTGTGTTATATATATATATGAATGTTGAATTTATATATGTATTAGGTAATGTCATACCTTGTCACATTTATAGTTGTTCTGATTATTTCATAATCAAGAGCATACCCCATGGATTTTGTCTACCCAAGATAATAAAAGAAATTTATTTTTATTTTTATTTCATAAATCTTAAATTAAAGTTATTTGGCTGTATATTAAAAAAGAAAATCAAATTATTATATATACAAACAAATATAGATGATGTCAACTTTATAACTTGGCTTTATAGTCCATGGTAGTTCCTTTATGCATAGCTGGAAATTCGAACATCCAATGGATATCTTCGAACTGGAGTTTTGAAATGAAGAATAAAAAAAAAGAATTCATAATGGATCGTTTTGATAATTATCAATCCAGGCAAGGAGAGATAGCACAATCTCATATCAATCTTGATGATAGCTCTGCGGTCAAGGATGAGCTTTGTTCCATAATGTTCTCTTTGCACTTAGCACTGCTTAATTATTTTCATCAATACTTATATTAGTTTTTGTAATTTAAGTTGATTGGAGAAACATCAATATGTCTTCTGGTATTGCATGTTTTAGATTTAAATCTGGAAATCTATAGCGAGGAATCAATAGTGATTTTAGAGATTTGAATACTTAATTTTGTTTGCAAATTATTAATTTTCGAATTCTTTGCTTAGATGTTTTATCCCTTAGAGACCTTGACGGCCATTTTGAATGTCAAAAAAAATTACAGGACATATAATTTTAAATGAAATTTCTAATTTATTACAATAAATATAAATATATACATACATTTTTAGAAAGTGCAAATATGAAAGAATGTAATAAGGCTGATAAAATAGTCATTACCAAAAAAAAAAATAATTAAAAAAGATTTTTTACATTTTTAAACATTTATTTTTACATTGGTTCACAAATTCTCAATTTTGAAAGGTATAACTTAAAACTACAATGTCACAGACAGCTTCATCACATGCGTCTCAAAATGCTGAAAAAAATGACATATAATATATCTTACCTGAGATAATTTTTCTATGCAAAAATTACAAAAACAGCGCAATTGGTAAGTTCCATTTTTCCTAGCTGCCCTCCATGTTCTACTTTTATAACAGAGTATATGCTAGAAATGTTTGGTTGTCCTTGCATGCAGGTATCTGTTAGAAATATGTTTGGTTTTTAGTGGGGAAAAAATAACAAATAATTTACAAGACGTTGAGGACTTTAGTAAATTATATAGTAATGTATAGTATAGTATAATATTATATATTACTTTTAGTATATTATATTAGTGAAAAATGGTGTGTGACGTAAAATGTGTATTCTTTTCAACTAAATAAAATGTACTCAAAAAATAAATATCAAGCAAAAATTTCTCCAAGATAAAATGAACAAGAAAAATCAATAAATATCAAAATAAACAAATTTATTATGGGCACTGATTATATGTGTGTGGGAGATGAAATATGAGAGTGGATGTCTCAGTATATGATGAGTGTGGATGTGCATGTTTTTATATTATTCAAATGTATTGTCTAAAATTCTATCGTATATATATATATATATATATTGTTTTCTATATGTATATATCAAATTCTATCGTATATATATTCTTTTTTACATATATATATAATTCTATTGTATATATATTGTTTTGTATGTGTGTATATATATAATAAAGAGTTATAAATTAGGTGAGAAAAATAATTAAAAAAAAAACGTTTTTGTATTATTTCACCTGTATTATATCATATATATATTTATATATAAAAAAAAGTAATAAAAAGTAGGTCATAAAACAAATTGAGGTAAAAGATTCTACATCTCAAATGTGCTTTTTATCTAAAAGTTTATCGTTTTTATAAAGTGTTCTAAAACTAGGTCAGAAAAATATTAAAATAAACATTTTATATTATTTCACCTGTATTATATTACTTTTAATTATATTTAATTATAGAAAACAATAATTAATAATAAAAATAATAATAATAAAACGAATACTCACAGAATCCTGTCTAAATGTTAGCATCAGTTTCAAATTTGAATCCAATTATGAAGGCATCAAAAGTCATTATTATTAAAAATAATTTGAACAGTAATCCTTATACGTTTTGATATAATCTTTTAACTTTTTTTTACAAAAAAAAATTGTTTCTACTAAGAGGGCTTATAAAAGCACTTACGTAAATGAATGTAAAACAAGTTCAATGGACCGTGAATCATATTTACGGTCATTAAATCTAAAAAACAAGAGAATAATAAAAAAATTAAAAATTGTATTTTACAAAAACTTTCATAAAAAACCCAAATTTTATCGTAAAAATAAAAGTTATAGCTCATTTTAACCGTAACAAGATGGCGGATCGAATGATGTGAGAATCGTAAGTGTACTACTTACCGATTCCACGCAAACTCAGTTGAAAGTCTAAATTTTTGTTCAGGGGCTCGCAGGGATGCTTCGGACTCAAGGGTTATGAGCTGAATATTTCTCCTTACTTTCTAAAGTCCTTGTAAAAAATTTCGTTCATAGTATTACAAGTCCGAATTGGTTGATACTGTATTGATGTAGGTCATTACATAATATTTCTAGCATTTATAAAGAGTGAATTTTACTGAAAGAAATTTTAAGTATAAATATTATTCCCCTCTTCCCCCTCTTTTCCCTTTTCGGTAGCTTATAAGTTTTGCTAAAAAAAAATTTAAGAAAATAGTATTGTCAAAACTTTAAAAAAAAAGAAAAAAAGATTGTCATGAAAGTTTAAGAAAAAGAAAAGAACAAAAGAAAAAGGAGGGGAAAAGATTTTGGTAATGAATAATAATTAAAAAAAAAGATTAACATTGTTATTTTAAATTAATGTATAACAAAAATAGCTTGTTTTGTCTTATAATATGGAAGTAGTGGAATGTGTGCGTCTATAAATAAAATTTAAAAGAAAGGAATTTTTTTAAAATGATAAAATTGAAAGCTAATGCAATGCAAATAAAAGAATTGAAAACTTAAAATCAAAACAAAGGAAATATAATTAACAAACAAAGGGACTAAGTACTACTGTTTGATTAAAATAAAAAGGCCAATGGAAAGACTAACAAATCTTTTTACTCTTAAATAAAAAGGAATAGAAAACTAATAGGATTGCAGTAGATTGCTCGATTGATCCTCAGATAAGGAACACTGTCTATATAAGGGAAATTTCGTATTGTTATAATCAATCAATCAATCAATTAAAAAATCATTAATCAATAATTAATCAGAATTCGTCAAAATTTGATCTAAAAAAATATTGAAATAACTAAGAATGAACTTGCTGTCATATAGAATGTGTTGCTGAACCCATCGGATCATGTGGCTGGCCTGAACTTCTCTGCAGTAACATCAGTAGCTAGTTCGAGGGAGAAATCATGTTTGTGTGAAAGCTGGGAATCGTCAGAGTGTCCATGCCAAGATCCACAAGTAATTCATATGCACATCATAAAATAAATATAGGAGGCCTACGAGGAATCAACACCAATTGGTTGGAACCAGGAGAATCAGAAGAAAGCTATATTGCCCTATTCATGTATGAAAGTGTTCAAATCCTAGGTAAATCAATCTTTTTTTTTTGTCTTCAGAATTTTAATTTATAGCCATAAATAAGTGAGAGAAAACTTTTAAACATCTCAAGAACTATAACTTAGATTTAATCCAAAATAGAACTATTAATTTCCATGATATAACTACATGCATTAGCTTTCAAATCAAATATCTCATTAATTATGTGTTCTTATCATATGATTAAATGTGTTTATTTTATTTATTATTTAAATGTATATGTGTGTGATTTGAGATGTATTAAAATGTATTCTTTAATAGAATGTATGCGCACGTTTATATTATAAGGCAAGAGTGAGCATTTAAACAAAGAAAGCTGGGTATAAAATATTTTATTATTGTTAGGTAGATAATTTGAGGTAATGTTAAAAGTAAGGGAGGGATTTATGCGGAAGAATTAAATAACGCACAAGTATTGTATTAATCAAATATTTGTGATATAACTGTTGAAAATAGAGATTCATAGTGTAGGCGGAGAATTGGGAATAGTTAAGAGTCTGATGAGCTAGCTGGGGGAGGTCAGGTACTAAATTCGTAGCTGGATGTACAAGCACGTTAGTTACATCGTAATTAACTGGTGCTTAAAGGTTTTTCCTTAAAATAAATAAAATGCCTGAATGGCCCAGTGTTATAATCTAGTAGTAGAGAGTTGGTATTATTGAACTTGCTACCAGTGATATTATTATTTCTACCTGAATGACCAGAAGCCTTCAAAGATAGTGATAGAAACTAAACAAAAGGGATAGAAATAAATAAATCTAAAAATTTAGATTTTCATCATTTTGTTTACAAAGAAAGAAGGCACAGGCACTATAATACAGACCGTCAAACTTTTCTTTCAGCTCCTTTGTGCAGGAAATGGTAGATTTTTCCACTGATAAAATAATTTTTTTCTTCCTTGAACAAAAGTTTGTTATATATTTCTTATATTAAGCGAAATCATGCTCATTCTTTTTACTTTATTGTTGACATTATCTTTGCTATGTATTAATATTAACAACTTGTTAAAAAAAAATAAAGAAACGTTTATTTTCTTTACTTTAATATTATATATATATATTTGACCTGTTCATTCATCTGATCTATTGTATATTGTTCTTCATCTTGGTAATCATAATACATTTAATGTTGATTGTTGTAATGGTTTTGACTACTTGTTTTAAACTTTGGTTTAATGTTTATTTAAAATGGGCTTTGAGACTTAGGTTGTGTTGATGGTTTGTCATTTTACTTGCCCTAACATTACCTAAAGGTATTATTCATTAATGAGTAATGCTAATATCATGGGACTTGAATTAGGGTTGGGCCTTATGTTGTGTACTAGGCATAGATGTGTGTTGGAGGTATCATAACACTATGATCTGTCCAACTATCTATACTTGTTAGTACTTGTGTAATATGAATTTATCTTGTGCCATAATTTTGAGTGTAGATACATCCATGTTCCTTTATAGTCATTTTCCTGCGAAATTAAATGTTTACTCAGTACTTGTACTATATAAAAATTCATTCAGAAACAGTGAACTATTTGAGTTTTATCGTATTAAGAACCATTATGTCCAACAACTTTTGGCCAAAGTCTGCTTGTTGAATCAGCATATGCATTAAAGTCTCCCAGAAGAAAAAAATCAATCAGATTAGTATTACTGTAATAATATCCAGCAAGGAATAAAAGCTATCTTTCTGATTTTAATATTGGAACATATGCATTAGTAAAATAACCACAAATACTGCTATGCAAGCCAAGTTTTAACACCGTTAATCTTTTATTGATACATCAAGTAATTCTTAGAAATTGAAAATAATTAATCATACAATCACCATTTCCTATGGTTACCCAAGCTATTAATAACAGTACTAAACTATCCATACAATAATGCCACCAAGTGATTACTAAAGCATGCCACTGGGTGGCACTACTGTATGGAAAGTTTTTTCCGGAGCTAGATTTAGGGATGTGACAGATAATGCAAAAAAGCAAGGTAGTAGAAATGTGTATGTTATGGTAGGGACTAATAATTTGTCAGAACCATTAGAAAGAGTAATGGATGAGTACATAGAATTGATTAGGAATTTGAGTAAGATTAAGAGTAGGGATAGTTGGATTATTATCAAGATTTGATAAGAGATATTTGTTAGATAGGGCCTGTTCTATAAATGAGAGATTGAAAAAAATGTATGAGAGAAATGATATGTTATGGATGTGTGGGATTGGTGTATTGGAAAGAGGGAGTTATATAGTAAAGATGGATTGCACTTAGGAAAACAAGGAAGTGAAGTTTTAGGGAGTCTGATTTATAAAGAATATAATTCGGGAAACTTATAAAGGGGGGTGGGGTTTTAAATTGTAGTATTATCAAAAAGAAGAATGGATGGGATATAAGAAATAAGCAAAAGTTGGTTGATTTAGATATAAGTGTAGATGTGGAGAGGAAATGGGTTTGTAAAATTAATGGTAAGCTAGTTATTTATAATTGTAATGGAGAAGAAAGAATCAAAAGAATTTATAAAAGAGTAGTTAGGAAAGAAGAAATTGTTAAAATTGGGTATTTTAATATGCAAGGTGATAGGAGACCCAAAATGTGGCTGGAATTAAAGCAATTGAAAATGAAGAGCTTGAGGTATTAGCAGTAGTGGAACACATCTAAGAGAAAAAGAACCTATTCTGGAAGATTTGGTATGGCAGGGTATAGATAGAACAGAAAAAGAAAAAAGGGGTGCTGGTATAGGTGTTATATCAAAAAAATATTTAAATACTGTTAAATGTCAAGAACATTTGTGGTTTGAAATAAGGTTGGGTAGAGAAGAATGGATGGTGGCTATAGTTTATATAGCTACTGGAGATAGTCAAAGTATAATGGAGTGGAATCGTAGCATGTATGAATACCTAGTTAAAAATATACAGAGTTTTAAGAAAAGGGGAAGAGAATAATGGTTATAGGGGATATGAATGGACAGATTGAAGAAATTGATGATGTAGATAATAAGAATGGACAACTTTTGAAGAAATTTTGTCAGAGGGTGAATTTGAGCATTGGAAATTTATCAAATATTTATGAGGGACAATACATATGGTCTAGAAATAATATATTTCACACAATGGATTATGTATTGGTAGAGAAAGAGGGAATGAATAAAATACGGAAAATAATGTTTGATAATGAAGAGAGAGTATGTAATAGTGATCATGACTTCATTGTAATAGAAATGGTTAGCAATGTGATGGAGAATAGAAATAAAAATAGAAACAATAGTGAAATATGTGGATGGAGAGTGAATGGTAAGAATAAGTTTGAAGAGTATAAAATACAAGTGGAAGAAACCATGGAAGAATTGGTTGGGGATGAGTATTGTGCCGGTCGGATTTGTATGTTCGCGTAACAAGATCTAGCATCTAGGCAAAAGTACCTCGAATCCAATCGTGCGCAAGATACACAGGTCAGGAACACTCATGAACTCTGCCCTATTTGCCTATTTCCCAGATCTATAACATTATGAGCAACAATCCCGATGACATCGATTAATTTATCTTTCACCCGCCACCATCGATCATCGGAGACACAAACAGACTCTAAACTAAACTTACATGATAGAATAACTTAATAACTAGTTATATTTTATGAGCAATGAAGGCTCGCGGCCTAGCATATTAATTATGTATTGAGCGGAGATCATCTAGTCATATTTGAGCTTAAGTAATAACTTAATATTTTATCTTAAGTAAAAGAAAGCAATGGTTCGAGTTTGATATATATTCAAGATAACAAAATTATGTTGGGTTATTTACCTGACATGAGCCTCGTAAGTATTATATATATGTGTTTGATTTATATTTAACGATAACATAAAGATTTGCGGCTATGCCAGTAATATATATATATGTGATTTAATGAATTAGCGCTATTAGAATACATTACTGGAATACTATTACACCTCCAGAGACGAAGATCATTTACTTAAATTAAACGACAATAAGTTTACAAGCAGATATTATATTTGGTTACATTCAATATTATTATTAATTTGGAGTTATAGATAATTAATGCGCGGGATGGGTAATGAATAATTATATAAACGATACTTAATCTATCGCGTTAATACTTATATTAAACTAATGGAAATATGTCCGTTTAAAGAAATCATTTCATTACAACTTATGAATACTTCTGGGCGACTAATAAGACACTGAAAGGCGGTGCGTGCATGGCGGCTGATTGGGTCGGTCCAATTATGGATCCTGGAGTGTGCTTCATGAATTTTTAATAACGAAGTGGACCGATTTCCTCTGCAACATAGGCAGGGTCGGTATTGAAACGAAGGGCAGCCGGCTATGTCATTATCGGGCTGGTTTTTCCAGAGCGATCCCCATATAAAGCATGCTCATAAGACCGTGGATGTCCCCAGGGTGGTTTTACAGCCTGGTTCAAGGACATTAAGAACGACGATGGGGCCCGACTTCGCGGATGCCTCCATGTGAGAAAGAAGCACAAATATATATATCTACGAAATGGCTTTTATGCACATAATGCTTAATAATATAATATAAACAAAACTCTAAAGATTATCGAACATATTTATTGCCCACAAATTATGAAATATTCGACGTAATGATATGGCTTCACTAAGCAAACATGGGTAATAATTATACTTAAATATAAAACTAAGCTCTTAAGATCCCCCTCCCCCCTTACAGTATGTTACTTAATATTATTCATTACTTTTTACACATTTAATAAATCTCAATTTTGGTTAATCATTGTCCTTGTGAAAATATATAAATGATTACAAAATAAGTGGGTGGTGGTAATAGGTAAGATGGGTTTTACATATATAATATAATTTAAGAATAAAAGATAGCGCATTATTTAGAAAGGAGAATGTGAAAAACAGACGTCAAATCTGTTTTTCTACAGTAAAC
Source organism: Epiperipatus broadwayi (assembly GCA_028023455.1). NCBI lineage: Eukaryota > Metazoa > Onychophora > Udeonychophora > Euonychophora > Peripatidae > Epiperipatus > Epiperipatus broadwayi. Next base: position 83,042 of record JAQFVV010012548.1, read on the forward strand.
ATGAAAAATATAATTAGTTTATTTATCTAAAATCGCGAGCACCTGGGCAAGTCGAATAAGACTTGTTTTGATCAAATTATAAATTATTTACCCAGTAAAATGATGGGTGGGGAAACCAAAATGAATTATATGCTGGCGATTTTAGAATAATATTGGCATTTATTTTAAAATATACATACATAAATGTAAATGAAAATTGTTTGTCGCTTGGAAATAAAAGAAAAGAAAAACATTATATAGGAGGCGTAATATAGATTAGTTATATAGAGTTATAGAATACATATTTGAAGACATTTAATATAGATGATTTAAAATAAATATTACAGAGAAGGCAGGATTTAGGAATTATAGGCGGTCAAAGTTCTTTTACCTTGATTATTTGGAAGAGCATTTCACTAGGAATCAGTCCATCGGTATTATTTCACGAGATCTCGGGTAGCATTGTTATTTGAGAGATAGCATTTCATTTTACTGGAAAATATCTAAAGTTCAGTAGAACAGGATGCAGAGCTTCGTTCATGGGAACAGCATATTAGAACGGAGGGACAAGGCGAAATTTCCTACTCACGACACATTGTGTGAGAATTAAAACTGGCGTGGAATATGTATAGCAACTTAGTTATTTAATGGTCTCCTCCCCCTGTGGATTCAAATCCAGCAGTATATATACTTTTAATTTGAATCTGTAACTTAGCAACTACTGCTGGATCTGAGGCAGTTTAAGCACTTAAGGTTTCTCTGGAATAGTTTGACCGGATACTCTTATCTAGTAAGATGTTTGAAACAATGCAAGTTTGTTATCAGTTTCTCGAACGATTGTTTTAAAATATATCTTATGATTTTAAAACAAGCTAGCGTGGACAATTTCCACTAATGGGTTTATTTTATTATTACCAATTTGTAATCTTTTACTTTAATCTAAGGGGTCTTCTGGGTAATTGTTTTTCGAGAGACTTCTTAACAAGATTGCATCATTTCTGGCTACAAAATTATATATGAAAAAATAATAAGTTTTATATATAATACCTTATATATATAATATAACTTTATTAATATATTCACAATCTCCTACACTGAAATATATAGATATTTATTATTTACGCCCGCATACACATGAGAATATTATTTATTAAATAAAATATTTTTAAATTAAAATACATACGTATTAATGTGATTTGTTATAATACTAACCAAAAGAAATATATATATTATTAGCTATGTATATACGTGCGTAAAGGCGGGTTTGAATACAGTTAGGTGGTAGGAGATTGGATGTGGGCTGTGAAGCAGGATCTGAGCATCAGATCATCTGCTTCAGTATAAGGACTGGTATGATGAAATAGAAGAAGTGGCAAATAGGGATTTAAGTGAGAATATTCAGAAGAATAAAAGTAATAAAAAAATGAGTTAGTAAAAGGGTAAAAGAGAGGAAAACAGCATGCAGAGAATATATGTGTGCTATTAAGAACAAAGAAAGTGAAAAAGATATTAATGCTAAATGGGAAAAGTATGTAGAAAAGAAGTTGACTAAAATAAATAATTATAGAGAGAGAATGAAATTGAATAGTTAATTATTGGAGGTTATTAATAAAAGTGGAAGAGATGGGAGTAAAAAATTTTGGAATTGCATTAAAAGGAGAAATATAGGGGAGAGATAGTATTACTAGGTGATGAGGGAATAGAGTGTAGCTCTAGAGAAGAATTAGAGAATCTTAAATAGATATGTGATGGATATAGAAAAGATGCTAGATGTGAAGGACAGAGTGATAGAAAACATGAAAGCATATAGTAATGGGAATATTAGGTTTACAAAAAATGAACTGAATGAGAGAGGGAAGAAATTGAAAAATGGAAAGACAAGAAGTTTCGATGGATGGGACACAGAGATGGTAATGAATTTAGGGCATAAGGCAAAAGTAAAGCTATTATTCTATTTTAATAAGATGGCACAGAAGAGAGTTTTTCCAGGTCGTTGGAGTAATACAAGAGTAAGATTATTATTTAAAGGAAAGGGCAAGGGTCATAGAAAATTATACAATTATAGACCGATAGTGGTAACATCAGCTTTATATAAAGTTTTCTCATATATGGTGACTGGAATAGTTGCATAATGGATGGAATGAAATAATGTAGTGGGAGAAATGCAAGGAGGTTTTAGATCAGATAAGCATATAGGAGGTAGTTTATTTGTAGTTACACAACTTATGGATATGAGTAGGAATTCAGGTAGACAGTTATATGTGAGTTTTATAGATATAGAGAAGGCATATGGTAGAGTAAATAGAAATAGATTATGGGTAAGTTTAGCAAATTTAGGAATGGATGAAGCTTTAGTGGATATTAAGAAATTATATGAAAATAATTACTATACATATCAATTAGGGGATATAGAATCAGTTAAAGTTATAAATGGGGTGGGACTAAGGCAAGGATGCTCTATGTCACCTATTTTATTTTTGTTGTATTTGAGTGAAATGGAGAGAACAATAGAAAGACTAGGTAGAGGGCTAGAGATACTGTTAATAGGTGGCAAGGGAGTATATACTTTGTTGAGTCTTTTTTTACTGATGAGTTTTTTTGTGTACAGAAAGAAGAGAAGATATGGAAGTTATGCTGAGGACATGTGCAAGGGCGGGTAACGATATGGGGATCAAATTTAGTGAAGAAAAATCAAATATAATGATGGTTAATACTGGGGGAAAGAGAAGACACAGAATTTTTATTGGGGGATATAAAGTTAAGTATGATGAATAGATATAACTGAGTAATCAAAAAAATTGCTTGGATGAATGGGAGAAAAAATTGATAAATAAAGCAAAGAAAAGAAAGGGTTTGATAAAGAAATAAGCAGTGTTTACATATGATGTAACTAGAATTGTACGGAAAAGGAGTGGCAATTGCAGGGTTAACATATGACAATGATGTGTTATGTGTTAGTAAAGGGATATTAGATTATTTAGAAAAAGTACAAAGGGAAGTAGGAAGACATGCATTAGATGCAGATGTGTGGACAGCAAAGGTGGAAATTTCAAGGAGAGATGGGATGGTCATGTTTTTATATGAAAGATGCAAAAAGCAAAATGAAAATGTTTGTTAGATTTCAATTTATGGATAATAAAAGAATAGCCAAAATAGTATTTGATTGGGTTATGAATAAAGGGCAGGCAACAAGATTGGTAAGAAAGGTAATGCGGTATGCAGAAGATTTGGTTAAAGAATTTATATCAGTATACTTGTACAAAAAATGGTATGATTGTGTTAGGGGGATTGTTGAGTGGTATAGTGGTAAGGAATGGGATAAGAATAAATAGATGCATTAATAAAGAATAGGGAGTTGGAGAGATGGAGAACTAGTATGGAGAGTAAAAAGAGTTTAAATTTATATAGATTTAAACGGAACATTGGGTGCGAGTTAATTTTTAATAATAGCAAGGAAAGTAGTTTACTGTTTAAGGCTCGAACGCGATCTTTAGCAACAAGGGAATATACACGTAAATGGAAAAATATGGGTGATTTAGTCTGCAAGTTGTATAAGGAAGGCAGAAAATATTAGGCATCTATTAATTCAATGTAAATGCTTGAAAGCAGAACGTTTACAGATAATGAAGTTATGGAAGAATAAATATAAACAAAATGATTATACAGAAAGTGGGTTATTGGTTTTTATGCTGGGTTTGGGAAAAGATAAGGGGGATTTAGATATGAAAGCAATGGAGTTGACAAAGACTATGTTGTGGAAATGGGATGGAGCAGATTTTGGGAAAACTTAGGTTGGGGAATGGAAAGGGAAAGTAAAGTGGCTAACAGGTTTCTCTGGACATAGTTGCTGAGAGATTCCTGTCTCCTTATAAGGCGAAGTCACAGTGCATCACATCACATCAAATCACATTACTGTTGAAAATAATTAATATTAAGTTTTATAGCAAATCCAATACCACACCATCTTCTTTAATGAACTAACATCTTACAAAGAGACAGAAGTACTCTTGGTTGAACTCTGTTGTTAGTTATTCAAGTTAATCCCTATATTTGAAAAGATTCCTGTGAACTTCATCAGTGGCTTGAACTTAGTAGCCAACATTTTATGTATAAACATTAAGTAAATTGTATAATTTTTTTAAATGTCCAATAATCTGATTCATGATATCAAATATTTTTAAGGTTTATTGAAACAAATGTAATTTTCAATTTAGTTTCAAAAATAACTTTATTAATGAAAAATAATTGATTATCTAAGTATATGTGAATACATTGTCTTTTTTGGTAAGAAGTTCTAACATCCTAATTGAGAATGTGTGATGGATCTAAAGTTTAATCCCCTGGAGAATCTCTAATGGAAATGCTAGTATCAAATTTTGTGTGTGATTGTTTATGTCTTAGGTGATTTTTGGTATTTGAAAGAGATTCCATGTCTCATTATAGAGGACTTTTGAAGACAGGATAAGGTCTTTACTTTTTAACTTATTAAGGTGATCGATAAATATGACATCCTGATTTGGAGGTGGGAAGGTGAAGATTAGTTTGCAACGGACACTCCAGATTGTATGAACTAAAAACAATGAAAGTCTAATGAAAGGAAATTGTCTACTTTGTAAGGAGTCTTTCAATGATAGAATTTTGTAAAAGTCAATGCTCGAACTTTGCGATATTAGCAATCTAATGCCTACCAGCTGAGGGCATGATTTAATAATATGGTCAAAAGTATCCTCTTGAGTCTTGCAGAGCGGGCATATTGGATCAATATTATTTAGATATCTCTTGAAGTATAAAAAGTGATTAGTATGCATGGCATTTTGATTTACCTTAATTAAGAAGGTAAGAAATTTGGGTTCTAATTTAAGGAATTTAAATAAAGAGGTGATTTTGTGATTGTTGATTCCTAAGGACGGTTTTATATTATTGATGATTGGGTGCAAAATTAGATGTGCATCCCATATAGAAATTTTGGAGTTGAAAGTGGTATTGGTGATTATCTGATATTGGTTGAGATACTGAAGAATAACATCAAGCCAGGAGTTGTTATGAGGTGGTGGTTTGTCAGTTGGGTGTATTACTTCTGAAGTAATGAAGTTGCCATATTTTAAAACCAAGTTATAAATCAGGGTATGGGATTTCTGATAGTATAAGGATAGAATAGAATGCAATGACATACCATTTGCTTTACGATGGAGTTGCATCCCCGCCATACTTATGGAATTTATTTTCCCTCTCCAGAAGAGTAGGGAGCATTGTCTATTGATCTTTCTTATAAATGATTTTGTTAATGTGATTATGGGAAGATAATAAGCAATTTTGGATATAACTTTCATATTGAGAAGTGATACTTTCCCTTGTAGTGAAAGGTATACCCTAGAGAGTTTTGGATAAGTTGAATTGTAGAGTTCAGGAGAGAATTCTGGATATGCTTGGACATAGATGTTTGAGACATGTAAACAGGAAAACCAAGGAAGGCCTGGGGCATGGCCAGAAATTTAGAGCTGATTTTCTTTCCCGTTAAGATTTTCCTTGAGGCTGATTTATCTGGATTGAATTTTAACTGTGATTCTTTGAGAATTTGTCTATTATGTAATATAGTGTTGATAGATGTTTTTGATCTGAGAGTATGACGAGGATGTCATCCATATAAGCGAATAATTTAATGAATTTTCTGAGTCGAGGAATGTATACTCCTGGGAGAGAGTTTTCTATCTCCCTTAAAAGAGGGTTCAAGTAGCAAATGAATAACAAGGCACTCAAAGGTGATCCTTGTGGCAGCGAAATGTTGGGTAGAAAACCATTTGTGTATGTACCGTTTAATGTAATATGAACCTGACGATTGTAAAGCAAGTTCTCAATAATGCGTATGATTTGAAACGGAATGTCCAGGTTATTAAGGATTGAGAGGAGGATGTCGATGTTGATTGAATCGAATGCTTGAGAGATGTCAAGCTGCACTGCTATTGGTCTTGACATTCTATTTTTCCTGATGTGATGAAGTAGGGTCTTTACCTCCCCCATAGCTGTGAGGGCAGAAGATCCCTTTCTGGCAAATTGGTACTGTGAAATATTGTCTAGTATCTTGTGTTGAATTTTTTCTTTGATGACCCCCTCAATAACTTTAATTAGAATGGGGGTCATGGAAATGGGTCTAATGCTGTTTATGCTTGAAGGATCTTTGTTCTTTTTTAAAAAAGGGACCAGGGCTACTGGATATAAATTCATGATTTCTTTTTTTTCCATTGAAAGATGGTTAATCATTTTCATTAGTATCGGAATTGTGAATTGATCAAGGTGTAATAGTAGGAATTTAGGGATGGCATGCATCCCAGGATGTACATTATCAGCTAAGGAATAGAGGCGGTTTTTGAGGTCTGCAGGAGTTATGTTGTGGCTATCTAGGTTAGAGGGCTTGAGTTGGTCCTTGTTAGTTGAATTTGTGACCTTTTGTAAGCGATTTTTAAAATGCATTGCGTCATCTGGTGGCCTATTATATGACTACTATCTATGTTAAGTGAGGCTGGGGTAATGTTCTTTCTGTGAGCTCCTAATGCCCATCTCAAGTAGCCCCTGGTCCAGCAGTGTTGGCCCAAAAGAAAATTCTGGGCTCTTTTGACTGAAATGTATTCAGCAATGGATATCTGTTTTTCTCTGTATTTTGCTTTGAGTGAAAGTAGTTCATCTATATGTAGTGGATCAGTAGAGCAATTCTTAATTTCTCTATTTATCTGGTCAAGTTCATTCATTAGGGTGGTAGGGCCTTTGTTGCCTTTAGTGTAATGTGAAATTAGAGATTGAAGTATGTCCAACAAAGGCAAACCAAGCCTCCTCAGGATGGGTGTTTAGTATATCTATTTTGAAGAAGAGGATATAGGCCTCGGATATAATGGCTTCATTGGCAGAGGCTTTTGTTAGCATTTTAATCGTTTGATTTAAGACCAGAGGTTTAAAGTTATCAGGGGTTGTTGAGACCATTAGTGCATGATGGTCTGAAAAAGAAACCGGTTGTAAAGAGGCATCTATGTTGTGATGTAGGTCTGATGTATAAAACATCAGATCTATGAGAGTTTTATACCTTCTGTTGTAAAATGAATATGCTTGCTGAGGGAAAAAACCTCTCCCATTAATGAAACCCCTGAGAAGAAGATGTAGGTATTTTTTAGTAAAGGTTTCATAGGAGGTGTTAAAATCCCCAAGTATGATTGCTGGAGTGCTGCTGTTGGAAGTAAGCATATTGATGGTGTTTATTATTCGGAGGTATGTATGATGACAGTTTGGAGTATATATATAAAAGGCATTTAACAAGCTGGTGCCATATGTGAGATTTAAGCAAATTATATTCTTATCTATGTAAGTAATTTTAAATTTGTTGGGGGGGAAATTATTATTAATTATGATCCCCACCCCTTCAGATGCATTATAGTTGACTGAGAGTTGTGTGTAGCCTAGAGTATTGAGTTCTGGAAGAATTTGAAGATTGGATTTTTGATGAAATTTAGTTTCTCCCATGAACATAATGTGGGGTGATACAGAGGTAAACCAATGCTTAATGGCATTAATGCGCATCAGAGAATTGATACCTCTAATGTTGATGGCTGCAATCTTGATTGGTATTTTAGACATGAGATGATTTAATGCTAGAGTCTACCACTAGCTTGATAAGTTGGTGTGGTAAGTTATTATTTGAATTATTAGTAGTTAGTTGGGAAATATCACTGGAGCGTTGGCCAGTAAGTAGGTATTGATCAGCTGATTGTAAGTCACTTTGAGGTTGTGAATGAGGAAGAGTGGTGTTATAGAATTTTGGTTTTTTAGTCGATATAGGAGTTTTAGATAGGACTTTGAGCTTAGTGCTGGATGAGTGTGAATTGATTTGGTTAGGAGAGATTTCATCTTCTGAGCTTGCTTTGTTAGAGATAACTGATTTCCTTTTGTTGCTGGCTGTATATGAGTTTTTAAACTCCATCTCGGAATCAGAATCTGATGATTTAGAATAGTGTGAGAATGCTTTGGTGATGGATCGTTGAGAATATAAACATGTGTTATCTGTTTGGATGGGCTGGGATGAGTCAGGGCTTTTGGTTTTACCTTCAGAATTTTTTGATAGTTTATTGGAAGAGAGATTATGTTGATTACTATTTCTGGAGTTCAATGCAGAATTAGAATTGTTTTGGATGGTTTTACTGTGAACTGTATGTGATTTGGAATTGTTTTTGTCATTTGGTTTTAGTGTGATGGCTGCATTTGTTTTTGGATTGTTTGAGTTGTGGGGATTTATAATGGGATTGGTTGTAGTTGCTGTGATAGAAGGAATTTGTGACGGAGTATTTTGTGTATCCCTGAGTGTGGTTTCTATCTTTTGTGATTTCTGGTTGCTTACTTTTAGATGATCAGATTGGTCTGGGAGTTGAGTTTGTTGCATCTGAATTGTGTTTTGGCTTTGCAAGTGATCACTGTTTAATGCCGGTTGGGGTATTAAACTGTGTCTACATCTGTGTGCTCTGCTTTTTATGGTGCCACACATATTGCAAAAATGGGCCAGACAGTCCTTTATGAGGTGAGACCTCTGACCACAATGAAAACATTGAGGTTTAACCCCCAAGAAAGAGATGATCATACAGGAGTTCCTTAGTCTGACTATGGTTGGAATATCATTAGGGTTTATGTCCTTTTTTAGCTGTAATTCAAATGTAGCTATGTTTGAAAGGAAAGAGAATTCTGTTTTGTCTACTGGCAGATATTTAAACTTAACAATTTTGCCAAATGGTTGAAGAATGTTTTGGAGCTGGCCTTCATCTAGTCCCGCTACACAGTTCTTTATTTTGCCATGAAGCGTAGCAGCCCTGTTAACATCAACATAGCACATGAATTTGTCATCAATCGTTTGGGTGATTTAGAATACGATGAATGCCATCTCCCAAATTATTTTGCTTTATGATATTATAGAGAGACTCGATAGGGAATTTGAATAAGGAGCAATTAGTGTCTGTGATAGCTAAGATTAGACTTTTGTCACTGTTATAATCTGCCAGTGATTTGAGCAGCTTAATTGGTATTGTTTGGTTAAATTGAATCATCAGATTGTTGTATTGGCTTTCATTGAAGTCGGCAGTGGTGAATTTGTCAGATACAATATTAAATTGGGTGTTAGGTTGGCTGATGTCTTCAGGTTGGTCCATTAAATCAAGGTATATGGATTCTGGGGAATCAGCTGTAGCATAGTACTGCTCACACATTTGTTTAACCAGAGGGAGCGATAAGTTAGACATAGCATTTTTGTTTGAATTAATTTGTTGAGAAATGCCAATTTTAGCAATATTGGCATATGAAGGCTTCACTTGATGATTTGGTGTTAAATTGGACATCGAATGAGGGTTATTGTTGTTGAGTTGTGATGTAATTGGTAGAGTATCAAGTGTAGAAGAGTCGATTGTTTTTTTCTCTTCTTTGTAGTGTATTAGGGGGCCTTGAGAAGTGTGCCTCTATCGGGAGGTTGTGTATCTCTGGATGTTTTGGATTATTAGCGAATGGTGTAATGCAAGTCAAATCATCTGCAAAACCTTCTTGATTTTGGATAGAACTAATGTTGTGGAAGGAGTCTTTAGTTTGTATATTATTATTTGTGAGTATTTGGGAGTTTGGATGGCTTGAGATGGTTTCAGAGTCAGATTGAGTATCTACTTCTAACTGAGGAAGAGGATGTTTTACACTAAGAAAAATTTCTTCTTGCCTTATTGCATATGGCTGGTCGAACACTTGTTTGGATTGTAATTTGGTATTTTTTTTTTGATTTTTGGAAATTGTTGGTTTTTTTTTTTTTTTTAAGATGTGATTGAGGTATGTCATCACTACTGCCAAGTGAGCTTGATAGCTCAGAGGTGTCTAAGTAAGAGTTATCGAGTTGATTTTTATTTTTATTATTTAATATGTCTTTGTGGTTTGAAGAAGAATTAGATATAATTTGATTTGTAGGATGTTGTTGTAGTGTTAGTTCTTTATTATTATTTGTTTTATGAGATTTGAGAGGGTTTTGGTCAGATGAAACATTCATCTCTATATCTGTAGCATTATGGCTTAGACTCTGGGGTGATAAAGTGATGGTTTGAGTATTTTGTGATATTAGATTTGCTGAGGGAGAAAGATTTGAATTTGAAAAAAATGTTACTTCATTATGATAATCTGATGTGTTTATTGTTTGTTGTTGTAAATCGATTGAAGTGCTATCGGATGGAGGAATGTACAAGGTAGGTATTTCAACAGCAGCAGAGTTCACAGGGTAATGATTAGCATTAGCAAATGTGTTGTCTACCATATCTTGGTTTTGTTTATTGTAATCATTGGGTAGAATTTTTTTGTCAATGAGCTGATCAATATTAAAATTTTCATTGTGGTTTTGAGAATTATTTGGGTAATCTTTTGATGCCTGGGATTCTTTAACGTTATAATTTGGCCTTTGTGTTTGGTAATCTTGAATTTGATTATTAGAGTCATTATTTGATACGTTTGAATTCTGATTGGAATTAGTTATTTGATCAGATTTGGTAGTATAATCTAAGTAATAATAATTGGTTTCATTTTCTGGGGATACCTGTAATTTTTTAAGCATGCATGTATCTAAAGCTACGTTGTCGAAGGAATTATCATCATCGGACATTGTATTTTGTAAATTATTGCTTTTTTTTTTTAGAGATCAGAATATCTGGTTTGGATTTTAATGATTTATGCTGACCTTTACTTTTAGATTGAACGGATGATTTATTTTTAGGCATTTTAAAAATATTTTTACGTTCACTAATGGCCGCTTTTGTAAGCGGTTCATTTTCTTTTGAATACTTAGGAATTAAGGACTTATTCCTCAAATCCATTCAAAGAAATAATAAGATAAGATCTTACCTTATACGCCTTGACTAATTTTGACTTCGACTTGATGACAAGTATATTATTTTTTAAAATTTTTTTTATGAGAGCTCTTATGTAGACAACTGAATAAAAAAAGCCACAGGTGAAGGTCCATTATCATGGAAAGATTATAAAATTATAATTTATAGATTTACAGCTTAGCACCGCATTTGACCAGACCAATCGTATTCTTAACACTAAGATTGGTATACAAAAGAGAGAACTTTAAGTTAATTAGTATCCAAGTTTGTGAATTTAATTATATCACTTGCGTGATAATGCAATGCATAAGTCTTATGGGTGTTATTTATGACAAACTATGTCTCTTTGCATTTCTTGTTCGATCATTGTGCTCAGCACAAACAACTTTGATATTAGCTGGATCAAAATTGTGATCTGAGTCAATCTCAGGCTCTAAAAATACCGACTATGTTGGGGTCTGTTTTGATGTGTTTGTATATATATTTGTGTTGCACCAATCTAGTAGTGCTGTTGGCACGAGACTCAATATAGTAAATTTCTCTGCAAGTTGGTTCATTGCAGCTAATTTTATAGATTATTTGGTGGGCTTCGTCTGGAGGTAACTTGTCTTTGGTGCTATTCAATAATTGATTAAGATTAGAGGGGGGGGGTTCTGAAGTTGATATTGAATTATTTCAAGTAGATTCAATTTTTTTTTTATGCATCTAATATAAAAGAAAGCCTGATCAATACATTAAGGCTGTTGTTGTTCACAGGCCTGGTGTTTAGGGTGAAGTAGAATTTTTTCAGATCTCTACTTAAATAATTATGATCATAGCTTGGAATGACTAGGTCTTTTATGTAGTTACGATGTTTTCTGTCCTGTCTGCCTCAATCTTGCATAGCTTATAGTGACCTATGTATGCACTCTTATTATATACTTCATGTTTGCATAGAAAAAATTATGAGCAAAATTTAAGTTCAAAAGTTAATACAATTTTTATAAATAAAAATTAAATGTATATTGCAAATACACAGATATAGATATATGGTGTAATTAATTATGTAATTATTTTGTGTTATACAAAATATTTTACTAAAATTTAAAAAAAGATAATAGATTCTACATTTAACTTAAAAGTAGTTTGAAAGAAAAAGGTGTTTTGTTTTTTTTTAACAATGAAAAAAAATAAGTGGAAGTAATTAAAATGCTTGTAAACAGATTGCTAGATTAAAATTTAGGAGATAGATGATTAAAATTATTTAATTAAAAAGGCTGTTATTCCTACTCAAAAATATAAGCTTGAAAATAGGGTTTTGGACAAATAAGCTGGACCTGGGTGAAAGTAATGGGGTTATCTATACCCAATAGATTGGAGCATCCAAACTGCTAGAGATCGATTCTAATTTTACAGATAACTCCAAATCATATAAATAGTACTGGAAATTACTTTCAGGATTATCTTTTTATTATTCTATCTTGATTCTTCCAGTGAATATTATTCTGCCAGTATTATTATTCTGCTTTAATTAATTTTTATCTGATAATCCCAGAAAGTCTTATCATGCAAGAATAGAGAAGCATTATCTGCCTTGCTCTGTCAAGCTGTCAGAGGGAAGGCCAGAAAATCATTGCTGAATCCCCAAAAGAGAAACCGTCTGCATATGAAGAACCATTTGAACATATGTTTGGAAGAGGAAAAGTCTGATGTCTCTCCATATGCTTCTCTACCCAGAGAAATCAATTGGTATTGAATATTATTTAACCGCTGAAATTCATTATAAAGCATGAAATGAAGATGATGATACTCATTAGGTTAATGGTGAGAGACAGAGCTGGATCCACTGATTGTGCAAACTGTGCATTTTCACAGTGCAGCATATTTTGGTGTTGATGTGGCAAAATTGCCTAAACTATATGAAAATTGAATTAAAAAAAAGTCATTTAAAGCCAGTATTCAGGATGTCATTAATTAAATTTTTACAATAAATATCATAATGATTTAAAATAATATATAGCATTTGATATCTATTACTGTTATCAAACAATCTAACAGTAATGAAATATTGTCCAGTTTGTGTTATTTTTGATTTCATTGTAAATCATGATTTGACCTTGATTAAGATTCAAAGCTGATTTGAAATAATTTGTTTGATACTTTTAAATTTTTTTCTCATAATGTGTATTATATAAATTTGTATATGTTTTTTTAAAAACTATAATTGAAAAATAGCTATTGTTGAATATATTTATAAAAAGTTGCTCCTTTTTATTTCTGGTTCAAAGATTGAATCAATGAGACCAAACAAATATATTGAGGTAATTAGTTAAAAATAAACCATTTAATTAATGATACAGAATAAAAATTCACAAATACAATTGGCCAAATGATTGTTAATAATACTTTTTTTTGGTACAACTATTAGGATTTAGCTTTAAAATAATTTCAGCAAGCCAATATGTATGCGAAAAGGAAAAAAAAATCAAATATAGGTAGAATATTGCAAAAGAAACAAACCAGATTTTTCATAAATATTTTAAAATTGATTGCTTACATTTAAGTTAATAGTAATATATTATTTATTTTAATTGTTTTTCTCTGTAAAAAATATGGTTTATGAACTTCCGAATTTTCATTAGTTAATACTACTATTTAGAATTTATTATCAGATACATTGAAGTCTACATGAAAACCATAGCCTTTAAGCTATCCTTAAGATATTTTTTTTTGTTTTAGGGGAGAAAAATTGAAAAAATAGACCTTGATAAGGGGTTTGTGATTTTCACGTTTTATTGTTATTTATGTACAAATTAATAATTGGATGTGAGTTGATTGTGTGTTAACCATTTGAAAGAAAAATCCTATGCTTTCTTGAACCCTGAAAAATATTTTTAAGTTTTACCCCAATTTTAGACTTCATATTTTAAATTGGTAGGCAGATGTGCTATCCATTATATCATTAATCTCTTCTATATAAAACATTTCTTTTCAAATAGTATATATATATATGACTTTTTAAAGCAATAAAGAAAAGACAATTTTTCAAAGACATTTTATTAACATATTTTATGGTAAACAGTAGAAAAAAAAAGTTCATTTTATAGTTCAATTTCTGTTTTTATTACATTTTTTTTTTTAAATATTTTTTAAAATATTTATATCAAAGAAAATTTATTTTTTCTAGGAAAATTGATTTAACTTGGGAATATGATTCATATTAGATGTAATAAGCATTTTACTTTTTTTTATGTTGAATTAATATTTATCTTTTCAGTATTTTTTTTATTTTTATAATTTGTCCATTGATGTTAAAATTGCTCTCTGTATTTTATTTTTATAGAGAGATTTTCTTTTATGCAGGTGTGCAGTGGTTGTGATTTCTTATGAATAATAGTTAAAAACTGTAAAACTCTACTAACTTGCTTTTGATCTTAGCATGGAATTTGATTCAGTAATTTGAATTACTCTAAAGTTTTATGTCATACAATAATAAACATTGTGAATTTGACAGTAACCCCCTCTCCCCTGCCCACCAACGATTAATACAGCCAATAGGGGAATAGCTATAGATTAGATAAATTAATATAATTTGTAAGTTAATAAAACTATTTTGTGACCTTGTTGCAAGTTTTGGAGACAGCAGTTTAAAATGTCAAAGAATAATGTGTGTGCATATATACATATTTTTTCAAGTCTCAATTTTGCTGGTGAGTAGGTTTTTCTATTATATTATGAGCAGATGTTCAAAAACATTATTATTTTTTGTTTTTAGTGCTTTATAATATCTTTAAATTTATATTTTATTATTATAGTTTTTATTTAAAATATTTAAAAAATGTATAAATAGAAATAAAATATGACATTTATATAAATGTGTGTAGGTTTTAAGTTCTTTGTCTACAGATAGGTCCAAGGTTTGCCAATAGTATATTGTTGTCATATTATAAAACTTGGTCATGAGTAGAAGTTTCCTTTTTGCACTTCTAAAATTCAAATTGATATGCATTTTTTTAGTTTTTGGCATAGATTTTCTGTTCTCAGTTTTATTTTTTTATAAATTCTCATATCTCATTTTTAATTGTATATTAATATTGCTATCTGCTTTGGTTTTAGAATGAGCATATTTTTTCTGTATATTCATTTTTTAGCATATCTTCTAATAACCTTGCAAGTTTTAATTGATAATGTAGATTAATCTGCACTTATATCTGAAATATATATACTGTAACATTGATTTATTATTATTATTCACATCCTAGATGGTTCAATCGTTTAGTATCTCTTCGAATTCTAAGTAACCTTTTTTTAATAGTATATTAGTGATTTGTAAAATATACTTGGATATATAATACACAATAACTACACTGTTAAGTTCATGCAACAGCAATTGCAGATATTTAGCAAATTTCTAAGTAAGTGTTAAAATATAAGATTGAATGCTGGCATTCAGATAATAAATTCTAATATTTCCATGCCATGCATATATTTTAGTAAAAATTACCTAATCAGGTTATGCAGAGATTTGAACACCTTGTAAACCACATTAAAAATTATCAATGTAAATAATCTTCTTTAGAACAGTGGTCTTCAACCACCGGGCTGCAGAAGTTTTTTGCTGGGCTGGCTAGACTGGCAAGAAAGTTAGTAATAACAAAATAATAAGATTTTAAACTTTTAATTAATATAAACAGTTTTTATTTATTTTTTCATTGCATTTTTACTCGGTTAAAAAAAAAAGAAACAGAACAAAAATGAAATCTAATCAATCATACATAAATTAATTTGTTTTTCTATTTATCACGGATGTTTATGGGGTAGAATAAATTCTTTTATTATTTTTCTAAAAAAATTTAAAAAAAAAAGTTTTTTATTATACAAACTCCAGTTGTCTTTTGATAGCCAATCACGGCTGCTTGTCAGCATTGTTTATGTGTTAAAACAATAAAATATAACGTTACTGGGCTGCAATTTTTTTAAATATACAGTGACTTTTTTTGATCTCTTACTATTCTCTCTATTAATACAATATTTCATTTTTAGTGGGTTTTTTTTGGCTTTAACTTTTATTTTTGAAATCTTTTTTTTTTTTTACCTTTTTTTAAAAATAAAAACCAAAAAGTAACTTCTGTCTCTAACTTTTACAAAGTATTTCTCAATACACCCCCTCCAACACCCCAAAATAAAGTAAGATCAAAACTTTTGACTTTTTCAAGTTTCAGGTTTTTTTTTTTGTTTAAAAATACGCCACTTTTTTTTGGCTTATAAGGCGATATCTTTTTTGCCTTTATTTGTATACCGCTAATATACTAAAACTTTTATTTTTAAAACCAATTTTTATTACTTTTTTTAAAATTAAAAACAAAGCAAAAGGAACTTTTATCTCAGTGAAGTCAAAGTATTTCTCATCCCCCCACCCACCCCCAAATTAAAATAAGATCTTTTTTGGCTTTAATTTTTATTTTTGAAATCAATTTTTATCATCTTTTAAAAACAACCAAAAAATTTCTGTCTCTAACTTTACAAAGTATTTCTCAATCCCCCCCCCCCCCCCCCCAAATTAAAATAAGATCAAAACTTTTGACTTTTTCAATTTTCGTTGTCTTTTTTTTAAAAGACAGCAATTATAGGGCGATTTTTTTTTTGGTTTTATTTCTATTACGCGATATCTATTTTACCATTTTTAAAAAAAACTTTTCCTATTATTTACATTTTTTGATCCTTTCAACATACCAGCACAAAAAAAAAAATTACAATAATATCAAAACTTCAGACTTTTACACGTTTCATTTTATTTTTTCGGATTTAAAATACGACAAATTTTTTTTTGGCTGTATGGTGATTTTAAGTACGCGATTTCTATTTTGCCCTTACTACTGTCAAAAGACAATCTCCATATATATATAACCATCTTGTATATTTAACATTAAATACAGATATTACATTTATCATAATCATTGCCATTTCCTAACATCCAGGTGAATAACATTTTATTCTTGCATGTTTTAACAATGAAATAATAAACATAGAAATGCAAGCACATTAATGAGAACGATTGTTATTGTACTGTTTTCTGTGTTCAGCATGTGAAGGTAAGCAACACCATTACAATACACTAACTAGTGTGCTGTTTTGGTCAATTATAACAATTATGCTTATCTAAGGCTAAACAGGCTACATCTTTAAGAAAATTTATTTGTAAACTTCTGCCAGTCCGCAAAATCTTGTCCTTATTTTTTCCGGTCCGCAGATGTGAAAAGGTTGAAGACCACTGATTTAGAACACCTTATAAACACATTAAAATTATCAATGTAAATCTTATTTAAAAACTTATTGTTTTATTTTAAAATATGAAAACTCATAAACTAGGGTATTTGATGCTTTCAAGCATTATTATGACACTAAACACATTGCTGTATGGGAATTTTTTTTATTTTTATTCATTTACAATCCTATTTGGACAAATATCCTATTCACTAGGATAAATTTATATACCAAGCATTAACTAGTCTATAAGCTACAATAAGCAAACAAAATATCATAAACTGATATGTAAAACAATCAGATTGTCATCCATTGTAAAGATATATTGTAGATATTGTTTATTATATATTATTCTAACAATTGAGATATTTGTCTGTTTAAATGAGGTTGTAAATGGGAAAGAAATGGTCCTGTTTTGAATAGTATGAATTTGATGTTATAATTGTGAAATATCATAATATACACAGGGGACCCAATAGTAATCTGAATTTTATAATAAAAATTGTATATTTATTTTTAGGTGTTGCAAATTGAATCACTTTAAAATGTATAGTCTATTTAATGCAATGCATTGGTCTAAACCAGTTTGTCACTTTTCTAAGTAATCCAGAAATACTTATAAAGTGATGTGTTTTAACACCTGTAGCATTTTTTTGCACCACTTAAAGCCGTAAAAAAAAAGATATTTTTTTATTCGAGAGATTAACAAAAATTGACGTGATCCAACAAATATGGCTGATAGATAAGCTGGGTCATACTGAATTCGATTAAAAAGTGTTTTACATTCACGGCTTTGAAAAATGACACTTGGGGTGGAGTTTCCATTCTTTTCTTTGCACCAAAACAGGATATTTACATTTTATTGCATATCATAGGTGTTTCAGAACTTGCGGATAAAATACCCAACTGTTATGATCTAAATCTGAGAGAAAAATGCTGTTTGCATAAAAAAAAAAAGTTAGCATTAATTGTTTGAACATTTCAGCCATTATAAAAAAAAAAATTGACAAATACGTGAAACACACTTTACAAAAAAATTTGCCGTGTGTCCTCACAATTTTATATGGCAATGTCATTTGCAGATTGTTGCAGAAGGTTTCCTATAAGAAATATGTAACAGCAGAAGTATATACTAAAATAGGTGCCCGAATCAGAGAACCATTTCGGTTATTTTGGGGTTCTCCCTTGTATTAGTTTGTATGTGAATTATTTCAGATATTAACTCTTTCTGCAAATAATTCTATTCAAATAATACTCTCTTAAAATTAAACTTCTTTTAATAGATCTTTTGATGGTGATATTCAGGTCTGATTTTATTACTCCATTTAAAAAACATTTTTTTACATATTTATATTTTGTATTATACCAGATGGGGCTATGACCATTCAGTACTGGTGATGAAGTCGTTTATTATGATTATGCTACATATTAGACAATTATTATATATTAGTTAACTTTAATTGCTAAATTAAAGAATCAATACTAAAATGCTCAGGAACCAAAATTTTGTCTAACCAACAGCAACCAGATACCAATATAGTGTGTATATTATATAACAAATTTGAATTTTTCTTTCTAGGTAGAGCCATCAAAACCATACTGAAGATGGTAGCTGATAGCAGAAAAATTCTATCAAACAATTTTCATTATTTATTTGAATTTGTGATTAAAAAAAAACAACAACAATTGTCACACTTTATTAAAAATAGAATGTTAAACAAGCACTTGTCATTACTTGGATTTTTTTTTTTTTTAATTTAATCAACCAAATTTTTCTATAATCATTTTCAGAACAAACAATTTATTTTCAAAATAAAATATTTTTGATATGAATTAAAATTGACGATTTCTATTTAAAGAAATGCTTCTAACTGATATGCCATCACAAAATTTGACAATAGATATTGTATGTGGCTAGTGGGAAAAAAAGATCTGATAATGTCAAATGATCACATGATTTAATAGCAAAATTCAAACTATTTTCACTATTTGCAATGTATAAGAAACAAAAAATGATAATTTAAATTCAAACAAGTTTCATTATTTATTATCATTTTTAAAATAAACAATTTATTTTTGAAACAAACCATTTTTAATACAAATTAAAATGAGCAATTACTATTCAAAAAGAATACTTACAGCTAATATGTGGATGAGCAGAGTAGAACATCATTGTTACCATGAAATTGGTAACTGGACATTGCATATCAAACTTCTTAATGCCAAATGCCAATGTGTTTTCTTATATCGCTTTTTGTTTATACATGTTTGTTGAAGGAATTTTCATTATTTTTCTTAGAATATATTTTTCACTGCTATTTTTTTCATATATTTGCATTTTGCTATGATTCTTAAAAAGTTCTATAATATAGGCAAATTTACCAATGATGATATTGCATTGGCATTTTTGTGGCAGCATGATCTGCTGAATGAAATGAATCATGAAACATCTTGTGCCAAATGCAGTTCACTTATGTAATGGAAATGAATGAAGAATGCTAAGGGTGTTCTCATTTTGCTTTGCTTATGTCTAGGTTGCTAATCCATTTGATCAGCCAGAAGCAGTAATATCTTTTTTACTTCTCTGATATGAGTTGCAGAATAGCTAGCAGATTAAGTCTGTGCAACATATCGGCATTTCTATTTTTTTTTGTAATGGACTACGTATAAGGATAGTTACAAAGTTTAGGGTGGAAAATCTTTTAATACAGCAGTGGACTTCGTAAGGAAGTTTGTTCATCTGTCATGCCTGTCAAAGCAAGAAGCCAATTGATGGGTACTGACAATGATTCAAATATACAAAGCAAGATTTTTCAGTTGTCAAAAGTACAACTCTAGAGGATGCTACAAGTTGAAAAGCATCTTCATTGCAGGATCAAACTGTCCATGTTGGTCACTCGTAAAGATAACAGGGATTGAATGGATGGATTCTGGGTGTTCAGTTTAAATAAAGGATTTGATTGTTAATATTTATGTGTCTTTTGCCAAGACATTATTGAAATTAATATGCAACTGGCTCAATTTTTCACTCTGACAAACGGCTGGCCTATGTACACCTATTTGTCAGTGGATTCTGATATTTTTCCATGAACCTTCAACTGCATTATGTTGATCCAATGATGAGAATTTGTATACAGGCTATTAAACATTCTTGGGTTGGAGTTGAATGCAAAATTTCTGAAAAAGATGAGAGGCACCTTTCCAAAACTGTCACAGTCTCATTTGGATCATATATGCTTGGAAAATATCATGGCAAAACATATTCCTTTTTTTAGCATTTGTGAAGGACAATCTTTCAATTTATCATGATAATAATGTTTGATTCTTTTTTTTTTTTTTTTTTTACAAAAAATAACTCTTGATTAGTTTGTGCAAATATTTAGTAAATTACTTAGTATAGTAGTTCAAAAAATTATTACAAAATAATAATGCAAATTTGCATTATATATCGATAGTTTATTTTTTTCTGTCAAATTGCTCAATTTTTTATACTTTGCATTTTGTTATTTATTACAAAAAAGTATGCAATGACTTTACAATATTTTTGTATAATTTTTTTTTTTAAAAAAAATACTTTGCATTAATTTGTTTAAAAGTTTTTTTGATTTGAAAATGGCAAGTTTGGACATTAGTATCTTTAGTATGGCTTTGATGGCTTCATCTAGTATGTAAGACTCAAATTTTATGTAGTAGATCTACTATATCAAAACTATCACTCATCATCATTGATTTACATACCTTGGTTACTCAAAGTATGATCTCAATAAAACAAAGAATACTTCTCTATCTCCTGTGCTGTCCATAGATTCAATGGGCTAACTTTTCTATTCTTATTACTTCATATATTAGTTATCTACTAAATTATTCAGAGTTTAGTTAGCACAACTTAGCAGCATTTTGAACCTTTTTTACACATTAGGAGATCCTCAATCATATGTATAAGCAAATTGTTTGCTTTAAGAAATGAATAAAAAATGGATATAACTAGTTACTTTTTAATTTTAGAATAAAAGTTTAATGAATTAACAAGTTGTGGGAATAACCAAATAAATTTAAAGTATGTAAATAAATATCATGTCTTTTCATACCAAATATGTTAAATCATTTCTGCCTAGGCCTATTTGCATGCACACTTAATGTACAAAATCATTTAATATTATGCATATCCTTTATGAGATATCTATTTAAAATAAAAATTTAAACCGTTTAATATCTCATACTAAAAATTATAGAAAAATATATATAAATGAAAATTCACATTTTATAAAATCTTTAAAGGGGAGGGAGGATAAATAGGAAAATTTACCAATTAATTCAGCTATTTTTAATTAAATGTTAGCTCTTGAAATATTTGAGTCTTAATTATGATATAATGGAAATTAAGGTTTTTTTCATCACATTATCCAGTCATCTTTATTCTTTCTTTTATTGTGCTTCGTTTAATCTTTGTTAATACCCCCCCCCCCCCTCCCCCCCCCCCCCCCCCCCCTCCCCCCCCCCTTCTCCCCCCCCCCCCCCCCCCCCCCCCCCCCCCCATCAAAATAACTATTTTCCTTGCAGACTAGAAAGTCTCTTCCAAATCTTAGATTTTTCACAGTTATATTTTTATATCTGTAGTTTTGCTGAATTTTATTTCCTTTTAATTTTAATTTTTTTCATGACATTTTTATTTTCCTCCATTAGCTGATTTTCATCCCCCCCCCCCATCTCTAATTGATAAGTCATCAACTCAGAGTCACATTTTATCTTTTAGAACAACTGTAGACATGTTATGACATTTTTACAGCCATCTCTTTATTTTTATTGTTGACTACATTTCCAAATAATGGTCAATGACTCTACTGAAGTTGTCAATTAGCAAATTATTTTATATTTCAAACCAGTAATGAATCATTTTCTCATAGTTTTAGTTGAAAAATGGGAAATGTTGGAGTTCCTCAAATATTGGATTAATTTTCTTCAATAAACTCTATGCTAAATTTTTTTTTTTTTGAATGATCTGCTACTTTTTGGAGAACTTATGTAGTTGTTGCCTTTACACTATAACTGAATTTTATTTTCAAGTGGTTCACTTGCAAATGCAACCCATGAAATTTAAAAAAAAAACTTGTTTTTTCATCTCTGTCTCTCATTTTTCTATGTAATAATCTGTCTTTCCTGAATTGAAAAAAAACCCAAAACAAATTAATTTGTTTACTAGAGGCGATGACGTATTGTTTTTCAATCAAAAAATAATTTAATTAAAATTATATATTTTTTATATTTTAAATTAAGTAACATTTTAAAATTATATATTTAAATAACATATTTAGCTTTATAAAAATTGAAGTTCAAACCTTTAAAATTGTCTTTATCATATGTTGATTATTAAAATAAAGAAAAATAATGAGTGTAAATAGCTGACCTAACTTGCTCTCTCAAAACCTGAGATACCAAACTAGCCGCACCCCGCTCCTCATAGACACTTGAGCAATCCTCCAACTCCCATCCCCTCAGTCTCTGTCACAGGACTCAACCACTTAAATGTTTGTGACCCATGCCGTCGCTCGCTCAACGAAGACGTGCATCTCGGACTTGCAACCAAAGACTTCTTGGCCTGGATTACACACCCTTTCCACCTCCTATTCCCTCTTCATATATATTCTTCCCCTCTCACCATGTTGCTCCTGAATTTTCATTTTATCATGTTATCACTTCTTTGTTAACCTTTTTCTAACTGTATTTGTATCTGGTTTTTTTGATAAATAAACTTTCATCACTGAGAAAAGAAAAAAAATAGCAATATTGGTATTGCAGTTAAAGAATGTGAAGAAAATCAGAATAAAATTGTCTTTTGATGCTTTGAGAGAGGAATTTATATAAGGGGAAAAAAAACAAAATGTATGTTAATATGCTTTCTTCACATGAGTGTTTATATGACGATAACGTAATATGTAATGATAACTGTATAAAAATAGAATAAGTAAAATATATTAGATATTTTGGAATGATGATAGGTGAAAAAGTGTCTTGGAAACATCATATAAACATATATTAATTAATAAATTTAGATATTTTATAACAATGTTCTACAAAATGAAGATATTTTCCCTTTGAATATTCTTATTGTTATGTGTAAATGTTTATGTGAAACTTTATTGAGATATGGAATAATAACACTTTATAGTTTTTCACACTTTTCTAATATTAATAGATTGGTGTTACTGCAAAAAAAGAATGATTGATCTAATGGAACAAAAATATATCAATAAAGAAAAAAGTGTATACAAAAATAATATTTTATTATTCAACCAATTTCTGGGTTATATAATTATAGAGGAAAAAAATTTTGATAGTACTTTCAAAAACCCTTATATAAAACTATTTGGAATGTGTCTAAGGGAAACAGATATATACATAGTTTCAAAATATTGTAGTAAATATGGAACTAGAGTAAGAAATCATTGTTTTTAAATTATTTAATAGCTTGCACATTATAGGGAAATAAAAAAAAATTAAAAAATATATTGAAGAGGGATGAAAAGGGAGAAATTAGTATATAGAAAAAATATTCTAGTATCTAATGTTATAAAATCAATATTTTTATTATATAAATAATATATTATTGAAATGTAATTTATTGTTGTTATTATTAGCTTATTTAAATTATAATTAAAAGTTCATGTAAATATTTAAAATGTTATAAATTTTTTCCTTTCCTTAATAGTAACTAGGGCTTTGTAGGAGAAGAATGAAATTTATGTTTGTCTAAATATATTTTCAACTGTATTCAAATGAATTAATGCAATGAATGTATTTATTTTAATAAACAATATATTATTAATATATATAAAAAAAACCCACAGTAATTTGGAAAATAAAATGCTCCCCAGTGGTCAATAATGTAACTAATCTTTTTGCATGTTAGTTGACAATACATTTTATTAATAGTAATTTTGATTTATTTAAATAAAAATAAATTTATTTATTAAAAAAAAAGTATTGCACCACAAATTTCTATGATCTTATAATGATTTGTAATACCATCACCCCTATTATTGTTTTTTAGAAATTTAATTTAAGGGGTAGATATTTATGTTTTGGATAAACTTATGTTAAATATTAATTTAGTTTATAGATTTTTTTTTTTTACTTGTAAAATATAGCTTTGGTTTTAATTGAACACAATGTTTTTGTTAAATCTTAATTGTGGTGTAAATAATATTTTTCTTGAAAATGACAATTGATATCTATATTTCATTCATCTTTGATAACTTGTCATTTCACATTTAAATTGAAAATGTAGAATTTTCTTCAATGTTTAGAAAGTGTTGACAATGTACTACAATTATAGAAATATTTTATAATATATCATTATGTAAATACTTCCATGATAATGTCACTTTTTCCCCTATAGGTTTGCATATTGCAAAATGATTTATTTATGAAGTAAAAATTATTACATTGTGATATAATTATTCAGTTATAAAACCATTTCATTATATAAACTTGTACACTGAGCACAATAGTATAGTTTTAGATTTTAGAGCATACAAAAAAGTGTCTCAGAATAATGCCAGTTCTGAAACAGTTGATTATATTATTTATGTAAACTTATTATTACACTATTTATTTATTTAATAAAAATAGAAAGAAGCCATTTTTGTTTCATTATTTTAAATTCTAATGCTTCAAATGATGAGTGTTTTTAAAATGATGAGTGTTTTTATAAAACATTGTTTTAAATTTGGTAACATACACTATAAATATGACCATTCGTAGAAAATGCATTGTTATTAGAAATAAATTTTTTTATACATTCAAAAGTGTATTGAATAAGTTGCATAAGTTGATGCTTTGAATTATATGACTAATTAAAATTTCTCCCTTTTAAAATATTACAATATACATATTTTGATTGTTTTGGATTGTATGAATGATTAAAATATCTAAGATTTAAATTTCTGTGGTGAGAACTATTTATTGTCTGTTTAAATCATTTATATTACTAATTTTTTCTTATTTGATTATTATCTTTTTTTTTTTTAAGAAAAACTAGTTGTCAGAATTTCTCTATGATTTGTTATCATCTGATTCTTGAATCTTTATTCTTCATTAGCAAATTTAACAGTGATTAGCAGGCTTGACTAAACTTTAACCTAGAAAAGAAAAATGTGTTTTTATATCTCTGACCCCTGTCAGTTTAAAGTCTTATCAGTAAAGGATCCTGTCTTCACCACCCTTAGTCCTGATCTGCCATTTATTTGAAAAGATTGGTGGCTGTGCTTGTTTTTTACCTTCAGGCAGTTTTTTTACCCCCCTTGTATCTCTCAGCAAGTGATTTGTGGGTGTCACTTGTCTGTGGTGACAAGCTGAAACTTGGTGGCATACAACTTGGCTGTAATAATTTCTAATAGTTTCCTACCTCCTCCCATTGGGAATACAAAGTTATGTTGTTGTTTTTTTAAAAAATAAATTGTCTTTTAATCTATTAAACATTTGTAAACTGTTAAAAAAATGTTCATGCTGTACTCATGTTTTACAAAGTTTGTATTAAAAAAAGAAATAGTCTGTATTTTCTGTGTTTATAAGCTTTCTCATTATGAATATTAGCAGAAATTATACTTAGGAATTACTTTAATTTTGCATATATGGGAAGAAATAGTTTAATTATATTATATTATGAATATTAGCAGAAATTAGGAATTACTTTAATTTTGCATATATGGGAAGAAATAGTTTAATTATAAAAGTAAAGATTTAACATGCTTTTATTTGTTTATATATTTTTAAATTTAGAAACTCATATAAAATTATATCATACATCTTTTTTTTTGTTGTTATTAATTGTAAATTTTTCTCAAATTTCTTTGGAATGTGATCTCATACTATATTCTATGGTGTCATTTTCCCAATACCTAATCATAGCCTATTCATATAAAAATAATAGCAGCAATTATTTCATATTTATTAATTAATTCTATTATAAAATAAATTATATTTCATTAACAGCCCTACTCATATGTCCATTCTTATTCCAGAATGGGAGGAGGGGACGAAAAAGAACAAAAAAAGTTTAATATGTGTTTCACAATGACCAAATCATTAACCATATTCCATATTTTTTATTTGATGGTTTTTAACCTTTTCTCCATCAACTTTATTTTTTGAAAGATTGTGACATTGCCTATTTATAGCTTTCCATTGTAGTCTATACTCAACTATATCTTTGCAATGAAAATTATAATATTACCTTTTTTTTTTTTGAATGGGAATGAACTCTCTTTTCCCCCCATGAAAATCATGTTCATATTTCACATAACCAGTCTTAACAAATATGTGATTTTGAAATGGTAAACTTCATAACATCATATCCAGTGAGCAGAAAAACATTGATTGACCTTATAATTTTGGTATCATATCTTTAGAATCTTAAAGTTCATTTTTAAATAAAAATTTCCATTGTCTTTGTATTAAGTCAATAATGTATTACTTCTAGGTACTATTTTAGGCATTAGAACAGGTTTATTTTTTAACTTTTTAAATAAACCAGCTGTACATTATCACCTGCCTTGCATACATAAGTACAATCTTTGGGCAATGATATGTTTTTAGTTTAAAATCTATTTTGGAATTGAAAAAGATGAAAGAATGATGAATAATTGTGGAAAAGAAAAAATCTTTCTCTAGGAAAATAACAGTTTTATTTATTTATTTTTTTAAATATTGCTTTAATCAATCATCAAAGCATTAAAATTAAAATAATAACTAAAACGAAACTAAATCAAAACTAAATTTAGCGGAATGTATTTTTTATGTGAGCATGCACATTTATTTAGACACATAAATATTACAGAACATTAATATATCAAGCACATTTATATTAACACACGCACATTAATGTTTTAAATATGGATTTTTATTTTAATAACTTGAATAAATAAATATTTTAGAGACATGAGTGCTGAAGTGTGCTTGCAAATTTTAATTGAAAATGTAGATATATTTTGAATAAATTAGTGTGTTTAAAAAGTTTCAAAATCCAATTAATTAAAATTACTGATTCTTTCAATTGCTTTATATTATAACGGAACGAACATTTAGCACTTGGATATATCAACAATCAGCTGGTTCGATCACAATGTGTGACCAACTCATACAAAGTCTATTTGTGATGATAGACCTATCTATCGAGCCCCAAACATTGCTGGTGCCAGATATAACGGAACGAACAATTTTCATCATTAGATATAACGGTTAGAAAAGATTCTCATCATACACCCCCCCCTAATACCTATCATACCAGTCACGTTAGTCACTAATTCGATCCTTAGCAGTGTGTAGTCCCACTACACATTGTGCATCCACGTTGGTCGACAGATATAATGGACGGAACAATTAGCACTTGCCCCAAAAGTTGATGACGCCAGATATAACGGACGGAATGATTACAACCGATCCCCAAACATTGCAAACACCAGATGTAATGGATGGTCAACTAACTTGCAGACTGTACTACTATGCGGATGTAGCAATATGGTGAGGGGATAAGTTAATATACTCTAAATTATTACCCCTAATGAAATAATCTGCAAAGACCTACCAGGCTTAGAAGGGAAGAAAGTTGCATCCAACTATGTTCAGACCGTGGGTCATCTGATAAAGTGCTAATGGGAACCCGATGAAATGCTTAACCAATGATTGCATACCCTTTAATTGACTAACTCTATCTCTATTTAATAATATTAAATGCAATTTAGGTTAGTTCATTCACTTTCCCCCTTTTTAATTCCGTTATTTCCTAATATTCAAGCCCAGAGAGAATATTGCTTTTAACTCCTTTAGCAGGTATGAACAGATATACACAGCAACTCCTGCACCTATATATAGGTTACAACTAGCATTTATAATATTTGTTTTATTTTCAAGCTTTTATATAATAAGAAAAATAGATGTGTGTGTGTGTATAATTATTTATAAACTGTAGAATGTCAGGACAACTCAATAAACCAGAGACCGGAATAATATAAACTCTCAAACATTTATTAACAATAATAAATATCAAGTATAACAACAATAGTAATGATAAAAAAATAATAAAAAAATAAAAAATATAATAATCATCATATGTACATGTGTCACAAATGAACCTCTACCATCTTACTAATTAATTATCCTCTAGATCCAACCCTTATACACCATGGTAGAAATCCACATATGTCACTCATTCTTTGCAAATCATAATTATATAGAAAAATCAACTTTAGTTATTTAATATAATTGAGATGCTGGCTAGCTAAATTATATATTTACAAATGTTAATCTATTTAACAAATTTTCCCCAATTTATATATATGATAGAGACAGATCCCAGTTGATTAGTCACACATACTAGAAAATATACGTACACTGTTAATCACAAAATAAAACATAATATGTATTCTGTATGTGTTGTAATTTAACCTATATATAAATTTAAAGAATCTTACCTCAATATTTATGTGGATGACCTGATGTGAAGCAGGTGGCTATACCTAAATTTTATTTATAATGAAAGTATAAAAAATATCTAAATGAATAATCCCCCCTTTTCTTCTTTGCTAATTCTGAAAGATGTGGCTTCAGCATCAGAGTGTGAAAATACAACAGATAATATAAATAAATAAATAAATAAAAAATAAACAAAAATTTACAATATTGATTCTTTGATTAAAAAAAAAAAATTGTAATTGGAATAAAGTTTATAACAATCATTATAATAAAATGTAGCTGATTGTTAGGCAAGTTGTTCTTTAAAGCAGTTTCACTTAATAAATCATTCTCCTTAGCAAAGATAGATAGGTACAATGGTATCTCCTGTAGTTGTGTTTAATGGTAAACATCTTGATCCTCATTTGATTCACCATAATGTATTCCAATCCTTGTTTACTTTGGACTGAAGGCATCTTCTTGTGTGTTTACAATAAAGTAGAAATATATAGATAGAATGCAGCTGGCAGCTGCAGAAAGGAGTTTGCTATTAACTGAAAGGAGACCCTTTGATTCCTCTTGGAGGCCTTAAAGGAACCGAGCAGGGCAAATTCCTAATGTTCACTCCATACGTTTTTGTCATTGCAGCTGTTATTACTATGTGATTATTCATATAGTATACAAACATGGATAAGCTGGTCACCAACACGCATTAAGATCAAGAAACACCATGGTCTTCTCAGTGCCTGATAAGATAGAATGAATGTTTGTGTAAATGAAAAATATTTTTCCAATACATATATACAATTATGACAGACAAAAATAAAGCATGGCCCTTATTCACAGGAGGCTGTAAAGTCACCAACCAAGGCAGCGGTTGGTGGCCGAAGGCGGAGGGTGCTAAGAATCCCCTGATTGCGGACCCAGGCTGCCATTTGATGACGACTTTTTATTTAGGTACTTACAACTGCAGATCACTTTCAAGTGAAGGAAGATTGCAAGAATTAGAAGAAGAACTGTCTTATATTAAATGGGACATTATTGGACTTTGTGAAGTTAGAAGAAAAGGAGAAGAAACAATTGATTTAAAAAGTGGACATATACTCTATTATAAAGGCACACATATTGGAAATACAAGTGGAGTAGGATTCATTATAAATAAAAAGTGGAAGAACAATATTGTGGAGATTGATGGTGTATCGGACAGAGTGGCAAGATTAGTTATACAACTTAATAGCAGATACCAAATGCAGATAATTCAGGTTTATGCCCCAACAAGTTCTCATAGTGATGAAGTAGTAGAAGATTTTTATATGGATGTACAAAAGGCTTTTGATCAGAGTAAACAACATTTTAAAATTGTTATGGGAGACTTTAATGCTAGAATTGGTAGACAAATGAAAGATGAAATTGCTGTAGGTAATTTTGGTTATGGTAATAGAAATGAGAGAGGACATAGACTTGTGGAGTTAGCAGAAAAAGAAAAACTTTATATTATGAATTCATTTTTTGAGAAAAATGTTAAAAGGAAATGGACATGGAAGCATCCAAATGAAGGTACAGCAGAATTGGATTATATTTTGACTAACAGAAAATACATATTTTAAGATTGTAAGGTTCTTAATAAATTTAACACAGGAAGTGATCATTGATTAGTAAGGTGTAAGTTATGTGTTAATGTAAAACTATAGAGACAAAAATTATTAAGAAAAACAATATTTGCAGTTGATATTCCTAATCTTCAGAAACATTCTAATGAATTTAAATTGGAACTTACAAATAGGTTTCAAGTGTTAGGAGATTTTGAACATGATTCAGATTTGAATGAAATTAATATGAAAATAACTGATACACTTTTAAAAACTGCAACAAACATAGCTGGTAGAAAAAAGCAGCAATTGACTAATAAAATTTCTACTGAGACTAGAGAATTTATGAAGAAAAGAAGGAATATGAAGATATACAAAAATGATGTATTAAAAAGAATTGAATATCTCTAATTTTGTAAAATGGTACGGAAAAGAGTTGAAAATAATATAAGAAAGTATAACAGTGAAATAGTAAGGAAAGCTGTAGAAGAAAATAAAAGTCTCAAAAATGTTAAACAACATTTTGGTATTGGTAGGAAATTTATATCTGCAATAAGAAAAAAAGATGGAATTATTACTAAAAAGAGAGATGACATCATGAAATTGGTAGAAGATTTTTATCAAGAATTATATAGTAATAAAGAACAAGTACCTCCTATATCTATTACATCTTCCGAATTGCCCAGAATTTTAAATGAAGAAGTGAGACATGCAATTAAGTGTATGAAGAAAGGAAGGGCTCCAGGAAATGATGGAATTATAATTGATATATTAAAAGAAGCAGGTGAAGAAATAGAAACAATTTTAGCAAAGTTATATACCAAATGTCTAAATGATAAAGATGTACCGGAAGATTGGAAGAATGCAGTAATAATATTAATATTTAAAAAAGGTGATAAAGAAGATATTAGAAATTACAGACCTATCAGCCTTTTTTCAGTTTTATATAAAATTTTTACCAAGATAATTACAACTCGTCTACAGAGAACTTTGGATTTCCACCAACCAAGAGAACAAGCTGGATTTAAAAGTGGTTTTAGTACAATAGATCATATCCAGGTATTGAGAGAAGTCATAGAAAGGACAAACGAATATGAGTTGTCATTATGTTTTGGATTTGTAGATTATGAAAAGGCATTCGATTCTATACACATTTCTTCAGTGATTAAAGCATTGGATCATCAAGGTATATAGATCTAGGATATTGTCATATTTTAAAGAATATATATAAAAATGCAACAGCAACAATTAGATTACATAACGATACTGGAAAAATCAACATTGAGAAAAGTGTAAGACAAGGTGACTCCATATCTCCAAAACTCTTTACAGCAGTGCTGCAAGAAGTATTTTGTGGATTAAAATGGGAAACTAAAGGAGTGAAAGTAAATGGAGAGTATTTAAGTCATTTAGATTTCGCAGATGATGTAGTTGTTTTTGCAAATAATGCTTCAGAGCTGCAGGAAATGTTGCAGGAGTTAGCAGATGAAAGTAGAAAAGTAGGACTAAAGATAAATGTTAAAAAGACTAAAGTAATGTTTAATCGATTTGCTCAAAATATGAAAATAAAGATTGATTATGAAGAATTAGAAGAAGTTAACAGTTACAAATACCTTGGTCAGATTATTAATACAGATGGAAACATAATGGAGGAAATTAATAATAGAATTAAACTTGGTTGGAGTGCTTTTGGTAGAAATAACTTGATACTAAAAGGAAATATGCCTATGTGTTTGAAAAGGATGGTTTTTAACAAATGTGTTTTACCAGTTCTTACTTATGGATCTGAGACTTGGACACTTAATAGAAGAGCAATACAGAGACTTCAGACCACTCAAAGGAGTATGGAGAGATGTATGTTGGGAGTAACAAGAAGAGATCGAAAACGCAATGTATGGGTAAGACAACAAACAGGTGTTACTGGCCTTATTGAAAAAATTAAAAGATTGAAATGGAGTTGGGCTGGACATATTGCTAGAAGAGATGATAATAGATGGACAATTGAAATTTTAAACTGGATTCCAAGAGATTGTAAAAGACCCAGAAAGAGACCACATGTGAGATGGATGGATGAAATAAGAGAATGTGCAGGGGTGTTGTGGAGAAGAGAAGCTAAAGATCGGAGAAGATGGATTAAACTTGGAGAGACCTTCATCCTGCAGTGGATTGATAATGGTTGATGATGATGATGAATGCAGCTGGCAGGAAAATACCATGACACACAATAGCATGTTTTGCTCTAGCCCATTTTCATATTAAAGTACATTTTAATAATTATTTATAATCATATATTTTTTTATTAATCATATTGAAGCACTTATATATATATATATTAAGAAAATTATTTCATTTTTCTTTATTCTCCAATTTTTAGCAAATTTAATTCTCGTTATTGTTTTTGAAAAGATTTTTAAAAAAAATTCTAATTTACTCCAACAACTTTTTAAACACGATTTAATTATTTAAGAATTAATCAGTTATTCTTACTTCTTTTCACTTTCTGTCCCTTGAATTTGATAAACTTTTAGTTAGAGTATTCGATTTTTAAAATGTTTATAATTTAACTAAAAGAAAAAATAAAATTCCATTTTAGCGTTCGAAATTTTTAGTTTTAATTGCTGTCTTTTGTTACAGTTATTATAACAATAAGAAGAACGATTTGTAAACTGTCTTTTGTTTTTATACATTTCACGCGCATAGATTTTCAGGAATACCGATATCTTTAACTGCCTATTGTTTAAATACATTTAGATTTATTATAAATAAATAAAAAATATTAAAATAATAAAATCAGTTTTATTTTCACACATATGTACGCACCTAATTAACTTCAAGTCATCCCATATTATATATATTAATTAATATTCAATTTTAAATTAAAAAAAAATATATATACATTACAGTTTATTTAATCAAATAGTTTTATATATATATACAATAGCACTTTATAAAATATTGATCGTATTTTATTTTATAAATATAATAATTTATTGTGTATTATATGTATATAGGTAATAACAAATAATAATCTTCCCACTATTACTATAAATTCCAAATGGATTGGGTTCAATAAATATGCTTGATCTTTTTAGGAATGTGTGCATTGTAAGCTATCCTTTACAATATATATATGCAAACCATTAAAAAGAGTTGTAAAATTATTTACAATTTTTTTTTTTTTACATAATCTTATGTAGAGCCTAGAATAAATCCTGCCAAAACACAATGAAACATTAATTATATTATGCTATTTTAAACTCAGGGTGCTAAATATTAAAATTTAATTGACTAATACAATATAAATACATAATAGACAGAGATAGAGGTTTAATTCAGTAGATTCTTTTCTCCTTGACTTCACTCCTGTATTTTAGTTTTCATGTTCAACCAACATACTGCTAAACTTCTGAAATTACCTATGAAATGAGGAAGGAAGACTTATTTTGAAATTCAACAATGCAAGCCTAAATTTTTTTATTTATTTGTTCTGCATCTTTATATTACTGTTATCTTAAGTTTAAATTTACAACTTTCTCAATAACTTAAACTTTCATTATAAAATTAAGTAAAAGGTAATCTTTGGTCAAAATGAATGATCTGATGATACCATAAAAAATGAACGGTTAAATTCTTAAAATTGACATTTTTTTTTTAAAAAAAGAGAAAACTTTAAAGACCTAAAAATGCACTTCTTCCTAAGAGTTTTTTAAAACTTCCTAAACTATAATAAAGATCATATTTAAAAATAAAAAAATGTAAATGAGGCTTATTTAATAATTTATATTGGCCTGCTAACTTGGTTATAATTTTTTGATTTTGCCTAATTTTATTTTAATAATCTATCATGATAAGCACCACCAGTGGAAATAGCCAGAATTTATAGAGTAACGAAATATTTATATACATCAAATTATTCATCTTTTTTAAATTTTTATTATGTGAATGTTTTTCATAGTTCAAGAAGTATTACCAAATTTCTGCAGAGATTTTATGTGACATTTAATGCTTGTTTTATAACAGATTATTTACTGTCTCAGTCAGCATTGTGAACTTTATTAGATATTTGTTTTTTCTTACTGATATCTAAATTATATTTTTTAAAAAAGTGTTTTTTTTCTTTTTCTTTAAAATTAAATAAATAAATTTTCTAGAAAGAAGACCCAAGAAAGAAAAGAAATCGATAACAAATATTAGTAATATACTACTTTATTTTAGATGATTAAATTGATATTTTATATTTCATTTAAACAATAATTACTTTATGTTAAAAAGCTGTTATTTAAACAAAATCTTTCATAATATGTGCCTCATGTATGAATATTTTTAAAGTTGTAGCAACCTTTTAATTAAAAAAAAGTTTCTCAAAATGTTATTAAGATCTTCAAATCTAACTTAGTTAGGATGTAAAATTTAAGATTTTATTTACATTCGTACTATGTTTGACAATATCGTGATTACCAAATAGTTGTATAATGAATTTTTAGCATTGTTTGCCCTTATTTAAGAATAGTATTTAACTTAATAAAACTTTATATTCAGTAGTTCCTGTGGCAAAGATCCATATTTTTAAGCTAAAAGTGCTCATTTTCAGGGAATGACTTCTTATTTTTATTGTATTTATCAATTTTTGTTGAGGAAGATCCATACGCCCTTACATGTATATATAGCCATTTTAGGATTATCATTTATTTCTCAATGTTTTAAAAATGAAGCAAAATAGAAGCACTAATATTTACAAAGGTCTATATTTTTTAAACAATGTACTTTGATTGATTGAATTATTTGAATTTATTGAATATTTATGTTTATATTTTTAAAGCAATTCTTTAAAATTATGTACTATTTGTCATAAATGTTTTTTTTTATTTGATTGACATTACCATACGCTACCTCAATATTTGTAATATAAATGCATATATGTTGTGTTCATATCTGCACAAACATGTTTATTTACATTTATGCATTTTAATATAGTAAAATAATGATTAAACTTCCTAGAATTTTTTTTATTGTCTATATCAATAGATGGAAATTTGAAGTAAATATTAAAATGGCAATATATATAATGGAGCAGTGAACTATGCTATATTTTGTTTCAAACCCCAAACACATACAAATGGATATGGCATATAATAGCTCATGCTTTGTTGATCAACATAGATTAAAATAAAGTATGCATTGTTTATTGACCTGCAGATATACAGTACTTTCCAACATGCACACATATGTACCACAGATGCTTTTTTTATATTGTAACTGTACAGAGAAATACAGAGTCGCACCTGGGGTGATGGTCCCAGTATGTGAACATCAGCTGCCTTAAATTGGTTAGCTATTAATAACTATAGAAAATTGGGATTTAAACCATGAGGGATCTGAGGAATTGTATAGTTAAAGAAAAAATTTATCTCAAAAGGGATGAGCATAATAGATCACTCTGAGAGATCACACAATTAACTCCTCAGAGCAACTAAAAGTATAATTATAACTTCATCAATTAGCATTATAAATAAGTAAAAAGTCATCCATCAACATCATTGATGGGAATATCATCATCAAATAGATCAATATAACAAATCAATAAAATCAACAGTCCATCTTGTGGCTGGATTCGAACTGGGTTATCTGTAGACCAGGCTAACTACTGAGCCTTTGCCAGCTTGGGAAATTATTTAAACCAGCGGTAGTCAATCTGGGCCCTACCGCCCACTAGTGAGCATTCCAGCCTTCATGGTGGGCAGTAGGGGTTTTTTGTCTGATACTGAAGTACTTTTCTTTTTTTTTAATTTAATTGACTTTTTTTAAAAAAATTCATAGCATTATTTAAAAACATTTTCATTAGGTTTTCATACAATTTCCCATGACAATTTAAATTTCTGAAAATATACTATTTGCATCTCTTGTGCATAAGTTTAGTTCACGTTACATAAGTGAAACTAAATGGAGCTATAGTGTGACTGCTAACAAAAGAGCCATGTCCCAGAATATCTCGTGCATCTCCCCTCTTCCCCCATATCCAATCCACAATGCGTGAGAAGCATACACAGATGTGATTTGTGGTTCAGGCTCTTTTGTTTGTGGTCACATTGGTCAGTACGCAGTTAGATTTGTGAGAATGAGCATGTGCCTACAGCTTCAAACAAAATATGAAATATTGTGAGCCCATGTCTCAAAAAAAAAATATACTCATGACTATTTACCAGAGTATCTAAAGATGGGTTTCATACAACACCCAATGTGTTTATTGTGTCATAAAACCTTATCCAACGAGGCAATGAAGCCAAGTTGATTGTGAGAATATCTTGCTACAAAGCATCCAAATGATAAGGACAAGCCCATTGAATATATTTCAGGAAATATATAGAAAATTTCAAAATCATTCAGGAAAGCTCATTGAATATTTTCAGGAAATATATAAAAAATTTCAAAATCGTTCAATAATCATTGCAACATTTAAGAAACAACATGCTGTGAATGAAGATGGATTAATTGCCTCATCGCATTTCACAATTAATTGCAAAAAGTGTGGTAAAAGCTATAATATTGGAGAAACTGTAATAATTCCTCCTATAAAAGAATTTATCTCAACAGTAAGGCTATCAAGATATATCTGAAAATTTAAAAATGTTGCCCCTAAGTGATAGCACAGTAAAGTGATAAATTGAAGAAATGGCAGTTAATGTTGAAAAAAAAAAACTTATAAGTATTCTCCAAAACTCTTCATTTTTTTATGCAATTGGATGAGTCTATCATTGAAGATAATAGCGCTTTATTGATGGCATTTGTACGTTATTTTGATGAAAATAAAACATTGCAAGAAGAGATACTATTCACAATAAATCTCATTACAGATACAAAAAGATTATCTATATTTAATACTGTGAAATCATACTTTACAAAAAAATAATATTCCTTTGAATAATATTATTGCATGCCCTACTGATGGAGCACCCCAATAGTAGGCCACTATCGTGGATTTGTTGCTTATTTGAAAGAAGAAGTGCCAAATGTTTTATGTATTCATTGTGTGGTGCACAAACAACATCTTGTAGAAAAGCATCTAAGTACAAGTCTCCATTCATCATTAGCTATACTAATTCGAGTCGTAAACAAGATCAAATTCAATGCAAAAAATGATAGAATGTTTTGACAGCTTTGCCAGGACAATAATGAAGATTTTAATATGTTATTTTTGCATACAGAAATTCAGTGGCTTTCAAAGGACACACCTTTGACTCATTTTGTTGTATTATATGATAGTCTCATACAATTTTTTGAAAGTAATTATGAGACCAATCTGTGTCAACAGTTAAAAACAGTAAAGAATGACGCCTTTTATTTGGCAGATATTTTCAAGAGATTTAATGATATCAATTTGCAGTTTCAAGGAGCTAATAAAACTCTTATAGGTAGCCAAAGTATTGTATTATTATTTATTGATAAATTTGAACTACTTCATTATAATCTATTAAAGAGAGAATTTCATCAGTTTCCTGAATTATCATTTATAAAAGATGATGTAACTCCAGAGGATATTGACAGATTCAGTAACCACCTCAACAAACTTAAATTGGACATGGAAAAATGATTTGAAGATATTTTGAAATTGAAGATGTATGACTGGATGAAAATTATTTTACCACAAATATTGAAGATGCTGTTACAACTTGCCAAAAGGAACTGTTAGAAATTAGATATGATGAAGAAAGTAAACATAAATTCGATAGTGATGGATATGAAAACCTATGGCAAAATAAAAAAATGCCTGTCTTATATCCAAATATGTGGAAAATGATATTCAGTTTATTGATACATTTCCCTACCTCATATTTTGTGGAATCAGGCTTTAGTGCTGTTAATCATATTATTACCAAAGAAAGAAACCACCTGAATATTTCTGAAAGTGGAGACTTTCGTTTGTTCCTTACAAAAATTGAGCCAGATATCCAGTATTTAGTTTTGCAGCATCAGCCTCAGGGATCTCATTAATAATTTAATTAATTGAATGTAATTTTATCAGATTTCATGCTTCTATGTATACAAAGTATAAATAAAAAGATAGATTTAACTATAGATTTATTCTGCCAAACTTAATAAAAGTCCAACATAAAGTATTTAGTAAGTAATTATTATTATATGCTTTAGCTTGCTGTAACTCTGCTTTATAAATTTTATAAAGTTACTTCCCTACTTTATAAATCACCATAACTGTGGTGGGTGGTTAGAAAATTTTACTATGAACAGAGATACCAAGGTGGGTGGTGGGTCTAAAAAGTTGACTACCTCTGATTTAAACCATAGTTCAAATGCACAAACTTAAATGCTAATCCATAAGAATACAGCCAAAGAAAAATAATGCTGGAATATTGAAACATGCTGATCATTATCAATGCTTTGGCCACTTAGTACCATTAATGTACTGGCTAACTATTAATTTAATTTCTAATAGAGACCAAACTAAATAAAGTGTAGTGCATGGACTTTGAAGAATATTCTCTTTGTGTCAGCCTAGGAATCATCATCCTCATCTGGATGGTTGCCCATACACTAAATATAAACCCACTATCCCATATAGCTGTTATGCACAAATCTAGCTCAGGAAGCAAGAACTATAATTTATTACTGTGAGCAAGAGGGAAATAAATAAATAAATTAGCTTAATATAAATAATCTTAAGCAATTCATGGGCTTCCCCTACTTATAAATTAGTTTTATTGGTATCAGCAAGAAAAAAAAAAATTCTTGAATATAAGCTGTCATGATATAAGGTCACAAACACTGCACTTCATAAAATAGGAATTGGATAAAATAAAGTAATTAAGACTAGAAAGAATATTTTTTTAAAAAAGCATTATTTAATATCTAATTAACAAAAAAAATTTTGCATGATAATAGCTAATTTCAAACATTCATTTCAGCATAAAAAATAAAATAAATATGCAGTTTAATAAAATTTTATTAACCTATTAATTAATTTTTATTCATGGATTAACTTCATTAAATTATTTTTTTAAAAATAACTAAAAGTTTATTAAACATTTTCATAGCAATCTTTGATTTTATCCAGAGAGCAAATTGAGGGAAAGAAAAAACTTATTACATTTTTGAAACAAAAATCATTTTCTATTAAATAATAAATAAATAATACAAAAAACTCTGTCAGATAATGAAAACTACTCTTTAAATATAAATCGTAATAAACAGAGCAGCCAAAAATTCAAAAAATATTAATCACAATGAACATTATACCAGAATCATGGTAACATATTGGAATTGAATGGGCACTAGCATGCACAGGAATATTAACCATTCAGTTTCAATATGTCACCATGATTCTGGTATACTGTACTGAAAGCGCTTGGCAAATTGTGTGTTGTGATTAATATTTTTTGAAATTTTGGCTATCACGATTTATAAGTGAAGAATAATCTTTCTATTAATAAAAATATAGTGTCACACGTAAAGAAAATAATATCTCTGGCCATGGCTTTAGTGTTGGAGTTCTTTTCAGTTCCAGTTCTCTATTCAATTGAACTTCTCCTTAACTCTTTGATTTCCAGTATGCCATTTTGAATTTTTAATGAAAATTACAATTAATATAATTTACAGTATATCTTATGTTTGAATGCAATAAATATAAAAATATGTACATTGCTATAAAGAGAAAATATAAAAGAATGTAATGAAGCTGATAAAATAGTCATTACCGAAAAAAAAAAAGAAATTAAGAAAAAAAAAAATTTTTTTTTAAATGTTTATTTTTACATTAGTTCACAAATTCTAAATTTTGAAAGTTAAATGTTAAAATGACACTTTCATAAACAGCTTCATCACATTTGTCACAAAATGCTGAAAAAATGATATATAATATGTCTTACCTGGGGTAATTTTTCTATGAAAAAATTACAAAAATTTTGCAATTTGTAACTGATATTTTTACTAGCTAATCCAGATCCTGTTCTTCCATACCAGGGTATCTTCTTGAAATGTTTAGTTGTCCTTCCATGCAGGGTATCTGTTAAAAATATGTTTGGTTTTTAGTAGGGAAAAAATAACAGTAGTAGTTAGCAAGATATTATTCAAAGAGAACTTTAGTAAATTGTAATGTATTACTATATTATATTATTATATTATTAAAAATGGGGCATGACCGAAAATACACATTTTTTTCAAGTAAAAAGTGTAACCAAATAAATATCAAACAGTAAGAACAGCTTATGAGATAGTATGCAAAGAGAACTTTAGTAAATTGTAAATGTATTACTATATTATAATATTATATATTATTATATTATTGAAAATGGGGTGTGACCTAAAATATGTATTCTTTTCAAGTAAAAAGTGTACTAAAAAAAAGTCAAACAAAAATTTCTCTAATATAAGATGAATTAAAAAAACTGTAACAAAATCAATAAATATCAAAATAAAAATTTATTATGAGCACTGATTACATATATGTGTGGGAGATGATATATGATAGTAGATAGCTGAGGAAGCATGTTTTTATTGTCATTGAAATTGTCTAAAATTCTACAGCACATTTATTGTTTTTCTACAATTTCATTCTATAATTAATAAAAACAAGTAATAAAAAACAGTACTCACTGAATTCCTGGCCAGCATGATCTCAATGTTGATTTCATGTTCAAAATCTGGTCATGAAGAATATCTAGATGCAATTTTTATGCTTGTCCTGCAAATAAAATGACTTCACTAACATTTTTTTTGATCAATGCAGTTTCTATATATGAATTATTACTAAAATTGTCACTAAAATTAGCTTCTACAAAGAGTAAGGCTTAGAATACATACATACGTGACATTCAGAGCAAGCAATTGAAATAACCTGTGAGAGTCCATACATTTTTATGAGTTCTAAATCTAAAAAAAGAGAAGAAAAAAAATAAAAATAGTATTTAAAAAAAAAATATAAAACAATTTAAATTTCATCATAGAAAAAAAAAATACATACATCTGTTTGAACAAAAAAGGCTCACAAATGTATACTGTAATGAGCACAGATGTAGTTACATTTGTTTTTTTATTAGTAAACATGGAAAAAATAAAAGTTCGCAAATAAAACTTCTCTTTTTAAGAATTAAAAATTGAAAATTAAAATCCTATGCTAAACTCGTATCTATATAATCGCACAGATGAAAAAAAAAATTATTAAAATAAAACTTTATTTAAAAAAAAGAAAAAGTATTTTAAAACTAAATTGTCAGTAAAGATTTAAAGATAAAAATATATCTAAGTTTGTACAAAACAAATTAAAATGTTATTGAAAAAATGGAAATGATTAATTTTAATTAGATAAATATAAACTAGCCTTGGGCATTTAAATGTAAAAGTAACGGTCAGATAGGAAAACAATAGAAATTAATAGCCAATGAAAGAAATCTCTCAAATCGGACCTCAGCGAAAGAACTATCACCATCGTCATGATGTAATGTTCACTGGATCTGAAAGGCTACTATAAAAAGTAAGAAAAGAAAATTATTAAAAAGAGTTGACAGATATGTGTTAGTGCGGAGGTGAAGGAGAAGGGATTGAAAAGACACACTCTTCAATCCCTTCAGTTCTGCTAAGAAAGAAAGAGAAATGAACTATCGTTTTCTACATTGAGGACCAGTTAAAGCAAAAACCTCCGGATGGATAAAAAATCGGCCTACAGAATCTCAACCCCTTTAGGACGGCGTGGGAATTCATGTTCATGGCAAGCAACGGATAAAGTTGGACGTTTTAAAGATCGTAAGAACATTAAATTCACTTGAAAAAATAAGAACTCTAAATTTTAAAACCTTTGTGTAAATAATGCAATAGAATCCTATCTGACCAAACTAAATTCTTTATTAATAGTGTTATTTGATGTATTTTTTTTTAAAAAATCATTTCCATTTATATTTTTTGTTCTTTAAGTTTTATTATGATTTCTGTTTTCCGATAAATTAAAATATATCAATGTTAAACTTAAGTCGGGCGTGAATGGCTGTATAGATTTGTAAAGTTATATTAGGGGAGGGTAATCTTAGGTTATTTGTGTCGTTGTTGAATTGGGTCAATGGATTGGATATATTAGTGTAGTTAGTAGATGTAATGCAAGATTCACTACAGGAAGAATCGCTAGTATACGACACACACTTCCGTTTGCCTATGGAAGGGATTATAAGTCGTAGAACGCTGTTCCTTTCTATGGAGTTTTTTTTTATTGCTCTTTTTGTCAGATAGATGTAGTATTCCTATCTGACGAGAGGCAATTTCTTCTCTTAACCTTTTGTGCTGCCGTATTTCGTATTACATTGAATGCATCAATATGTCAGATGAATTGACGTTAGTTTGACTGTGAACTTTTAGCCTAGGGTTAAATAAGGATAGAATATTTTCTTTCAAATGCAAATCTATGTAGTCTATTCATATTCGACACTAAATAAAAATGCATTAAATTTAAGTTTGGGTATGGAAGTTGCATGGATTCGTTATAGGTTAATTATGTTTTGGGTTTTCATACTTGATCAAAATATATAGACATTCGGTGAATACTGATACCTTACGGTGAGTATTTCCGATGTCTTTTAAGTTATTGTTGTCTTGCGGCATCTTACGATGAATGCCAATGGGTCTCTTGCATTCCCTCT
The DNA here is from genome assembly GCA_028023455.1 of Epiperipatus broadwayi. NCBI lineage: Eukaryota > Metazoa > Onychophora > Udeonychophora > Euonychophora > Peripatidae > Epiperipatus > Epiperipatus broadwayi. Next base: position 125,813 of record JAQFVV010012548.1, read on the forward strand.
GCACTTGACGTATCAGTGACTTTGTATTTTGATCGGTTATGTTTATTTTGAAGTGTTTTTAACTGTGTAATCTATGTAACCGATCTGTACTCAACATTATAAAACAAACTTTCATAAATCTATCTGTGCGAACTAAATTAAAATGTAAACTTATAAAAATTAAATGTAAATTAAAATCTAGAATAAAAGTTAAAAATGTAGTTAAATGCTAAAGTAAACATATAAAATAATAATGCTAAATTTTATATATATATGTGCGTAAATAAATATTTTATGTGTTAATTACTGGCAGTGGCTTATTTTATTCTTTTTTAAAATATTCTTAGATAAGAATTAATAAAATATATTATTATAAATATAAATCTCTGCTACTCCCTGAGCTAGTGACAATGGACTAACGACTGGAATCAATATATATAAAAGAAAAAAAAATTTTTTTTTTGACTTACGTATCTGCCTACTTTATAAATTTTTCTAGGTTCAAATGCCTAGATGGCGCCCTGTAGTGTAGATCACGTTAAGATTTATTCTCCGGATCGTTGCAACTGGCCACCCAACTTGGGCTGATCTATTAATAAAAACCACATATACCCTGAGTAAATTTTTTTTTTAAAAATGAAATATGTTTATCAAGTCGGATACTTTAAATCTTATAAAAGCACTGCCAGAAAGAAATAGCACATATATTAAACACGAGAAAGTATTAATAATATTAAATTGTATTTAATTAAAAAGAAAGTCAAAAGATTGCAATTAATATGTTTTTTTTTTGTTTGTTAATATATATTATGCTTTAATGTGTATAGGCGCGCACAGTCACGTAAGTTTATGATCGAAATGTGGTGCCTTACGATGAGTACCTTTGGGAATTACTTCAGTATAACCCTATGTATGCATTTCAATCAGTCATAAATAAGTTGGTGGTATTTATAATTGTGCTGCAAATATACACGTTTAAACCTATTATTTCTTAAAACATATTTACCTCAATGCAACTTTCTTAAATAAATAATTTATATAATTTGCTTGTCGTGCCGTTCGTTAGAAATGAAATATAGATAAAATAGAACTCGTGTGGGGAGGAGGTGAACATAAATGGTCCTTAGGAAAACGATAGTCAACATTTTTTTTTTTGGCATATAGTCTTTATACTAACCGAATGTTTTGTAAATTTTGTTAATCGTGTACCGTAATTACTAACCCTAAATAAAATATTTTTTTTTTGTTCATTTTTTTTAAGCAAGTTTACTGATATGTAACGAGCACAGACATCGTTACATTGTTTTTTTTATTAATAAACATGAAAAAAATAAAAGTTCGCAAATAAAACTTCTCTTTTTAAGAATTAAAAATTGAAAATTAAAATCCTATGCTAAACTCGTATCTATATAATCGCACAGATGAAAAAAAAAATTATTAAAATAAAACTTTATTTAAAAAAAAGAAAAAGTATTTTAAAACTAAATTGTCAGTAAAGATTTAAAGATAAAAATATATCTAAGTTTGTACAAAACAAATTAAAATGTTATTGAAAAAATGGAAACGATTAATTTTAATTAGATAAATATAAACTAGCCTTGGGCATTTAAATGTAAAAGTAACGGTCAGATAGGAAAACAATAGAAACTAATAGCCAATGAAAGAAATCCCTCAAATTGGACCTCAGCAAAAGGACTATCACCATCGTCATGACGTAATGTTCACTGGATCTGAAAGGCTACTATAAAAAGTAAGAAAAGAAAATTATTAAAAAGAGTTGACAGATATGTGTTAGTGCGGAGGTGAAGGAGAAGGGATTGAAAAGACACACTCTTCAATCCCTTCAGTTCTGCTAAGAAAGAAAGAGAAATGAACTATCGTTTTCTACATTGAGGACCAGTTAAAGCAAAAACCTCCAGATGGATAAATAAATCGGCCTACAGAATATCAACCCCTTTAGGACGGCGTGGGAATTCACATTCATGGCAAGCAACGGATAAAGTTGGACGTTTTAAAGATCGTAAGAACTTTATATTCACTTGAAAAAATAAGAACTCTAAATTTTAAAACCTTTGTGTAAATAATGCAATAGAATCCTATCTGACCAAACTAAATTCTTCTTTTCTTTTCAAAAACTTTATTTGATGTATAAATATTGGACATACAGATTTTAAGATTAAAATGTTGGAGGGGGTTAGTTTGTATAAAGAAAGAATGGTAAAAGAGAGTTTATATATAAAAAGATATAAACCTGTTTTAAATAGAATTGGATAAGTAATGGATAAAGAATTATTTTTGGAAATAAATTCATTTTTGAAGTATATAAGCAAGAAAAAGGAAATAGGTTTTTATTGTAACAATTGGTTTTTTGGATAAAAGAAAATGTAAAAAGGGAAAGTTTTTTGAGAAGGGAGTCAAGTAAGTGTGGTGTATGTTTTTGTATTTTTAATTTAATTGATTTTAATGTATTTTATTTATTTTTAAATTTTATGGGGTTTATATGTTTTATATTGTTTTTGATTATTTTGGTTTTTTGGTTTTATTATGTGAAGTTGTTTATAATGTAATATGTTTTTTCTAGATCCTTGAAAATGACTATAGAGTAAAGATAGTCGAAACGTTGTAAATAAGTGGATATATATATACATCAAATAAAGTTTTTGAAAAGAAAAGAAGTGGTTTTAATTATAGAATTATATGGCTATATGTACTGTATATTTTTGAAAAGAAAAAAGGATTGAGTCGTGATTAGAAACAAGTAAAATGGATTTGTAAATAATGACTCTTTAAAAAAATAGGTCTAAGAAAATTTAAATATTATTTTCCTCCATTAATGAAATAATTTTTTATCCTCAAACCTGAGAAACATGCAGCCGACTATCTAATTATTTATTTATTTTTCTACTACAGCTATGTAACCAATAGGTTACAATATGTATAATGTACATATATACTTTTACCCCGCTTAGCACTTGACTTTTTATGTGGATTCACAGTAATGGATATCATCAATTTGTACCCGCTATTTTGATTTACAATTGATTATTTACTATAATGATCGTAAAACAAATTAAAAAAAAAAATTTGATGGCCATTTTGTAACATTGATGACATCATAGAATAGTTATTAAAGTCGTCTCATCCAAAAGCAAAATAGTGACTTTTATGCTGAAATTGAATGGCACATATTTTATTCATAAAACAACATTATAGTGCTACATTCATTATTTTGATTATAAGTTTAAAATATGATTAATGAATATATGGTATTTATTCATTTAGTGTTTTTATGAGACAATTAGTATTTCATTAATAATATATACAAAGTAAAGATTTTCGTTGTTAATGACTACAAAAGCAAAAAAATAAAAATATTTTTTCAGTACACTAATGTAAATCAACACAGTACTATGAAAATAGCAAATTTGTTCAACAAAATTAAAAATGTGCAGTACATATATTAGCTAATGTATTCATTCAATTAATTTTGAATTAAAATTTTTCTGTCAAATCGAAACCGCCACCATCGCTTATTTAAAATATTTTCAATAGGGGGGGGGAGGCAAAGAGGGTAAAATGGTTTCAGATTTATACAATTAATATCAAAAATTATTAAATGTAAATTAAAAATATTACTCTCCTTCCTTGATTTTAAATCATCTCATAGTTCTTTTCAAATATCCAAAACAATGAAAACATCGCGCGTATAAAAAAAAAAAAACAGTTCCGAGGAAAAAATATAAATTTCATTGACATAAAACTAAAAATAATTTTATAATTTTTGGTCATATGTTCTATCAATATTAAATTTTAAATTGTGTATAATATAAATATTAGCTAAAATTTCAGTCAATCAATTTTGGATTAAAATCTTTACGAATGCTAATTTCACTCAAATTGAAAATATCCATCATATTTGAATTGCAATTTCGAGGGGAAATGTTAGAATGATTTTGTGCATTTAATAATAAATTGTGTATGATGAAAATACAATACAAATAGTGTGAATAAGATTAATGCCTTTAATTTTTATTTAAATAGCCCATAACTCTGTCATCAAAACATATTGTGCTATTTGACAAGTTGCTAAATCATTGCAAAAACATGGCTATTGCACTTGGATAAAATAGTGACATGTCATGCCCTAGCAGACTACTAATATATGGTTTGGCTGAAGATCTCTCAGCCTCATGCAGCTATTTGAGTTGGATAGCTGGCTTTGAAGACATGTAGGTGTCTGAAAATTCCAGATTTTCCACTCAATAGATAACTTTTAATTTAGTGTTTGAAGCTACCCTAGCGCCTCCGAGGAGTGCCAAAGCATGATGGTCAGATGTTTGGAGGAGGGTTTTTTTTTTGACATTTTAAATGCTTTCTCTGGCTAAGCATTTATCATAAAGCTTGTTGAGCAATTGGCAATGCTCATTGTTTATACCTTACAAGCTTAAGAGAATGAGGGTCATGTGATCTATGACTATTTTTTATTTGACTATTTATAGTCTCTGCTTTAAGTCTTATGCGATGTTATATTGCTAAGACTATTAATATATGGCTTGGCTGAAGATCTCTCAGCCCCATATAGCTATTTGAGTTAGAGAGCTGGGTTTGAAGACATGTAAGTGTCTGAAAATGTCAGATTTTCACTCAATAGATCACTTTTAGAGATAAATGCTGGCTTTGGGTTGGTATTTTTAGATCTAGGGTCTGAAATTATCCTAGCGCCTCTGAGGAGTGCCAAAGCACGAAACCATGGTCAGAAATTGGGGTGGGGGTTTCCTGACAGAGATATTTTAAATGCTTTCTCTGGCTAAGCATTTATCACAAAGCTTGTTGAGCAATTGGCAATGCTCATTGTTTATATATTAAATACTTTTGAAGCTCATTATAACCAGATCTTATATTATTGGTCATTCAATATTTTAAAATACATAGGATCATATGTGAAAAGTACGTTTTGTTAAAATATATTGCATTTGAAAGATATGTTTAAAATTTTCTTTGGCATGGAGAAGATTCATGCATTAGCACTTAAAAAAATGTGTATTGATTACAAAATTTCCAATTAATGTACAGTGATTTAGAATAGGCAAAGTGCATTTAGTTCTCCATGGTTTAATTTAAAAAGCTGATTAATGAACTATAACAAAATAAAACAAAATTTTCCAGCAAGGAAATTCATTTTTGAGTTATAAAAAATCAACTCGAAATTGAAAGTTTTTCATATATTCTTCTTTTCTTTAAAAGTATGGTCATTTGAAATTTTTTTCTATGAAAAATTAGTTTTAATTACACAATAGACATTTAAAAAAAAAAAACTTTTTTGGAGATCAAACCATATTGTCAAGTCCCACATATTTGTGGACTTCATTCACACGTTAACCAGACTATCACTAATTATAAACTTTTTCTCTCAAGTAAACACACCAAAACTTAAAATGTATTATATAATTACAAAGGAAGTTTTTCAAATGAATTAATCAATATAATATTCTGTCTGAATATAAATTTACTCTAAACATGCACTTGTGTACAAAAGTATCAAAGGTCAATTGATTGTGAATCCTTCCTGGGAAAAAAATATTTTCATCTCACTTGGCTCTTTATTTCAAATAACAAAGATCGAATGTACATTTATTGTACAAAATAACTAATAATTCAAACTGAATCTTGGTTTCTGTTTACATGTGTCGCATATGCAAAATGTAGGTGCAAATCCATGCACTTATAATTTTTTATTTCAATTCAGAGTTCCATTGATAATCATTCTGCATACAACACTTGGCACTTATGCCCTAGGTTGCTGACTTGAACTAAAATATTAATTTGAAAAAGAAAATGGAATGTAAAATAGTTTTGGAATTTAAAGTTATCTAATTAAATAAAAAATAATTTTGTAAAGTTATCTAACCAAGAAGGCAATAAATCATTTTTACTGAAAGCTAGTCACCTGATCAGATAAGTAATGATATGATTAAAAAGAAAATTAATTACAAAAAAAAGATTGAAAAAGTGATTAATATAGGTGTTTGCATTAAACAATTGTTGATCAGAGATATAAAAGCTAATAAATTTTTATTAGCGTAGTTCAAGTTATTCTGCTCTTAAATTTTGCTGTCGAATTGCTATTACCTAGTGAATTTTGCATTCTCTTAACATTGTGGACTAGTAGTTTAGTGGATCTAGTAATGTATAGGAATCTCTGCAAATACCCTATGCTATAAATTATCGTTAGCCTGAGATGTGACCAAAACCCTGCCCTCTCATTGCTGAGACATCTGCTTATATGTCCCAGACTGTGACTGAAGAATTAAGTGAAGATAGCCACTGCTCAAATAGAAGAAACTACAAGCCACTAAGAAAATTAGAACCCAACCCAAGAACACTGTTCATGAACTCATGCCTTACAAATGAAGACATTAAAGACCTTGGAAGGATGATCACCTCAAGAAAATCTCTAACCAAAACCTAGATCAAACATAAGCAAAAATCAAAGTCTAGACTTAAACTGAAATACCAGGGGTAAGATTTATATTTTCCTTACAAACTTTGTTAAAAATCCAGAACATATGTAAACTCTTACTTCCTAATTTAAGATGAAATTAATTCTGCTTAAAACAATTTTGTAATTAATTCAATTTTTATTTTGTTTTATTTTTTGTTATAAGTTGATTTGGGTTGATTGTGTAAATAAATATCTTATTTAATTTGGCCTGAATTCTCTTTTCTCCAAATCTCATCATATGAAATTTAGTTAAGACAAAATTTATTAATTATTATTACTTTGTTTTAAAGTATTTAATATCTGATCACTAAATGAGGGGATTTCATAATTCAATTTGAGCTAACTGAGGAATCAATTAATAGAAGCATTTAAAATCTGTTGTGGATATTCGAGTTAATTCTATGGATGGCAGTTAGGTTCAATACCAAGAATAAGTAAAAGTATCCACAGGAGAAGTATTTTGTTTTTAATAAACTAAGAGCAGATTTAACAGTCTTGAAAGGTGGCTGCAGTCTGCGTATTTATAAACAATACCCGGTCTGACCATTATTATAGTTAATATGTAAAGTGTTGACTATTTTCTCCTCTGCTATTATAACAGTACATATAAAAACTAAATTATTAAAATAATATAATAAAAAGTATAGTCTCTTATAATATATAATATATAATTGCATATAAATTTATACTTTTGTTTGCTATGAAGATGTATCTTCTAATTATTTTTTCATTTTTAAAAATTTGCTGGTTTGTTTTTTATATATAAATTATAAGGAATATTTTATATTATTGTCAAACATTTATTAATTGACATTTATCAATATATATGGATTTTTCACTTCATGAAAATAACACTGCATATATATATTCATTGACATATTGAAATTATTTTGCATTATCTGTTTATTTTTTACTTTGTTATGTATTATTGGGATATATATTTTATTTGAATATTCTTTACATTGTAAATATAAAAGTAGAATATAGAAATTGATAATTTTTAAAAATGATACAAAACTGAAATAATAATTCTTGTACTCATTTTCAGTATGAGAAGTTTTTTTTTTTAAATAGTTATTTTTTTCTCGTCTCATTTTCCATTATTATAATATTAGATTTTTTATTTATTAATTTTTTAAGAATACTATCTATAAATATAATCTTTTTACAGAGTATTCTTAAAACAAATTGTATTATCATCATCTTTTTTATTATTTACAGAAATGTAATTAATATTTAAATTAGTATAAAATTATTATTTTACTTTTTGTGTGTGTGAGATTTCAGCATTTTATAAGTTTTATTATTAAAGTATTTCACAATTATTTTATTTCAATGAGGGCTGGCATATAAAAATACAAAAAAAGCAAATTATTTCAAGTTATACTAATATCAAAAAATGGGAATATATATTAGGTCATTTCTGTAACTTTCAAGTTTAAAATCAGTATATTTAATTTTTTTCTCATAAACTCAATTTTACAACTAATCATGATATATGCTTTTTAAAAGAAAGTTTTTCATGATAAATCTTATGCTAAAATTTGTTAAATAAAAGAATACTTCAGAAAATTTTATATAATTTTTTTATCTTATTGAAAACATTTTTTTTTTTGTATTTTATAATTATTATTGATTAAAATGACTTCTAAAATTAAACAAATTCTTTTAGCAAAGTTTTTGACATTATATTATAACAAAATTGGCTTTTTATTTTTTTGAGATTTTTTAAATTTTTATCTTAAATAGTTTTTCTTTTTCAATTTAATTATTATTTTTTAAATAATTATTTACTTTAAAAAAATATATTTAAAAGCAACCATAGTATTTTTTAAGCTCTCTACACATGTTTGTGTTTGATGCATAGCCAAATGAATAAAAGCAAAACAATCTTGAATAATCAGTGGGACAAAATCTTCAGGAGGAATTTCAGACTTTCCAGGAATTTAGTGAATATGTATTTTTTTTATTTTTTTATCTCTATCTAAGAATAGCATTAGGGTTAGGCTATATCCTTTTTATTAAATTATGATTGTATGGCTAACTGCATTGTTCTACACATATTATCTGGAAAACTCTAAAATTACTTAAAAAATTTTAGCAAATGTTTTTACTTTATGATTTTGAATTTTTTTTTATTTTCTATTCTTTTACTTTCCAACTTGCTTCTTGGGTGAAAATTTACTTCATTTTTAAGAAATTCTGCTTACAACTGTATTATTTATTTAAAATATTTAATAAAAAAAATCATGGAATAAGTAATAGTTAAAAAAAAAAAAAAAAATTATAAACTGTGTAGTTAGTTAATGTGTGCAAAATGTAAACCAAACCTTAGACTAATAGTGGAGAAAGAACTTGCTTGGGGGGATGAAGTATAAATTTAGCTTAGGCAATCTGTCTGCTTAATATTGTATTAAGTTTATTGGAAAAGAAGGATTGGGAATGTTGAATAATTTTCAGAATAAAAGAGATATATTGGTAATGATATATATTTGTAATAGGGACATTTTCAATAAAAATAAGCTTCAAAATTATAATTTCTGATAACTACAAAAAGTTGTCATAATTATTATTAAATTTCTATCGATTTGTTTTTGTTTTCATCTTTCTAATTCAAAAACTATTGCAGCATTATTAAAAAAAAATTGAACTTTCCACTAAAATGATTTTTCTGTGTTGTTAAATCCATTCAGTAATTGTGTATATCTTCCTAAATAGCAGCAAGCCTCGGAAATACTAAGTGAATCAAAAGAAATAACTTAAAATCTGTTGTACTGAAAGACCAAGTTTTTAAAAATAAATATAGCCATTAGGTTTACACTGTGTTTTTATAATAAATACATGTTTTTTTCTATATAAAAAAGTAATAGTTTATTTAAACTTTAAATTAAACATTTAATAGTTCATTTGTAAATTTAAATATTTTGAAGTTTATTTAAAAAGGGGCATAAATATTGTTGTTACTATAATTTTATTTCTTAATAAGCACTATATTTATTTAATAGAAAATAATGTTGACAATAAAAGCATTAATAATCTTATGTAATTATGATTGTTTTAATTTTATTTTATGTATCCGTTTTCTTTTTTTTTTCTTTTATTGTTTAATTAATATTTGTAATATGCAATTGTAATAAATAAATGTCAATACTAAAATCAATTTCAAACTTAGAGAAGTAGCATTTGATAAAACACTTTTTATATTTTTCTATGAAAGTTATAGAAATATGCAGAGATTGGAAGAATATTATAATGTGGAAAGATAAGCCTTCAGGTAAAATTTGCTGCTTAGGCAGAGAGCTAAGAGTTTTCCAAAGAGCTATGTGCTTATTGTAACTCCAAATCAAAGCTAATTCAGGGTCTAATTGGTAATATTATTTAGGAAAAGAAAATCTGAAATTGCATTAAGATATGGGATTGAAATAAAAAAAAGAAAATTGAATTTAGTGATAAAGGATATGGATAGCGAATAAAAGAGACTAGTTTAGAGAAATTTAAATTGGATGAACTTGTTTGTTTTGGGCAGGGTCACAAATTAGAAATAAGAATAATTTTCATTGCCAAGAAGCTTATTGTAATTTACAATTAAAGATGATATTCTGAATTATTTATTGATACACATTTATTAGATTCTGTGGATATTAAATATATCAATATAGTTTTGTCTTAAAAAATCTATCCTATGATGAAAAATTGAAAAATTTAGGATCAAATTTTAACAGAATTGACAAAAATGGAGGTAAGATATACCCATAGTTGAACATGAGAAGGAAAGTATAGCAATTGAATATTATAAATTGAAAACAAACAAAAAAACAAAAAACAAAAATTGATCAAATTTTTACCTGTATATTTTTTAGTTATGCAATATGTTTTATACCTTACCAGATGTGAATACATTCTCAGTTTCAAATAATGAAAGAATTTCTTTGCACTAATGGCAAATAATTTAACACAGATTTCATAGTTTGTGTTGACATTATTATGTAAAACTGCCTTTTAATATATTTTCAATAACTTTAACTAAATGATTTAGTTTTCTGTTTTGTTAATTTCTAAACAACAATAACAAAAAAGATATGTAATTGCAAAGCATCATGTCTTAATGCTTATAATTTTATTATATTAATACTTTATAAATGGCTATAGAAATAAGCAAAGAAAAACTACTTGATCAATAGGTCATATAAAATTTGGGTACTTACGTATCATTCCTTCGCTCTCTTCGCTGGGCGTTTAGGGGCATCAAAGTATTTGTTGTTTTTTTTTCTCAAAATTATTTTATCAAATATGTGTTACTTATTAAGTTTTATAAAAATATTAAAAAATTGAATATAATTTTATGTTAACTTTAAAAATAATTTTTTTTATAAAAACCTTTTAATATAACAACATTTAATGAATTATTAATTTTTTTACATATATTATAACATACAAACCGTTAATATGTTGCAGTGATTTTTTTTACATTTACCCTAGCATCGTTCAAGCTGTTGGTTAATTTTTTTCCTAATTTTTTGCAAAAAAGATTAAAAATTGGGAATCTACCAGTGACAGAAGAAAATGCAGTGAAGTATTTGCAATATTATGATATAGTGCCTATGCGAAAAGTGTATGCTAATGGCATGATATGAAACTTTGTGTGAATGGAGATAATTGCACTGTAATCTCAAAACATGTTCGAAACAAGTATTTTTTGTTTTTTATTTTGTTTATTACAGTTATATTAAAATTTATTTAATTATAATTGTTTGAAGTTTTATGTAATTTCTTGTTTTTATAATCATCATTAAAAAAAAAAATTCAACAATATATTTAATACAATCATCTTAAAAAACAACAACAAATAGTTACATTGTTTAAAACATGACACCCCTGACAAAGACAGTGAAGGAATGATATGTAAATATCAAAATTTGAAATAATAGTAGTCTATTAATTTTATTTAATCTGAAAGCAAGTTTTTTTAAATTTTTTTTAATTGCCAATTTTGCTACTGATTTTATATACCTTTTTAAAATAATAATATTTATTCAAGACTATAAGTTAAAATCTATATATTCCATGTATTTGTACTATCAATTTTATGCAAATTTTTTAGTGTTTTGAAAATAATTTGTCATCATCATCATCATTATCAACCATTATGAATCCACTGCAGGATGAAGGTCTCTCAAGTTTAATCCATCTTCTCCAATCTTTAGCTTCTCTTCTCCACATCACCCCTGCACACTTTCTTATTTCATCCATCCATCTCACATGTGGTCTCTTTTTGGGTCTTTTACAATTTCTTGGAATCCAGTTTAAAATTTCAATTGTCCATCTATTATCATCTCTTCTAACAATATATCCATCCCCACTCCATTTCAATCTTTTAATTTTTTCAATGAGGTCAGTAACACCTGTTTGCTCTCTTACCCATACACCTGAACATCAATAATTCATAAACCGATAATCCAAAAGTCCATCCATAGCTTAGACAAATATTGTGAAAGGGGTACCTAAAATTTTTATGAGTGCTAGATTATTATTTTAGCAAAAATTAAGATTTGCTCGAGTAACATTTTTTTCATTTAATTTGAATAAAATAATATCCTTCTATACATAATTTAAAACCCCCCAAAAACAAGACAGCAAATGGATCATGGAATTTTTTTTTTTGACTTAAAGCTGTTTGTCACTTTGAAAAAAAAAAAAATCAATTTTTTTCTATAAAATAGCAACTGAAAAATGAAAAGAGTGGAAATACTTTTTCGTTAATTTATTAAATGTTTTTTCTTTTAATTATGAACTTTATGTAAATGGTATTAAACAGCTAATATAAATCTTACTGCAACAAAACATAAAGAGAAAAATTGCTATATAAGCTTTGTGATAAATGCTTAGCAAGAGAAAGCATTTAAAACATCTCTGTCAGACACTAGATTTAAAAATAACAACCCAAAACCAGCATTTATCTAAGAGTTAACAATTGAGTAGAAAATCTGAAATTTTCAGACACTTAAAATGTCTTTAAACCCAGCTATACAACTCAAATAGCTATATGGGGCTGAGAGATCTTCAGCCAAACCATATATTAGAATTCTTAACAATATTAAGATTTAAAGCAAAGTCTATAAATAGTCAATAAAAAATAAAAAAGTCATACATCACATGACCCTACTTTTTTAAGCTTGAAGTAGGGTTATGTGATATATGACTTTTTATTTTTTATTGCCTATTTATAGTCTTTGCTTTAAGTCTTAAGTGATGTTATATTGCTAAGACTTTTAATATATGGTTTGGCTGAAGATTTCTCAGCCCCATATAGCTATTTGAGTTGGATAGCTGGGTTTGAAGACATTTAAGTGTCTGAAAATTTCAGATTTTCTACTCAGTGGTAATGCTGGCTTTGGATTAGTATTTTTAGATCTAGTCTCTGAAACTACCCTAGCATGTTGAGTGCCAAAGCATGAAACCATTGGCCAGGGGATTGGGTGTGGTTTTCTGACAGAGATATTTTAAATATATCTGGGTGTCGTTTTATGCGGATTATTTTAATGCGATTTTGAAGTTATGCGATTCATGTTTCTTCTTAATATTTTTCATATTTCACTATATTTATTAGATATCAAGAAATTTAAATTATTAATAACTTATTTTGACTTGAAATAATTTTTTTTTTTTTTTCAAAAATATAATGTTATAGTAGCAGCTAACGTGAATATGGCCTGAAGTTGTATTTAAAATAAATAACCTACTTATACTAATGAGTAAATAATAATAATAGATTTATATTTACATTTAAAAATATTGCAATAGATATTCAAAAATGTTAAACTTTTAAAACATATTTTGTTAGGTGTAACTGAGATAAATATTGTGGATTTTTAAAATAAATAACGAAGATTTTATTGATTTTATAAACTGAAAATATTTCTGCTTTTTGTTTTGATTACGATCTCATTTTTTAAATATAGAAACAAAATGTGAACATTTAAAATTTATTTCAGTAGTATAAAATCAGTTGTCAACAGTTGTGTAAATGGGATGGAGCAGAATATGGGAAAACTTAGAATGGGGAATGGAAAATAAAGTGGCTAACAAGTTTCTCTGGGCATAATCGCTGAGAGATTCTTGACTTCATTCAAGGAGAAGCTACATCACATCACATCGACGAATCTGATTTCTTACCAGTTTACAAACGAACCGCATATCGTCAAATCGCGATAATGATTAAAATACGTATGAAATAATGTCAAATTAAATACCATAGTTAATAAAAAAAAAAGTAAAAATAGTTTGTCTTGTACCAATTTTTTTCAAATATTTGATATTTTTATTAGTCATACTTTATTTCCTTATTTTTTTAATGTGAATTTTAAAGTAATTTTTCCTTGATGCTTTGCTTCTATGCGAATTCAGAAAATTACAGACCCTATCCCCCATTTTTTAAGGTAAGTTAAGTCTATTTTTATGCAATTTTTTTTAATGCGGGTTTTTCTGTGGGACCTATCTACCGCATAAAATGAGACCCAGGTTTACTTTATCTTGCTAAGCATTTATCACAAAGCTGTTGAGCAATTATCAAAGCTCTTTGTTTATATTTTACAAGCTTAAATACGAAGTAGGGTTATGTAATATGTGACTATTTTTTATTGATTATTTATAATCTTGTTTTAAGTCTTAAGTGATGTTATGTTGCTAAGACTTTTGATATATGGTTTGGCTAAAGATCTTTCACCCCATATAGCTATTTGAGTTGAATAGCTGGGTTTGAAGACATTCAAGTATCTGAAAATTTTAGATTTTCTACCCAATGGTTAATTTTTAGTTAAATGCTGGCTTTGGATTGGTATTTTTTGATCTAGTGTCTGAAACTACCCTAGTGCCTCTGAAGAGTGCCAAAGCAGGGGATTGGGTGTGGTTTTCTGACAGATATTTCAAAAGCTTTCTCTTACTACACATTTATCACAAAGCTTGTTGAGCAATTAGCAAAGCTTTTTGTTTATATTTTACATTGCTATACAAGGCCTGACAATTAAATTCATGAATTTATCATTGGTACTTCTTTTTAGCTGTACTGTACAAATAACTCTGTAAGGTTTCATAATTTGGTATATCACTATACATGGTGTCTTTCCTCAAGTGCAACCTCATTCCATTGTCGCTGGAGAACCATAGACCAATCTCTATGACCCCACTGATGGTTAAAGTTATCAAATTAGTCATTCAGGCCAAAATTCTGCCCAATATATCCCAATATCAATTTGCAAAAAAGGGCAAATCCACTGCAAATGCTATTAATCTTTTTAAAATTGTCAATCTTATCGGGAAAGCCAGGCAGTCAAGACCAGTGGTAATCCAATTTTGCATAACTGCAGCCTTTGATTCCATCCAGCTTAATCATCTCATGTCCTTACTTGGAGAGCATGACATTCCCCTCCCAATCATCAAAAACCTCTATAATCAAGAAATTCTCTTCCCTCAAGGTACTGTGGCCTCCATCCCTCAGGGCTCTCCACCCAGTCCCTTGTTTTTTATTACCTACCTTATATAATCCCTTGCTCCTTCAAATTGAGAAGTCTCTTCCTGGCATATACATCCCAATATTAAGAACATTTATATCCCACATCACCTTCATGGATGACTTGGCTGTGGCTTCTCCTAATACTCAAAGAATTTTCAGATCAATCAGGCCTGCAATTTAATATGACCAAGTCATCTCTCCCTCATCAATATCCTTGTTTTTTCTAAAGTATCGTACCTTACTCCCATTATTGATTTCACCAAATCCTCATCAATATCTTTGTTTTTCCTAAAATATCGTACTTTAACCCTGTTATTACTTTCACCAAAGCATTCATTAGAAAGATTCATAGAATGGGTACCAATCTGATCAGGGGAGGAAAGGCTGCAACAATTAGTTTGAGAAACTTCCAAAATATATCAAATTTAATGGTCTATTCCTTCATTCCATAGACACCTTTCAATTCCAATGTACCTACAACACCAAATATAGAATTTTCTTACTATACCCTAATGTCCTACCTTTTACCGAAACGCCTTGCTACTGACAATCCCCCCTCCCTCAAGTTCTTGCTGGTTATCATCTCATATCCTATATCAAAAAGTTTACAACCATCCCTATTAAACCCTCCTTGCAGAATGTTTTTCCTGGCCCTACCTCCTAAAGATTAACAACCATATTCAATGATGGTTTCTCAAACCCAAATTCTTTGACTTTCAGTTAAAAAATCCAATCTTAATGCACTTACCACAAATCATTTCCTTGTACATTGTTGAGGTTTTTATGGCATTGATTCAATTTGTCCTTTGACTCAGAGAGGATGAAACTTCTACCCACTTTCTTTGTTACTGCTGCCTCTCCCTTCAACCATACAGAGATTTTGCAACATCTATTTCAAAAATCCTACTCTTTCAATTCTCATCAATAGCATTCTTCATGATACCTTTCCCGAATCTGCTCAACAACTTTTTTTTTCTCACTATGGTTCACCCAATGTCGACTCATTTTTAATCCGGCTCCAGAGAGCTCACTGAACATATTCATTAATAAACTAAAAAAAAAAAAATGTCAGAGGAACCAAAATCTGGCCATTCCTTATATATTTGAAGCCACATGGCAAGCAATTCCCATATCTCCTTAAAGTTCCATTACTTTTACGCAGTGTGGCTTTTCTTACATCCAAAAATAACCTATCTATAATGAGTTTGCTTCTACCTGGGATTTACAGTGCTTTCCGTTTTTTCCCAAATTTACTTCTAAAATCTGGCCTATCTCAATGAGGGAAATATTTTCTGTGAACCGGTGTTGTCTAAGTAAACTCTGTCCCTCCAGGGACAAGGACTCTTCTCTCCTTGTAAATCACTGAAGTATAGCCTGAGGTTTATCAAAAAAACGTTTCATGTTTCCTTTATAATAGAACTTCATTCAAACCTTGTTTGGTTTTGTTGATTGGCAGAATGTGTAATTCCTGTTTTTCATTGTAAAGTATGGTAATCCAAATTTATTGATATCACCTTCTGATTGTATCATCCATTTACTTGTATTCACTGTTCCGTAATAAAATTTTTATATTTATAAAAAAAAAAAAATGCTAACGTTATGTTATCAAAGAAAATGAAGAGGAAAAAGGAGTAATGTGTAATTTTTATTAATATTATTGTAAAGATGCTATTGTATATTTATAAAAAAAAATTTAATATATAAAACATATGTGTATCCAATAAATAGTAAAATTGATAAATATTGTATATTTACTTAATATTTAATAAAACTAAAGAAACTCCCTACTGCAATACCACTGTAAGCTTGAATAATCAATGATTACCATAGTTATAATATCTCTATCTTCAGATGATGGTTTTTGTCTTTATCAGTGATGCTTTGATTGAAAGTTGGAAAAAATGGTATCAAGTATCCACCAAATAATTTCTTTTTTTAAATTTAAGCTAAGAACCTGAAACTCAAACCAACCTAAAATTTTAATATTTTATTCTTCTGGCTTGAAATGTTAATAATATCAGCAAATCAACTTAATTCTATAAGAACTGAAGAATTAAATGATTTGCTACTATTAATAAAATTAATTTACAATTTTTTATTTTATTTTAAAAACGCTATTTTGATATAAAATAAATCAGCCATACTCAGCTTTTTTTTAAACTTGGGCCGCATACATAAGTTTTCTATGTTTTGTTGTCCAAAACATAGTACACTTTATCTCAAATTATGATAATGGGAAAAATATACCTAAATTTGTTCAAGCATTTATTTAAAATGTAGTATGATTTTTGATGTTGATGCAAACTTTTGATTAATTATAATTGCTACATGCTATTCATAATGTGTTTTTTGAATATTTGATTTTAGAATAGATATGTTGATTCTAATGTGAGCAGCATTTGATACATTTTTATATGTTTTTGTATTTTTCAGTCACTAATTTCCAAAATTCAGCATACTTTTTCCCTCATTTTTTAAAAAATAATCTTCACATTTGTATTGTTTTTGAACTCTATGAATTTGTCAAATAGAATCCCAATGCAGCTCATATATTAATGGCTATTTCTAAATATCAGATATTTTCTACTAGCAACAGACAATTCTTAACATATTTTAAATTCTGAAATCTGCTCTTGGCAGCTAAATAATTTGAAATGATTGTATGTTTTTTCTGGAGAAATATCAATACGACTTTATCTAGCTTTTATTATAGTTGATGCTATGTATGTGTGTATATGTATATTATAAGAAATAGTTAATAATAGTAGAAATATATTTTGTTTTATAAAATATATATTATTTATTTAGTATTTAAATGCATGTGTATTGTTTATACTAAACTTAATGTAAGTGGAAGGGACTTGAACTCAGACTTTCGAGCTCCCTACAGATATCCTCTCCATCTTTTACAACCAATACACATGACCACATACAAGTGAAAAAGATAAATAATCTTTAATATAAATATTTTGTGCTGAACTAACACCCATGGACCAACTGACAAGTGTTGGTTCAGCACGAATTACATATATTGGAGATCATTTATCTTTTTCACATGTATGTGGACATGTGTATTGGTTGTATAAGATGCAGAATGGATAGCTGTAGGGAACTTGAAAGTCTAAGTTCAAATCCCTTTTAATTGCATATTAATTATGTAAAAAAATAATGCTGAATAGAGGTTTTGTTAGCTTAAAATTTAATTAATTAGTGATTAGTTGCTTAATCATGTTAATTTTCCCATCACTTCACTATGTTACTCTTTTAAATAAATTAGTTTCTATGCATAACAAGTTTCTTTTTTTTTCTTTATATATTGTATAACTAAATGCACTTCAGTAGTGAGTACCAAAATCACAGTTCTTATGTTAGCTGTTATTGCTGTTGCTTTATCTAACGTAAAATCTCTTATTTTGGTATTAACTATTTTTTATATAATTAATATATATATTTTATTAACATAAAATATATTTCTACTATTATTAACTCTACCCCAATTGGAAAATTGTGCAGTTTTTGGTTTTATTTTTCCTCTAATAGATACTTAATTACTTATTGATTAGATTTTTAATTAATTAGTAATTTACTTTAATTAGATATAGTGACTCATTTCCTGTAACTATTGTTACCATATAAATATGTGTGTATAAAATGCACTCTTCAAAAGCAAATTCTTTATTCACTATATATTAAATTATTTTATTTTCAGACTAAACAATGATTGAACTCACCATTTTTTTTTTTTTTTTGTGATGTACTATCATTCACCATTTTTAAGTTTTCTATAAACTTTATCGATTTATTGTAAAAATAAAATAATTTATTTCTGCAAAAAATATATCAATCTAGAACTTTTCCTCTGTTTAGCCATTATCACAAGAAATATAAAAGAATGTCACTAAAATTATTGTCCATTTTTACATATGAAGTCTCTTAAGGGAAAGAATTCTTTAATGATTTATGTTTTATGGTTTAATGACAAACAATGTTAAGTTTTTTTTCTAATATAACCCTTTCATGACAAATCACACTAGTTGCCAAACTGTGTTTATTTTGTACAACAAATATCTTCTTATCAATTGTCTTGAAACACTCTTTTCATTGGCTATTTTCCATTTGCATTTTGAAAATACTTCTACCATTGTGACAAATTATATAGTTAACATAAAACAGTACATTTCAAACAGTCATAAGTTTGCTGTTTTAATTAACTTGAAATTGTAAGAAACAAAATTGTCACAGGTGGGTGTAATTACACAACACAAAACAAACAAACACTTCCTGAGCGCAGCTTGTGATGGTGTTCCACATCTTAGGATTTTAAAAACTTATGATTAATGAGTATGGTATTTTGCGTTGCACATAAAAGTTTGGCAGGCCTCACATTGAGATCACTGAAATAAATGTTTATTACAAATTCAGAATATTTTGTAAATGTATATTGAATATATATTAAAATTAATAATTATTTTTAATATTTTTAAAATTTCCAACAACCTACATGGTACTTTGAAGATCGAGGAAACATTTAATAAATCAAAGAATGCATGTCATATGTTTATATATTAATTACATGACTTAATTAAACTCATAAAAACCATTAATTTAAAAAAGTTTGGGAAACAAATTTTCTTGATTAATATTGTTTAGTCTGTATATGCCTTGCATGTTTTATTGCAATAGTAAAGTGGTTATGGTTTAGAGCTCAAAGTTCATGGATCATTTAATCTTAATATGAACTTTTCAGTTACAAATTATTTAATTTTATAAAGAAGGAACAATTCCTCCAGCTGTGCACTTTACGAATCTCCTTGCGCTCATCCTTGAAGGTTTATCCAATTAAACTAATAATATATAACATAGGCACATAATAGATTCAAGCTCTTAATTTCAGCATGGTAGCAAAGACTGTCATATATATAAATAAGCTCTAAGCAGAAGCATACACTTACGCTTTTCAAGTTGATGCTCATGGGCCAGTGTAAGACAATTTGTAGAGTGCACGATCGTAAAGATTGTTCCTTTATAATGTTATATACATAGGCTGTGCTATATAAATAATAGAATATTTATTAAAATAATTTAATTACATATATATAACTTGTATATGAAGAGGTTATGATTATTTTTTCTAACAATTAAATTTACCTGAATAAATATGTATAAATTTAAAAAGAGACACATTTTTGATGCAATTTTTTTAAAAAAAAAAAAAAATAATAATTTTTATATTGTAAAACCAAATATTCTGCTGAAATTTTTAGGATTATTACTAGAAATAGAATAAAAGTTGGCAAAGTTGAAGATTGGTTTTATTTATATTGTTATTAATGTAAATTGACTACTGTATTATTCCCATTATCTGATTATCAATTTCGAAAATATATTGATGTAAAAATTCTTTTTATTTATGTTAGAGTCATAATCATGGAGACATTTTAGATCAATATATATTTATAAAAAGATATCTATTATCTGCAGTTTGTCAAATTTATGTTGATACGGGTAATTTGCATGGAAAATATTAGTATGTATACCCAGGAATCGAGATTCACCAATTGTAGTTACACTTGTCACTACTTTGATACTAAAATATCATGAGACTTCATAGGCAATAATCAACCAAAAGAACAAGCTGGATTTAAAAATGGTTTAGTACAGTAGATCATATCCCAAGTATTGATAGAAGTTATACAATGATTAATGAATATGAGTTGACATTATGGTTTGGATTTGCAGATTTTGAAAAAGCATTTCAGTGATTAAAGCATTGGATCATCAAAGTAAAGACCCAGGATAGGATATTGTCATATTCTGAAAAATATTTATATAAATGTACTAGCAACAATTAGATAACAGAATGATACTAGGAAGGCTAATATTGAGAAGGATGTAAGACTGAGTGATTCCATATCTTGTTTTTGCAAATAATGCTTAAGAGCTTTAGGAAATATTGCAAGAGTTTTCAGATAAAAGTAAGAAATTAGGACTAAAGGTAAATGTTAAAAGACTAAAGTAATGTTCAATAAATTTTCTCAAAAGATGAAAATAAAGATTGATTATGATGAGTTAGGAGAAGTTAACAATTACAAATACCTTGGGCAGATTATTACTACAGATGGAAACATAATGAATGGAATTAATCATATAACTAAATTTGGCTTGAGTGCTTTTGGTAGAAATAACTTAATACTAAAAGGAAATATGCCCATGTGTTTGAAAAGGAAGGTTTTTAATAAATGTGTTTTACCAGTTCTTACTTATGGGTCTGAGACTTGGACACTTAATAGAAGAACGATATAGAGACTTCAGACCACTCAAAGAAGTATGGAGTGATGTATATTAAGAGTAACAATAAGTGATCGAAAACAATTCATGGTATGAGAACAAATATGTGTTACTAACATTGTTGAAAGAATTAAAAGACTGAAGTGGAGTGAGCTGGACATATTGCTAGAAGAGATGATAATAAATAGACAATTGAAATTTTAAACTGGAAAGATCCAGAAAAGGACCATATGTGAGGTGGATGGATGAAATAGGAAAGTGTGCAGGGCTGATGTGGAGAGGGGCAGCTAGAGATTGAAGAAGATGGATTGAACTTGGAGAGACCTTTATTCTGCAGTGGATTGATAATGGTTGACAGTGATGATGATAAATTATTTGGTTATCTTTAGTGTTATAAAATGTTGGTAACTCAAAGAATGTTTTTTTTTGTTTTGTTTTATTTATATGGGCAGAACTGAAAATTAGCTATCAGTTTTATTATTGGATCATTGTTTATAATAATTTTGCAGTATAGATACATACATATTTCTGATGACAGAAATGCATATTATTGCTTAATGATAATAAATTTATATAATCATTTCGTCATTGGGAAGCATTAGATTAAAGTTATACTGACAATATCATCTCTTTTGCATATGAAAATGAATATTGAGTACCTTTGTGATTTTGACAAACACATAAAGCATGTATATGTCTTTATGGTTGTAATAATTGTGCTTTATGAAAAGTCGAAATATTTTTGCATTTTAAGTTTTATTGCTATTTGACATAAAGCAAATTTCTTGTGTAAAAAAAAAATGTTTTCATATTTTTATTCATATGCTTTTTGTTTTTTTAAAAGCTTTATATTTTGTTTTATTCAATCTTTGATTTGATGTGACTAAGCAATAAATTTTTATATTTATATATTATTATTCATTAACAATAAAACAATTTTATTTTTTTTTTATTATTATTTTTTATTCTGCTGTCAAACTTTTAAATGAGATTAAAGAAAGAATGGAAAGTTTGAAATGTAAAATTGAATTATTTTCAGATGAGTAAGATTTTTGTTAAAGATAATTTTTTTTGTTGTGATAGCAGCAAAGTAGTTGAGTCTGTGGATAGATTATATTTTAAAATAACGGCTTAATAGAAAAATATTGTTATATTTATTTAAATGAATATTTTGAATTTGGGCCATACAATTATATATTATCATATAGATGATCACATTTAGAGTTACGTTTTTTAGATCTACTTTAATACTGTATGCATACACACATTTAATTACTGGCAATATATTGTTCATACACTTCATTACTGGCAATATTTAACTTCACATCGTTTGACAGGTTTCATTTAGCAAATAGCAAAGATTGCAGTACTTTTCTTTTGCAAATATATTATGTATTGGCAGTTTTTCTATATTGTTTCTCAATGATAATTTTTTAAAGTTTCTTTTATTTTAAAAAAAAAAAGTTTTTAAAATGCAAAATATTTTGCAGGTGTTAAAGTGACTAGTAGCTAATGAATACTGTTATTAATGCTTCTCTCTAGTAGAGGTCACTTAAAAATGCAGAAAAAGTCATTGGTTGTTTACATCTTTAAAATTGTCTTCAAGAAAGATATCTTATTCATGAGGTTATTTATTTGGAGAAATGGAAAGTTTAGTATTGGAGTGGCAGATTTAGAACAATGAAGTTTGCCTTTAAACCAACTATGAAAAAAAACAAAATGTCTTCTTAAATCTTTAAGAAAAAGGAGTCAGTATATCAGAAACATGTTACTTTTAAAGAATGGCTTGCAAATTTCCATTTTTTTAAAAATATTTATTGATTAAATTATTTAAATGCATTAAATTTAAGTTGGGTATAGATTGCTGCATAGATTCATTAACGTTTAATTATGTTTTTTATTTTCATATTTGATTAAAATATATAGATATTCGGTAAACATGACACCTCACGTTGAGTATCTAAAAATTTATTCATTCGAATGTCTTTTAAGTTATTGGCGTCAATGTGGCATCTTATGATGAATGCCATTGGGTTTCTTGTAAATTTCCCTCTGCAATTACATCAATGACTTTATATTTTGATCGTTTATGTTTATTTTGAAATGTTTTTAACTGAGCAATCTATGTAGCCTATCTATACTCAACATTCTAAAGTAAAATTTATTAAAATGTCCATCTGTGCGAATAGTTTAAAATAATTTAAATTTAAAAATTAATATTAAAATCTAAAGAAATTTTATTCCTCAATTTTATTTATATGTGTGTTAATAAATGTTTTGTGTGTTAATTACTGGTAGTGGTTTATTTTATTTTTTTTAAATATTAATATATTTTGAGAATATAAATCTTTATTAAAACTTATAAAAATGTTTTAAATCTCTGCTACTCCATGAGCTAGTGACTAGGGCTGACGGTTGAAATAAAATGTGTGTAAAAATGTGAATCTTTAACTTACGTATCTGCCTACTTTATAAATTTTCCAGATTCCAAATGCCTGGTGGCGCCCTATAGCGCAGATACGGTAAGACTGCAACATCCACTTCTTCACCGACCGTTATAGTCTTTCTATGTAGTGGTAAGGATAACATTGAAGATTGGAAATGGTAGATATTTGTATTGAAGAAATGAAGGAGTATAATTTTAAGTATTTTGTTAAAGGAGAAAAAGGAATTATACAAATAGTTGGGAATTAGAGACGAGAAGAAAAGCAATAAACAGAATAAGTTTGATTAAAAGTGTGATATACTTTTCATATAACAAGTATAAGGTATATAAAATAATTTTGAAAAGGATAATGCTACCTGCTTTAATATTTGAAAATAATAAATTCTGTTCTGGCCAGGGTTAGAGAACTAGTAAATGCTGAGATAGAATGCATAAAGTAAATATATATTAGCTGATGAATTATGGACAGTAAATTATTCTAAGATGAAATGGAGTTGGCTGTTTTTTAATGAAGGAAATTAAAAATAAATTTAAAATGCTTAGTAGATTTATATGAACAAAATGAGATTATTATAAGTAATGTTTAATTTTATTACATGAAGAGAACAACATATTGGATTAGAAACATTTTACAATATATAAAGTTAATGGATATACAATTTATATCCATGTATTGAAGCAGTCGATGGCTAATCACATCGAGCTTCATGCTTAATCATCCATGCTAACTTACAGGGTTCAAAATGCAGCATTTGTTGTATGTATGTGCTAGCACACACACTTTGATTATAATAATTAACAAATTATTTTAATGCATATTGTAAAAGCTAACACTCGCATGTGTGACATTTATATACATGTACAAATCAATCTTAAGTTTTTTGGTGAAAATTATATTTGTTTTTATATATACGAGTACTAATGTATAATAGGAATTGTGGACTTAATCAGTGAAGTATTGAATAGCTTCACGCTCTCAGATCTAACCACCTCAGCTTCACCTATTTATATAAAAAGTAGGTTGAAGTAAAGAAGGGTTCCCCTCTTAAATGCGTAAGCTTGTGGTTAAGACCTGTAGAGGTCCCTATCTTCGCATTTTCAACTGCACATGCTTTAGGTTTATTGCCTTAGTAAATATTACTTATGTAATCAATGTGCGTTAAATAAATTTATAATTACAACTTTAAATTATCGTAAATCATCGTAAATCAAAAGATTTCGCGAGTCCTAATGTATAATAGGAATTGTGGACTTAATCAGTGAAGTATTGAACCGTTTCAACTTCACCTATTTGTATAGAAAGTAGGTTGAAGTAAAGAAGGGTTTCCTTCTTTTCTTCCAATGCATAAGCTTGTGGTTAAGACCTGTAGAGGTCCCTACCTTCACATTTTCAACCGCACATGCTTTAGATTTATTGCCTTAGTAAATATTAATTAATCCTATTATAATAGGCTTAGAAGGTTCGAGATACTCTTAATTAAGAGATTGTTACCAAGCGGAAGTAATCCATTATCTAATTTTAAATTATTTTTGCTGATTTAAAAAAAAAGAAAAGATTTATGTTTTGAAATGCTAATGAATTTCTTTGTTTATTTCTATCTGCAAATCTATTTCAAAATCTAAAATATATTCTAAAAAAATATCTCTGGCCTTATGAGCTTTTTATATCTGTATTAAACAAAAACTAATGTATAGTTAAATAATATATTACTGGGATAGCTGTGGGCAAGTAAAGAGAATACATTCCTAAAATGATTAAGGAAAGACAAATTTAGGAGTTCAATCTAAGCCACATCAAGTAGATCCTGAATATGTACAGCGAGTAGAGGGAAGCCAAGTACCTTTCCCCGGACCTCTCTGAGACCGCCTGCTGCTGTAATGTTCTTTTTATCTGACCAGTTGCGCAAGATGACCACCTGAATGCCGACTTCGACTGCTGACTGCTCAGTATTGCTTTCTGCCTGTAACATGAGAAAGTGCTGGAGAGAAGTAGATCTGTCTTGAATGCCATTCACAAGATCCGGAGGTAACCTACAACTGCATAGAGCTGCCTTAATCTGTAAATTCTCACTGTAATTTTAAATAATGTTTAGAAAAGCTTTTATATTTTAATTTTCCGACTGCGTCAGTCTACCATTTTCTTTGTGTGTTTGCTAATTCTTTATAACTCACCTTAATGTATTTTCTGACATCTGTTTCACTTGAGAATCTAGGTATATATATCTGTGAAGCTTTATTTAGTATTTATCTTAGTTCGTTTCATATATATATATATGTTTTATTTATTTGATGTGCCAATATAACCCAACCACGTGAGTTTGAAAGAGGGCTTGTCTAAAAATTATAATTAAAGCTATTATTTATCTTGAAGATAATCGCTCGCCAGGTTGAGTCGTGTTTTCATTTTTAAAATGTTTTATTCATGGATGTTCTCAATTGATATTGCTATTTATTATTAAAAGATCATGAAGTTTCTAATTGTAATGATCATCATCTGCCATTGTTTTGGAGAGGAGAGCTATACATATATTATGTTAAAATGTATATGGGAATCAAAATCCAATCTAACACTTAAGTTATTTAATATAAGAAATGCATAAATAATTATTAATCATAATGTCCATTGATAATTATTAGTTTTAATTTTGTTGATGATTCGTTATTTGCGACAGATCTTGGCACATGGGTCAAACACAATAGGCTGTAAATGTTAATGTGTCAATTGTATTATTCTAGTTTTAGGGCTACTGGAATATTGTGATTGTTTCATTCTGATATTTATATTTTACTATTGCTTTATCATTTAGGAACTTCGGAAGTTCGAAGCTACCCACCTTACTGTTCTTAATCATTCATAATCAGAGGTAAAAGATATTTCCTGTGGAACGCGGGGTTTGGACTGATAGCCCCGCAGGAGACCATATGCTCGCACTGAATCTTGAAGCCCAACCTCTCCATTCAGTATTGTTCCATTAAAATATGTAGACATACCAACATTTTATCCATGTGAAAAGCCAAGTGATAGAGTAACCAAATGATCGAATGAGCATAGTGACTTTCTTCATTATGCCGGTGCCACTACTATTATTATTAATCTTATATATTGCCTACTTGACCTAAATAAGCCACAATGTGGTGTTTATAATAACAAATCATTACATAGATAATTAATCAATAAAACATGAGCATGGAAGTTTTATTCATGCTGTTCTCCCTTTTCTAAATAATAAATTAATCCCATATACATAAGTGTTATTTCTGTAATGTCAAAGGTATGCAAATATTATTTCTGTAATAAATAATAATGCATTAACTCAGCTCAAATTGTTACTTGCCCTCATGTAAATATTTTCTTTTCTTTTTAATGCCACCGCTTAAGGCATGTTAATTTCTTTTATTGTAAATAACCGATATAACATGAAATCTATTAACGCACCAACTACTCCGTGGCAAAATGTAGAATATAAATATATGTATGAAATAAATATTTTGGAATTATATAAGAATAAAAATTATATAAAATATGAAAAAATTTATGGTAACACTAAAGAAAATTTACTGTTATTTAATACAAAAGTTATAGCTTTACATATAAAGGAAAGAAGGTAAAAATAAAATAAATGTTTGGTTTGTAGGCATATTTTATTTAAAGATGAGAACCTATTGAAAACTTTTTTTTGGAGTATAGAATATTAAAAAAGGATCAGAATAAATTGTATAGTGCATAAAAGAAATAGAGATATTATGATTTTTAAACAAAGAGCTTTCCTAATTGCTTAACAAGTTTTGAGATAAATGCTTACTTAACAAGAGAAAGCATTTAAAATATCTCTATCTGAATCCCCCTTCCCCCAATCCCCTGACTAATGGTTTTATGCTTTTGGCACTCCTCAGAGAGGCGCTAGGGTAGTGTCAGATATTAGATATAAAAACACCAACCCAAAGCCAACATTTATCAAAAAGTTGACCATTGAGTAGGAAATCTGAAATTTTCAGACACCTAAATATCTTCAAACCCAGCTATCTGACTCAAATAGCTATATGGGGTTGAGAGATCTTCAGCCAGATGGTCAACTCTTAGATAAATGCTGGCTTTGAGTTGATGTTTTTAGATCTAGTGTCTGAAACTATCCTAGCACCTTTCTTGAGGAGTGGCAAAAGCATGAAATCATTGGCCAGGGGATGGGGAGTGATTTTCAGATCGATATTTTAAATGCTTTCTCTTGCTAAGCATTTATCTCAAAGCTTGTTGAGCAATTAGCAAAGCTCTTTGTTTATTTTTTACAAGCTTAAAAAAGTGGAGTCATGTGATTTATGATTATTTTTTATTGACTATTATGAATTTTGTTTTGTTGTTTATAATAAAACTAATGATACAACCTTTATTAATATAAAAGAGAAAGAAAAAGAATTAAACCAAGATTGAAAAAATAATTGAATAATAAGAAATGGGTGAATTTATTGTTCATAAAAGCTTTATAAGTAGAGAATTATTAACTTGGTTAACAGAATTTCTGGACATATAGCTGAGTTTTCTTAAGGTGAAACCATTTTATATCATATCAATATTAAGATGTATTTGTTTATTGTAATTGTATTTGTTTTTTTTTGTTTTTAAGATATATTTTTGTATATTTCACCTAGTAAAAGTACATTCTAATTTTTCATTTTAGTATAAATAATGGTTTAATACTTTAGTGTAAAGTTAAATAAGTTTAAAATAAACAATTATTTACTACATGCAATATAGAAATTTCATATAATAGAAATTTTTGATTCATTAAGAATTGCTTTAGAAAGTTATTTCAAAAGATATTTTGAAATAATAAACATTTTTTCTTATATTGTTGACTTTTTGTTTATACGAATCTAAAAAATTATACCAGTTTTTTTTATAAACTATCACTATATCAGTATGTAAATATATTTTAAATCTAAATTTATTTTCAATTTTGCTTGTAGCTTTTCTCTTCCAATAAATGTATGTATAAGGTGATTCAAAAGATGCACATTTTGAAAATATAATAATTTTTTTAATTGACATTTATTTTTAACAAATGTAAAACTCCATTGTTTTCATTCATTATTAAAATAATTTCCAGAATAAAAATTGAGAATTATCATCAGAAATTAATATACATTAACAAACTTTAATGAGTTTTGAGTCATTCTGAATATTTTAATATATCATTGCTTGAATATATATATATATTAAACCATGTTTGTATTTTAATGTGCCTAAATTTACATATATTTATTGTTTGTCATTGACATTTTATAAGCTATTGCTAGTTAATTTTAATATCTAATTCTTTGAGAAATCTTTTACTTTTTTTTTATTTTAAAAAAATTGACTTATTGATAAGTGAATAAAACAATATTTTATAACTTTTTTTTTCTGGATTGTTTGTTTGTTTATATTTATTAATTTTTTTTTCTTGTTAATTTTTATTAACAAATAAAAATGGAATTTAATATTCTATAGTTTTCATTTGTAGCATATTGATTTCTTCTTTCAAGATTGTTTGTTTTTCTTTTTCCAATAATGGCCCTAAGTTATTTTTATTTATTTTTTAAACCATCTTTTCATAGAGGATTATGGTAAATGGTAAACAAACACAATAGTCAGGAACTTAATATTTATTTAATTATTTCATGAAAAGTTATACCTTATTAAATTATTCTTAATGACAGTTGATTTTTATTCTTTAATGTATAATTAAGATAACAGTACTAAATTGAGAAGTTAACTTTTCTACTACTTTTTAACTAGAAATATTTTACTTAATGATTAATATAATTCTTATTTATTTAATTTATTTTTAAACAGTATTGTACAAAACTTTTTTTTTTTTTGTAGACTATTTTAAAAAGAATACAGATATATAATTTATTTGTAATATTAAAACATTCTTTCTTTTCTACCATTTTTTTTTTTTACATTTATATTAGTTCTTTTACAAAGAGCAATGATATTTAAACATTCCTTTATTCATTGAACACAATGCAATATTTTTATTAAATTTTCCAATTTATGTGATAGTTTTGATTGTCCAATAATCTTCATCAGAATTTTAACTCATAATTTTATATTAAAATAAACTTTGTTAAGGAATTTAATGGTGATATTACATTATATTGATTGTGTAATATTAAATATTACAGGTATTTGTAGTAGAGCTAATGTTGAAATGTTAACATTTGTCCTCTAATTTTTAAATTTTTACTTGGAGGCAAATTGGATTAACTAGGGAATAGTTTATCAAGGTGATTCTTGATCATTATAGGTGGTAGTTTTCTATTCAACACAATTTATTAGAGGATTTCAATATTTAAAATACTTGCATAAGTTCTATGTTGAAAACATTAAATAATTTGTTTTATATAACTTTTAGGGATAGTGCTTTACAACATTTTATATTGTAATATATAGCATGCATATAAAAAGGAAAGGTAAAAACTAAAATGTTATTTATATATTTTATTGAGTAAATTTTATTTCCATCATTATGCTTTACTCAGTTAATAGAATTCATGAAAAATGGAGGTCAAATACTTAAGAAATAGTGTTAATATGGTTTAATAGAGATGAAGAACAAAATAACAATATACCTATTTTTACATATTAACAATACATCAATTTTTAAGAAATAATATATAGGGTATCATTATTCTTCTTAATTAGTTGGTTTCCTGAAAAATAACATGAATATCAAATTTATAATCATTGCTTGTAAAATTCCCTAAAATAAAATTAATAATATTTATTTAGCATAATAAAAGTATGATATTTATATATTTATAAAGATACATAAAAATAATAACTAAATAATTACAAGAGGTTTATGGTAAAAAAAAAAAAAAAAAGTTATATATTAAAAAAATCTTATAAAGTTAATGATTACCCCCCCCCCCCCATACCACAATATGAAACGATGTGATTAGTTACATCTGTATTTCCAGAATAATGCTTAACTATATATATGCATCTGAGCAATCACTTTTGTAATTTATAGTAAAACTAGTTGTATCTGCAGCTTAGCTTGCATTAGTAGAATAAAACAATATAATCCAATATGTAGCTATTCCCATAGCTTCTAAATTTACATATTCCTGAAATGCCATCTCTGAATTTATGCATCTAACATATTTTAGTTATTCACCACAAAAATTGTTAAAAATTAGCATATCTGGATCATGAATTCTGATCTAAAATGTCACAGTGTGTTTCATATATTTGTAGATCATTTCCACAAAATCTTGCAAACTTTTGAAAACATTTCGTGTCTCATTATAGCTTCATTATCATATACTATTTGAATAATTTCAAATGTTTCAATAGTAGTGTTTCCAATTTAAGCAATTTTAATGTGAGTGTTGTTTCACTATGGATTAAGACATAAAGCACACTATCATATGAATGTTGCTTCTCATTGAGTCTGCTCTTGTCATGACTATTCCGTATCAGGTGCATTTTCTAGAGCTCTTGCTAATTGCATTGCTCTTGTTCTGAATGAATAATGTGCAATATTAGTCTTTTTTGTTTGTGCCATTTTTGATACTCTACAAGTAAAACAATGTTAATAAATTAAATATTTATATGATGTCGAAAGATTTTACAATATTATTAAAGTAAATGTTTTAATTTTTTTTTTTAATATAAAGAGATTTGTAAAATTGTGTTGTGACTGCTTTCTATTATGTGATTTTATAAAATGTACCATATATTTAATTTATCACTAAGTAGAGTGTGAACAAAAATTTCAAGACATTTTAAAACATATTTTATTGATCAAATTCAGTAGTATAACATTGTAAACTAAAATTTACTTTTTCACATATTAAATATATTTAAACTGAAATCATCAAAGTTTACAATTTCATTAATATATCTCAATTTTTCTTAATTAAATAAATTAAATACATGGTATAAACACAAATTAATTAATCTATGTTACCATACAAATGTGAAAGTTTGTCATGATGAAAACATCAAGATTACATAAGAAAATCATTATTTCTAAATTAAATATATGGTACAAAAACAATTTTATTTATTTAAAATATATATTTACAAAATCAAATTTTACCTCTCTTATACCAAAAAATTTATTTGAAATATACTATATATTTAATAGTAAAAGTTTATCAAAATGACAATTTTCTTATTTGGATTTTTCTCTCTGTACCATATCATTTTAAAATTTACTTTCCCTCATGTTACATATATTTAAACAGAAATCTCAAAAGTTTATCAAATTCTTTATAATATGTGATTCTCAAAGTATTAACTCTTTTTATAAAACTGTGTAATTCTAAAGTACTCATTGGCTTGAGTTCTGAAAAGTTATAATAAACATAAACTAATTAAATCCACTGAGCTAATTTTTGACAAAACATTGTTAGAATCATTGTGCTGAGTATAATTGATTGTAATTGTCAGTATTCAAATGAGAAATTAAATATAGTACAAACATAACTTAATTAATTTAAAATATATTTACAAAATCAAATTTTACCTCACTTTATTAAAAATTATTTTTTTGACTTCAGCAATTTTCCAATGTCTATAATTTCTTAATCAGTGGCTACCCTCTTTTTATGTTTTTTATGACATCATTTGAAAATGCTTCCAATTTTGACACATTTTTATATTGCAAATTACGAAAGTTTTCAAAACAATTAAATAATATAAAACAAAAATTTATAAGCTACAAAACTTTTCCATAAAAAAGGAAGGAAAATTGTGCTAGGTTTATTAAGACTGATGAAATATTTATTGATTTGTAAAATAACAAAAAAAACAACAAATGATTTATCTATCTCTCTTGAATAGAATCAAACATTTGTAATTTAACTAATAAATGTCATGTTGAAATATGGGCAGAGGGGATAAATTGATATAATCTCCAAAGTTCCTGGATAAAATACTATAGAGTTATGAGATAGTTGTTGGTTTTTCTTATGCAATGGCATAGGTGGCTATTCATTTTCATATTTGTATGTGGTTTGATTAATAAAGTTTTTAATCAATATTTTTGATAATGACAGTAATTGTAATATGTGTGTCAGAGTAAAAATGTAACTGGTTCTTTCTCCAAGCTGTCTGAAGTGCTATCTCTAAATCAGTATGTATTTTGTGTAATGACATACTTTAGTAATTTACCGCAAAAATTATAAGATATTAGCATGGTTGGATCATGAATTCTGACATGTCACAGTGTGTTTCATATGTTTGTAGATCATTTTCATTGATCTCATTGCCACCACAAAATTTTGCAAACCACTTGAAAACATTTTTATGTTTTATAATAGTTTCAATACCATATACTATTTGAATAATTTCAAATGTGCTCAGTTTTTGCCAATTTAACATAAAATTTAATGTTAAAACATTGTTTCATTATAGTTAAAATATAAATACACTGTCACATAACAACTGCTTTTGCTACTTTGAAGTTGCTTGTTGCTGAACCTGCTCTTGCCATTGTTGATCTGTGTCAGCTGCAGTTTCTAAAGTAATTTATAAAGCACTGTAGAAAAGTTAGCTTCTTTTAAAATTATCATAAGTCAACATTTTTTAAAAGATAATTAATATATGACAACTGATTGAGTTTATTGATTTATTGTTCAAATTGAACCTATCTTTTTATTAGCAAATATCCATTAGTATTTTAGTCGATTAATGGAGATTAATACTAAATTCTGTCTTTATTTTGAGAAATTTACATAGAAAATTTGAAACCAATTTTTTCCCTTTAAAATTAGGTAAATTTTTTTATTATATTTGTATATATAAGTTATATTAAAAATATATTTTAAGAATTGTTAGAATGTTATATTGGATAATTTTCAATATTGTTCAAGGCAATTATAAAGCACTGTACAAAAGTTAGCTTTTTAAAAAATTATCTTTAATCCACATTTTTTTAAGAAGGTCAATAATGTGAGGTTACCACTCATATTTTTATTTTTTGCTTAAATTGAGCCCATTTATTTATTTGCATATATTCATTAGTATTTTTGTTAATTAATGGAGATTAATATTAATTTCTGTTTTTATTTTGAAATATTTACATAGAAAATTTGAAGCCAGTTTTTTCCCCTTTAAAATCAGGTAAATTCATTTAACATATTTGTATATATAAATCATAATAAAAATATATTTTAAGGATTTTTTAAAATATATTGGATAATTTTTAATATTATTTAATATAATTTATAAAGCACTTAATAAAAGATTATTGATTACACATCCAGTTATTATTTTTAAAAGACAAATAAGGGGAGGCTACTGCTCATATTGATTTTGTTTTTATTGATTTATTACTTAAATTGAGCTTATCTTTTTATTAACATATATCCACTAGTATTTTAATTAATAAATGGGGATTAATGCTAAATTTTGTCTTCATTTTAAAAAATCTAAATAGTTAATTTGAAACCATTTTTTTCCTCTTTAAAATCAGGTAAATTAATTTTCTTTTTAAGAGATATAGCATGAGTTTATAGTCAGTCTCATTTTAAGTATATAAACTGAATATAAAAAAAGAAAGCATGGTAAATTAACCTTCATAACCTATAAAATTCTCTACAAAAAGAAAATTGTGCTAGATTAATCAAAATTGAAATATTTTTTGAGTTATAAAGTAATAAACAAATAAAAATACATTCACAGTTAGATATTAATATTGATAAAAATCAAATCTCCCAGTCCAGTCTTAAAACAATATGATCTATACATGTAGATATGTACAAATTTTATAAGAAGTGCCTTATGATATAATATTTGGATTAGATGAATTCTAGATTTATTTCATAAAATAACTAGACTGGTGGTTTTTTTTTTTTTCATGTCAGTTTAGCTAGCCTTCCAATGTTTTATTGGTATATGAGTTTATAATTATTATTATCTAGAAGATAAAAGTTCCTGATTAATCTGGATTAGTCAGATGAATATTTATAATATTGTCTAATGAAAATAAAAATATGTTTGTAAAATGATGAGGTCTTGAAAAAATGTTATATTCTGTTGAAAGCTGAGCCTATGGTTAGTTTATTGCATATCTGTGCTAAGATAACCTTGCAAGTGAAGAGTCATTGGAGGTTTTTCCCTTTAATTGATTACTAATGGTGATGTATATTTTAGCATGATAAACTTATAATATGAATGTGCAATGAAAAATTGATAAAATTTGTTAAATAAAGATATCTGAATTGGGATCAGTTATTTATTTTTTAAAAAGAATTATAATTCTATTTTATAATGTTTGATATATATCATACTGGTTTAAGATTAGATTGGAGATTTGCTCTTATTTACTAACAGAAAAATTATTTCTCAAATGCATATGTATTGGTAAGCACTATGCCGGATGCACAGATTCCACATCCTCACAGATATAACATTGATGAAAAAGATATCAGACTGATTCTATTCATTAGATATATAGTTCATAGAAAACCATTCTTCAGGTAAGTTAGGTATTTAGAAATGATAGCCTAACTTTTTTTATAAATATCATAATTTGTGTACTAGGGTGCTCAAAGCTTGAATGTAAGCTAGGAGTTTAAATTTTTCTGTCCATCCACTAGAAATTATAGCTTAACTTTTCTTATAAAAGTCATGATTGTGTACTAGTGTGATCAAAGTTTGATTATATTGTCAATAAAATATAAAATATGTATATGATGTTAAAGCATTTAATGTAAATTGTAAAAACATCATATTGAATTGAATGATTACTATTCACATTAGAACATTCAATTAAAATATTTCTACATTATAAATTCTTAGTGGGAGAATTTAGATGCTGATCTGAGATTTGTACATTTTGCATGATCATATCTTTTTTTTGGTTTGGTTGTTTACTAGAGCTTAGACTATAATTTTAAGATCACTGTGAAATGATGTGATGGGTTACATATTTGCTTTCACACAAAAACTTTAAAAACATTCTTTAAGGAAGTTACAAAGTGTGAAATAGAAATATCTAATTTGGGTTTTGTAATGTGGATAGGAATTGGCCCTATTCATTATGTTTTTTTTTTTAGAATTTACATTAAAAGATTTGAAACCATACACATAAAATTATGTTTGATTGTGAATACATTCAAATTTAAAACCATTAGTACATGTTCATAGTATTTATAAGCAAAGTTGGGTTATCATTTATGGTGGTAAGATTTAGATATTCTAGCATGACTGTGAATGGAAGTTTTTTTATGAAATATATTAGTGCTGCTAGATGATTTGTTTGATTACATATATATGAAACTTGATTATCGTGCTGCAGAAACATATAACCAAATCATATCTTTTGATTTATCAATGTATTCAGGTCTTGAAGTTCATCATAACGTGACTATCCACTACTGTAAAAGTCTATGTCATTCTTATTATATGTATCTAATAATAGTTGGAGTAAATTGTGCCTTGTTTAATTCCAAAACTTGAATTTATATTCATGTGTAAGTGTCCATATACATACATATTATTACACTTTGATTTACAAATATTAAACTTTCTTCATTCACAACTTTGACCCCATTCTCTTAAGGTAAAACTATTACTACTATTCATTTATCAAGTTAAAGATTATCACATCATTCCTAGCCCAGATATAATTTTTAAACTCAATTAAAGATTAATATATCTGTTTTTAATTAGTTATAAGTACATGAAGCAATTAATCCAACCTCATCTTTCATTTTCCATGTATAATGGTTTTTAGATAAACTTAAAACTTGGACTCTACCACACATTTTTGTAAACATATGGATAAATACATCTGAAAAAGACAAGTGACTTCAACAATGTATTTTATGCTGAATCAGCTCTCTTTATCTACCCGTGTTCAATTTAAGAGTTCTGGATCAGTAGGAAGTATATCATGGAATGAAAGTTTTAAGTATATGTGTATATATTGAAACGATAACTTTCCAAGCCCTTATCGTTTCACCATCAAACCTAATGACACACTCATCTGTGCTAAGTTCGAACCTATTTAATGTTAATAATTTTAAAATTAGCTCATGTCTGTCTAAGCAGTATTATATATTTACGTGCGAACCAACGCTATAACTAGATAGGATTAGTAAAGTTATAGCATACCAAATACACTTAAGATGTCTAAAAATGTTTGTTCTATTATTTAAGTTAGAAGTAAATTCTTAATTTTGGTTGTTTAATATTGTAAATTCGTATGTGGATATATAATCTGTGCTATATATATAGAAGGAAGGCATGATTTTAAAATATGTAAAAACCGTTATCTAAAAATAATATTAAATGTTTCTTTAAAAATCTGTTAAAAGATTTCTTGTTTTAAATATATTTTAGGGAAAAAGTTTCTCGAAAATATATTTAAAAGTTATATCAAAATATATGTTTATATGTTATTTAAAAAAGTATGTTATCGGTAAAAATAAAATTAGTTCAAAATTTGTTAATTAAAATATCCTTAGATAAGATAAAGTTATTTTTTTTAAAAAAATCTAAATTGGGAATTGTTTGCAACGAAAAATCTTAACTATAATAATAGCTTAGGGAATGCTTCTAATATAAGTTATCTAAGATTTAAAAATCTGGATTATAAAATTGATAATATTTAATTAAATTCTTGAGTTAATGAGTCTTGAGGCGATAGATTTTCGATAATATAAGTGCTTGAGAAACCTATAAATACTCTGTATTTTTAAACAAAAAAACAGCCACATGTGTAGAGAAAATTGCAGCCAGTCTCCACGTTGTTTAATGTTTAATATGTCCTGCTAAAAGCGGGCATTTCTTTGCTGTTACTCCGTGGGGAGAATGGGGGTTTCTCTCGTTGCAATGCCTGAACCACCATCATGCCACTAGCAGAGACAAGCCTAACAGAATGGGAAATATGATGCCACCAGCTGCCCAATCAAACTCACCAAACCTACAGCCAAGAACTTGCAGTCCAGATAAATAATACCGGTACTGCTTTATTTTTAAACCGCAGAGCTCTGTGTAAATCTTTATATAAGTTAGCTAACTCTCTCTTTAAAATAATTGTAAACTAAGTGTAACCATAATTTAAATCCATTTAATATTTAAAATATGTAAATTGCTATCAAAATTTAATGTTGTTGGAAGTTAAAATTATCTGACTAATTTATATTTTTCTTTCATTTAAAAGTAAATTATTAGTGTCTAATTTAAAGTTATATCACTGCTGTTGTGTCTATATTTCTTTGCTTATTTTAATTAAATGCTTTACATATGCCAATATTTCGAAATAGCGAGCGCTTAATTTCATGCTTTTAAGAAAATATTTAAAAATCTTCATGTAATTTGTTTTGTAACTCTCTGCGCATTGTTTCGAATTCCTATTTTATAAAATAATAACGACTTGCCTTGCTCTCGTTATCATTTTTATTTATGATGATTTAATATATGAAATGTGGCTCTTTTAATCAACCATTTAAAACCTTGAACTTTATAGTTTTATTAAGAATTAAATTTAGCCTTGATCATAGTTATAAGTAAAGTCTTATGTCCATAGAAATATACTTTCCCTCTTTAAAGTATTTATTATCTATAAGTAACCTAATAGATCGAGCATGTCAAAGTAAAGATGTATTAATATTCCCTTTAGTAGCATAGCCATTTATTATCAGGCTACCCAAGAGTTGGCCCCAATGTGATAAAACTAATATGCTATTGTCTCGTATTTCATAGTATGAAATATAATATTCTTTGCTTGGCGGATGTGATATATTATTTTATTAAAATTCTCGTTTTGCTGCTATACATATGATACATATATTAAGATGGAGCCACGGGGCCGCCAGCACATTTCTTATAGGGTAGAGCAGTAGCGAAGCCTGAGCCAAGGCCAGGTTAGCACATAAGTTCTCCGCCATTCCTGAACACAATGTTCCTTTTCATGCAGCATTGCGATCGGTTACAGGGTACCAGCGTTGGTCGCAAGAACCCTGCAGTTATTCATCCATCCGCAGAGCGACTTTTCCTATTGTCATTTACCTATGCCATCTTGCATTGGTAAAATATTAGGCAGTCAACTCTCCCACCTTAACATAACACTTTCAGCATTCTGAAATTTTCTCTCGAAAGCCATGTTTCGGTTGATCGTTACTTGAGCTGGTTTATGCGCTCGTTGTTAAATATTATATTTGCAATAAATAATGAATTTTTAGAATGATCAAGGTTCAATATAATTATTTATATAACAGCCACAAATTTAATAGGATTTGGCGTAACTAGTTTTATAGACATAACATAGTGATTATTATGTATTAGTTGTAAAGCAATTCATAAGATGGGCATATGTTAAACTCATCTATGCAAATTTAATGATTACTCATGTAAAGCTATTTTGAATTCAGTATAAAAAGAGAATGTGTTCTCTTATCTACCCAATGTTTGCGTACATTCTACGCTGAAATGCTGTACATTATTGTCATTCCAATTGTAAATAAATGATATATATATATGAATTGTAAATAAATATATAATTAATTTAGTGTATTTCATTCTCTGTCTTGTTATTGATCTAATTCCATCCGATTCTAATTATTATTTATAATCTATATATGTGAAAACTATGCCTTAATAATCCTTTAAATTAGTGATATATTTTAGACAATTAAGAACCCATCTTTTATTTATCAGAGTCTTACTGCATCTCCCTGACTTATGTTGGCCGTGAATAAAGGAGTATACTACGTGTAATTTCAAAGTGGTCATTTGTAGGGTCTTGAGTCTTGGAGTACTGGCTGATGAGTTGAAGTGTGGTTGGACTCGGGGATGTTACAGTCCTAGTCTGGTCAGCTTCGATCTCTTGCTTGGATTCTGAATTCTGTTATGCGAATGTACAAACATGACCGTTACAATATATGTGATTTTAAATCTATTAATGCAAATATATATATTCGCATATTGTGAATAAAAAATAGAGCTTTGAAAAATTGAAGTTGATTAATGTTATATATAATGAGAGAATGAGTGGTCTTGATTTTCTTGCTGGAAGATAATCATATTATGGTAGATTTCAAGTCTCAAGAAGCACATTGATAAATTGAGAGATTTGATTGATTATAAAAATATATATGTATTGTAAGCTACGTTTATGTATTCTGAACTTGATTTGAATGTCTAGTTGAATCATTAACTTGAGTGAGATACATTTCCATGATGTGTATATATTTAAATATATTCTGCATTTTTCTTTTTTTTAACTATGCTCTTAGATTCCTACACATTGTAGTACATATAATCTAATATTGCTTTAAAACATTGACCAACTTTACATTAGTTGTTTAAGATTTCTCATTTTCTTTATTATTATGTATATCATTATTATCAACTTGTTGCTAGTGTTATAGGTTTTTAAAACTTATTGTAAATGTATTACATTTTATTAGTAAATTACACTTGTGGTATAGTGGATGCCCTGCTCATAATATAGAGTTTTTAGTTCTGAAGAAAGTTGGAAATTTTTCAAGTTGTTAAATAGATCTAATTAAGGCCAGGATTCTTTTTATAAAGTTGACTTGTAGTTATCTCAACTAGCTAACTAGTGATAAATGGGTGTTGATCTATTTTTAGTTGAAAGGAAAAGTAAGGAAGAAATACTCCTAAAAATCTTCATTATCTGGGAATTTCTCAACTTATTTAACAATAGCTAATTCTGCAGCATTTCTTAATTTTTGTGGAGAGGTGTGGGAGATTGTTTTGTCCTACTTCTGATTGCTACTTTTTTTTTTAACATTTAGTTTATAAAAAATATAAGTATTTGTAATATTTTATATTTAATTCATTTTGTGGAGACTTAATGATTATTTTTTTTAATAAAATGTACTAATTTTTGAAATTATCATTATTCTTTTTAGGCAATTAGAGATGGAGTTATTGAAGCAGGTTTAGATCATGAGAAAGGTTATATGCAATCCAAAGAGAACATTGATGTTTACTGCACAGAAGAACCACAGACAGCCTTCCACCAACGCATTAGCTTTTGTTTAGATATTCATAACCAATCTGTTAAGGTAAGTAGATATTGGCTTATATGTGTTTCACAAATTGTTGAGATACAGGAAAACTATATAAGCTAAACAAAACATATATAACTTTATGAATATTCTTCTGAAATTATAGAAGTTGCACATTGCAAGATCAAGTGAGTATGATGGGTATTCAATAATTCTTGAGTTTATTTTCTTTAGAAAGTTTAATGTTATTGCAGCACTATGAGAAGGCACATTGTTGTGATGAAACATTACAGGCTTAAGAAAATTTTAGGCAGACAATATTATATAGAATGTTGTGATAGTAATTTGCTCTTTTGGCTTAATAGCTTTTACCAATCTTATGCTTATGAAGAAACAGAGTATTTTACTGTATTACTTCGAATATAAGACACACTTTCCCCACAAATTTTGGATCACTCAAAAGAGAGTGCATCTTAAATTCAAAACGAAAAATTTTAACATCTTATTTCTGTGGATCTTTGCTTTATGCTGTACATGTACATAGTATT
The DNA here is from genome assembly GCA_028023455.1 of Epiperipatus broadwayi. Taxonomy (NCBI): domain Eukaryota; kingdom Metazoa; phylum Onychophora; class Udeonychophora; order Euonychophora; family Peripatidae; genus Epiperipatus; species Epiperipatus broadwayi. Next base: position 167,065 of record JAQFVV010012548.1, read on the forward strand.
ATGATCATCACTTGGGTAGAATAGCATGTTAAATTGTTTTTAATCAATGTTTTTTGGATTAATTTTTTAAATAACTTTAACTTTTTCTCATACCCCACTAATTTTAACATTATTTAGCTGACTTTACTGTTAATTTATTTAGAAAACTTTACCAAATAACATTTAAATTTTTTTTACAACTAACAAATCAATATAACAATGAGATAACAATCTGCCTTCCAAGGTGCTGATTGGTTGTTTGTTGATCTCTACACAAGAGAGTGCCTGTCAAAATTTTGACAGTTCCAATAGCTTCATTTTGATTTTTAAAGTGAAAACATATGTTTTAGAATCTTTTAACATTATTTTGCCGATGTTTCATTTTGATTTCTAAAGTGAAAATGTATGTTTTATAATATTTTAACGTTATTTTGCCTATGCCGATATTTCTGTTTTGACTTTTAAAGTGAAAACATATGTTTTAGTCTTTTAACATTATTTTGCCAATTTTATCGTTATTTTATCAAGAAAGCTTTACCGAATAATCTTTAGAATGTTTTTACAACTAAAAAATTAATATAACAATGAGATAAGAGCTTCCTTCCAAGGCACTGATTGGTTATTATTCTCTACACAAGAGAGTGCCTGGCAAAGTTATGACAGTTCCTATAGATTCCTTTTGAATTTTAAAGTGAAAAAAATGTTTTAGAATCTTTTTTACATATTTATTTTTTTCCGAAAATACTTGTAAAAATATAAATTATTTTAGAAAAATGATTCAGATTTTAATAGAAAAATATGTTTTTACATGAAAGCAAATTGTCAAAAAAATTTTAACGTTCGGCTGCAATTTAAATAGCTTGAGGATGATGTACTCTGATGAAGATGAGAATTCAAGTTCTAAAAGTGAAGATATAGAAAGTGAAAGTACCATATATCTGAAGAAGATTCACAATAAATTAGTGAGTTTTTTGCATTTATATTAGTTTTCCATTTATATACATATTGCATATATACATCTTAAATTCGGGGATTAATTTTTTCCCCAATTTTTCAAGCCTAAAATCTACTGAGTCTTAATTCAAGTGCCTCTTATATTTGAAGTAATACAGTACTTTTTTCCATCAAATGCTGGCTTTCCACAGTGGTCGGCATTGGATCGTCTTCAAACACCTATATACTACTTTCTTGATGTATCAGCACATCATAAAAAGATTATAGGTGTCTTTAAATAATTGTGAAGGTTGTTAAGTTTCTCTGTTAATTAGTGTGAAACCCAACATAAAATAATTTTTTTAAACTTGAATTATTCATGAAGGATTTTATATACTACTGTGGATCCATTAACAAGGGTAGTATCTATTATTTGATAGATGCAATGTTTGTTGTCTATTATTATTATACAGACTACATTTTTTGAACTAACTGCTATAGTAAGCCTTCCCATATGTGTATCATTGTGAATCAAATTACATTCTTTGCAAAATTTTCTAAATCACATAAAAACAATTGCCTGTAATGATGCTTTATCCAAATGTTGATCAGTGTAACTGCTGTATATATTCTTTTTTAGATAAGTTGACTTTAAAATTATAAAAAAAAATCATAGTGCCATAATGCTCTTTTTCCAACATTATGACTCGTAATGATGAAGCATACTCCACATTTACCAAAACATTAATAGCAGAGTTCAACTACTGTTCATAAATTCAATGTTTTGAACTTAATGCATTCATAATTAATAATTCATGTAGTCACTGGTTTTGCCATATCTCAATAATTTCAGTGCGATACTCATATATGCACTTAAATTTTTAAAATATGTCAATGGCAAATTCTGAGAATTCTTTCAATAATTTACATTTATTTATTTTACTTACATATAAATTAAAAGTTTATTTCTAAAAAAAACAACCATTCTATTGTTTAATCACAAATACTAATTAAAATTTAATGTGCTTTGATACAATTACTTTTATTAAATTTTTTTTTAAAAAAAAAAATTAATATAAAATTAAGTGAATTAAAAATAAAATTAAATAAAAAACGATGTTAGAAATATCTTTTTATTAACACAAACTATTAAAAGTCTGAACATATTATTTATTAAAAATGTTTTTTCTTATTTATTTTTTTACAAATTGTTGAAGATGTTTTTAGACAACTTCAGTCTAATTTGCTTATATAGAATATTTACTATGAATATTGATATTTTTAACATTTTAATTTAATTTGTAACTATATAAGTAATAATATTAATTGTACACTTGCTTCTCTAGGCCATCCACTTTAATTGAATTGTCAGATTAAGAGATTATAATACTAATTCAGCAATATACTTTTTATTTATTTATTTTAATTATTTATTTATTATTTTATACTACAGGAAACTTAAAAAACAAATATTAAATATAAATTATAATTATTAATTTTAATGAGAATTGTATATATTAATATTTTCCATATTTTAATTTTTTATATCTTTATTATGAACATTTATTCATTTTTTTTACCCTTTTTTATTAATTGACCATATTAAACAATGATATTGAAACATAGTATGAAATGAAAGGGTGATGTGTACTAATGGGAAATATTATCATCATCATTCTGTGATCAATGAAGTTAATGTAGTGAAGAAGAGCAGAAAGTCTGCACTGGAATAAAATAAGTAGTTATATTAATAATAAGCTAAATCATCTGCATTAAACAAGAATAATCAACAGTCATCATTTGTGACTGAATTTAAAAGAGATATATTATAAAATCTAGGTTCATTATTTAGCCACTGCCAAACTTAAGTCAAAATGTAAAACTGTCATCTGGATGCACATACTTAAATGTTAAATATTATAAAAAAATAATGTTAGAATCCTAATACATGCTAATTATCATCAATGCTCTGACTTTATGGTACCAAGAAGTGTACAGGCTAACTATAAACTAATTTCTAATATGTAAATAAAGTGCAGTGAATTGAACTTTGTGCCATCCAGAGAACCACCTGAATATCCAAACACAAACATCCCCACATACAAATACATTAACTGCTGTTGTTCTACAAGTAGATCAGGATCAAAAGTCTCTAGTGACCGTGACAGTGAATAAGAGTAAATATAAATATATACACTTAATCTACTTTATATTAAATTAATTTTACTGGGATCATTTACAAATTCCTTGATGCACTATGCTTAAATGAAATCATGTCACACATACTGTGCCAAATCATAGAACAGATGGCTGGAGGAAAAAAGACATTATGACTACTACTTTTTTAAACAATTATTTAATGAAATTAACTAATAAATAATTAAAAAAATTAAGAAAAGATATGATGATATAACAATTTCATGTTTAACACATATACTTTCATACATTGTGTTTCTCAAAAAATAAGACCTAATATGATTTTTCAGGTTGCTTGCAATATAAGCCCTGGTTAAGATTGTCAGCAAGATGGACGAATTTCGTTTGCCTGTTGAAACACACGATGCACTTAAAGAATTATAAAGTGATGAATGCATAAATAAATATTATTATTTACATTAACCCTAGAGGTTCCTATGATTGCATTTTATACGCATGTGCTTGAGGCTACAGCCTTAATGAATATTACTTACGTAATCAATGTGCGTTTAAATAAATTTATAATTAACCCTTTAAATAAATGATAGTATAAATTATAATTTCCTGTCAAGCATTTTCAACAAATATAATTCTACGTGCATAGAGAAATAATATCCTTTCAGCCAAATCTTGGACATAAAGTAACCAATTTATTGACATAATGAATGATTTAACAAACTTTTAATATTTTACTTACCATAAGCTAGTATATCAGATAATTTTTTTTATGTAATTTTAGGTACTTATTTCTTTATATTTAATACATAGGTTTAGATTGCTTGATTTAATTTTAACATTTGTTGTGATAGTTTTTAAATATTCAAAATAAAAGAAAAAATCAGTTTGGTTTTTTAAATGTGTTTTTTTTCTCCTAAAAGACTTTAAATAATGGAAGTGATTTTAATAAGTAATGTTTAGTTTAAGTTAAATCACTCTTTCTCCTGAAAAAAAGTTAAAAAAAAAAGAATATGCGAGTGGGATGTTTATGAGTAATTTGGAAAATGTTTACAGTGTGCGCACTTGATGGATATGGTTGTATCTTATATGAATTTTCATAATTCAATATGCCATGTATTTTATAAGTTGTACTTAATGCAAGTGAGAAATACAAACATTCTCTGAATTTTTGTGCTTGCATTTTTTTGTTGCTTTTGTGTAGGTAATCATTTTTAAATTTATCTTGGAAGTCTTCACTTAACACTTGATTTAATGGTAGATTTAAATGAAATAATATTTTGATTCCAGACAAGATGAGTGCAGAAGGAAAGAACTATTCCATTGAGTACAAAAGAGGAATCATGGCGGACTTCTGGAGCAATAATCTTGCAGCTTTCTGTAAAGAAAAATACTTGAATAAATGTATATAATATAAATATCCTAGTACATATTGCTAGCTGAAAATTCAAGTATTCACAGAAGGGCATTGCTGAAGAAAACATTTGGCAGGTTGATTTGACATTTTGAATAAATGTATATTTTTGTACTTGAATAAATGTGGATTTCCATACATGAAAAAAATAATGCAAATTAATGTAAGATCTGGTCTTATTTTCAGCAAAATACCGTAGCAAATAAGATTAACCTGTTGATTCTAAAAAATCTAATGAATTATCATTTACTTTCATTATTTCTTTTTAAATAACTAAGAGATGAGAAAATTTTAAATGAACTAAAATCTTTCTCTTTTCTTGTGGAAATGGGAATGTCCTATACAATTACATTTTGGAGGGAAAATAAGATTAAGGGGGAAAAAAATGTTTCAACAACAACAAAACTTAAATCAAAATTTAACAAAGGGGATTTCAAAAATATTAAACCAAAATTATAAATTATTACTTGCATTAAAAAATTATTTGTAAATATAAATGTGCATACTACAATACCTTATATTACCATAGTTTCATTTTTTTTTTTTTAGTTCTTTGGTTATTATAATTTTTAGTTTCTTTCCTGTTAGTTTTCTTTTCTATAGGTTTCAAGTATCGAAGGTAGTTATGATTTACGCCACATGTGGGCACGGGGTGACGCTACAGTACCATCAACAAATGGTAAGAAGCCTGCAAGTGATAAATGAAATTTTCAAAAATGGCTGAAATCGTCGATGGGAAAAAAAAAAATCACACTAAAATCATTGATAAAAAAAAAAACACTAAAATCACAAAAAAATGCCTGAGGCAATCAAACAAATATATCGAAAGTACAAATTAAAAATAAATAAATTAAAAAATGGAAAAAAAAAACACTCAAATCATAAAAAACAAATACATCGAACATACAAATTATAAAAAAAAAAAAGAAGAAAATACCATAAAATTCAAATTAAAAAAAAACAGATATCGGTGAAAATACACCCCTCCCTCAAATCAACATTTCGTCACTTCTGAGGCAATGTATATCAAACAAATACATCGGGGAAAAAAAAAAAAGTACAAGAAAGTGCTATAAAATTCAAATTAAAAAAACAGAAATAGTTGAATATAGAAAACAAACAACAAATAGACAAATTAAAATGTCTAAATCAAAAGAACAATGGAGGAACGTGGGAAAATCGAAATGGACAAATTGAAATGACTAAATTGCACAAATCATCGATGGAGCCAAAAATAAATAAAAAAATCATCTCAAATCATCGATGGAACAATAGATAATAAAATCCCCTCAAATCATCAATGGGAAAAAAAAAAAAGCCCTGAAACAAGGCAAACATATAAATGACACCCCCCAATAAAGAATTTCTAACCAAAAGTAGTTGAAACGGACAAATTGAAATGACTAAATCACACAAATCCTTCTAATATAAAAAAAAAAAAAAAAAAATCAAGAAAAGGCCTTGAAATTCGAATTAGAGCAAAAATAGTAAAACTATAATGTAAATGTTTAAAAAAGTAAGGAACCTCACTTACTGATAATGGAGGATGGAGTAGTTTTCAAAAAAATATACTAAATTTCATCAGTTTAAATAAAGAAATAAAAGACTTTCAAAAATATATACTAAATTTCATCAGTTTAAATAAAGAAATAAAAGACTTTCTAAAAAGCAATAAGGACATTACACCAGAGAGGTTCTAATTGTCTCCCAAACTTTATTAAATTAATTTTTTCCTCTGCTTTCAAATTATGTAAAAGCATTAAAAATAAGTAATTTTTAAAAAGATTCTAAAGCATTAATTAATATATATTAAAAGGCAATAGTAAATGTACACGGAAACTTATATTTATCAAATTAATTATATTCTGCTTTCAAATTATGGAAAAGCATTTAAATATTTTAAAAATAGATTTAAAGAAATCTTAAACTAAAATTCTTACCCAATTTTTTGCAAGGCTGACTTGTAGCATGTTTTTTCAGTCTTCTTGCAGGAGTAAGTAATAACGTTCAAATTTTCCCGATTCATGGAGAAGTTTTTTTTCAAACAGATTTAATTTAGCACACTTAAGTAGTAACATCCTTATTTGGTTTTAAAAAATGAAACAAAGATAGTACAAATTAACCAGCAGACTTTTTTACAGAATTAAATCCGTACATATTTATCAATTAAAGATTTAAAAAGAAAATCTACTTACAATTCTATACATTACATGTCACAGTTTAGTTCACAAAAATGTAGACAAAAAGAAAGTTGAAATTTTTAGACTTCGATGCAAAATCATTGGTAGTAACAAATTAACTAAACAAAAAATAAAAATAATCTCAACAACTTCTATTTGTAGCAGTACAAATTATTAAATATGTCATAATAAAAATAAACAGATATTTTAAGGCTCACTAAAATAATTTTACGTATTTGTGTTATATATATCAAGGCTTGCTAAAATAATTTTACATATTTGTGTTATATATATGTATAGCATTAAAATTAACTAAACAAAAAATAAAAATAATCTCAACAACTTCTATTTGTAGCAGTACAAATTATTAAATATGTCATAATAAAAATAAACAGATATTTTAAGGCTCGCTAAAATAATTTTACGTATTTGTGTTATATATATTAAGGCTCGCTAACATAATTTTACGTATTTGCGTTATATATATATTGAGGCTCGCTAAAATAATTTTACGTGTTTGCGTTATATATATCAATAGCCTTAAAATATCTGTTTATTTTTAGTATGACATATTTAATAGTAATATTAGCGAAAATTTGAGTATTCATTTATAATTTATCTTTAAAGCGCATGTGCATTGGCTTAATCGCTAATATTACTATTACATAAAAAACATAGCACTATATAAAATAATTTCTCATTATGACATTTAATAATTTGTACTGCTACAAATAGAAGTTGTTGACATTATTTTTATTTTTTGTTTAGTTAATTTTAAGGCTATACATATATATAACGCAAATACGTAAAATTATTTTAGCGAGCCTTAAAATATCTGCTTATTTTTATTATGACATATTTAATAATTTGGTAAAGGTTTACTTTAGCGACCAGGGCATATTCGCCATCTAGTTTTTAAAATTAGAACTAAAATCTTACGTATCTGCTCCTATATTACAATTACAGTAAATATTTATTAATTAAAATGTAAAAGATAATAAAAAAAAATCATTTACCTTTTTAAGCACAATTATGCCCTATGCATAGTAGGAAGTTGGAGAAAAAGGCGACAGTGCTATATCTACTGCTGAAGGCAAATTCTTGGAGGTACGATGAAAATAAAACCCTGCTGGTACCAGATTGGAATTTCAGCTTACGCTTGGCCCTCATCCACATATTCTCAATATTCTGGGTCTGTATGTCTTGGTCTTTGGGATTCATGAAGTTGTCCTGGTGGACAACAACCGAATGCATGTACACCCCATTGCTAAGTCTGCTGATATTATTGTATGCAGCCCAGTCATCTGAAATTATGCGAGTCCCTGGTAAAATGTACCGCTGGATTAGGGCCTCCAATGTGCCAGCCGTTTTATCCGCAACTTCTGCCAAGAAAAACTTCCTTGACCCTCTTTCAATACCACCAAAGACCCAATGCCCTCTATGTATAGTCCCCCTGTGGTATTTTCTGTGGAAATAATACATTTCATCGATTTGGACAACTAATGGCTCCCCATTGTCATCCATTCCGCCGAGAACCATCGAGATAGTTTAAATTGTTAAGTTATAAATGTCGATAGTTTGAATTCTTAAGTTTCAAATAATTTAAACTAATTATTTTAATTAAACTAGTGTAATTATTTCAACTTCTTTAAAATGGTAAATATTTTTTTTATTATCTTTTACATTTTAATAAATTTTAATGTAATTGTAATATAGTAGTATGCGTAAGATTTTCGAATAATAATTTACTTCTAATTTTGAAAACTAGAGGGCGAACATGATTTTTACGCTGTGGTCGCTAAAGTAAACCTTTACCAATAATTTGTACTGCTACAAATAGAAGTTGTTGAGATTATTTTTATTTTTTGTTTAGTTAATTTGTTACTATCAATGATTTTGCATCAAAGTCTAAAAATTTCAACTTTCTTTTTGTCTATTTTTTTTTTGTGGAACTAAACTGTGACGTGTAATGTGTAAGTAGATTCTCTTTTTAAATCTTTAATTGATAAATATGAACGGATTTAATTCTGTAAAAAAGTCTGCTGGCTAAAATTGTACTATCTTTGTTTTATTTTTTTAAAGCAAATAAGGACCGTTACTAAATCTGTTGTTATTACTTAAGTGTGTTAAATTAAATCTGTTTGAAAAAAAGCTTCATGAGGCGGGAAAATTTGAACGTTATTACTTACGGGCTTCTGTAAGAAGACTGAAAAAACGTGCTAGAAGTCAGCCTTGAAAAAAATTGGGTAATAATTTTTTTTGAAGATTTCTTTAAATCTATTTTTAAAATATTTAAATGCTTTTCCATAATTTGAAAGCAGAATATAATTAATTTGATAAATATAAGTTCCCGTGTACATTTATTATTGCCTTTTAATATATATTAATTAATGCTTTAGAATCTTTTGAAAAGTACTTATTTTTGATGCTTTTACATAATTTGAAAGCAGAGAAAAAAATAATTTGATAAAGTTTTGGGAGACAATTAGAACCTCTCTGGTGTAATGTCCTTATTGCTTTTTAGAAAGTCTTTTATTTCTTTATTTAAACTGATGAAATTTAGTATATTTTTTTGAAAACTACTCTATCCTCCATTATCAGTAAGTCAGGTTCCTTACTTTTTTAGACATTTACATTATAGTTTTGCTATTTTTGCTTTAATTCGAATTTCATGGCCTTTTCTTGATTTTTTTTTTTTAATTTTTTATATTAGAAGGATTTGTATGATTTAGTCATTTCAATTTGTGCATTTTAACTACTTTTGGTTTGAAATTCTTTATTGGGGTGGGGGGGTGGAGTGTCATTTATACGTTTGCCTTATTTCAGGACTTTTTTTTTTTAATTTTTCCATCGCTGATTTGAGGGGATTTTATTATTTATTGTTCCATCGATGATTTGAGGTGATTTTTTATTTATTTTTGGTTCCATCGTTGATTTGTGCGATTTAGTCATTTCAATTTATCCATTTCGATTTTCCCGCATTCCTCCATTGTTCTTTTGATTTAGTGATTTGTTGTTTGTTTTCTATTTTCAACCATTTCTGTTTTTTAATTTGAATTTTATAGCACTTTGTTATGCTTTTTTTTATATTTTCAATGTATTTGTTTGATATACACTGCCTCAGAAGTGACGAATTGTTGATTTGAGGGCGGGTCGTATTTTCACCGACATCTGGTTTTTTTAATTTGAATTTTATGGTATTTTCTTTTTTTATATATAATTTGTACGTTCGATGTATTTATTTGTTTGCTTTGGGCATTTGTTTTTTATGACTTGAGTGCTTTTTTTCCATTTTTTAATTTTTTTTTTTTTTAATTTGTACTTTCGATATATTTGTTTGATTGCCTTGGGCATTTTAAATGATTTTAGTGTTTTTTTCCATCGATGATTTTAGTGTGATTTTTTAATTATTTTTTTTTCCATCTGACGATTTTAGTGTGATTTTTTTAATTTTTTTTTCCCATCGACAATTTCAGCCATTTTTGAAAATTTTATTTATCACTTGCAGGCTTCTTACCGGTTGTTGATGGTACTGCAGCGTCACCCGTGGCCACATGTGGCGTAAATCATAACTAACATATCGAGTTTAAATAATTCTTTTTTTTCTTTCTAGAAGTTCTGTTTACTTTTCCTTTTGTAGGTTCCAAAATTCCATATTGAACAACTTTTACATTGACACAGATTTTCAGGATAGATAGATGCAGTTAGATTTATCTATTTTACAATATAATAATTTTCATATTAGTACAGGCTCAATTTATCCATTTTTTAACAATAATTTTCAGGCCAAGTTAATACAGACTGAGACTATTATACTTTTGGATGGAATTACAAAGTTTGTTGCAGATTTCTCTCAGGGATATTATCCTACATTTTTTCTAGGGAACAGTCTATATGGTTAGCTTTGATTATGCTTAGCTCTTAGATAAAATTTAGCATATGGTTTTCTTCAAATCCATTTCAAAAATCATTTGATTAGTTTTACTTCAGACTGCAATATTATTTCTCACAGTTCTCTTACTGCTCTTCTCTTAACAGTTGGATAAAAACAATTGCTTGCTATGTGCTTTCTTCTATTTTCTTTAGCAGCATTCAACTTCCTTCTGCTCTAATTTTATTATTCTTTTTTTTTGTTTGTTTTTTCATTTCTCTTAGCATCTGACAAGTCTGAGTTGACATAGTCTTCCTATTTTTTTGGGTTCTTTCAGTTGATTGTTGATCTATGCACAGTATGTTTTTGTATATTAAACACTTATAATAATCCTAAAACAACAACAAAAAATATGTACTAATTAATTTTTTTTTCTTTGCTTTCTTCCTGTAAAATTGAGCAATTTCTTGTTTGTTTTTTTTTTAAGTAATGACAATCACAATAAATGATTTAATTATATATTTTTTAGTTGTTATTTTGCAGAGAAAAGTGAAAATCAAGAATAGCTGTTAATGCTTTTGTTAATTAGATTATTCATTCATCAGAATTGACTAAGCTGTGTGCATGTTTGTAAATATGTGTGTCCTGAACATTAAATAGAAAATATTTTTTAAATAAATTGTTCTCATTTTAAAATATCAAAGTTTGGCAGATGGTCATGAAAATTTGAGGCATCTTCTCATAAGTTTATTCTCTCTTCTTACTTCTAGTTTTTTCTAGCAGATTTCTCCTATTTCTCTTCTTGTAAGTATAATTAATTTCTTTTTAGCTTCTCTTATTTTGTTATTAAAATATTTTTTTTTCTTTATTCTTTTCAGTATCTACTTTTCTAAATTATTCTTTCTACTTGTTGATCTTTCAGATTCTCTTTTCTAAATTATTTACTGGGTTTTCCTATCTTTTTTAAATTGTTTCTGTATCTGGATTTATGTAAAGTGTACTCATTCCAGATATCAAAATGATCTAAAACTATTGTTTAATGTCATAAAAAAACAATATTATTATCTGTATTATGAATACATTTAGTTTTAACTTTATGAAGAAGAAATTGGCTAAAAGTTTTATAATTTTTTTAAGATTGATTTATTACAAATTTTCTCAAAATTTATATTAAATAAAAAAAAAAAACAACTGAAAAATTGATTTATAAGCTTGACTATAAGTTTACATTAGCTTAGTTTTTTTCTTTCAGTCTAAAAATAATTAGTTGCTGACAATTTTTATTTTAATTTAAATAAATATATATGTGAATTGTTTGTTATCATATACATTATATATTTTTAGATATATCACATATGTAGGAACATGCAGGAAATCAATCATGAAAAGATAGATGAGTAGATATATACAGTATTGAAAACAATATTTGGTTATGCTTGATCTCCAAAATTATTTAACAGTGTTTCATTAAAATGTCAGTTATTTTACAGGTCAGGAATAATTTTACTTCGAAGGAGAGTTTTTATTATAAATTTATATAAAGTTAAAAAAAAATCATACACTTAACCTTTTTCTTTGGAATCCAATTAATTTTGCCTGGAAAATGATAATGTAATATTATTGGAAATTAAGTGACCAATCTTGGACCCCATACATAGTTGCAATAAGAAACAGAATTCTTAGTATTACTATTCATCTACCGAGTTTTCTCTACATGAATGGTTTTTTTTATCTATAGTTGTCTATAGAAAAACAAAATGTTTAGTATGAAAATTTCACTGTCGCTATATATATAAAAACATATATTCACACAAAAGTTTTTTAAAAATAAAATTTAACACAGATTAGTGAGTTACACTTTATTAAAAATTAAATAAATAAAAATACTGGTATATATTTAGTTGCATATGGGAAAATTGTGTGCTTATATAATAGTGTGAATATGGACACACCCAAATATATAAATACTGATAGACTTACTTAAATATAAAGATAAATCTTGTATAGCTATATCTCTAGATAAGTTTTATTTTGTTCAAATCTATAGGCATTAAAGTCAAAAACAGGCAGGGCAGGATGAATAAAAGATGAATTAGGAATGGAAAATAATTAAATAATAAGAAATAAGAAGTAATTGAGTTTATTGTGCTTTATAAGGATTTTGAAGAGTGGAAATGCTTAACTTGATTAATAGAATTTTTGGACATATAGTCCTTATCCTTGTACATAAACTAGAGTTATTTTACTTATCATTGGAAAGAAATAATTTACATATAGACATTATCCTTTGAGCAAAGATTTTGTCATGATCAGATTATTTAAATAATAGGGCAAAAATAAGTATATGAAAAATATGATAGAAGATAATAAAACCTCCACTCTTTTCTTGCCACTCTTTCTAGTTGGCTTTCTCAATTCCATATAAAGCTGTGTTTCAGATAAACAGTTGAATAATGCTCTTTCTTAGATTTATTTTGATTCATTTTTTACATAATCATTCTATTCATATTAAAAGTTTGTTTATTCATTATAATTTTTACCCTAATTTTTTTATTGTTACTTCTATTTACAGTTAATCAAATTACCAAATATTTAGCATGTATTTTCTTTCTGAGTTTTTTTATAAATTACTTTAGCCTTGCATAAAGTATTTAATTTGCTTATAATATCAAAAACATTTAATTAATAGCTTATTTAAATGAAACAGGAAACAGAAAGCATTTTTACCTTTTAAAATATATATGTGTCTATACACATATTTTTGATCAATGTCTCTTCATTCAATCCATACCTTTTTCATAATTTTTCACAAAAACCCCAATTTACTGTATCAAATGCTTTTTCAAATTCTGTAAAACACATGTTAGGCTCTTCTTGATTACAGTTCTTAACAATAACTTTTATCACTTTAATTGAATTTCTTATTCCTCTAGCCATTTTTAAACCAGGCTATGTATATAATTAAATATGTATATATAATTTTATTGATAAACTTTATTTTAAAAGGTGAATCTTTCTCTTTCTAAATGAATAAATATGAGAATATTTTGTTGAATATCTTTCAACTTGTAAATAAATATTTCTTGTTTTTTACAGTATATTTATTAAATATTTGAAAATGTTTATTTACGCAATGAAGATTAAAAAAAAAAAAAATATCATCATGAACTTTTGTAATTACTATTTTCCAAAAAAAAAAAAAAAAAAGAGGCAGGAAGAATAAGAATAAAAAAAAAGAGAGAGAGAGAAAAGGAAAAAAACCCCAGAAATGTTTAACTGTTTTTATTATAAATGTGAATGTTTTAAACTTTAATTGGTTTTTACATTAAAATAAATTTAACTTCAGAGGTATATATAATTTAGTGTTATTTATTTTCTGAGTATGTGCATTTATATATTTTTATATGGAAATCATATAACTGTAAATTGATTTTTCAGATTTTTTTTTTTCTATTATTGCATTAATTGATGAATGTTATTCAAGTATCTACTAATTCTCAATATTGATTATTTTCATGCAGATTTTTTTCCTTTCAAATCACTAACTTTCACCCATAGTTAGTTAACAATTGTGGTAAAATTTCTAGAAAATACTTTGCTGTATCATCATTAAACTTTTAAACATATCCAACAGCTATATTCTTTTTATAGATGAGAATAAAACCATTAATGAGCAATAATTGTAAAATTGTTCAGCGACATAAATTCTAAAAATAAATACAATGAAATTTGGATTGTTTTTCACACTTTCTTAAAAAAATATTTAAAAATGACAATTTGCAAATAGACATGAATATTTATTTTTATGAATTTGTTAAAATAATAATGCAATGAAATTGTCTCTTACTGTACATATTAATTTTTTCCCCTAATTTTGTTAAAAATTGATAAAATTAGCAAATTTTGACCACTGTGATCAAAATATATTGAGTAAAATATATTTCAGTTTTTAAATATAATAATTAATATTATTAATCAATTTCAATTGCTTTGTTTTGATTTGTTTTTAGAAAAAAGATAGCTAATTATTTATAATTAAATACTTATAGAGATTTCAACTGGAATTAGAATAAGGCCATCCTTTCTTCATTGTATGGATAATGTTCTCAATCATTAACCCTGTAGCTTGGTTTCCATATCTACATGAATAAATAGCTGTTAAAACCTGTTTCTGAAACAAATAAATACAGTAAACATAATTTGACTAAATCTATTGATGAAATTTCAATAATGTTTGGAAAATCAAATCTAGTTATCTTTATAGGATCTGGGAGAAAGGAGAGATAATTGGGGTCCTTGCAAGATGTTTTTTTTTTTTTTTTTACATTTGAAGACATTATAATAGATTTTGTTCATAAAGATACAGAATCAAATTTTAAGAATCTTTATTGTACTTATATATGTTTGTCGTATTCATAATAAATTTATATTAAAATTACAGCAAAATATAAATTAAATATGGTAATTATTAGATATGGCAAATTTATTTATTTTTTTCACTTATAATATGTATGTAAATGTTTCAAACATTTATTCAGAAAAGGTACTATAGTTTTAAAAATTATTTTATTTGCTTAACATGTTTTTGACAATTTTTTTAATATTCCTAATGTTAGAGTTCTATTGAATCAGTTTAATATATCATTAGATATCATGCCTTATGCAATTTTATCAAATGTTCCATTTTCTTGATAATGGGACACAATTCTTTTTTTATTTACTGCATAGGGATCTTTTGCAATGATCGTATCTTTAACAATACATTTTTTATTTGATGTTTTTGCACAAACTATTTTAACGCATGGCAGATTCATGTTTATGCTCCAAAAATATCAATCTGTACTCATCATTCTTTTTTGTTTTTTTGCCCCATTATATAAATATCTATGCTGAGTGACTAGTAAATATATTTGCTCATGATTCCTCATAATATTTAGCCTTGTACAAAGGGTCATTGCATTCAATTTTATAAACTGCTTGTTGGGCCAGCTCTAAAGGCAATTTATCCCTAGCATTATTTAATAACTTATTCAGTGAGAGAGGGATTCTTAAACTCATGTGTCATTGAATATATTTTTTAATCTTTGAGATAATTTGGGTATGTATGGTAAACTGGCTCATTTTTTGGAATCTATTTGTCCAAGATGGATTATTTATTTTAATATAAAACCTTTCAATAGTTCTGATCAGTTTATTATAATTATATCCAAAGTTTACAGGATCTTTAATATACACATCAATATTATTTTTGCAATTGGCCTCCTGTTTACATAATTTATTTCTGTATAAAACGCTTTTTAGGCCTACCAATTTATGTGTCATTGGGGTTCGTGAATTTGGGTGGATAGCACCTCAGGTTCCCAAGAGCTTTAGAATCATCCTATAATCCAAGGTGTTTTTAATTTTTTTTTCACTTAATAAAATTGTTAATTATTAGAAGGAAAAAAAGTATTTTTTTTTTCTTTGAGAATTTTATGTATAAATGTTTTTATGTATATATAATCAACATTTTTTTTTTAATGTATTGAATTCTAATTTTAATTTTTTTAATGAGAATTTAAAAGTAAATTGTAATTTTTTTCTTCTTAAATTTACACATGCACACAGATTTGTATATTTGTAGTGTTATTGATTTTTCTACATTTCAAATTTGTCTGATTGCTATTTGAGAGTATTAATTTGTGGAAGTAGAAAAGTTGTCATTAACATTATTTTTTTTAAAAATAGATTAGCAAGAAAAGAGGCACAAAGTTTTAATATTGTGAACATGTTAATGCTTATTTGCAAATCATTAAATAGACTTCCCATTTTTTATTGATAATCATTAAAAAATTGCAAATGATAGTTTTAAATATTTCTTTTTGAGTTGAAGAAAGGCTAAAAAAAAATGGTTGCCATAAAATTGCTGTATGAAAAGTTAAACATTTATTTTGTTTTGAGGTAGAGTGATAGACTTCAGAACTAAAGATCTATAGATTGCAACTTCATGACTGTCATTTCCATTGTAAGAAAGTCAAATGACTTCCTAAGTGACAATCATTTATTTTTATTTATTTATTTATTTGTTATATTAAAACTTTAAAAATGCTGTATCAATAAAAAAAAAAGAACATTAACTTATTTTGTTTTGAATAAGATTATTTTTTTATATTAGCAAACATGAAAATAATATTGAATAATTTTAAAAAAATCAGTTTCTTAAGACAGTGTATATTGCTGCCTATTTCACAATAAGTCAAGAGCTAAAAACTCTGCATGTAGTTAAAATTCTGAAGTTTTTATATGATTATTAATGAAATATTACTTATGAGAGATTCATGATGAAGGATATGAATAAGAATAAATTCTGCTTTTGATGATCATTTATATCTATTTGCCTATCATTTTCTAAAATTCTGTTGCATGCAAGTTTTAATAGTGAATCAAAACTATTTTTGATATCTTTGCCATCAATAGTTACTTTAAGAATTAATTAGCCTATAAAAATAAAAAATATGTTAGAATGTCTCTGTGGATTGTGAATATTAGAAATATTTGCAGATTTATCAAATGCTAAGCTAAATAGAAGTACAATTTTTAGAAATAACTTACTAAAGTAAAATTGAAATTTTTAATTTTTTTTGAGATATGTTGTTTGCTTGTGCAGCACAGAATCAGAATTTTGTTTCATTAGTTTTTTTAATTCTATAATATTTGTATCCAATATATTTATATTTTCTATTAATTTTTTTTGTCAATAAACTCATCTCTATTTATCATTAACAATTTTGTATGTTAATAGGTAAATTAGTTTTCTTGCTAAAAACTAACCCTAAAAATTATAACTTTTTATAAATCTGAATTAGAAGGGATACTTATATAAATCTGAAGGTGAGTTTTTTAAAAAGATAATATGTTAAATTGATGATGGCGTAAAATACAAATATTTCATTATATATGAGGGTACTTTGGTATTAGAGCTGCAACATAGCCTAGGGGAGAAAGGAGGCCTTTTTACACCCACAATAAATGTAATGTAGCGACGATCAAATTAAAACAAAATAATCCCTGCAATACATGACAATGTGTTTTTTTCTTATCAACTCAATCTTTTTATTTTTGCGATATTTTGACATTTTCAATTATTGATCTAGATTTTTTTTCTCATAAGAACACGAGGTCAGATTATCAGGTAAAACAGTCATTGACTGGTATAACTATATGAGAGTAATAATTAATATATATATATTTGGGAATTTTGGTTTTATTTCTATATATATAAAAAAATGTTTATTACCAGTAGTATGAAAATCTCACCATACGTTGCAATGATGTGGCACCTTTTTGGAGGGAATTTTTTTACTGTAGATCTACATTTTGTATGTTTATATTATATGTGAAAAATAAAGTTTTAATGCCTAAATTCCTGTTATATATTACACGGCAAGTATCATAGAAATATAGCTAATGTATTTTTATAAAAATTACTTAAAAATCAAAATCATTTACTGTTTGTTTGGTACATATTTAAAGTAGCAATTTTTTTGATTAATGGTGTCATCATTGTAAGATTGCAAATCACATTAATTTTTATTTATAATGTCATTTTTAAAAGTAGTTAGTGTAAAAAGTCGCAATATTTCTTTACATTTTGTTGTTAAAAGTTGTTGAAAGTCATACATATTTGAATGCATTCGCAAATCACATTTAACTTTTATTTATAATGTCATTCTTAAAATTTTTTAGTGTAAAAAATCATAATATTTCTTTAAATATGAGATACAAAACTTATTTTTATTTATAAAGGCAAATTTTTAAAATTAAATTTCCATTTGATTTTTTAGATTGTTTTTTTTTTTTTAAAAATTTTGTGATACCTCATTGAGAAAAAACTACATGAGTAAGTAGAAGTATTTAAATTAGATAGGGAATAGATTTCTGTGATCATGTGATAATACCTGATGATCATTTAGTGTTTGCTTTTTATTCTTTTATCACAATTTATTTCAGCATCTTAATTTTAAGGATATTTTTGTTACATTTTTCAAAATCTGAAGAAAAATGATTTAATAATAGAACTTTTTTAAAAATTTGTTAATATTATATCTTTTTACAAATATTTTGTTTAGCTCTTGTATTTATTATATCAGTAGTTGAATGAATTGATAATTGAATGAAATTGTGGATCACAGAACTATTTACTAGTAAAATGTCAATCACCGGATTAAGATCTTGTTGGAAAATATTAAGTATTAAATCAAATTGAAAAATGTAGGGACATTTTGTCACTATTTTTTTATTTTGAATAGAATTGTTATGTAGATGTTACGATTGCGATCAAGAAACAAATTGCAACCGTATACCCAGTTTGAAAGCTTTCTAGAGCACCAGTTTTTTATGAACCAGTGAAGTGGTTTAAAATTTTGAAATCTAGATTGCAGTCATTAGTAAGGAACTCTGCAACTTTCCTCTATACAAAATATTATGGTATCAAGATCATTTGATATGTAGATTTTTGGGGAGGGGAAAAGTAAAAGCGCATAGGATAAAAAAAAAAGGCATTGCTATTTTAGATTTTGAAGAACATGTTTTTGATAATGTAATTTTAAATGGATATTGATTTAAAGTATCAATAATTGATGGAATTTTACCACACTTTATCTGACTAAATATAATTCTATTGAATATGTAGGTTACTTTTGTATTCTTTATTTTTTCAATACATTTATTTTATTTATTGCTTGATTTCTATTAATCTGTTTTTGAAATATATTTTATGTTTTGTAATTTTCCGTTTTCTTCAGATTTGCCTAGCTTTATTTTTTTTATTCATGTTAAGTTTTTGAAACATCTGAGGTTTTTTTTTTTGTCTTCTCATTTAACTCTCTTAATGGTGCTTTTTAAAAATATTTTTAAAAAAATGTTTTCTTTTCTTTTTTTTTTTTATTATCAACTTTAGCTACACGGGATTCTTAATAATTGGACAAAATTTTAAAAGATTTTTCTTGTTTTCAATTTATTAATAAATCATTTCTTATTTTATTTTTCTGTTATGTTTTATTCAAATTCAGTTGCATCTGTATAATAAATTGTTCATTTCCATGCTCATTTACTTTAGAAAAGTAAATTTCTAATTGAAATGATTTTTATTAGATAGAACTTTCTACACAAATTCTTATGATTTTTAACCCATATATATTTATTAACATCATTTATAACTTTGTGCTGTTATTTTTTCTCTCTCATTATTAAATAGTGTTCCAAACCCCCATTTTCATTATTTACTATGTTGTTTTTTTAAATTTAATTTCTCATATATAATTTTTCATATGGTCCACTGCTTAGAAGATTATATGATATTCCCAGAAATCGATAAGCTAATGTGTATTTTTTTCTTAAATTTTCTCAGCTGGGAATTGATTGAGGAATCTTGAATTTACCACTCTTATCACTGCACTAGTCTCTGTTTTTTCATTACAATTTCTATTCAATAATATAAAAACTTGAATAATTATAAAGGTTTTTTTTTAATAGTTTTAGTTTGATTGTCATTAATCATTTATGGATAAAATTGGATTTATGCTAAATGTGAATAGCAAAATCTTGAATTTTTCATTTTGAATCATTAGCTATATGTAAAAAATGTAAACAAATTGTAAATTTGTAATTGACTTTACCATTCAAAAGTAAACACATAATAATTTTTGGCAATTGTGCAACTTAGTTCATTATTTAATCATTGTCATCAGATATTTTAAAACATTGATTCTTTTTAACATTGTAAAAATACTTTGCTGAATATGAAACTTATTTATTATAAGTTAAGAGAAAAGTGTCTGACATTACTTTAAATATAATGTGATTGTATTAAAAAAATTAGATAAAGCCCATTGAAAATAAAACAAATAAAAGTAGAATTTTAACAAACAATTTTTATAAAACATAATGTACCTTGATAATACAATTCATTCAAATAATTTTAGAATAAGACATTTAGTTTCAAACTGTCAATAATATATATATATATATTAAAACTGATATATTTAACATACTGCAAGTTGAAGTAACGTCTTATAATGCAGGAGTTATCAGATGAAAGTAGGCTAAAGATAAATGTTAGAAAGTCTAAAGTAATATTCAATGGATTTTTTCAAAATATGAAAGTAAAGATTGATTATGATGAGTTAGAAGTTAACAGCTACAAATACCTTGGTCAGATTATTAATACAGATAGAAACATAGTGGATGATATTAATCATTGAATTAAACTTGGTTGGAGTACTTTTGGTAGAAATAACTTGATACTAAAAGGAAATATGCCTATGTGTTTGAAAAGGTTTTTAATAAATGTGTTTTACCAGTTCTTACTTATGGATCTGAGACTTGGTCATTTAATAGAAGAGCAGTACGGAGACTTCAGACCACTCAAAGAAGTATGGAGAGATGCATGTTGGGAGTAACAAGAAGAGATCGAAAATGCAATATATGGGTAAGAGCACAAATAGGTATTACTGGCCTCATTGAAAAAATTAAGACTGAAATGGAATTAGTCTGGGCATATTGCTAGAAGAGATGATAATAGATGGACAATTGAAATCTTAAACTGGATTCCAAGTGAGATGGATGGATGAAATAAGAAAGTGTGCAGAAATGTGGAGAAGAGAAGCTAAAAATCAGAGAAGGTGGATTGAACTTGGAGAAACCTTCATCCTGCAGTGGATTGATAATAGTTGATGATGATGATGACCAAATGCAAATATTTCAGGTTTATGCTGCTACAAGTTCCTGTAATGATAAAAAAGTAGAGAATTTTTAAAAGACTTTTAATCAGTCCAGACAACATTTTAAAATTGTCATGGGAGACTTTAATGCTAGACTTGAAAGATGATAGTGCTATAGGTAAATTTATTTATGGTGATAGAAATGCGAGAGGACCTAGACATGTGGAATCTGCAGGAAAAAAACAACTTTATATTATGAATTCCGTTTTTTTGAGAAAAGTGCTAAAAGGAAATAAACATGAAAATATCCAAATGAAGATATTGAATTGAATTATATTTTGACTAACAGAGTGTATTTCAAGATTGTAATGATCTTAATAAATTCAATGCAGGAAATGGTCATCGATTCGTGAGTTGTAATGAACTTGTTAATGCAAAATCAGAGAGACAAAAATTATTAAGAAAAACAGTATTTGCAGTTGATATTCCTAATCTCAGAAACATTTCAATGAATTTAAATTAGAACTTGCTAATCATTTTTAAATATTAACATATTTTGAACATGATTCAAATCTGAATGAAATCAATAGGAAATAGTTGGAACAAAAAAACAGGAATTGACCAGTAAAATTTCTAGTGAGATGACAATTTATGGAGAAAAGAAAGATTATGAAAATATATAAAATGTTGCATTAAGAATTGAATACCTAGAATTTTATAAAATGGTGTGAAAGGAGTTGATAATGATATAAGAAAGTATACTTGTGAATTAGCAAGTAAAGCTA
This sequence comes from Epiperipatus broadwayi, assembly GCA_028023455.1. Classification (NCBI taxonomy): domain Eukaryota; kingdom Metazoa; phylum Onychophora; class Udeonychophora; order Euonychophora; family Peripatidae; genus Epiperipatus; species Epiperipatus broadwayi. The sequence goes on from JAQFVV010012548.1 coordinate 189,078, forward strand.
TAAAAGAATAGACATCTCAAGAGTGTAAAACAATATTTTAGTATTGCTAGGAAATTTATTTCTGCAATAAGAAAAAAAGAACTATTATTAAAAAAAGAGATGACATCAAGAAATATATAGAAGAGCTCTATTAATTTTAATAATTAAAATAGCAATAAAGAACAAGGAAAAGTACCTCCTACATTTACTATGTTTTCTGAATTGCCCAGGATTTCAAATAAAAAGTGAAACATTCAATTAAATTTATGAAGAAGGAAAAAGCTTTCGATAGTGATGGAATTATAATTGATCTATTAAAAGAAGCAGATAAAGAAAGAAATGTTTTTGGCAAAGTTATATACCAAATATCTAAATAATAAAGATATACCAGGTGATTGGAAGAATTAATATTTAAAAAAGACAATAAAGAAGATATTAGAAATTACAGACATATCTATCTTTTATCAATTTGATACAAAATTTTTACCAAAATAATTACAACTCATCTACAGTGAACTCTGGATTTTAACCAAACAAAAGTACAAGCTGGATTTTAAAGTGGCTTTAGTTTAATGGATGATAGTCAAGTATTGAGAGAAGTTACAGAAATGTCCAATGAATATGAGTTGCCATTATGCTTTGGATTTATAGATTTTGAAAAGGCACTTGATTTTAGAAGCATTTCTTCAGTGATTAAGCATTGGATCATCAAGGTATAGACCTGAATATTGTCACATTCGAAAGAATATTTATAGAAATGCAACAACAACAATTAGATTATATAATAATACTAGGAAGATTTATATTGAGAAAGTATATGATAGGATGATTCTATATCTCTAAAACTTTTTATAACAGTTTTGCAAAAAATATTTGTGGATTAAAATTGAAAAATTAAGGGAATGAATGTAAATGGAGATGCAGTTGATATAGTTTTTGCAAATAATGCTTTAGAACTTCAGAAAATGTTGTGCATTATCAGATGAAAATAGGACTAAAGATTAATATTAAAAAGACTAAAGTAATGTTTAATGGATTTTCTCAAAAAAGAAAATAAAATAAATATTGATAATGACGCGTTAGAAATCAATCACTACAAATACCTTGGTCACATTATTACTACAGATGGAAACATAATGGATGGAATTAATCATAAAATTAAATTTGTTTGAATTGCTTTTGATAGAAATAACTTAATATTAAAAGGAAATATAGCTCTGTGTTTGAAAAGGAAGGTTTTTAATAAATGTGTTTTACCATTTCTTACTTATGGATCTGAGATTTGGACATGTAATAGCAGAGTAATACAGAAACTTCAAACCACTCAAAGAAGTATGGAGAAATGCATGTTAGGAATAACAAGAAGAAATTGAAAATGAAATCATTGAAAGAATTAAGAGACTAAAGTGGAGTTGGACTGGCCATATTTCTAGAAGGGATGATAATAGAGGATTGTTGAAATCTTAAAGTAAATTCCAAGAGATTTTAAAGACTTATAAAGAGACTGCATGTGAAATGGATGAATGAAATAAAAAAGCTGGCTGGGTGATGTGGAGAAGATAGACTAGGGATCGGAAAAGTTGGATTGAATTTGGAAAGATCTTAATTATGTAGTGGATTGATAATAATTGAAAATGATGATGAAATATTTATTAATTACATTTATGTACAGAAATTTATTGCTAAAAAAAATAGTTTATTTGATAACTGTTTATAAGTTTTATTAATTCAAAATTGACAATATGAAAAATAAAATGAACTTAGAAACTAAAAATTTGTAGATAAAAGCTCACTCTATTACTTCTAGTGTCAACTGTCAATATGATCTCCCAAGTTCTTTTTTTTTTTTTTAAATAGTAGCAAACAAAATTTAAAAATGTTTATTCTAAAATTTATATAGAATAATAGAAAAAACAAAATAATTTATATTTTTTAAAATGATTAACTAGATATTATTTTATATAGCGCTATGTTTTAATACTGTAATAGTGATATTAGCGATTAAGCCAATGCACATGCGCTTTAAAGATAAAATATAAATGAATACTCTCACTTTTTTTCCAGACACATGTGCAAATCGCTAATATCACTATTAAATGATTAATGTAAAATTAATTTTTTTTTGGCACATTCATTTTTTGCTTTCATTCAGCACCAGATATTAATTAACCAGCATAATTAAATATTATTTAGAATAGATAAATATAATGATAAGCACAAACCTTTTTCCAAGAATGATTATTACATATTTTTAAAAGATGTAAATAACACAGCAAAACAAAACATTTATAGGGGTTGGCAACCTATGGCACCCGTGCCACGCCACTCCGGAATAAATTGAAATAGTAAAAAACTATATATATTAATTTCAGCATCTTTTTTTTTTTGTTTTTACATTCAACATTGAATTTACGATTAAATCATTATTTACCAGAAAATAATACACTTGACTTCATTTAAAAGATATTTTTGTTTGCAAGTGAAAAAAATTCTACATATTCACATTTTACTTCTGATAAAATTAAAAAATGAGATCGTAATCCAAATAAAAAGCTTATTATATTATCAATTTTAGAAAGCTATTTTCGGTAGATGAATGGTACATATGGTGGCACTTCTTTCAAAAAAGAGATTCTCATGGCATAGTGACTGAGAGATTCCCAAAATGTCCCACAAAAGACAAAAACATAATATTCGCTCTTTTCAAGACTCTTGGACAAATGAATATGAATTTGTACAGCAAAAAGATTGTGCTGTGTGTATATTATGCTGGGAAAGTATTGTATGTCGTACCTCAAGTTAAACAAAGACATTATCAAACTAAACAGGTGTTCATTTTTAAAAATTCAGATGAGAAAAGTGAAGCTATAAAAAGAGCTGTTTCTGCCTTTAAGAAACAAACTAATTATTTTAGTCAAATAATTGGAACCCAAAATAAAGCCACCAAATGTAGTTATACAATTGCTCATTGTGTGGCTTTGAAAGGCAAACCTTTCACAGATGGACAGTTCATCAAAGAAACGTTTTTGAAAAATGCTAAAATCTTATTCTGTGATCTACCATATAATAAACAAATGATACTGTCTCAGATTCAAGAAATACCAGTTTCTGCAAGATCAATTCAAAAAAGAATAACTGACATGGCCGAAGATGTAACAACAAAAGAGAAAACCAGTTTACAGCAAGCTGTTGCATTCAGTGTTGCAGTTGATGAAACCACTGATGTAAATGATGTGGTATGCCTAGCAATAGTTGCACAATATTGTGACAACAATCATATTTATGAGAACTGTGTTGCTTGATTCCACTTACTGGTACAACAAAGGGACATGATATTTTCACTGCATTTTTCAATTATTTTGAAAAATCAGAAAATTAACATAAAATATTTAGTATTACTACTGATGCCAGTCATGCAATGGTCAGAAAGGAAAAGAGATTTGCTAAACTTCGTGAAAACCATATTAAACATCGAATATTGAGTTTCCATTGCATTATACACCAGGAAAATTTAGTTGCAAAAATCTCATCACAATGTGTGAATTTTGTAATGGACAGTGTCATTAAAATAATTAATTTCATAGTTTCTCATTCTTCATTAACACATAGGCAATTTAAATCTCTTTTGCAAGAAATGAATAGTACATATATAGACCTCCCTCTATACAGCAATGTTTGTTGAATTAGTTAAGGTAATGTCTTGAATAGGTTTGTATCATGTCTGAAAGAAATCAAGATGTTTCTTGATGAAAAAGAACACATTATCCAGAAATAAATGATGAAGGCTGTTTATGTAAATTGATGCTTCTGATGATATAATTAAACATTTGAACTTGCATTTGCAAGGGAAGGATCAAACAGTACTAGAACTTTTTGAATATTGGAAAGGATTTGCATCAAGTACTTTCCAAATGTAAAGGCCCATGCAAATCAATGTAACATTAATAAAGATGAACTTCAAAAATACATTGAAGCTCTCAGAGAAGAATTTCCCAAATGATGTAAAGACTTCCAAATACACACAGCCATATTTTCTTTTCTCATCATGCCTGACTTAATTGATTTAAAGATTTCATTTGATTTATCTCTTTTTGAATGGATGGATATCTGATAGTTTTGAAATGGAATTAATCAAATTGATGTCATCAGAATTGTGGAAAACTAAATTTGTAGAATTGCAGAAAACTCTTGAAGGGAACTGTCTAGAAAAGTCTGCTGTCATTCTCAATTGTTGGGTATCATTACCTAAAAGATTTAATTCTTTGAAAAAAAAAACTGCTTGTGCTCTGCTTTCAGCATTTGGTTCAACTTACTTATGAGAACAAATTTTCTCACATATGAAAAATATTTTGAGTTCACAAATAAGTTGCCTAATACCTGAATATTCAGAAGCATGTGTGAAGCTAAAAGTAACCAATTACATACCTGACATTGAGCAAAGAGGTACAAGGGCAATGTTCACATTAATTTATTTTAATAATAAAAAATGACTAATCATATTAGAATTCACGATATTTTTTGCTTATTTAAATTATATATTTTATATAGGTAAAAAGTTTTAATTTATAATTTGTAATATGATTTTTAATAAGCATGTTAAAAATTACAAATTTAAAAAAGGTACTTTTTCACATGATGCTAAGCTTTTTAAAATACTGAATGACCAATAATATAAGATCCAGTTATAATGGACTTCAAAAGTATATATTATATAGTAGTGTATATTATATACTATAATATTATATATAACTTTGAAGCCCATTATAACTGAACCAATTTTGATAATATAATATAATAAGGTTGGTAAAATCATGTCGGCACGCGGAATAACATTGTAACATAGGTTCGGCACCACACTACCAAAAGGTTGCTGACCCCTGACTTATACAATACCTTTCCCCCAAATAAAGTGCAAAAAAAAGGAAATGTTTGCAATGAAATCTTAATACACAGTTTGAATATCAGTTGAAATGTGAAAGATATATTTTATTTTGATGCTTTAATTCCTTTTATTATCTAATTTTAGTTAATATTTATAACTTTTAATGTAGTTAAAAGATTTTGAATGAATAAAAATAAATATCTATAGAATAAGGTTGATTTTTTAAAATAATCTTTCCTATAAAATAAATTTTAATATTCCATACTTGTAATAATTTGATATACAGTAATTCAAAATATAATGTCCTATTTCGATTATATTTATAAACTTCGATAAGATAATAACTAAAAATATGAAAATAAATATATGTACACTTTTATCAAATAATAGAATTAAATTACATCAATATTCTATAAAAATATTAGTATGTGATAAAATCAAGTACTATTTTTATTAAATTTAATTAAACATCTAACCTTACATTATCAATTACTTAAACAGATGAAAATGGAATCTTTTCATCTGCTTGCTGAATTCTTATTAGGATGAGACTTTTGAATTCACAAGAGTTTCAAAATGAATAGTTTTGAGATTCTATTTTGTGAATATTATTTCAGGCTAATTTGAATTGGCCTGTAAAAACAACTCCATGAATTTGATGGTGAATCTCACGTCTATTATTTATTCTCAATTACTGTGTTAATTTTTCCTATAAAATTAAAGAAGTTCCATTGGTATGACTGATAAGGTTTGGATGCAGTGAAAAACTATTGATACTGCTACAGTAAATGTTAAGATTTATGGATGAGCAAAAGAGTAGAAACAAATTATTTTATATAAACAATTTATGTTCATATTATAATGCAAAGGCTCATTCACATAAGCTATAGATCTAAAATTGAGTTTTTAGTATAAATTGCATTAAAGGATAGCAAGAAATAGGCAACTCAATAATTATTATCATAATTATAAAACTCCTGTCACTTAGTTACTTAATATTTCTTTGGGCAGAAATGCACATACCAATCTTTTTATATATGCAACTACTTTTTTTTTTTTTTTGAACAGTCTCTAGCTGTTGCTCATATACAGAGGAAAAAAATCTTAGAATCTGGCTTGAATGTTTATTAATTAATTATATCAAAATATGAACATGTGTAAAGAAATAACAAAATTTAGTCATGAATGAGATTTTTGATATTTCACTGACTTAGCAATTATAAAAGAAATTAATTATTAGCATTGATCAAAGTGTTCATAAGTTAAAGAATATCTAATTTTTGATTTAATATTATTGAAAATGCTGATTCATTAATATTTAGAAACAAGAAAATATTTTATTTGCAATATTATTGTTGGATAGTGATTGAGAGGGGAGGGGATAATCATGATTGACTGAGTCCCTCATATACTGTACATGATTATTCTTTTTGATATATATATAGTTAAGAACTTAGTGAATGCAGTAATCAGATTAATGTGTTTTTTTTTTAAATATATATCTTTTTCTAATTTTATTATTGAAATATTTTTGATTTTTATGTATAAAAAAAATTATATTTCCATTTTATATTGTAATTGAATAAATTTTGTGTATACTTTTTATTTAAAGAAAACAACACAACAACAAGAAGGGGGGAAAAAAAGAAATTTATTATTGATTTTTTGTAGTTTTAATTATTTTTTCAGATGCACTTTAGTGATTGATTTAGTTAATGTTTTTTAAAATAAGTAATATAATTCCTCACATTTATTTTTTTTTACCCATTTCTGATAGTTTTTCGTTTTTTTTTTTGCTTTTTGTTTGTCCCGATTTTGCATAATTAATAATAATAATAAAAAATTTAATAGAATGTTTTTAATTTATAATATCTCAATCTTATTTGTTTTTTAAGTGTGTTTTTTTAAAAAAATATTCAAATTTTTGTTTGCATATTTATTACGTTTACTAAAAATTGCATTTGCTTATGTTTCACACACACATTGGCATTTAAATGAAAATAATGGAATTCCTATCTTTAAAAAATTTTTTGGGAACATTATTTTTTTATATTGAATTCTTTATGACCTATCATGCACTATTGTCACATCATGGTAGTTCTGTACATGTTTAATCATCGCCCATCATTGAGTAATCCTTTTCTTGTAATTTTTTGTTGGAGAATAATAATCATTTATTTATTTATTTTGCATATTTTTCTTATTATTATTTAATCATTTTCTTGTAATTTTTTATTGGAGTATAATAATAATCATTTATTTATTTATTTATTTTGCATATTATATTTTCTTCCTTTTTTTAAACTATTGTTTTATTATGAATCTTAAGAACCAATTATAATATATTATTAATTTTTTTACATATACATTTTTTTTAAGATTTTAATTTGTGCATATAGTATATTAATTTAATCTTAAGAAATAATTTTTTTAAAAAGGATTACCATCTAGTTATTTATTTTAATATTATTTATTTATTGATTGATTTTTTTTTTTTACTCTCTCATGAAATAACTTTAAATTTAATAGTTATAATTTTTTTTTTGCTTATTATCAGTATAATGCAAATTGATGATGGTCTTTCCAACTGTAATCAATTTCCTCTTGTTCATAAACTTCTCTTTTTCATTTAATATTAGATAGTTTTTTAATTTATGTAATCTTTATTATTTGAAATTGATGATCTGTAATTATGAGTAGTTAAATAAAGGATCATCATTAAAAATTCTGCCACTGGAAGTTTTTTTGCAGCCTTTTATTTTAGGTAGAAAATTCATTATCTGAGAATTTAGCAGTCTTCAGTTATAGGAGAGCGCGCATATATATATATATATTAAAGAACATCACACATACTCTTTTACCTTTTCCTTCAAGGAAATCAAACCAATATTTTAATTAAAAATTATCAACATCTTAGAAAGGAAGTCTGCAGCAATTTTTTGGTTTTAAACTCATAGGTAAAAAACAATACATTTGCTATGGTAGTTGGTGCATGTTGGTGAGCTATTCATCTATATTTATATATCATGAGAACATAAAGTAAAAACAATTTCATGATAAAAACATATTGAGTAGGAATTGGAATTTGCCCTGCCCTGTTTTTTAATGCCTAGGAGAGGATTCAAAGGTCTACTTTCAGTTAAAAAAACATATATATGTATTCCAGTAATTATTTATATGCTTAAATGGCATTTCTAATTATTTTCATTTGTCTTACTAAATATTTAAATAGTAATTTTATTAAGTGGATTTTTTTTTTGATTTTCTGTTATTGCTGTAACTTCAACATTATTATCATTCTTATTTTATTCTCTGCTAATGTTCACCTTAAGGCTTTTCAGTATCTATTTAACTTCTTAAAATTTATTACAAAATTTTGAAAGATTTAATATACTCATGTTTTATTTAAAATAGCGTTTATATTTAAATAGCTTTTATATTTTGAATTTAAAAGATTTAATATACTCATGTTTTATTTAAAATAGTTTTTATAATTTGAATTTTCTCAACAGTTAAATTGGGAATTTTTTGAAAATTTATTGGTTTTGATTATTACCTAAAAAGTCGAGTCTACGCATCAGTTATCAGCCATGAAACGCTCTCCAAGACTTTCTTTCCTTAGCACACTCTTAGCTATTTTCTTCCTTTAGATTTTTAATCAATCTACCACCCTCCCCCTTTTAAGCCTCTATATATTTTTACAACATGTTGTTTATAATTTCTCTGCCCAATTCAGTTTCTTTTTCATTTCATTATTTCTGCTATAAAAAATTCCTTATTTAGTGTCCTAACATTGCAGTTTTTTTATTCTGTGTGAAATTGACATTTCAAAACTTACAATCTTTTCATACTCTTCTTATTGTCTAAGTCTTCATTTCACATAAAGCTTCATTCATTTTAAACAAAATATTTAATAAACATTTTTAAATTTCAACTTTCTACCGTTACTTAAATCACTTAAGTTATTCATATACAGTACTTAGTTTGTTATCTTTGCTGTTATTTCTATCAGCAAACAAAGTATTTAAAAATATTTGTTTATCTCAAACTTTTTTCTCATGTTGCTAATATTGATTTTCTTATCAAAACTCCTATAAATTCTATCAATCTTAATTAACATTTTATTAAGCACAACCATGGCATCAGTAAAACTGAAAATATGCATCTTTCTATCTCAATACCTAACTTCACCTTTATCAAAATTTTCCTTATTAAATTCATCCAAATAAATATTTAATAAATAGGAAATATAAAATTTCTGTCTTACATTTTTTTTATAACTTTATAAGAAAGCTATATAATCTTAAATGTTATTTTTTCTAATTTTTACACATATTTTCTAATAGTCACCTTTTTATTGTGCATTCTTCAAAAAAGTAATATAATGGGGGAAAAAAAAACATGATGGGAATATGAGGATGACAGGAAGTGTGAGAGATGGAAATGTATAAATGATGCATCATATATAGTTAAACATTTTAGGATGATGATGATCAAACCATGTATTCCCATTTGATTAAATTTATATGGAAGGATTAAAAAAAACACAAATTATATTTCCTATCATGTTCACTTTACAACAATCTATTTGACTCTTGGACTATAGAGATTCATCATCTTCATTTAGAATCAGGATTTACAAAATAGCTTCTTCTATATCCTTTTACAGAAGACTACATATGATAAAAGAATACTCTCATGTTATAATATTCTAATGTCTCCATTATCATACTGACATTTTCTCTAGCCTAGAGCATAAGCATGCTTAGGAACCTAAACAAGCTATATGCAATAAAGAAATCAGTCAAGATTTAAACAAGAATAGCATGGCACCAAATTTAGTTTTAAATAGCAAAAATAAGTAATTTTTTAAACAATTTGATTAATGGAAAAAATTATCCATTAATTGTATGCATGCACAATTATAATAAGAATATAATATTGAATTGATGTGATGGAAAAATATATGTGCTTTCAACTATTTCTTGAAATGAAATAGCATCAATTTTTTGTAGTATTTAGAAGTCTACATTTTTGATTTATATATACTCTCACTGTTTTATTAAAATAATCATATAGCAGTTCCTGGTTGAAGTGGTATTTGACATGTTCCCTAATTTCCAGTGTTTTATATGATTACATTATGGTACATAATGAAATTTTCTACAAGATTATAATACTGTACAAAGTTGAAGGAACTTTATTCCAAAAGATTTTTATCATTTTTCTAGTAATATGTATCTTCCTACAATCTTTGATTTAAATTATTTTTTGATAGAATATATCCTAAACTTGGTTTGGTTATTTTTATTTCAAACTGTTTAACAAAGAAATAAATAATTTTTATGTCTTCAGTGTTCACAAACCTAATACAAACTGGTCTTAACCGTTTCCATATTTGCTTATATGTTGTATAGTCATAGGAGATATTTCATTTTTGTAGAAATCTTTGGAAATATGCAACTGAGGGTAAAGTAAATTTTAAACTTTAAAATGGATGATACTAAATGTCGTATACTTTATGATACTAAATAATGAGTAATTTTCTTCTGGTTTCCCTTCACTCATAAATGGTTTATTACTGGTTGCTATCTACTAATTATGAATTATTTTTCTATAGTTGAAATAAAACAATTGAAAACCAAGTCAGTATGAGATGGAATTTATGAAAAGCTGACTAAAAATCAATATAATGGATATTTTGATAAGAGTATTAATAGAATTACACACATGCCTTCTTATTATGGTATTAACAAACTTCCTCAAAAACAATTTATTCCAAATTGGAACAAACTAGCCACATTTCATCCAATAATATAGTGGCCAGTTAAAAAACTTAAGTTTATTTTTCTAAGCAGGCTGAATAAAACTGCTATGAATAGCTTCTATCTTTAAGTAGTCATTGTGAAGAGAGCTTTCAAAATAAATGAAAAACTTGCTATCTAGTCGATCTTTTTTTAATTTATGATTCTTTTGGGAAAAATAATTTTCTAAAAACTTCTAAAGTTCTTAAATGCCAGAAAACTTATTTGATGCAATGCTTTCTAATGTTAAATTGAATGCCCTTTAAATGATAATTCTAGCAAATGCAAATTTTACCCAGTGATTTCATAGAGGGATATTTTTATTATTTTTTGAAATATATTCAACAATAATCTTTCAGAAATAGAAAGCAGCAAAGTTTTCTATGCTGATGACATTGTTGTGACTAAAGAGATCCTTTCCTGAAATGGAAAATTATTTTTATGAGAATATAAAAAAATTGGACTTTTTTTTTCAGAGATAAAGTTTTTGCTCCAAATTCCATAAAAATAATATGTTATCCTTTTTATAAACAGCAGAAAAACGTTTTATAAACTATATGAAATTTTCTGCACTATTAGACTGAAATATGACTTCTACTTTTTATTAAGGTAAAAAAAACACTATTAGACTGAAATATGACTTCTACTTCATGCTGCTTAGGAATAATATTGGAACTAATTTAATTTCCCTATTTATCAGAGATTGGATATATGATAATTTCTATGAATAATCTCTTTGGATAACTGCAAAAATTTGGCATTGTGATGGCAAACATAGCATTGATATATTTTGCTAATATATCTCTGCTTGGAGGAATAGCATTTAATTAAACTTTCTGATATGATCAAATACCATGAATAATATTATTGACACACTTAAATTTGCTTTTTTACAATGATTCCCCATTGTTTCACAAATTTCTCTATCAGATATAAGTCAAATTGTAAAAAGGATGAAAAGTTATTAAATAGATAAAATTTATGATTAACTCAATATACAATTTTATTATGTAAAGTATGGCTCAAATCAAAGTGTCCTTTCTAGACATGTTCAACGAAAACAACAAAAAATTATATCATAAGAAATAAACATTTTCAAAGGGCTCAAACAAATTGAATTTTAATGTACAATAAAAAGCAAGCAAGATTTGATCTTTTTATATGTAAACTCATTAACCACTATTACTCACTGTCAATGTAGTTATTTGCCTCAGATGTGAAATATAAAAGCTTATATCTGTAACTGGCAAAATTAAGGATTTAATAAAGTTGCTAAAGAATTTATTCATGTTGAATTGCTCAATTCTTTCATAATGTTTGTGAATATTAAACCATCTTTTTTTAAAAATCATATTTAAAAAAAAAGATGATTTTTATTGATTACTCATATTTATTTAAGTAATTCTAGAATAGAGTGATTCAAATAAAATTTTTATAGATGCTATGTGTAAGCTAGGAGAGTCATATCATCCCTCTCTCCCATGAGTAAAAAAAGTGCCTACATTTAGTGCATACCTGAAGTCATTAAAATATATTGTTGTTGACCTAGTGACAGCCTATTAAACTGAACAAGCAGATTGACTGGTATTTATATCTTAGGTAGTTTGAAAATTTCAAATTCTTTTCTTGAATAGTATAAATAATAAAGATGAATTCTGGATGGATTAAGGACAAAAATCAGGAACTACTCTGAGGTCTGGATGTTACTGACATCTGATGATCATTAAATATTCATGTTTATTTATTGTCTTTCACACTGTAATACAGAATGGATTACCAATTGTTTGTAAATATCTTGTGGATTCACTTTAGTTATGCTTCATTTTTCTTTTGCCTATCAGTAAATCATAAGTTTTCAACAAAATTGGTTCTATATTATACAGTTCTCTTTTAGATTTCAATCATCTTTTTATTCATATTAGTTTTAACCAACATCTGTAATATCATTAAAGTAATATTCTAGCAAATTTTTTAATCCTGATAAAAGTATTGCGGTGTGTGTGTCAACTGTCTATTGACAAATTATTTTAATATAAGTTATGATTTAGTTAAAGTAACAGCTTTTATTTAGTATTTGGTTGCACATATTTATATAAAAAAATAATATAAAGAAAAAAAAAATCACACTGGCTAAGTATCTATAATTGATATAAGAATTGGACTTTTATTTTATCTTTCTTAATTTAACAAAGTATTTTTTATTTAAGTCATAATTTTTAATCTTCAGTGAAAGTAGTGATAATTTAGTTATCAAATTATTTTAAAGTTAATTGTTGTTAATCTTATGTCAAGATAAAAAAAAAAAAGTGATTTCTTACTTAAGAGTTTGTCCAAATTGCCAACTAGTGATTTTTACTATTTTTTTTATAAAATAGTTACTGAAAATATTAATTAATAGTTTTTTTTTTTAAAAAAAACCTATTCATTATAAATAGTTTTATTCCAAGAAAAAAGCTATCTGAATATTGCTGGAATAAACAAAAGGAAAGGAAGAAAATTTATATATAGATATATTACATCCCTTTCCATTTATTGCAAGGGTTGGGACCAAAGGTAAGTGCTAAAAAGATTAAAATAACATTGAGTAGATTTTCTCAGAAGAAAATAAAGATTGATAATGATGAGTTAGAAGTTCACTGCAACTATCTTGGTTCAAATTATTAATACAGATTGAAATATAATGGATGAAATTAATTCTAGAATTAAACTTGGATGGAATGCTTTTGGTAGAAATAACTTAATATTAAAAAAATATATATATGTATATTTGAAAGTTTTTTTTTTAATAAATATGTTTACCAGTTCTTATTTATGGATTTGAAACTTGGTCACTTAAAAAAAAAAGCAGTGCAGAGACTTCAGTATCATTCAACAATATATAAAGAGATGTGTGTTAGGAATAACAAAAAGAGATCAAAAACCAAATACATGGGTGAGAGAACAAACATTACTGATATTATTTAAAGACTTAAGAGACTGAAATGGAGCTGGACTGGACATATTGCTTGAAAAGATAATAAAATATAGGCAGTTGAGTTCTTAAATTAGATTCCAAGGTATTATAAAAGATTTAGAAAAAGACCAATTGTGAAATGAATAGATGAAATAATAAAATTTACTGGTGTAAGGTAGAGCAAAGAGGTCATGGACTAGAGAAATTAGATTAAACTTGTTGAAGTAATAATGATTGAAAATGGTGATAATGATAATGATGATACTTATTAAAATTAGTATTAATGTACAAAACATTTGAGAAATAGAACATTTTCTACTTATGTTAGCTATTACATTAACATTTAACTGTTTTATCTCCATAGTCATTTATTGATACAAATAAATGCTTTATATTGCCTTAATATTTAAACTATAAGAAAATATCTGAGATGATTTGTATAGAGGCGATATTTCTATTAATATCAAAATTAATAATTGTGTTGGTTTTATTTAATATTTATGTTTAGTAAATTGAAATAAATAATTTCGGTAATACATCATCTAATCATCCACACTGCTCGCTGGCGCTGTTGCTAGTGAAAAACAAATAAATATAACATTACCAGGCTGTTTTTATTTTGTTCATTTATGTTTTTAATTTTGGGATTTGCTTGATTTTTGTTTTGTTTTATTTTTTTAACCGGTTTTATGCATATTTTTAAAAAATAAATAAATATATATATATTTTTGGCTTTTTAAAACATTGTCTTTTTTTGAAAACAAACATTTCTTTTTTTCATTTTTTTTTTTAAGAAACTTTTTTCCTTCCATTCTTTTTTCTTGTTTTTGAAGAAACTTTTTTTTTTTTGTCATTTATCATGTTTTTATTCATAAACAAATACATAGAAATTGCTTTTTTACTTTTAAACAAGGCTTTTTCATCAGAGCTCTCTAAGAGCTGTTGTCATATTCCTTATGGCATTTTGACACATTTCCAACTCAGCTCCAATACGCTCCACTGTAAGCTCATCCCAGTTCCAATAATAAATATTCGGCAGCCCTCAAACCACGTCCCATGATCGAATGGAACACCTTCGACGACATTGATATGATTGACATTTCCATTTTAGACGTTTGACAATGCCTTAATTTCATTAAACCACCACAAAGACAGTTTTTCTGGGTGGGTAAGATATTATTTTTGGTTGAAGGAAGGGCACCACATCTACTTCTGTAGCAGGTAAATCTAAAAACTTCAATTCCGAACGGTCATCTGCCATTTAACTGTAACCATTTTGATCTCAAAAAGGTATCGGAAAGTGCGTGACTTGATCATGAACTTTGCCAAATCGTGATTTACACACCTCATTTAGTGAATTGTGACTACTGAGAACGAAAGTAGAGGTGTTTGAGAACTCGTTACAATTTTTACTAACTCACATAAATTACAATACATTTAACTAAAAAAAAAAAAATCCGTTCTAATATACTTTTCGTCATTACAACTACAGAAACCTTCATGTCATACGCTGTACAATAGTCAAGAGTAATGTCTATAAAGAATGTCGCAACTCGTCGCTAATAATGTTCACATGCTAGCGATGTTGGGTGAAGGGTGCACTTCAACAACATCTTAGTGTTTGTAACAGTTTACAGGCCATAAGATCTATGAATGGCCTTGTAAACAGCATATTTCTGTGCTTTATCAAAGAAACAGCGCCATCGAGCGGTGTGGATGATCAGACGATGTATTACCATAATTTCAATTTATAAATAATTTATTTTTTTGATTGTCATAAAACATAATAAAAATAAAAATTTTAATATACAGAATATATTATAAATATCTAGCCAATAGATATTAAAACCAATTATTATTTAGTTTCTTATCAGCATATAAATGCATTAAAGCAGAGCTGTTAAAACATGGCCGCAACAAGGGCCTGTGTGACTAGAGATTTTTAATTTTTTCAGATTAAAAAACAAAATAACAATTTGAATCAAATGTTTATTAGATATGAATTCTATCATTAATGGATAATATTGATGTTAATATTTTTTTTTTTTTAAAAATTACTATGCTCATAATATATATCAAAGAAGTAGCTTTGCATTGTTTTGTTCCAACATGTATTCTCCTAGCATTCATGTATTGTATTTTTTATTTTGGATATAGCCCTTGGATGAATATTTTTTTTAATGCAACCCTTGTATTACTTAAGGTTGCATAGCCCTGTTTTACAGACATTGGAAATATATAGTGAAAGGAATAGGAAAAGTATTGTTGAATTGTTATTGTTTTCTTAATCTCATCATTGAATCTAGCAAGGCTAAGAAACTAAAGGTGTAAGATTAAAAAATAGCATTGCTCTTTTTTTTTTTAAATGTGTATACACACATTATATATGTTTAAACATTCACAAATTTTATTGTACCATAGAAATGTTAATGCCGAGTCTATTAGCCAGTCATGTTTTTTTTTTTTTAAACTTGTTTAAGCATAATATATTTTTAACTTTCACTATATTTTAGATATATTATAATTTTTTTTATTAGTAGCAAAAATAATGCATTGTTTTTGGTTTCATTAATTGCAGTAATTAAGTTTATAGATAACTATTTTATCGCTGACATTTTATTAATATAAATGCTTCATACAGTATTAATGAAAGTTTAAATTGTAAAAATACCAAATGATGGAGATGTGATATATTGACACGCACACACACAGATTACACTTATTCGAAATTAAAGAACTGGGAGAATAATAGGGAAAAGTGAGATGCTTCATCAAACTAAAAATTCAATAGTCATTGTATTATGTAAAAAAATTATTGAGAATAATGAGTAAAATATTTATACATGTATTTACAAGTTCACATATATATATATATGAATTTTTTAAAAAAAATACTGTAATAATTTTATTTTATAGGCTATGCGTTTTCCTCCAAAGTCATATAGCAAAGATTTAGAATCTGCCGAGGTAAGTTTAAATTTTTTTTTCTATTTAATTTTTTTAAATGTGAACATATACAGATATTGTGACTATAATAAGTATTTCACTTAGACTGTAAACATGTTCACAATGGGATATTGTGTTTTTTAAAAGTAGTAATAAATACTTTTAAAGAAAGGCTCTAATCATTATTACATACTTTCTAAGTTCTTAATAAATAATCACAACTTTACATTAGTTTAAAGTAATTATAATAAAAAATATGATAAGTAGTTAAATTTATTACTGAAAATTTAGTACACAATTAAAAAAAAAAACCATAAAAAATGGACTTTTAATTATTTAAATGTTTACTAAATTCTTGTTACAATTAAACTACTCTCTCTCTCTCTCCCCCCCCCCCCCCCCCCCCCCCCCCCCCCCCCCCCCCCCCCCCCCCCCCCCCCCCCCCCCCCCCCCCCCCCCCCCCCCCCCCCCCCCCCCCCCCCCCCCCCCCCCCCCCCCCCCCCCCCCCCCCCCCCCCCCCCCCCCCCCCCCCCCCCCCCCCCCCCCCCCCCCCCCCCCCCCCCCCCCCCCCCCCCCCCCCCCCCCCCCCCCCCCCCCCCCCCCCCCCCCCCCCCCCCCCCCCCCCCCCCCCCCCCCCCCCCCCCCCCCCCCCCCCCCCCCCCCCCCCCCCCCCCCCCCCCCCCCCCCCCCCCCCCCCCCCCCCCCCCCCCCCCCCCCCCCCCCCCCCCCCCCCCCCCCCCCCCCCCCCCCCCCCCCCCCCCCCCCCCCCCCCCCCCCCCCCCCCCCCCCCCCCCCCCCCCCCCCCCCCCCCCCCCCCCCCCCCCCCCCCCCCCCCCCCCCCCCCCCCCCCCCCCCCCCCCCCCCCCCCCCCCCCCCCCCCCCCCCCCCCCCCCCCCCCCCCCCCCCCCCCCCCCCCCCCCCCCCCCCCCCCCCCCCCCCCCCCCCCCCCCCCCCCCCCCCCCCCCCCCCCCCCCCCCCCCCCCCCCCCCCCCCCCCCCCCCCCCCCCCCCCCCCCCCCCCCCCCCCCCCCCCCCCCCCCCCCCCCCCCCCCCCCCCCCCCCCCCCCCCCCCCCCCCCCCCCCCCCCCCCCCCCCCCCCCCCCCCCCCCCCCCCCCCCCCCCCCCCCCCCCCCCCCCCCCCCCCCCCCCCCCCCCCCCCCCCCCCCCCCCCCCCCCCCCCCCCCCCCCCCCCCCCCCCCCCCCCCCCCCCCCCCCCCCCCCCCCCCCCCCCCCCCCCCCCCCCCCCCCCCCCCCCCCCCCCCCCCCCCCCCCCCCCCCCCCCCCCCCCCCCCCCCCCCCCCCCCCCCCCCCCCCCCCCCCCCCCCCCCCCCCCCCCCCCCCCCCCCCCCCCCCCCCCCCCCCCCCCCCCCCCCCCCCCCCCCCCCCCCCCCCCCCCCCCCCCCCCCCCCCCCCCCCCCCCCCCCCCCCCCCCCCCCCCCCCCCCCCCCCCCCCCCCCCCCCCCCCCCCCCCCCCCCCCCCCCCCCCCCCCCCCCCCCCCCCCCCCCCCCCCCCCCCCCCCCCCCCCCCCCCCCCCCCCCCCCCCCCCCCCCCCCCCCCCCCCCCCCCCCCCCCCCCCCCCCCCCCCCCCCCCCCCCCCCCCCCCCCCCCCCCCCCCCCCCCCCCCCCCCCCCCCCCCCCCCCCCCCCCCCCCCCCCCCCCCCCCCCCCCCCCCCCCCCCCCCCCCCCCCCCCCCCCCCCCCCCCCCCCCCCCCCCCCCCCCCCCCCCCCCCCCCCCCCCCCCCCCCCCCCCCCCCCCCCCCCCCCCCCCCCCCCCCCCCCCCCCCCCCCCCCCCCCCCCCCCCCCCCCCCCCCCCCCCCCCCCCCCCCCCCCCCCCCCCCCCCCCCCCCCCCCCCCCCCCCCCCCCCCCCCCCCCCCCCCCCCCCCCCCCCCCCCCCCCCCCCCCCCCCCCCCCCCCCCCCCCCCCCCCCCCCCCCCCCCCCCCCCCCCCCCCCCCCCCCCCCCCCCCCCCCCCCCCCCCCCCCCCCCCCCCCCCCCCCCCCCCCCCCCCCCCCCCCCCCCCCCCCCCCCCCCCCCCCCCCCCCCCCCCCCCCCCCCCCCCCCCCCCCCCCCCCCCCCCCCCCCCCCCCCCCCCCCCCCCCCCCCCCCCCCCCCCCCCCCCCCCCCCCCCCCCCCCCCCCCCCCCCCCCCCCCCCCCCCCCCCCCCCCCCCATACTCCCATTTTTTTTTTTCACTTGTTTTAATTTAGCATATAAAACTCTTTGCTGAGTTTTTTTTAATGATAATTAAAACTATTCTATTACAATCTCCTACTCTTAATTATTTCTGTGGAATTTTATAACTGTAATATGTTATACAAGTTAATCTATTATAGTTGAAAAAATATACAAATTATCTCAAACAATGTAGATATAATAAACAATGAAAATATATAATAGTTTCAGAAATCTATATTGAAACTATAAACATTTTATTTTTAGTCTACTAAAAAAAGATTTCAATGAAAGGATGCTAAATTTAACATATCTATAAGTAAGATAAAGCTTAAATAATATATAGGAAACATTTAACTGAATGATGTTTAATTTAACATGTTGAACTGAGAGAGGAATTATCAGTACTGATTTTTTAAAGTGATCTATCAAACTGAAAATTCGATAGTCTTTGTTCTATAAAAAAATGAATGTGGTAGTTAATATATATATTCAACAAATATTTAATATTTAAATGTATAAAGTATATTGTATTAAAATATGGGTCTAAAATTCCCCTTGTAAACAATTTCCATGTTATAAAAGTAAGAAATATATATTTAGAATAAATAATTGGATACAATTTTAAAATAAATTCTGACATTAATAATCAGACAGAATAAATGTCAAATTAATTAAAAACTTTACATTGTCATTTGTAATGGTTTATAAATGTTCTTAATTGCATATATATAAATTTCATTTACAGTATGAGCACATACAGCTGGTTGGATTTTTACTTTTTGCTCTATTTAAATCTATTTCTTAAATTGTCTAGTTTAATGATTTGAGATTCTAACATCTCTCAATCATATTTATCATTTGAACACAACTTTTGGCATTTTAATAACTACAGTATTTCAAATTATTTATTTTTTGGAAATGAGTGCAAACAATGCCCCCTCCCATATTTTCCTGCTTAATGACATATTTTTTTAAAATTCATTTAACATTTCTGATGGCAAATATAAATTTAAAATTAATATATGTAATCCAAACACAATGTAGATTCATTTGATATATTCTTGACATGTTTTATTTATTACACTTACTGTCATAAATCATTTTTAATTTGCTAAAATGCATAATATTTTTATTTTCCCATAAATTGAAATGTTTTTGTTTACTATGTAAAATATGAAATGATTTATTCATTCTGTATTGGTTTGATTGGTAAAAATATTATTTTTGTTTTTATTTATTGTTCTTACTGCTATAGATTTTATTTCTTTATTAAATAAATTATTTTCATGCATTATAAATATATATATTTTATTTCTTATTGATAATTTTTTTTTGATATATAATGTATGTGATACCTGATTAGTAAACTTCATCATTGTTGTTTATCTTAATAAAATTTTATGAGTATAATCTTGATATGTTCCTGCTTCTCTTCAGTATTAGTATGCCTATAATATCATTACTTTATCATTCATATTAAAAACCAATGGATTTGAAACTGCATTTTAACCATAAGTATTTTGCTTTTGAAGCTCATAACAGATTGCGTTGCTAATAAACTATTTGAGCATTTAAATATGTGTTAACCACTGAATGTTTTTCAAATTTCTTAATAAACAGTGATTTAAAATCATAATTAATTCTACCAGGTTTAGTGATTATTACTTTCATTATTTTAACTGTCTATTTGAAACATTCATTAGTTAAGTAATTTTGGACATTGATGTTCCAGCAATTCAACAACAAAGTCTGACACGCCCATATGGGAATAATATTAAAATTTTTACGGATTATTTTTTAACATATCTGCTTGCTATGTTTATAGCATCGAGTTGGAATCCAGACTGTATAAAGCTTGGAAATATTTTAGTTTCCAAATTGGTTTAGGATTTTTTTAGGCAGCTAACTAGTATCTAATTATTGATCAATAAATTAGTATCTAGCTATTGTAAAGATAGAAAAAGAAAAAAAAAAAATGATGGAAAACTGTTAAAACAAGGACTATCTGGAAATCAGTAAGTCTAGTTATGTATTTCGTTCACTTAGGGAGGGTGCAAATGTTGAAGAAACTTTTCCTTTGCAATGTACTATTAAAAAGTTATTCTACTACTATTTTTTTTTTTATCACCTTAGAGCTTTACATATAAAAAATATATGTGTGTGTATATAAATTAAAATTGTAAAGTATTTAAATCAAATTAGAATTAAATTAATTTATTAAAATTTAAGTAGTGTAGTTGTACTAAAAGTCACTCTCAAATATTTTACATTTGTGCTTTATATATAATATTCTGGTTTTATGATGTTTTTTACTTTTATGTTAGTTATAAAATCATCTATAAATTTTAAGAATTTCAATACTAAATATATTTAATATAGAATGGAATAATTATAATACTAGTTAAGCTTGGTAAAAATAATTTTATTCACTTGTCTGCATAGTGGTATTTCTTCCTCTAAGGGAAATATAATTTCATTTATTTTAGGACATTTAGTTTTTAATTGTGTCTGTTTTACTATAGTTGATCTTCTTTACTTAAAAAACGTTAAGCGTTGAGTTCAATAATATAATGCAAAAACAAAATAATTGTAATATTATGCTTTGAAAGTGTTTGAAGTAATTTTGAATAAAATGATAAATGGGAAAGAGATGAATGACAACCGTTAATATTTTATTATTTCACTTAAAATTATTCAGATGAATAATGAATATAAAATATTGCTATTATTGGCATTTTATTAAAAATGTTTACTTAACTATATACTAGTAACATTTTATAGTGGAAAATATAAACAGTTTAGAATGAACAAGCAAATCAAAGATAAACATTACATATATATTATAAATAATGAGCTTATAGAAGGCACTTAAATGCACATATTCATAATATTAGCAATGCATTAAATCAGGGGTCCCCAACCTTTTTGCACTTAAGAGCACATTCCATAATACCGGCCAGGTGGCGGGCACCATTTATTTTTTATCTGGGCATAATTGCTGAGATATTCTTGACTTCGTTTATGGAGAAGCCACAGTTCATCACATCACATGTAAATTTATAGTTGGATATTGTTAATAATACACATAATGTACAAAAAAATATTTATTTCAAAAATTAAATTTTAACATATAATTGACGTTTATATTTTTACGCTGTAAAAGTATAGAATGCCCTACAATTTGATTACAATACAATACAATAATTCATAAAAAAAATTCAAAAATTAAATTTATTTGTATCAGATAAATAATTTTTTATCGTGTTCGGATAGCGGCGGGCACACATAAAATAGTCTGCGGGCGCCATGGTGCCCGCAGGCATAGGGTTGGGGACCCCTGCATTAAATGGTGATCATTTAGTAGGTGCTTAAGAACAACAGTTATTGACACTTGGGAGTGGGGGCTATCTGACTACTGTTAAAAATACCAAGCGATAAATGGAACAAATAGAGTGTTTTTTTTTGTTTACAAACAAAAAGAAAGAAAAACAATTTGTATTATGGAAACAAAATTAAATGCAATATATTATGTGCGCTATAATTGATAGATGGTTAATAAATGTAGAAATTTAATTAAATAAATATACAAGAACAAAAATACAAATTTACTTATACAATTTTTAAAAAAAAAAAAAAAAAAAGTTACAAATAAACAATAAGAAAAAAAAAGTGAAGTGGATTATGTAAAGTGAGTATAAAAAATAAAACATTACGTGAAATGTTGAAGTCCTATGGCTTAATCATTTAGATCAAGCATCTGTTAGTGTTTTTACATTCTTACACAAGTGACATCTATTTAAAATTGATACATGGAGTTTTTTTTATGAGATTAATGCAGAGGTAAAAAATAAATTAAAGGAAACAATGAATTTTTTTCTTGATCAAAATAAAATGAAAATAATTTTATATGTGGGTGTTTCAGTCATTTCAATACTACATTAGAGGTATCACATTTAAAATAACAAAAGGATTTTTTTGTCTATAAAGGAACCTAAAGAAAAATAGATAATGGGAACTAAGGGTGTTTTTCTCAAAATAAAAAACTTTAGACAATTTTAATTAACAAATGATTCCAAAAAAGACCAATTCTACAAACTAGCAAAACTACTTTGATTTGAAAGCAGTAATGAATTGGAAA
The DNA here is from genome assembly GCA_028023455.1 of Epiperipatus broadwayi. NCBI lineage: Eukaryota > Metazoa > Onychophora > Udeonychophora > Euonychophora > Peripatidae > Epiperipatus > Epiperipatus broadwayi. Next base: position 211,955 of record JAQFVV010012548.1, read on the forward strand.
AATAAAATTCTCCTCAACTCCATAAGATTTCAACAGTCTGCTGTTATTGTTTTTGTTTTTTTAATTATTTTGTACAACTAACTTTTTTTTCTTTCTTGTTTATTTGTAATTTTGTTCTTTTTTATATTTGTTTAATTAAATTTTGTTTACATAATACTTTTGTAAATAAAAGAAAACATACTCCGATTACTTGGTATTTTCACTATTGGTCCGGTGTCTCCCAAAGTACCTGCTAAATAATTACTACAATAAATTATATAATTGGTTATAATTTCAATTATTATAAATAATATATTAGTTTAATAGATAATATTTTAGAATATCACCATGAAAACTATTTGTATGTATGCTCCATTCCGCTTATTGGAGTGCATACTATTATTCAACATTGAGTGAAAGAAAAATATTATTTTATACCAATGATGATACTTTTGTTTGTTGTATTTATACCAATTTATAAGTTCACTTTTAAAGAAGTGTGTCTGAGTGTGACATTATTTTAAAATTTAAAAAAATAAGAATAAAAATAAAATCAAGCTATGTTTTATGCTAAATTGGTTCTATTTTATTCCTAAATGGAGTGGGGGCGGGGTAATGTACCCATCATAACATAGTTTACATATATAGCTTGTGTAAAGATATATGCATATTTTATTACATCTTTTAAAATGTTATAAAGATCATGTATGTACAATTAAATTATTAATAAGTTTAAAAAAAATATTACTATTAAATTAATGTTATTTCTTTGTTGATTGAAATTATAAATGAAAATAAAATTGACTATTTTCAAATACCAAATTGCTATGGAAAACAGTTGCAAAATGAATGAAGGAGGGAAAAACCTCTTAGTTTCTCTGCTTTTCAAACTAGAGTGGGAAAACTTTGTCTTTGTTCTGCTTATAGAATGGGAGCCAGAAAAGTAATTTTTACTTTCACCTATGTGCATATGTAGTGTATTATGGAGCTGTAAAATATGCCTTATTATAACAATGCTATACTGAAGCGGAATCTGAGATTCAGATTGCGCTTCACAGCCCACTTCCAATCTTCCGCTACCAACCTAAATTCAAACCCTATTCTTGCATATATATTCCACTCACTAACACATTTTTTTTATCCTTTTTGTTTGAGTATTATTAACTAACATATTTATTAACGAAGATATTGGCATAAATATCTGAATTTAAACATGCAAAATAAAATTAATAAACATAGCATTTAAAAATTCGTATACGCAATAGGAAATGGGGGATTAATTATAACGGACTTATAATATCAAAATATATTATAATTTCTGTATTTATTTATTTTATAAAAGTTATAGTAATTGTTTGTTAATTGCAGCTCAGATACCTATAGATATTGTAGAGACAAAAGTACTGAGCAAATATTTAGTGGAAAAGTTCGTTATATGTAATTTTATAAAATTGTGTTTTTAAATTATTTTTGCCATTAAACTATACTTTTCTTTTAAATCCAATATGGAAGATGCGATTGTAATTAGTCAAAATTAATTAAAGGTGAGAAGCGTAATCTTGTATAATATTCTAACATAACTTTAATTAAAAGTTTCTCTAAAATCAAAAGTAGAAACTAAACTTAATTGATTTACTTTTGTTACAAACATTTTTTTATCAAAATTAATTAAAGTTTGAATACTTATCTAACAATGGCATCTTCCATCACAATGGGTAAAAGCTTGTATACGAATTCTTTTGGAAATTAGATTGCAATGACCAATCAGAAAGGGATTCCAAAAATACCAAGGCATGGAATAATTACGAATTAATTTGGAGAGTAACTAGGACAGTCAAGGAGAGCAGTCACCAAGAAAATTTGCGTTCGTTAATTTCAATGTGTACTGAGTAAATCTAAGTCGCCTTTCTCGCCATTCGAGATGGCCTTCCCTACAATCTGTGCCCATGGATCCCGATACTCATAGACTATAATTATATGCCTGTTCGTTAAATAATAAACTTACTACCTGCCTGAATAACTATGCTTGACAAACTAGATCTAGTCTCCGCGGGAATTGAAATCATCAAAAGAACCGCCATGTTTTACAGAGGTAATCATTTCAAATGCTGCTAGACTCTTAAAGTTACCGTGAATAATTTTAACTCTCACCTATCTATTTCTTAAACATTTTGTAAATCTTTCTTTTGTAAAATTTAATATTAGTTATGAATCAATTTGTGAATTCTTACCTTTTGTTAATTGTACCTTGTTCTCTCTCTATATAACTTAGCTGTAATCTCTCATACATTAAACCTCTCCTGAATAATTATTAGTTCTTAATTTCACGTCTATGCGGCAATACTTTATTTTCATTATTATATTTTATACTTTTAGATACTAAATTATATGTCGATAATTTCCCCCCAGAATCGCAAACGCTTACGCTATCTCTTTTAATAAAAGAAAACCCTCCTTACTTTTCAGAGGGTAATTAATCTAGTAGTTTAAAAACAAATTTGTTATTCTTAGTATAGCGGGTGCCTGCCAGTCTGGAGAAATAAAATCAGAATTTGATAATTATTGTACAGTGTTATTTTCAAAAACTAAGTAAAAATCTATTTTCTTAGAAATGTGTTTTTTTTTTTTTGGTTAATTAAATAATAGCGCTAACTTCTAAAATCTGCAAATAGATTTATATGAGTTAAATTAATATTACTTTCTTGAAATCAATAGCCACCACCGACTTTATATATATTTAATAATATGAAAAGTATTTATTTATTAAAGCATTCAAAACCAAAGATTTATATTATTTATACATTGTGGAAAGTTTATGTGTAGTTTGAAGTAATACATAAAAGGGGGGGGGGGATCCGTTAGTTCTATGAGCTATATTATATTAGCCTTAAATGTAATTCTTCCATATCCACGTAGTAATCAAATCATACCGGTACGCGGGGTTTTTATTAATAAAGATAGGCGATAATTCTTTATTCCTTAGTTAAATATATCTATTAGATTAATGCAAGCGTTACGTGTATACCGGCCTTTCGTTATATATATACATTTGTGCTTCGTTCATTTTTACTTCCAATACCAAGGACAAGGTTTGGCAAACCTCTTTGGGATTTCTTCAGCGCGAGATATTATTGCATAGGGTTCGCTCTGGCAAAAGTCCAGCCTATGGCAATTCAATAAAGCGCCTTCTTCGTTGTTTATGACCCGACCCTGCCAACGTTTGCAGAGAGTCTCCTTCTTTAACTATGAATTGAAGCATCTTCTTGGATCTTAGAATAGATCGTTCCATTGCCATCATACACGTACCGCTCTCCCAGATTTTATTCTCGTTAAAAGCCTATTAATTCTCCTAAACCGTACTGTTATGATTATACTAAATGGATTGCCATTTTTTAATATATATTTCATTCACACTTTCAGATACGATACTTCTGCCATTATTATTATTTCCCAAATTAGCTTCCCACACCTGTTCTTATATAGCAAATGCAAATATTAATTAAATATACTTATCCTTATCCTCCAACTCAATAAACTTAAGTATTGGTACTAGTGCTATTGTTGTATTAATGGTGGATTCAAAGAACTTTATGTAACTGTAGTCTAGCGCTATTATTAAAAATCTTATGTATCCCATTCAATCGATAAATTATTGACATATAAATAGCCGCATTAGAATAAAGCCACGAATTATTTGTTACTGATGATTAAATATGTTCATTATATAGTATTGTAAGAGAGGTTAATGTTGTCCAAGGGAGATAAACACCCATTTTATTTACATTGTAACACCAATAACGTTTGCAATCATATATATTCCAAGTTGATTTAATAAATTTTATATCTTTCTAAATATCTAAGTCATTGTTTCATTTATTGAATAGAAATAATTTTGATGTAATATAAAAAGTTTTCACTTACTAGATGATCGAAAATCGCTAATTATAATATTCTAGACATGAACACAGTTCGAATAAGAGTCTTTTTGTGTCACGACTTTGTGATGCCGGCGGGGTAGGAATAAATTAGATCAGTATCATTGGAATTGTTGCTCATAAGTTGGTAGATCTGGAAAATAGGCAAATAGGGCAGAGTTCATGAATGTTCCTGACTTATGTATCTTGCACAGGATTGGATTCGAGGTACTTTTGCCTAGATGCTAGATCTTGTTATATGAACAGACGAAAACGACCGGTACAATACTACCATTAATTGCACAAGGAAACCTGCCATTTAACTAATTGTTTGTCAGAGGAAATAATCTACAATAATTGGATTCATATGTTTTGTAGATCTGATTCCTTGATAACAAAGAGCCACTTTTTAAAATGAAGATATCGGATTTAAACCATTGATAAATTGGAAATATTAAATGAGATTTTTATGGTCATATATCTTAATTTACAATTATTTCATTGGGAAAGAAAGTTGAACTTAACAGAAAATAAAATAGGTAACTGAGTAAAACTCGTAGAATTACTTTTATGAATTATTATAAATAAAAAGATTTTCTGTTACACATGTTTTTTATACCATGTAAATATAATATATTCTTTTTATTATATTGATTAAAATTATTGTTATAATTAATAATTTTGTTCCTTATATGTTCCTCATTTGAATTACCAGTAGACTATTTTACTTTTTCTTAGAATAATATTTTAAATGTGAAGATAATGATTAGGAAACATGGCTGGATTTCCACAAAGGCTTATCTTTGATGTAAGTCCAGTCTGGTCATTATCATTAATTATTGAATTAATCAAAAGAAAATTGCATAGTCACTTCACCATGTATGCAGTTGCCTGTTTCTGTTGGATTGTCATATTTCCTTAGATTGAATTAATTTGTGATTATTTGTTCATTTTATTATATTTTTATTAATTACCATTGTTTGTAATATAATTGGCTGTCATAGCATTACAACATATCCATATAAAGTATAAGCATGCTTTAAAAACATTACCATTACTAGCAGCCATAGTATTAGGAAACCATAGAAAGTTATCGATATAATATTTCACTCTTCTTACACTTTAAAGCAAAATATATTTATTTATTTTTTACAGTTTTGACTGTTCCTAGCAGTCCTTGTCAGATCTACAAAATTTAAACATTGTATTAATACAACCATATTTCATACATATATCTATTATAATCTTACAATTTTATCAAATTTATTATTAACATCACTTTATTCATTAAACTTACTATTCTATAACTTTTAACTTTTTAATTCTATTTTATCCTTTATTTTTCTTATTTATTTTTATTCTTAATTATTATCATATTTATATTTATTCACCTTTTACCATTGCATTTTATGGAGATGGGTCATAAACTAGAAAAAGAGAATATTAGAATGATAAGTTATGCAAGTAGTAGAAGAGATAGAAAAATAAGGGAGGCAATTTTAATATAGAGAGGGGGGGGGATGTTAAAAACAATCTTAGTATAAAAAATAAATATAGAAAATGGTAAAAAGTGAAAACTAATAAAAAAAATAAGTAGTTTGTATAATAGATAACAGAGGGAGCTGTATATCAATATATAAAAAAAGAAAAGGAAGTAGGAAGGATGATGGGATAGAGAAAATGGTGGAGGACAGAGAGAAAAGTAGAGAATAAGGTAAGAAATAAAAATACACATAAAAATAATTTTATAAAAATTAAGTAAATGAAAGAAGCAGGAATAAAACATGGATAAAAAATGAATTAAGAAATGGAATAAGATAATAAAAAAATAATAATATATAGAAATAAGTGAAATGAAAAATAAGGTTAAACATATGAATATAGTAATATAAGAAAGATTTCATAAATATTACATTGAATTTCTAAAATTATGGCAAAGGTAAAAGGTGAATAAATATGATAATAATTAAGAATAAAAATAAATAAGAAAAATAAAGGATAAAATAGAATTAAAAAGTTAAAAGTTATAGAATAGTAAGTTTAATGAATAAAGTGATGTTAATAATTAAATTGATAAAATTGTAAGATTATAATGGTTGTATTGATATGTTTAAATTTTGTAGATCTGATGACTGCTAGGAACAGTCGAAACTGTAAAGAATAAATATATTTTGATTTAAAGTGTAAGAAGAGTGAAATGTTGTTATTGTATGTTATATAAAAAAAGCAAAAATAAAGAAGGAAAGATGAAGAAAAAGTATTGAAAGTTATAGATAAAAATAATAGTTTTTAATAAAGGAAATACAAATGAAATTCATCTTAACTGTTAGCTTAAAGTATAACTCAGATTTCATAATTTAAAACATTTCACACCAATTGTTTGCAAAATGTGTGTTTATATATTTGTATAATTTTAATGTTAATAATTATGTTATATTTTTTTAAAAAAAATCAGGATTAATATTGTGATTCTTAATTAGATAGTTGCTGATTTTTTAATATTTTTATAACAATATTGATTTGATTTAATTGCATAAAAAACAAAATATAAAATGAAAATATTTTCAAAATTATGAAATTATATGTTCAAGAAAATTTTAAATTACTACTTGAAAAAAAAATGTTTAAATGAAATTTGTTTTGTGTAAACTTTGTTTCAGTTTAAAGTAGAATGTTTTAAATACAGTTGTTGCATTGTGCTGTAGATATAAAAGATGCAATATAATGTAGCTACTCTTTATAAGCTTGTATTTATATTAGCATTTCATGCGTCTTGACACAGGTTATCACCTCTTTTTTTATTTAATAAAATAATTAATATATAGCAACAATAATGATTAAAATATAATAAATCAGATTAACTGATAAAACTGATATGTATGCTTAAGCTCAAAAATAACCATCCATGTTCAAACATGACTCAATTAGCTTTTCCAAGTTATCATTTAATCTAAAGAGTAAAAATCTTAAAAATAAAAATTCATTTAATCATTTAAAATGTTTTTAAAAATCCAATCTATGCAGGAAATATTGAGCCAGAATTACTATTTGTCTATAAGTGATTTGATAATAATCAGTGGATGTTATAATTAGATATAAAAAGTTATTTATATGGGTATAGTTATTGGACCAAAAATGAAATACAATTAATGGAATGATTTATTGTATATGGTTGCTTTATGAAAATCATTGCATGTTTCTTCCGTGTTCACATATAAGAAATCCATATTGCATTTTCAGATATTTATTCTTCTTTAATTTTGATCTAGGCAGTTGAAAATTAGGATCCTTTATTACTAGATTGTCTTGGATTGAAAACAAAAAATAATTATTTATTTAAATTAAGCTAATGGTATCTGTCTACATAATTAGTGCATTTTTTTTATGATCACTTTTTAAAAAAAAAAAAAAAAAACTCTTTACTAGAATACTGTTTTTAAGAATGGACTAACTACTCACTATTTAATACAATTATAGTCATGGATTTAATATAAAGTATAAATTACAAAACAAATATAATAAAGAAGACTATTATATCCACAAAAATAAGTCTAAATTCAGTTTATAATTTAACAAAACAAAATTTAAACTTAGTTTTAATTTCTTTTTTAATTAAAAAGTAATTTAGAATTTAACAATAGTACAAGAATTTACACCATATGACATTATTCTAATTTATTTATATCAATTTTTATTACATATTCATAATTTTTTTATATTTTAATGTAAATTTAAGTAATATAATGTAGGATATTTACTACATGACAAAAACACATGTAACATGTATTGATATTTTTATATATAGTTTTTTTCATCTTGATCATTTCATCTAAAAATATGTTTCAATTGAAGCATATTTTAATTATTTTTTTTTTAATTTAATTCAAAAATGTTTTATACTGATAATCAAATAACTTTTTAAAGTTTTAAAGTTTAGACTTTTTCATTTTTTCCTTGCAATTATTTTTGATACTAAGTTTGTTGCGTATCAGGTTAATTTGAAATAAAATCTTGCTTTAGAATTTTTAAAAAATATTTTTTGCTAAATTTGAGCTTACAGTAATTTTGGAATAAAAAGATCTAATGTCAAGATATAATTTCTTGCCTTTTTTTTTAACTAAAAAAATATAAAGTTTAAATATTTTTTTTTACAATTTTTTTTTTTTTTTAAATATTTTTATCAGATCTTCAGTCTGTTTAATGTTTCAGTTTTAAAAAGAGTAAATAATTTGCTATCAAGCTATTTGAAAGATTATAACGTTATCAGGGTTTTTATTTTTTATTTGTAATATATTGAGTAGTTGGTTGGAATTTAAAAAAGTTAAATAAATAAATATTTAAACTTATTTTATATACATAGTTTTAATATTTTTTATTCAAGTCTTAATATACCCAAAAGTTTTTTGTATTTTGACAATTAATTATAGTATTTCAACTAATAGATTTAATACTTTCAGAAAGAACTTAAAAGAAAATAAAACTAATTATGAAGAAACTTTAAAATAAAAAAGAGTAAGAAAGATGTTTAGCTATAATTGCTATGCTCCTACATTTATAAGAATTACAATAGGCTCATCTCTTAATAGTATACTTAATTAGATGTTAAAGACATGACTACCACCCAGGAAATGGAAAAGCCTTTTTAAAAAATAAACTATCATTGATAACTTCAATTTGATAAGTTATTTTTGTATGCTTATCAAATAAAATATCTTTGGATAGAATGTAAGTAACATATTTGATAACTGGAAAATCATATGATCTTTTGTTTAGTACAAAGGTGGGGAATCTTTTTTTGCCAAGAGCCATTTGGATATTTATAATTTTATTATCAGGCCAAAAAATTATTGATTTAAAAATTGGCCTACTATATTTGATGAAAAATTTAATTAATTTGCCTCTAACCATTAAGGGTGGGCAACCTTTTCAACTGGCAGTCCAATTTCAACTTTTCCCTTTTAAATGAGGGCCATAATTGTTTTATGAATTAAAAATAAAATATCATTATTATTATTGACTGTTCCATATTTAATGACAATTTTCCTGATTTATCTTGAATCTATTATGTTCTGAACAAGTTAATTCTACAGCAACTAGGATGCAATCTCAAAGAATGCTTTGGCCCCATTTTTTTTCAAATGCATAATTTTCTAAGTTAATCTTACTTTATATAGCTATCCCAATAATAAAAAAAATTAAATGTAAACAACAATAAAATGAAGTAAAATTTGAGTTATATTTTTGATAGTTATACATTTGTCTGCGAAAATTGCTATAAAAACAAAATGTTTTCAGTATTGTAGATGAAATCCATAATCAGTTTAGACTCAACAATATAAATATTATGTTAGAATATTGAGTCTCTGATAGAATGAATTGTAACTATTATAAATATTGGAGAGAAAAAGATGTAGGTGAGAAAATAAATATTTTATTTTATTTAATTATTAATTTAATATTTGCACTGTACTGGTGCATGTTTAAATAGAAGTTTTATACAGGTCCATTTTATATATGTTTGTGAAAATGTATCGAAGCCAATTTAAGAGCTTTCAAGAAGCCGAACTTGGCTTATGGGCAGGAAGTTCTCCTTTTCTGGTTTAGTATTTAAAAATTAATGTTGTCTATAAAAGAATGAGTGTAGACTAGTGATGGTGAACCTATGACATGCGTGCCATCACACGAACTATTTATATATCATAATTTTCTTCATTATTTTTTTGTTACTAAAATCTATACTAATAAAAATTTACTGCAAACTAAAGATAAAATAAATAAATATATTATATTAGAATTCAATTTACAATTGAACTCTGATTAGAAGCAATAAATTATATTCAAGTCAAATAAAATGGTACCAGTGTACTGCGATATCATTTTCTATAAATCTGTCAAATGATTCCGATAAAACTAGAAAGTTTTTTTAAAAATCTAAAGTAAAAGTAATCAAATGGTTTTCTGTCCTAATTTTTTTTCACCTAAATGCATAATCAAGGAACACCATCAAATGTTTTTTTTTGCTTGAAGTTTTGCTGTAAAAGTGAAATGATAAATCTTTTATTTATAAAATTATTAAAGCTCATTTAAATTTACTTTTAAATAAATTTGTTACCATTATATTAATATGACTAATGAAAATAAAGAACAAAAATTATTAAGCAGTAGAGAATTCAAAATTGATGAACTGATGAGTATGGAATGATTAACAAAAGCACCAGATAGTATGTGTTTTATATTTGGAACAGTTGTATTGAGAACATCATCGGTAAAACAGCATTATGAGATCAGTCATAAATCACTCTTTGAAAAATGTAAAGTTGAAAAAAAAGAATATATTGCCCAAGCATTTAAAAATATAAATATTCAATCAACATCTATAATAAAATTTATCGAAACTCATTCAAATATAACTGCTGCTAGTTTTTTTTATTTCAAATGTAATTGCCAAACATAGGAAACCTTTTAATGTTGGAGAATATATGAAAGAAGCTTGGATGAAATGTCACCATTTCTTTTTGAAGATTTTGAAAAGAGAGCAAAAATTATTCAGAGCATAAAATATTTATCTTTGGCTACAAATACAGTTAAAGAAAGAATCCTGCAAATGGCTAACAACATAACTTACCAACAAAAAAGAGATATAAAATCTTCTAGTTTAATAAATGGATCAGCTCATTTGGCTATTTTCATTCATTATTGTGTTGGGAATAATATCAAAGAAGAATTGATCAGTTTAACATCATTAGTAACAACAACAAAAGGAATAGATATTTGCAACATAGATGTTGCAAAATTGTATCATTAACTACAGATGGTGCTTATGACTTGAAAAGAAAATAGTTTTCTCACTTTATTTACCAATAATATTGGACATTCAATTTTGGGTTTTCATTGCATTATACATTAGCAGGTGTATGCATTAAGTCCAGCTTTAAGTCACTGGATGATGTTATGAACATTGTGACTAAGTTAATCAATTTTATACACTGAATGAGATAAACTCAATATAATATGGTTTACTTATGTACAACAATGTCCATGGTTAAGTTGAGGAAAAGTTCTTCAAAGATTCATTGAGTGTTTAAAAGAAATTAGACTGTTTTTACATAATGAGAAAATCGTTGAAAAATATAATGAATTAATGGATGTTGAATGGCTTTCATAATTAATGTTTTTTACTGATATGTGTTCACATCTACATGAATTAAATGTGGAACTGCAAGTTGAAAGACAACTGTTATAATGTTTGATTTGATCAAAGCATTTGAAGTTAAATTACAATTTTTCAACCATGATGTTATTTCTTACACCTTCAAATATTTTCCAAATCTAAAAAAGTTCTTGACTGATTTAGAATCTCACGAGAAACGAGATCAATTGAAATTGATGCAACACTTTTGTGCTGTTATTCAATTGATAATTGATGAATTTTCTTTAAGATTTACATAGTTCAGATAATTTTCAGAAATATCAAACATTTATTTTATATCCAGGCATAACATCAATGGATACTGTCAAATTAGAAATTTTTGAGTCGCATAATTTGAAAGATATGGAAATGCAATCAGTCTATTTTTAATCCAGTTCTATATGGAAACAGAAATTTGTTGATGTGAGGAATAAGTTAAAAACAATAAAAAATGATTGATTATTGGATATATGTAAAAAGAATGCTGAAGAGGATCTGATTGTCTGGAATGCTATTCCTGAAATGTTTAATTGTTTAAAAAAATTAGCGCCCACTATATTAGCATTTTTTTTTTTTACATATGCACGTGAATCATTGTTTTCGGAAACAAATTTAATTAAACTCATTTTGAGAAATAGAATAACAGATGAACCTAGCTTAACATGTACATTATTAAAAATGACAAAATATGAACCATATATAAAATATTTGGCATCAATGTCCAACTGCAAAAATCTCATTAAATAATATCTATTTATGTTGATTTTACATGTTTATTTCCAAAATTTTGTTTTAATTACTATTAATTTTTTACTATTACATTTTATTCATCTTGTGCTCTTCTAAATAAATATTGTTCACTTGTACTTAGCTTATTTAGAAATTTTGTTTAATTATTATTGTTATTACTATTATTTTATTTTATAAACTTTTAAAAAACTGCAATAATTAAACTGTTTATATTTTGATTTAATAACTGTATGGCATATCAATCATTGAATAAATATTTTAAAAATTTTGGCACACATTCTGCCATCACTGGTGTAGACTAATGCAATTAATAGTTATTTGATTGTAATTCAGAAAGAAAAGAAAAAAATGTTGCAATGCAATCTCTTGTATCAATAGAAGTAACAAATTTATCAATTGCAAAACTTACTGCTGCAGATCTACAGCATAACTTTAAGAAGGTTTTATATTTAGTTTATATTTTTCTTTCTCTTTATTTGTCTTCTATTTTTTCCCATGCTTTTTGTAAGAAGCTGCAGATATTGAAGTCAGTCTTATATCCCAACATCAAAGCCAGTCTGCAGACATTGAAGTCAGTTTTGTATCCCAATATCAAAGCCAGATTGCAGAGATTGACATCAGTCTTGTATCCCAAAAGTCCACTTTTCTATTTATATAACTACCAAGATATTTAAAAATGTTTATTGCTAACATTTATATTTGGTAGCAGTGATATTAAATGATGTTGGCAACACTCATTCATAGTTAAGTAAACGGCAAAACATTTCAAAACACAAAAGTTAAAACTAATCATAAACTGCTCCTATGCTGAAAAATTTATGAAATTGCAGAGCATGACTTATAAGATTATTAGGAGTTGATGTTGATTTATATAGTAAATAATCAAATGGTTTAATCATAAACTGCGGCGATGCTGAAATTTTATGAATATGCAGAATATCATTTATAAGATTATGATTTGATGTTGAACTGATATAATAAATAATCAAATGATTTAATGCAGAAATTTATAAGAAATTTAAGTCCTGGAAGTAGATCTTCAGCTCTGTAGCCTACCACTCAACATCGCACAGGATATTTAATATTAAATATGATCGAATTGATAATAATTACTATTTCTTTTTTTATGGAAACTTCAATATTATTTTTTACTTGATTCACAAATATTGTTTTGTTATTAATATATATTTTTTAAAGCTGTTTCACAAAATTGGTAATTTTTATTGTTGCTAAATTAATGTTGTAACCATGTTCACAGTTTAATTTAAAATTATATTAACTTTTTTTATGTGTGTTAAAATAGTCTTATTTTAAGTTAAATATATAAAAAATTATAATTACAAATTGCCTAAATTTAATAATAGACTTGTAGAAGTTTTCATCTTTAGTACTTTATACACCTTATAACTATTAATGAATAACATCTTGTGATTTAAATTAATCTTAAACTAATTTCATCTGTTTAAAACTTATATCGAGATCAATGTATATACATAGTGAAGCCATGAATTGTTCTTTTCAATAAAAATGCAAACAAACAAAAATATTATTAAAATTCATAAATTTAATACATTTTACAATGCACAAGTGACATTTTTTTTGCTTCTGAGCACCATATGTAATCATGTTTAAAAAAAAAAATTAAAATATGTATATATATTTTGCAATATGTTCAAAGCACTATACATGATCGGAATTATTAATAATGTTTGTTCAGTTTAAGTATATACATTTTAGTCTTTCTTTATTGTTCTTTCTGAATTTGATATACAGTATATCATATAATAAAATGTTTTCTAAACCCAATGCTAAAAGTTTTACAAAATTTTAGAACATACTAAAAGTTGATATTGACTTAGAAGGAAATCCTAAATTTTTGATAACAAAACCAATGTTATGTTTCTATAACGAAAAAAAGTTATTGAAAAAAAAAAAAATTGCCCAGAGTATATTTAATTGCATCAAAAGTCAGACATTTCACTATTTACTTTATTTAAAAAATAAAAACATGGTACAGTTTTTATTTTTATTGTTTCAATAAATGAATAAGTGAACATACACTCAGTAATATGTATATATTGTGCCCCTTCAATTTGTTATTAATAATTATATTATTATTTTTAAAATTTTGTTTATACGATAATCTTAATTTATACTTGCATACTATATAGATAAAAAAGTAGCTGTGTTATATATTGCACTTTAAAAAGTACTGTATATTTGTACAAAAATATGTATTCTATTTTAATTAATGTTATGCCAACAAAATCTGAACTATTATACAGGATATAGTAAGGCGATTTGGAGCAAAATATAGCTTTTATCGTGGTATCACGGTACTCAGATTAGTACAATAAAATGAATACATGAATTTTATTTAAAATAAAATAATCAAAACATTAATAAAATTTAACATATTAAATAGAAAATTGCTTCTAAAATAAATATTTATTATTAAACTGGATTTGTAACCAAAAAATTTCTATTTTTTTCTTTATCAGTTAATATATGTTAAAAATACTTCTAGAATATAAAATAATATATATATAAATATTTTATAAAGAATGCTTTTATTTAATTTGATGAGCATTTTTTTTTTTCAACCACAATTTTGGTTGCCATATGCAACTTGAAATAAAAGCATTCATAAGTTAATATGGACACCCCACATTTTTACTTCAAGTTAAAAATAATAACAATTGTGGTCAAAGAAAAAAAAATTTTTTTTATATAAATTGTTCTTTATTTTTTAATATTTAGATATTTTACAATAGAATTTTTGTAAGTATTCATGTTCAAATTTGTCATCATACAGTATTGTGTGGATTAAAAGTCACTTGTATTTAGTAAGACAGTATTTTAAAAACAAATTTTAGTTAAACAATCAAGAAAAATTAAAATTTCATCCTTCATTTCATTTTCTTTCAATTTTAATTAATTGTAAATACTTTTACTAAATTAGTCATTAACTCTTTAACAGTAAACAGAGCAAAACTCTCCATACAGTATTGCCACCTGTGCTAAACAGAGTAATCAATGGATGCCAGAAGGCTTGTGCATAAAATCCCTATCTAATGCCTACTCATCCAATATCCCCAGACTAGTTTCTGGCTTGTGGCCTTCGTCAGTGAGGAGCTTTGGATCTGAGAGCACTGCATCTAGATCTTAGGATCTAATGCAACCCTCTAGCAACCACCTTTTATCTCCACTTAACTACAAAACTATGAGAATGAAATTGAAAACACAAAAAAATATTTTCAATCCAAGCTCAATAGCTTATATAGTCATATGGATCTGAACTCAGTTCAGCACCCATACATTTTGGTGTCTTTGGCTCTTTTACAACCATAGCCACCACTATCCTATTAGGCAGGATTGGTGTTAAACCATTAAGCATCACATGATCACATTTCCTATACTAGCACATTAATTGTTGATAAACAGAGCAAAACTCTCCATACAGTATTGCCACCTGTGCTAAACAGAGTAATCAATGGATACCAGAAGGCTTGTGCATAAAATCCCTATCTAATGCCTACTCATCCAATATCCCCAGACTAGTTTCTGGCTTGTGGCCTTCGTCAGTGACGAGCTTTGGATCTGAGAGCACTGCATCTAGATCTTAGGATCTAATGCAACCCTCTAGCAACCATCTTTTATCTCCACTTAACTACAAAACTATGAGAATGAAATTGAAAACACAAAAAATATTTTCAATCTAAGCTCAATAGCTTATATAGTCATATGGGTCTGAACTCAGTTCAGCACCCGTACATTTTGGTGTCTTTGGCTCTTTTACAACCATAGCCACCACTATCCTATTAGGTAGGATTGGTGTTAAACCATTAAGCATCACATGATCACATTTCCTATACTAGCACATTAATTGTTGATAAACAGAGCAAAACTGGTTGCTAGAGGGTTGCATTAGATCCTAAGATCTAGATGCAGTGCTCTCAGATCCAAAGCTCCTCACTGACGAAGGCCACAAGCCAGAAACTAGTCTGGGGATATTGGATGAGTAGGCATTAGATAGGGATTTTATGCACAAGCCTTCTGGCATCCATTGATTACTCTGTTTAGCACAGGTGGCAATACTGTATGGAGAGTTTTGCTCTGTTTATCAACAATTAATGTGCTAGTATAGGAAATGTGATCATGTGAAACTCTTTAACAGGTTGTCATTATCTATTGTTAGTCCTCATGGCAGTTTTTATCAATGTTTAACCTTTCATTTTAGTATAAAATCATTATTCTATACTGAAACTCAATAAATTGATATTTGATTTTTTAGAAATTTAAGTTTGCAAATATTGAAAAAATAAGTACATATGGCAGGAAGAAAAAAATCAAGCATGCCACTTAAGCAAAATTAATGAAATCTTTGTTGACTAAAATTTATTTTAAATGGGAATTAATAAATCTATAAAATTCTTTATGAAATATTAAATTTGCCATTTGTAATTTTTAGAATTTCTCAAAGATATTGCCATGGTATCAGTAAGCTGGTTACATCAAGGTGTGGTCATTGTATTGGCTGTGATTTTTTTTGTTAACATTACAGTTGAATTTATTAACTTCTCTTTTTAAAAATAAAATGTATACAAATAAAATCAAAGGGTATACATGGATTCATATGGTTTTAAAAATATATACAATTATTTTGCAAAAATAAGCAGAAATATTTAATAAACTATGCAATAAATGGTTTTTGTTTTTCCAAAAATTTTTTGAAGTAATCTGGCAATCTTGAGAACAAAGAACCAAAAACATTAAATACTTGTAGACTAGATGAAATATACACTTATTATTACCAGTTATTCTAAATACCGGTTTTTATTTAAACTAATAAATCAATATTTATTAATTTGCAGAATAGCTGGTTTGTTTTTTTTAAAAAGCCTCTCGAAATATCTCTAGACATAGCTATACAAGAGTGATTTAAAGTGAGAGAATTATCAGCACCATGTACGAAGTAAAGAGTTGTGTTGAATATCAGAATTCATAATCATTTAATTTAATTCAATAAAAGCTTATTTAAAAAAAAATATGCCACTTATTGTTGAAATCTTGCTTAACCTATATCAACATCATTTGAAATTTGACCCACAATTACTGTTAGACTGGACAGTCTTAAAATGTTGCATTGTCATCAGTATCTAATCCGTGTATAAAATTAGAAGAAAATCTGTTTGATAGAGATATGTTAAAAATTGTTTACAAGATTTGATTAAATAAATAATCATAATTAATTGTTGCTAATACATTTTATCACATTCATATACACAAAATAGATAAGAAGTTTCTATATAATTTTAACTATATTGCTCAAATTATATTTGTTAATTTAAAAAAAAGTTTATTTAGATACAGTGAGGACAAACAAATCTATGATTTTTCACTTCATTTCTTAAAGCCTAATTATTTTATTCATGACATTTCAATTCAGTTTAGATGTAGCTTGACTTCAATGAAAGTTCTGTTATAATGAACTCTTGAACTATCGGATATGCACATATCATTTTTCAGTATCCATTGTTTCCATCTTTGATTCTAAATTCAGAGCAATATACAACTATCATTTTTGAACTGTCATTTCTTGGCATCTATTGAATCAGCATTTTATTTTATTAAAAAAATATTTTTTTAATTATAATTCAGAAGTGCAATAATTGTATTTTTTACTTTTTATTTTTTTTTAGCTAATTCATTCAGCACTCCTATTCTTTTAATAAAAAAAAGTCTAGTGGCTGTTTTGATCATTTTTGAAACAATTTATTTTACAATTAAACATTTATTCAATGTCATGTTTCTTTACATTATTTATTACAAATATAACCTTATAAATAAGTCATTGTAAAAGTTAATATTTGAGCTTTGCAAAATAGAAAAATAAATTACTAAATGATAATCTGAAGCAACTGATGAATGCTGGTTCAGCACAAAATAATGTTTATTATTATTTTTACATGTGTGTGGTAATGTTCATTAGTTATATAGGATGGAGTGAATGACTGAAGGGAGCTTGAAATTTTGGGTTCAAATCTCCTCTGATTATTTTTAGTTTAAGGTACATATACTATATTTGTAATTAATATTAAAAATGGATATTAATGATAACACTGGCTCTTTTCATATTGATACGTAATTTTTATCTATTGATAAAACTTATTGAATGAAATATTTTTATTTGGATTCCATTTTTAAAATGGAAACAAATGTTAGTTGAGATATTAGAAGAATGGAAATACATTTGAAATTAAAAAAAACAATATACTTAATATAATTAAAGTTTCTATATTGGCATTTATGAAACCATTTCTTTTTAGCAAACAAAAACAATTTCCATTTTATCATAACTATGGTTTTTATGACTTATCTTTTTAAAAACAAATATTTTCAAATAAAATCTAATTATACTCACATTTTTTAAGTTTAAGTAAATATTTTGAAAATTACAATTTTTCTTTGCAAAATATTAAAAGAAAAAAAAAATACTTGAAAAAGTCAGAGACCAAATAATCTATCAATCAGTTTATACTCTAACTTTTTTATGATACAACCAATCAGGGCATTGTTAGCCTTCTTTGGTTTTGGAAATTTGACAAGATCTATACGATTCTGACATTCAGAATTTTTTAAGACTAATAATTTCACTTACAATTTTTACACACACAAAAAAATGAACTGGTAAACTAATGTTATACATAACTGCACAATAGCAAAGAAAATCTAAAGCAATAGCACTCCATTGTAATGCATTAAAACTTCACAAAATAAGAAAACTGGTACAATTTTAAAAAGTGAAGTTTTGTTTTTATCTCTGTTAAAGTCTTAAGATTTTCATTGATAATAAGCAGATTTTTTAAAGTTTATAATTAATTAACAAATGGATGTTATTTAAAAAATATAATGATATTTAATTAATATTCTGATATTTTTAAATATATATTTAAATATGAATTTTTTTGAATTATAAATATCACTCTTGTACACAAAATTGTTGTTATGTTTTATGTGTAGTATATTTCAATAAATAAGCGTTAAATTGTTTTTTTATTTATAATTTTAATATATCTTACATTTATGCATATCTATTATTATTTTTGTCCCTTGAAAAGCAACAAATCGAGAGATTATTTACCTCCATTGCTTAATTGAATTGCTTTTAAGATTATTTTGTTTTGATATGATTAATTAATTGTCTTTGAGTTTTTAATCAGATAAATTTTGGCTTAGTTGATATAAATATTTTTTACTTTTATTTTTGTCTGGTAAACCAATTTCATTGAATTTACTATGTTTGATAAATCATAAAAAAAAATTCAATTATAATCATTTTTAAGCATAAATTCTTTTAATTAT
The DNA here is from genome assembly GCA_028023455.1 of Epiperipatus broadwayi. NCBI lineage: Eukaryota > Metazoa > Onychophora > Udeonychophora > Euonychophora > Peripatidae > Epiperipatus > Epiperipatus broadwayi. Next base: position 231,152 of record JAQFVV010012548.1, read on the forward strand.
TACTATTATTTTTTTTAATTGGAAAAGATGTAAAAAAGCAATTATGGAAAGTTACAATATATTTATTAAAGAAAATTTCAACTTATTTGAAAAATAAATAGAAAATATTAAGATATAAATGAATGAATGACTTTTGGGTGTTCATTCAACAAAATGTTCATGTAAATTCATATCATTATGAAAGTTTTAAAGAGCAAAATATTTTGTCTTTTCATAAAAATTGCACTAATAGTGTTATTCTTATCACAAAATGATGAAAATCATATTTGCAACTTTGCAAGTGCAATAATTTTATTTAAATGCTACCCGGGAAAATAAAAGCCAACAGCTTTTATTAGAGCAAATATTAATAGATCAGAAAAAGTTTATTGTGCTGTCATTTTCAAAATAATGAAATAAAAATTTAGTCAATTTTTTTTTTATCAATATTAATTTGATAAAAAAATAAAAATTATTATGATCTAAAATATACAATTATTTTAAAAGTAATTATTGAATGAGTAATTGATTAAATCAGTTATTGGGGCCAAAAAAAAAAATCTTTATTGTAAAACTTATTTTATTCATGGTTAACATGAATTTGAATAAAATGGTAACTCAATAATTAATTCAAAATGATCAAGATATTATGGGGGGAAAAAAATCCTTAACAATTTTCATCTTTTTTTTTTTTTTTTAATTAAAGAAAAACTTAATATTAATTAATCATATTTTAATAAAAATGTTTGAAAATTGTTTTGACATATTTTTTTTAAAAGTTAATTCTTTTTTCTAGATGCTCTTGGTTTTATTAGTATGATTTGAGTTGGCATTTTATTTAAATTCATGTTACTTTGAATTAAACAAGTTTTATTGTATTAAAATACAGTATTACATTACAAAATTTAAAACAGGCCTAAAATAATGAGATATGTCATTATAGTTTATTTTGTATATAAATTCTTAGATATTTAATTATTTTTCAGTTATGACATGACATCTAAATTGATTTAGAATATTTTTTTATTAGATATATATTAGTACTCTTGAAATATTTTGTTCCCTTTAGAAGTATATATGTTTTACACTTATTGAATGATATTTTTTCTCTTGCTTTTCTTTTTTTATTCAATTGACTAAAGGAAGAATAATAGCAGTTATTCAATTGCCGATTTAGTTCAGTATTGCTTTCTCCTCAAGACAAATAATTTCTTGTTCATTATTAATCTTAATCAATTTTAAAAATGAATTAATAATATATGTGACAATATAAAATATATATGTGTGTAGTATTAATTACTTTTTTGTAATTATTAAATGTATTAATTAAGAAGATAACTGTAGAACAGATGGAAGCCATTAAATATTTAAAAAGTTGATTGAGAATAGAAAACAGTGAAAGAGAAAAAAATTTTTATTTAGTTAAATTAGTTTTTAGTATTAAAAAAAAAAAGATTAATTATTGACCACAGAGTTTGAAATTAGGGAAAAGAGTCAATTTATCTGGAAAAGAAATTTTCTATTAAGTAAAAATTTGTACAAAAGAGAGGGAATATTTGAAAACTTTTCTGAGAATTTGAGGCAAAATAATATTATTAGTTAAATCAAAATGATTTAGGAATGAAAGTGAATATAAAAAAAGAACAGTTATTGAAGAGATTAAGAAAGGAATGGAATCTTGTCATATTGTTAGAAGGAATAGTGAGAGTTATATTAGAATGAACTATAAAAGATGAAACATTTAAAAGAGGAACAAGAAGAAATTAGTTACGACAATGTTAAGTTTAAAGAAAAGATAGCAAGACTTTTAGAAAGATGGTTGAAAATGTTTAACAAAGAGGTTGAATTTTGTTATTAATATTATCTGATTTCAAATATAAATATTCCTTGTATTCATCAGAATTACTTAATAAATGATAAAGGCTTTTAAAAAAAATTAACACAATTTAAAAAAAGATAAATCTTAAACTCTTGGCCAAAAAATTGTTGAATTTTTAGATGGATAAGAAACTGTGAATGATTCTATATATTCAATGTTTCCAAAGTACTGTGATTATTATCAGGCATTCAGAATTGACATTAGATATTTATAATAGTGTGGTATTGCTTTATTCACTGAATTTCACAAGTTAATTAGATGTATGGAGAGTTTATTGCATAAAATTTTAAATCTTATTCTAATAGTATGTCTGTGTATATATATCTTGCAATATTTGTAAGCATATAACAGCACTTTTCTTAGTTTCAGCATAAAATATTTTCAATTTCTAATTGTGATTGTAAGAAATCATTAAAAACAAACAAACAAAACATTCAATTTAGACAAGTAATTAATATTGCATCACATCTCATGTAATTGCCATGTATTCCAGAATACTGGGAGAAAAAATGTTAACAACAAAAAAAATACTAAAAAGGAAAAAGAACTATATTTGGATGAATGCATATATTAATTTCGTTGATTGGGCAATAGAGCATATGACCACAAATAAACTTGACCTTCAAAGATAGCAGTTTATAACTCCTTAATCCACTTAGTATTTCAATATTTAGAACTACCTCAAGTTTTAATGAAGTCTTTGCTTTATTCTGCATATCCTTAGTACATATACAATGCTATTAATCCAGTTACCAAAAATTTTAAAAAGTAGACAATATTTATAAGTTCAATTTTTATGAACACCTGACTATTTAATTATTTTAGCATGAGATTTAATTTACCCATATTGGATGATAATGGAATGACTTTCAGATGTGAATTAATTGTGAAGAACCAATAAATAGTGCCTAAGAATATCACCTACTATCTTATTCATTGAGATGTTGGTTCATTAAAGGCTAAATTCTGATATAAAAAGTTTTTTTGTCATTTCTCTGTGCTCATGCTCTCGGTTTCAATAATTATTTTTTTTATATACTTTACTATCTTCAATAACTTTGGTAACTATTGGTCATTTCTCTGCACTAGTTGTGACAATGGAATTGTGTGCTAGTAAATTCAGATTTTCCCTCTTGAATTATATACATAGGAATGCTGATTTCAATCCATTTTTCATTTTGCAAATGTAAATATAATATTTTTTTATTATTATTCTAAGTTATAATGATCACACTCATTTTCGAGCACCTACTAATAATGACAGCTTATAATCAATATTATGTAGTTTTCAATTAATTCAATTATCTTTTTCATTGTTATGTATCATATTGATACTTATAGTAATTAGACTTTTATATAAAAAATTAGCTTATCAATGTTAAAATTAAGAGTAAACTATGGACCATTATTTAGGTACACAGCATTTTCTTAGAAATCTTTATTCTCCTAAAATTAATCACCCCTTTATTGTTTAATAATATTATTGCTTGCCTATGGAGTAACTATTTGAATTCCATAACATTGATGTGGTAGGTTACTAAATGAATCACTAAGCAGATTATTTTTTTGTGTAAACTTACCATTGAACAATATACCACACAATTAACAATGTTCTATTCAAAGAGAATTTAAATTGTATCTGATGAGAGTAAAAAGATTGTTTAAAGTACATAATTTTGAATTTGGGTTCTTTTTTTTATGTACTAACAATTAAGAAAAGAATGAAAAATAATTGCAGTCATTTGTAATGTAAACATGTTCTTGATTGAACTAATCAATTTTTTGTGATAACAATAAAATTACTTTCTTAAAATGGATTACATCATTAAAGTTACATAAGCTTTTTAGGAAAAGAACATTGTAAATAGTATATTTGATTTTCTGTAATATTTTTTTTTGCTTGTTTTTGTGGTTTAACTGGTGACCAATGAGTGTGGTTTTGATTGTCATACCTAATTGTAATTTTTTTCATCTATTTGATTATACATTTCTGATTTACATTGAAATTTATAGAGTTTCACATTTGCTCCTCTAATATTCCTTTATATAGAGAATATGTATCTTTTTTTTTTTATTATTATCTTCTATTTTTTGATTTCTTTTTTACCTTAATGAATCATTTGATATCTATATATTAATGATGATTGATTTACAATTATATCAATAACAAAATATTTCTAACTCCATAGTAAATTTTTATTAAAATAGATTAGGAAAACAATGACATTATAGTGCTCAAAAATGGATCCTTGAGGTCTGAAGATATTCAACTTACTACTGAGGAATAGCCAAGAATTATTTTCATTATTGCTGTCTTTAATGATTACTGCTACATTAAAGCCAGTCATTTGAATATTCATTTGAAGTTGCTATGTAGGGGAAAAAACCAAAAACTTGTAATGTGGAATACTTAATAATATAAGATGGATTGGATTTGGGTGATTATGAGAAGAGCATATTGGTCTTTTATTTAAACTACAAATAATAAAAGAAGAGTTGGAACTAATCAATTGATAATTTGTTTTTGTAGTTATCTGTTCAGTATTACCACAATACAAGTTTGTATTCAAATAATTCAAGCGAAGAAAAAAATTAAAAGATTGCATGATTTGGGGAAAATTTGTTGGCAGTATATATTTCTAGTGATTGGTGACTTGAATGTTGATATTGGAGTTGAAAAGGAAAGAATTGTCATAGAACAGTATCGATTTGAAGATGGAAAGGAAGCAAATATTAAAAAAAATATTTGTAAATTGATTGACCTTTTTTGGTCACAGCTTTTTTGCAATCAGTGTATACCTTTGGAGTGAAGGTGAAAAAGTATCAAGCTAGCCATCAATAAATATAACAAGAGAACATATGTATATCTTTTAGGATTATCATTAGAATTTAAATATTGGTGATAGTGAAATAAATAATTAAAGATGAATCTGAAAAAAATTTGACTAAGATATCACAAAAATAACAATAGATGGCGTTTTACCAAAAACACCGTCAAAGTGTATGTTTGTTTACATAAACGTCAGAGTAAGCATTCACTATCTCTATCATTAGATTCACCTTCAGATCATGCTGAATAGAAATTGTCTCATAAATGCTCAGAGCTAGTGTTTAGATCTAGTTTCTTTTTCCTATCCTTCACTGATGATAGCAAATAGCTTGAAATCATGATCTGAAGGTGGATCTAATGATAGAGATAGTGAATGCTTACTCTGACGTTTATGTAAACAAACATGCTTTGACGGTGTTTTTAGTAAAACGCCATCTATTGATCATAAATACAAGCGTTAGCAAGTTTAACTTGTTTTTTTTGTTTTTTCAAAAATGACATAGTAACTACAAAGAAAAGAATTCACAAATAAAAAAAATATTTGATGATATTAAGTAAGAAATTATATTTGCAAAATCATTAAAATGGAGACAAACTTGGAAAAACAAGTTCCAGTCTCTAAGGATTTTTCCAAAAAAATAGTATGGCAGATTATTATTGGTAACAGAGATTAAACCAAAATGGAATAAATATATAGAAGAGAGTTACTATTAAAGACTTCAATTCAGAATACTTAAATAGAGCTGTATATTTAACTTTTGTACTGAATATGTAAAAATGGAAACTGATTCAGTCATAATGGAAGAAAGATCATTTTTGAATGTACTAATGACATCAGAGTTTTAGCTGATAATGAAAATCTGAAGTTATATATTAAGAAACTTAAAAAGAACAGATTTAAAAAATTAGATTACTGCTAAATATGAAAAGCCAAGTATTACAATGATAGGAGCAGCATATTATTTTAAAATTAGTGACTTAGAGTTAAAAAGTTTTTGCTTGTTTGAATAATTCATTAAACATGTTCCTGAAATTAAGAGATTTGACTTTACAAAATTGCAATGAAAAGCATGGTTAAATCTTTATATGTAGGTGCATACCTTTAAAAATGATCAGAAAAAATTTAATTTACAGTATTTTCTGTGATTTTGTATGGATGTGAGAAAGTTGGATTCTGAAAAAGAATAAGTAGTGATGCTTGTGAATTGAGGCATTGGAAAAGACATAGAATATCCTAAAGCAGGGGTTGATAAACTTTTTCTTAGGGCCAGATAACAAATTTTAAGTCTTTTCAGGTCAATTTAATTAGGAGAGGTGATGTGATAAAAATATTTGAACAGGGATAGGTAATAAATTGTATGAAAACTTAATTTTTTAAAAGTAATTTTATAAAATTACAAGATAATTAATATCTTTATGCTTAAATTTGATATTTCTGCTATCTGTAAACACAATTTTTAATGATCCATTCATTTAGCTTTAATTGTATTTTTAATTATAAAAATGAAAAATTAACCCTCTTTGCACTGATATTATAGGAAGAGTTTGTTAGTTTCTCTAATAATGTTTTATTTAATTTGTTGATTATAACATTTTCATTCCAAGCAGTGCATCTGTTGCAGATGCATAAAACCATCTCATAAGACAGATGTGAACTGCTAGTCATAGTTTGCTGACCCCCTGCACTAGACAGCAAAGAAAAATAATGAATTTTTATTTAGACTAGACACACATTTTTGCTTAAAACACAAATGGCCAGGTTGAAATTATTTTATTTAGATCATATTTTGAGACAATACAATTCATTAGAAAAAATAAGTAATTCTGGAAAAACTTGATTGCAAAAGAAAAAGAGAATGATCGGACAATGAGGTGGTGAAATATATCATATCAATAATGAATATGTTATTGAGAAGCCTGAAAAAAGATTAAAGAGATGAAAAGTAATTGAGAATAAATACCACATTTATGATGGCTAAATAGTCAATGTTGCTTTAATAGTTCTTAAAACTAATAAAAACCTTAAACAAAAATTATTATTTTTAGTATTAAAAAAAGTTATAAATAAAAATAATGCTTTTTTTTTTTAAAAAAAAAAGAAAAGAAAAGATTATTTTTTGAAGAGTTTTGTTTGTTATATTAATAAATTTTAGCATATTAAAAAATATAGGTAAACTATGAACTTAATATTCTGCTATATTATTTATGATCAATGAGAAAAACCACATCATAACTCAGAAAATAACTTATTTGCCAATCAGTAACTGAATGGGTAACTGGATTAATTATGAATCAATTGACTGGGGAAAAAAATCTTAATTTTGCTATTCTTTTATGTGGCTGATTTGCTGATCACTATTATCTTTAAAAAGTTATTTTTTTAAAAAATTAATTAGTTTAAAATTATTGCAAAAATACTTCTTTTCAACATCATATGACATTTAGGACTTTTTGAGTTTACTATTAAACATCACATGATCATCATTTTTTATGCGTACACAAGCTGTTTATAAAGAGGTAAAACTCTCGATACAGTAGCACAACTCAGTGCAAGCCAGAGTAATCAATGGATGCCGAAAGGTTTGTGCATAAAATCCCTGTCTAATGTCTACTCATTCAATATCCCCATACTAATTTCTAACTTGTGGCTTTCATCAGTGAAGAACCTGGATCTTAGGATCTAATGCAACCCTCCAGCAGCCACCTTTTACTTTATTAGCTAACTATAAAGCTTTGAGTTCAAAATGAAAACACAATAATGTTTTCACAGTAGTCTGGGGATATTGGAAGAGTAGGCACTAGATAAGGATTTTATGCATAAACCTTCATACATCCATTGATTGCTCTGATTTGCACTGAGTGGTGTTACAGTATGGAGAATTTTGTCTCTGTAAATACTACTTATGTAAGCATAAAGAATGGTGGTCATGTGATGTTTAGTGGTTTAATACCAATCCTGACCAATAGGATTATGGTGACTGTGGTTATTAAAAAAACCAAAGACACCAAACAGTATATATGCTAACTGAGTTCTAATCTATATGACTGTACAAGCTAATGATCTTGATTTGAAAACATTATTTTATTTCATTTTGGATTCAAAGCTTTATAATTAGCTAATAAAGTAACAAGTGGCTGCTGGATTGTTGCATTAGATCTTAAAATCTAGGTGCAGTATTTTCAGATGCAAGGCTCCTCACTGATGAAAGCTACAAGCTAGAAACTAGTCTGGGGATATTGGATTGAGTAGGCACTAGATAGAGATTTTATGCACCCATTGATTACTCTGGCTTGCACTGAGTGGCACTACTGTATGGAGAGTTTTGCCTCTGCATGGTTTTTGAGTTTAGGGAATAATTTTTATCAAATCTCCTTGTTGTTTGTATTGGTAAGGAAGTTTACATCCAAATTAATTTATGCATATATATATATTTTCATTTTTCAACTTAGCTAAAAATTAAAATGATTTGATTTTGTCTGTGCTAGAATATATCATTAATATATATAAATAAGTTGTACTTATCTAAATATTATTACTATTTTTATTTTTTTTAATAAATAAATTTAATTTTTTTTTTTAAATATAATTCATAGAAATATATTTGTAGATACTGCCTTTTAATATCTGAAAAATTATTAATAAAATGTTTTTTTTTTAACGTTATGGAAATGATTACATGAAAATAAATAATAGATCTTAATAAAAGTTCTTATCAAAAACTATTTGTTTTTATATACAAATAAATTAATAAATTGAATTCTTAGCATTTTTAAATCCTCTGCAATAAATACATAGTTTCGTTTCATAAAAGTTATTAATCTTTCATATCCCTTACCTTTTTTTGACATATTGTATATTCTATTGTATAAAAATCTATTCATAAAGAAAAAGTCAATAATCTATTCTATTCCAGAGTCATCTATTGTAAGCTTGAATATTGTATGGACACCAAATTCCCCAAATTAATTTCTGATTATAGTTTTTATTAATAAAGTGCTTTAGATTGCACACATTGATAATTTAAAAAAAAAGCTGAAATATATGAAAACCTTTAATTAACAAAAATGATCCAAGCTGCTTACAGTTAACATATAACTGAGGTCTCTAAAATACATTGTTGATAGTCTATTGTTATATCTATTGAAGCATTTTGGCTTGTGTTCAAAACCTTGGTATGTTTTTGAATTTCATGAATTTGGGTAGTATTAAAGAAGTAAAAGTGACTTAGATATGTATGTGTAAATACACTGCTCACTGCTGATGGAGATTTAATAGCTAGAAATTAGTTTTCAGATTTAATTGGCCTATCATCTACTTTCTTCTAAATATTGAAACAGTCGACCTTAGTTCAAGATCAAGTTTCACTGTTCTACCTCAACTAACGTTTCATCCTGCTCCTTTTTTTTTGTTGTTGTTGTCATATGTATATAAATTATATGTATGTTTCTGAGAAGCATCTATAAGATTTATAAATATATATCTCAATTAAAAATTTTCTTTAATCATTTTAAATATTAACTTTTATAGATGCGACTCTGATATATACATATATTACAGGAGCATATATATATAATTAAAAATACTAAATAATTTTGTGTCTTTTAAAATTATTTTTTTTACTTTTATTTTTAATACTTTGTAATTATTTTTCTTCATATAATTACACAAATATTCAAAATGGAAGATGCAATGTTAACTGTCCAAGAATAATTAAAGGGGATGGGAACATTAATCCGTTTCATGGTTTTAAAAGGAATTTTTTAATCAAAGTTAATGAAAGTAAAATTTAAAACAAAGCAGATTGAATTTAAGTTAGCTGTTAATATATTTATCAAATCTATTTCCAATCTGGAAATTGATTTGAATTTACTTTTGGACAGTTATCTAGCATTTGCATCTCCAATAACAATAGAGAAAATATTTCTGTAAATTAAAGATTCAATTAGAGTTAAGAAGTTTAATTAAAAACATTCTTTGAATAACTCAAAACTGATATAAATAGGGCCGAAAATATATTGTGTTAGAGTTCAATCAATAGTCGCTAACTGACTTCACATCTTTTTGATTTTTAAAATAGTTTTTGGGTAGAGTGACCTAAACTGCCTTTCCCTCTGTCTTCAGCCTGACTCTTTGCTGTGCAGAGATGTAGCTTTTACCAATCAAAGAATGCCACCTTCCACAGATTTGTCCATACTTCATCCCATAGAATCATGAGATAACAAGCCTATAGTCATTATGTTTTCTTTATGTTTAATCTCTTTTTTAACTCGCTAATCGGCGAGCATGTTAAACTATTAATTATTTTTTTAATATCGATTCTCTATAACCTAAACTAATCTTATTGTAAATTATTTCATCCAACTCATCCTTTTTGTTTTTCTTATTGTACCGAGGTACATTGTGACCGAATGTGTAATATTCTTTAAAAGTGATATTTAATAAATTTCCTTTTTAAAAAATAAAATAGGGAAATTAAGTTAAAATAAAAGTTAAAAGTTGAGGGGAAAAGAAAATTTAAGAACAAAGGAATAGGGTAGGGGGATTTATTGTTAAAGAAAAATAAATAATAAACGATTTTAAAAGGAGGATGACTTTTTTTCATTAAAAAAAAAAAAATAAGAGGGTGAAATAAAAATGATTTAATATTACTTTTGATTAGTTCATAATGAAAAGTAATAAAGAAATTGTTTTGTTTTATAATAAAAGAATTAAATGTGTGCGTGTGTAAAAATTTTGAATAAAAAAAAATAACATAGAAGCCCAATCAGAGGGAAGTAAAAGTACAATAATTTCACGAGATAATAAACACTGGATATAGGAAAACTTTTTCATTGTTTAATTTTAACATTCCATTATTATTATATTTTAAAAATATTTCATAAAATCAAAGAATCAAAAGAAAACTATATAAATTGTTATACAGACAAAATGATGCATTGTTAAATTTATCGTATTGCGCAACTAACTGGAGCTTTCACTGCAATACCATCGGCAGATAGTTTGGAGGGCAAACCATGTTCGGATAAAGTCAAGAGTAACGAAGTGTCTATGCTGAAAATCCACGAAGGCCATGTAACATCACGAATTCAGGGAAGATTTACTGGAGGTTAGCGCTAACTGGTCAGAGATAACATTTTATAGAAATGACATTGTGCTGTACGTACGTCAATTCAGATTTCAAATCCTAGGTAATGTTTAATTTTCATATTCTCTAATTCTTAATTTTTTTAAAAAAACTGTGATAAATAAATAAATAAAAACTTTCAACTTTTTCAAGTAGTATCTGGAAAATATAAATGATATCGGCTTCTGTGTTTAACTTTATTCAAAGACATTAATTGTATGTGTGTGGGAATTTTAATTCAATATATTATGTATATTTTTAGTTGTTTATAATGTATTAAAACATTTACGTTAATGAAAGAACGTGCGTCGTTGAATTATAAAACAAAACGATCGTTTTAAAAAAAAAGATTTAAACTGTCGTTTGAAATATTTATATTAGTAAATGAATACATATATTTATGATGAAATAATATTTTTAGTAAAGTGGGAAGGGAAAGTATTAGTAAATGAATACATATATTTATGATGAAATAATATTTTTAGGAAAGTGGGAAGGGAAATGTCTTAATTGTTATTGAAAAATGATTAAGTTACAAATAAAAGAATAAGGAGAATTTTTCTTTTAAAATGAGGATATGTTTTTTTTTTAATGACGTCAAAGTCTAACGCACGCTAAATCTTCATTATTATTTAAAATAGAATTTTTAGGTTGGGCGGAGGTTTCTTTTTTTTTAAGGCAGCTACAATTCGATGAGCTAGCTGGACTCAGGTACTAGATTCGTTGCTGGACAGGTAAACACGTTAAATACTATGTGATTAACTGGCGCCTAAAGGGTTTACCTTAAAATAAATAGGTATTCGTCGAATAGCCACCACATCCCACTGGATGGCGCTGTTTTCGCGCTAAAACACATAAAAATGCCGTTTCCGCGGCCGACACGTTCGAAACCGCGTTTTCTATAATACAACTTTTTTATTGTGCTACAGATTGCAGGCCGCTATGTCGCGTCGCATCGCAGCAAATACATTTTCCGAATTCCCACAGTTTATAAAATGGTTATGACTTGATGAGAGGGTATGTTTTTCGAATTGGATGGAAATGTTGTTTTCATTGAATTTTTTTTTATTTTAAAGTATTGAAATGTTCAGATTTTGTAAAGTAATAATTAACAGACTTTTTACACCGTAGTGTATTGAAGTTTTAAGTGGTAAATGTTGACGAGATATATGTATAAGGTGAGTTGGAATTAGGTAATGCGTCAAGTAACGTACTGTTCATAACATTCCACGAGACAAACTAGATTGTATCGTGTGTATATTTTTGAAATCAAAATCGTTAACACAAAAATATCCAGTAAGAAAAGTACAATTGTACACTGTTTTTTAAATGTCATAAAAAGCATATATTATAAACATGGTCAATAAGTAAAGAAGACATTTTATATATATATTTGTTGTTGTTTAAAAAAGTTTAGTTTTTTTCTTTTCTCCGACTACTGTTATACTTTGTTGAATATAGTTTACGTTTATTGTTATCATTTATTTTATAGATGTTATTGAAATAGTTAAGATTTTACTTCATTAACTCTTAAATAAATTAATATATATATGTGCTCTGCACACAGATAATGAAGCTATTAATAAATTGTCAGTGAAATTATTAAAATTTTTACTGCCAAGAACTCGCCATGAATATGGGACTGTAGACTGTCCCGAAAGCGCTTGGCGGTAAAAATTTTAATAATTTCACTGACAATTTATTAATAGCTTCATTATCTGTGCGCAGAGCACATATATATATTAATTTATAGATGTTAGTAAAAAAAAATATTTACAAAAATATAATTTTGATATTTTTTATTTTAGCATTACAAACAACAGAACACTAACCCTAACCCTAAAACTAACCCTATACCTAACCCTAAACCTAACCGTAACAACTTTTACTTTTAATTGTCATTCTATTTGAAATAAAAAATAGCGGTAATATCTGTTTGTCTGTAAAAAAAAAAAAAAAAAATTAAAACAAAGACTAAAAAAGTAAAAAATAGCGATAACACAATAATATCTGTTTCTCTGTAGACTAAGAAATTTTACTTTTTATTCCGATTATGAGTTTTTAAACAACAACAACAACAACAAAAAAAGCCGTAACCCCAGTAAAAAAATCTCTGATAGAAAATTGATTTTTCTAATAAAAAGCAAACTAAAAAAGACGAATCAAATTGTAATTTGTTTATTTTATTTTACATTTATTATTATCATTTAATTTGTATACATTAATAAAAAATAATATTTAAAAAAGACAATTTTCTTTTGTTTTTATTTTCGCATTACAAAAAACACATCAAAATGATTATAATTAACGGCCCGGTAATGATCATATTTTATAGTTTAAGCGTGAAAACTGCGCCATTGAATGGGATATGGTGGCTATTCGACGACAACCAAATAGTGTTTATTTGGTCAGTATTTGTCTAGTAGCCGAGTGTTTATATTATTGGTAGCTTGCTGCCAATGATATTGTTCACTCTACCTGAGGACCAAGCACCTTCAGAGATGGGATATGGTGGCTATTCGACGACAACCAAATAGTGTTTATTTGGTCAGTATTTGTCTAGTAGCCGAGTGTTTATATTATTGGTAGCTTGCTGCCAATGATATTGTTCACTCTACCTGAGGACCAAGCACCTTCAGAGATGGGATATGGTGGCTATTCGACGACAACCAAATAGTGTTTATTTGGTCAGTATTTGTTTAGTAGCCGAGTGTTTATATTATTGGTAGCTTGCTGCCAATGATATTGTTCACTCTACCTGAGGACCAAGCACCTTCAGAGATTGGATGGTTTTAGTAAGGAAGAAAGAATAATAATATATTTCTATTTATTATTATTATATAAAATAAAGAAGGTGGGCGGTTCATTATAATTTAATGCAATTATAATTTAATTTTAATGATATTTTTGTATTTTCACTTTATTTTTATTTGTAAATGTCAATCAAACTCGGTTTTATGAACTTCTATATCCCGCTGTAGAATAGATGGGGGGGGGAATAATTAATTATTTTATGTCTATTTCTAAATAGCTCATAAGATTGAGTTTGTCTGTTAAATGAATATATGTTTTTTTAAAAAAAATATTTTATCGTAAATTTATACAAAATGTATAAATATTTTTCCAATCTGGTGTGGATATTGGAGTCTGTTAATTTATTGATTTCTTTATCTTAATCACCATCGCCAAAAGGCTCACGACCAAATACTGTTTTGTTATTTACACTCTTAAGTGCATGAATTTTAGTTTTTTTTTAATGTTAATAAAATAGTATTGATTCAAGAAAGAGGGAGCAATGAACATTTAATTAATTATAGTTTTAACTTCTGACGAATGACTTTCTCTTACATGGGTCATTATTCTAGCATATCATTACATATTTGTTAAACCACTTAAGGCTTTATGTTAGTATTTAAATCCAATGATTTTATATTTTTATAATAGCGTTGCTAGCATATGTCAAATTATTAATAAGCTACACAGGGCTTTGATCTGATTTGCCCGTACCTGATTCCAGGGATTCATGATCATCTTTGTTTGTCATTCTTCTCTTTAAAGTATATATTTATATAGTGCTTTGATTCGCCCATATCTCATGCCAGCAATTCAAAGGCATCTGTCCTTTTTGTTAATGTTCTCGAGCATAACAGGGGTCTAACAAGCAGGTTAGTGTAGTTGAAGCTCTGTATGGCTTTGCTGTGATCTGGACCCATAGTAACTTCCTACCTACCGTTCCTTCGGAACTTCTTAACCATGAAGCAGGTGTACCACCTTAAAATAGAAGAATGAAGTTTTTTTGGCCGAAGCAGCCACTCTCTCTCACTATAATAACTAGCACCACAATTTTTTTATATTTCGTTTTTTAGCCTTTTTAATAAAATAAATCTTAATGATATGTAATAATGAAACATTTTTCTCTTTATAATATTTTTCGTTGGAGTTTTAGATCCAACTTCTCATGAAGCTGCCCTCCCCTTTATTGAAACAAGCAATTCCCGTATTTATAAAGTTTTGCAATATTTGACTGTTAAATGTCAAAAATGTAAAATAAATAATGTTTTTAGTCTACTTACTGATCAGAATGTATTCTTATTTAAGTGTTATCAATAAATGCTATAAATGAAAATAAAGCTATGTATCAAATGCCAAGGGCATCCTATGAATTTGTATAAACAGTGAAACTCTATTATTGTACCTTTACATATGTTTTCTAAAGATATAAAACGTCCATCAACCATCCAAATAAATTTATTTTTGTAATATTAAATAAAATTCGATTTTTAAATATATGTTATGCATTGAAATGCCACACTAAACTGATATCTGTTAAAATAAAAATAATTGAATCAAGTTTGTCAAAGATTTGTAACCAAAATATAAACTGCGTGAAGTTGATTATACACCTGGGTCTTATTTTATGCGGTAGATAGGTTCCTCAGAAAATGCGCACAAAAGAAATCGCACAAAAATAGACTTAACTTACCTTGAAAAATGAGGGATAGGTTACTGTAATTTTCAAAAATCACATAAAAGCAAAGCAACAATGTAAAATTATTTTAAAATTCGCACAAAAAAAAAAAAAGGAAATAAAATATGACCAATAAAAAATTTCAAATTTGAAAAAAATTGATACAAAACAAACTTTTTTTACTTATTTATTAACTACAGTATTTAATTTTATTCAAAACAATATATTTTTATGCATAATTTACAGTATTTTTCATTTTTTCACACATGTAACAGTATTCATGATAAATAAGTTCATTTGTAAACCAGTAAGACATCAGATTCATCGTGATATGATGTGATGTACTGTAGCTTTTCCTTAAATGAACTCAAGAATTTCTCAGCATTTATGCCCAGAGAAACCCGTTAGCTACTTCACAAGAGGAAATACAACTAGCGCCAATTTCATTTTTTTAATTGCTCTTATCGTGTACTCGCCCAAACTGTTTTTCAATTGCTGTTGATCTTTCCGATTTCGCTAAGTGATCTAAAATTGAAATTTTTGTTTCCAAAGAAATTCATTTTCTTGGGTGTTTTTTTTCTTCTCCGTTAGAGTAAACTAAAAGTTTAAAATAAAAGTAAGAACTTAGACTTACGATAATAAAAAGACACCAACTCACCACTGTTGGACAAAATTTAATTAAAACTAACAATTAAAAATTAAATTTTTATTTTTGTCTTTAATCAAATTTCACTGTTTCACATCACATTAATTTTAGATCACGTTACGTAATTTTTAAATTGTTAATTATAATAAAAAATCAGATTTTAATTGTCAAATTTAATTGTGCCCACCGCTATAACTCACCTTTTAAAAATAAACTTGTGGACACTAAATGATTAATTGATTACATATTCTTTTTTTAAAAAAGCAAAAATATAATGATTTAAAGTGCAAAAACAACAACATGCATAATAAAGGCATCTATAATTATCATTTGAATATATTTACATTATAATCTTGTAAAATTTAATGTGTGTATATAAAATGGGGAAATCCTGATTTAAAGTGAATTATGAACTTCTTCATTGCATAAAATCTATTACAGTACTATTATAAAGCGCTGAAAATATTGAAATTATTAGAGAGAAGTCGAACTCCGATAATGCGCTTTTACTTTAAATATGACGTGTGAGTACGCGAAATTTATATTTAAAGTAATAGCGCATTATTGGAGCTTAACTTCTGATCTAATAATTTTTATCGCATAAAAGAAAACAGCATACAAAGATATTAAGAAGAAACTTGAACCGCATAACTTCAAAACTGCATTAAGTAAATCCGCATAAAACAAGACCCAGGTGTATATATAAAATCTTGAAATTTATCAAAATAAATATTCATATTTTTAAACTTAATCCAGTTGTTCAAATCTCCTTGATATATTTATGTATGTTTTAAAACTTATATCTCGGGTTCACTCAATCTCCCATCATCATCACCAGCTGAGTTCTCATGCAAAATGTTGTAGCACGGGCCGGGATGGAATGAATTCATGTGGTATCATCGTAGGTGTTGTCCGTAGTGTTATGGATTAGGGGAATGGGCAAATAGAATTCATGGTTGCTTTTGACCTGTACATCTCAGGCATGATTGGATTCGGGGTATTTTTCATTAGATTCTAAATCTTGTTGGATGGACATTCGGTACAATATTTAAACTTACAATGATAGTTCTGTCAAAGAGTAATAAAGTGGATTATTGCTCCTAGTGCAGACATTGAAAGTAAACCAAGAATGATGTGATATTTTGGTATTTACTATATCACTTAATGATCAAAGTCTCTTATATTAATCATATAACTGAGGATACTAAAACATATAGTTACTAGACTAAGTTCAGATCTATATTCTTTCAAGTAAATTGACCAAGTTCATCAAAATCTTTTTGTCAAGTTGTGTGCATGCAAATCCATTGTGCCTCACTGTCTGAACATCAATAGCCAAATCCTGTGCAGGAGATTTGGTCGGCATTAGCATACAGTAGTCATTGAATATTCACTTTAAAATAAATGTTTTTGAGGTACAATAATTGCTTCTAAAACAGATTTTGAAAGCAAGCTAAAAAGTAGTATGATGCTTTGTTTGGTAACTAACAAATTTTTTAACACAATAAGAAATTTAAAAAATAATGCAAAACATTTTGTAATAGTTGTATGTAGTAATT
Organism: Epiperipatus broadwayi; assembly: GCA_028023455.1. NCBI lineage: Eukaryota > Metazoa > Onychophora > Udeonychophora > Euonychophora > Peripatidae > Epiperipatus > Epiperipatus broadwayi. The sequence goes on from JAQFVV010012548.1 coordinate 248,638, forward strand.
ATTAATGAGGAACAAACTTACAAAGTAAATTAATCCATAATTAGGTAAGCTGTTTTATACACTTGGGTCTCGTTTTACGTGGATTTATTTAACGCGATTTTGAAGTTACGCGATTCATGTTTCTTCGGAAGTCGAACTCCGATAATGCGCTATTACTTTAAATAATAAATTTTGCGCACTTACGTTATATTGAAAGTAATAGCACATTATTGGAATTCGACTTTCATCTTAGTAATTTCAATATTTTCAGTGCTTTATAATAATAAGATTTTATGCAATAATGAAATTAAAATCATGATTCCCACATTTTATGTATACACACATTAAATTTTACAAGATTATAATGTAAATTTGTTCAAACATTGTGCGTGTTAATTTTGCATTTTAAATCACATTCTGTTTTTGATTTTTAAAAAAGAATGTAATCAATTATTAATCAATTATTGTCCACAAGTTTATTATTAAAAGGTGAGTAATAGCAGTGGGCACAATTAAATTTGACAATTAAAAATTAAAATCTGATTTTTAATTGTAATTAACAATTTAAAAATTACTTAAGGCAACCTGAAATTAATGTGACGTGAAACGAAATTTGATTTTTAAACGGAATTGAAAATTAAAAAATTAAAGACAAAAATAAGAATTTAATTTTTAGTTGTTAGTTTTAATTAAATTTTTCCCAGCAGTGGTGAATAAATGTCTTTTTATTATGTTTTTTCCACCTAATATAACATGCATTATTCAGCCATTAGATCAAGGCATAATTGCAACTTTTAAACAATATTACGTTAAATGCACTTTTCAATTTATATTAGATATACTAGAAAATGAATCAATAATAGTAACTGACGCTTGGAAAAAATTCACAATCTTTGACTGTATAAATCACGTTGCATTTGCTGTTACTCAAATAAAACCACACACTTTAAATGCCTGTTGGAAAAAGGTTCGGCCTACATGTCTTGAAAGCAGTGCAGTTATTCAAACATCGGCATTATCAGATGAAATAATTACCTTAGCACATTATATTGGTGGAGAAGGTTTTGATTTGTTTAGCCAGAACGGTATCGATGAATTGCTTGAGGATATTGTCTTAAATGACACTGATATTATTGCAATAAGTTTAGATACAGAAGAAAATGTAGAAAAAGATAATGAAACAGAAGTGGAACCTGTTCCTTTCACTGCAAAAATGATTCGAGAAGGTCTTCAACTTTCTAATCAGTTGGTAAATTATTTTCTTATTAATGACACTAATCACGAACGTGCTCTTAAATTCCAACGAGAGTTAAATGGTTGTATGTCTGGATATCGCGAGCTTCATAAACAATTAATAAAATCATCACCTCAAAGATTAATTACTAATTATGTTGTCACCAGAAAACCATTAACACAACATGAGAGTGAAGTTGGCGCTAGTTGTATTTCCTCTTGTGAAGAATCTGATTTTTTCCCATTTTGCAAACAAACTTGTTTATCGGCAAATAGCGATAATAATTAAAACGTGTATAAAAAATGTAATTTATTGTACTGTACTGTAAATTATGCATAAAAATATATTGTTTTGAATAAAATTAAATATTATAATTAAAAAAAGTTGTCTTGTATCAATTTTTTTCAAATTTGAAATTTTTTATTAGTCATATTTTATTTCCTTATTTTTTTTTTGTGTGTGAATTTTAAAGTAATTTACGTTGGTGCTTTGCTTTTATGTGATTTTTGAAAAATCACAATCTGTATCCCCCCTATTTCAAGGTAAGTTATGTCTATTTTTGTGCGATTTCTTTTGCGCGTGTTTTCTGAGGAACCTATCTAACGCATAAAACGAGACCCAGGTGTATATATAATAACAATAAAAATAGTATAAAAATTACAAATTTATTAGAAGACATTTGTCCAAAAATTTGTGATGATGGATTTTAGTAGTAATTATATGTTGGACTATTTCCATCATCTAATATTAAATATTGAATATCTTTAGAAAAAAATCAAACTTTATTTAAACTTTCCAAATACATTCAACTGTTAGAAATAAATAGCACATGATTAGTATGTCACACAAAGTTTCTCATGATATTATTTTCCTTTCTTCTTCAGATGATGCTGGCCTGATCAGTGACTTAGTATTATCATGGGGATTGAACCTGGACATCACAAACCTTCAAACTAACACTAAATATTCGGTATGGTCCTGTTAATATGGCAAGCTTTAGCCATTATGAAAAATTAAATCTGAAACTGGCCAAAAAAAAATAAATATGAAGGGATTGTTTCTAAGAGTTTGCAATGAAAACTATTAATTTACTCCCAGAGTGCTGATAAAATTACTTTGAGAGCGAGACCATGTTGAAAGAATAAAAAATGCTCAAAAGTTTTTCAAATAAAAACTTGTGTTCCACTGGTAAAGTAAAATGTTTTTTAAAAAATAATCTTACTGATGAAGACTTCACAAAAGTTTCTCAAGTAATAAAAATATTATAAAAGAATATAAAAAACTTGTAAACATACTTGGAAATATCCATTATACCAGAGAACTTATTTGTTTTATTCATTAAAATTGTTGGTTCTAAACATCTAATAGGTACTGAAAATTTTGTTCTGGAAAAAGGATTAAACTTTGCCATCACATTATGTAATATTTCTTTATTAGATATAATGGCAGCCTCCAAGGAAGTCATTAAAAAATTGCTTCTAGAAGATGCAGCAAAATTACTGAGAGACATTTAAAAACTGAAATAAAACATTTTCTATGATGAGAGGAAAGCTATGAAATTTTTCAAACTAGACAAATCCATAATCATTCTCCCTGCTGACAAAGGCAAGGCTACAGTTGTAATGTTACAACTGATTATGATCTTACATTTTGTAAGAATTCTTTACAACAGACCAATATAAAAAAGTGGCAAAAAATCTAATACTGAGTAAAGAAACAAATCTACAAGCATTACCCAGAAAAGCATTGCAGGACCTTCACTTATTCAGAAAAAAATAAATTACTATATTTTAGAAAAATTCCTCATTAAGATGTATTGTTAATTCTAGAAAATGTCCAAAACTTGTTAAGATTTCTTTTCAAAATTACAAGACAAGAGTCTTTTAAAAAGTTAGGGACTCTAAGCACTATAAAATTTATCAAGAACATGAAAATTGAAAGAAGTGAGATATTAGTAAACTTTGATATGGAAAGTTTATTCACAAATATAACCTGTGGTGAAGCATTGTCTATTATAAGGAAAGTTTAAAATGATGGTAATGGGTTATTAAGCAGAACGGCTCTTCCTGTTGATAGTAAATGGGAACTATTAACATTTTGCATATTAATACAATATGGAATTCTTTCATCAAAATCAAGGGCTGGCTATGGGCTCATATTTATTGTCACCTTTAATTAGCACCCTTTACATGGAAGAACTTGAAACTATAGCCATAAATACTACTCCATATCCCTCAAACATTTGGTTTCACTATGTTGATGATATATTTGTTGTATGGCAACATGGTAAAGCACTATTATAAATATTTTACACATATCAACAGCTTATTCTCTTCATGTAAATTCACAACAGAATCAGAACAAAAAAATTGGCATGCTTAGATGTTTTTGTGACATGTCTTCCTCATGGCAAAATCAAAACTACAGTTTACAGAAAACCCAAATACACTCAGAAAAATACTTAGCATATACATCCAATTACACCGGAAACAGAAAACATGGAGTTATGCTATCACTATGGAGCAATGCAAAAGAAGTTCGTTCAGAAGCAGTGATATGAAATGTTATATATATATTATAGAATAAAGTTATCTAGCAAAAAAAAAAAAAAACATCAAGTGAAAAATTTGCAATCGGTATAACATCAGAACAACTTTCTAAAGCCATATCACTCTATGAATTCTAAACATCCAATAAAACTTAAATTTGAAAAACAAAAATGCATCTATGAAATGCCATATGAATGTGAAAGAATGTATTGGTTAGACTAATCACCTCATTGAAAAATGATTGAAAGAACACAAAATTAATGATCAGAATAGATGTATCAAAAGTAGCAGATACTAATGAACATATCTTTGGCAAAATATAAACATATTGGTTAGAGAGAAAAAGTGCAAAGAAGAAATTCAAAGTGTCTTCTCATATGATAGTGCAAATAACTCCATGAGTCAACTTGGTATGCTTCATAGATAAGTATATGAAAATTTTGTGATTGTTGCCTTTGATAAAATAACTCAGTTGGTTAGAGCAGAATCTTAAATTCAACATTCATGAATCTAAAGGTGCAGGTTCGATTCCCATTCTAGTACTGTTTATTGATTAGGCAATCAACACCTGAAAACGAGAGGTGAATAATGTCACTCATAACAATGGGTTATATATTAACCTGTATGCTATTACTAATATCTATACAGCACTTAGCACCAGATCTTTATGCAAGTTTTCATTATAGTGACTATCATCAGTTTGAACATACCATTCAAATTTATAACTGATTATTTGCTATAACAATTCTTTAAAAAAAAAATCATATTTTTGTTAAAAAAATTGACATTTTGGGTAATATTAGCTATTTTGTAAGATTGATGATGTCATAGGATAGTGACTTTGTCATCCAAAAGAAAAATCTGGACATATGCTAACATAGAGTTTATTCATTATAAAATATTACAATATACAGTATTTTGATTATAAAATTATAATACCATTAATGTTCAATACTTTATTTAATTTTCATTCAGTATTCCTGCAAAACTACACACTCTTTAATGACATATTGGAAAAAGTTTAATGACTATAAATGTATATAAAAAAAGTGCCTCATTCCATACAATAAATAATCAAAATGATATACAACAACTGAATATATTAATCTTTAAAATGTGTACATTAGGTTAAAAACTGTATATTCACCCTCTTTTACATTCTTATTAATGATATTTTTCTTGCAACAAAAATTATGATCATCATAATTGTAAAATTTTGTTACCATAATTGTAAGTTATTTTGATGGGGAAAACAAGAATTTGTGTATTATGCAATAAATAATTAACTTTATATAATCAAAGTTATCAAATATATGTAAAATTTTATTTACTGCATAATATTTGTTTAATTTTAAGTCATAATATCTTAATTTGTTTCAGATATATATACAAACCAGAGGATTCATTTTCATAAACTTAAAAAAAAATGCATATATTTATTCAGCATTTTGATCATATAATATTAACAATTTAATTTTAAATTGTGTACTATATTAGCTAAAATATTGAATCAACTAATTTTGAATTAAAACTTTTCAGTAAAAAAACAAACAAAAAGAAAATGAAATAATTTCATGAATTATACAATTAATAATCAACATTATATTATCAAAAGTTATTAAATCTAAGTTAAAAATAATATTTCATTGCCAGATTTTAAATCATAATCTCATAAATTTTTTCGGACATATCTAAGACAATGGCAACTCTATCACATGCTCGAAAAAATATATTATTGTAAAAATATAAATTTCATTCAGCATAAAAATAAATTTTGGTCATATATTACAGAAATCTTGTGTAAGGAAATTAATTTTCATACATGTGCAAAAAATTTAGATTGAAGTTAAATTTACATGCACTCACTTCTCAATAAGTATTTTGAAGACATTTTTTCCACACTTATACTTAGAGCTTACTTTTATATAGCTAAAATATTGAATAGTTTTAAATTAAAACACTGTGAATGCTAATTTTAGTGAAATCAAAACTGCTATTATTGTATATATATTTTCATTAAAAAAAGAGGTGTGTGTTTCCTTCTTTTCCTTTCATTATTTATTATTAGAAAAATTTTCTTTCAATTGACAGTAATAAAATGACATTTCATTATAAAAAAGACTAAGCTGTTAGTTTTTTTTGCTTTTTCTAGTACATACTATATATAAAAAAAACTATATCAAACGGGGTATTTTGAATTTTTTATTTTTAATATGTTTTTGTGTAAGTTCTATAATTGCTACTTCACTCTTTATAACGTCTTTATGATCACACAGTACTTAAGTGAATATTATTAAATTTTTTAATTCTAAATAATCACAATAAATAATATACACTATATAAAAAAAAACAGTATTTTTTTTATTTTGTGGAAAATTTTTTTTTTTTTATTTCAAAAAACCAGATTAAACAGTACATTTGTTGAACTTTGGAAAGTTTGAAAATAAGATACAACTTGAGAACACACAATGGAAAATAATTAACAAGATCATCGACTCACAGCCTGGGTGAAATCCTGGATATCAAAAAAACTGAAGACATACAGAGGCCGAAAGTACTTCACGAGAAACTGACCTAGAAAACACCTAAAAAAAAAACCCAAATCATCAAAGAATTTAAAAGAATTTAGACCCTTAGGACAAACTACCTAAACCCAGCGATATATATAAACAATTTTAAAAAATAGTGAGAAAGTTATACATTATAGTTAAATAGGATTCAAATTTTTAAAATTCTAGAAAGCTGTGCTTTGTTATTGACAGGTACATTTCATTAATATTTAATATTTTAAGACTACTGTTAATTGTGATGAGCAGCAAATAAAAGCTTAAAGCTTTGTAAAAAACCTCATGTTTACATTAACTGTAGATTAAGCCGCTTTAACCAAAAAAATATCTCTTTAGACAACTTTACTTTCAACAAACGTTTTAAAAATAATTTCTCTGATTGAGTCTCATTCCTTGAAACACAGCCTATTTCAGAGTAGGCTCGATTTTTGGTTATTAAACACCACCCCCCCCCATATTTAATGAAAATAAACTTTTATTTATTTATACTAAAATAGCTAATAGTAATTTTTTAAAAAAAAACCTGTAAATATATATATACATGTGCTTACAACTATGCTAATGATTTTACTTAAATTATAAAGTGAACATGATTAAAAAATTTACGTTGTGAGATTTGAGATTATATTTAGCAAGAAAAAAATAGCTTCTGCTGTACCAATATTTATAAAATTTAAAACGTTTATGAATTGCAATGTTTTTTTTTAAATTTGTTTGTTTACATTTTTTGTTCATTTACATTTTGTTTTTTGCATTTGTTAGTGTATAGTGCATAATTGAAGCCTTGTATTTTATATTGCTTAGTTCAAAGCTTCATTGTACTGTAATAATTTCAAACATGAGCTATAAAAATCAAATTTGATAATTTTTGATATCAAAAAGAAAAAAAAACCCCACACGTTTGGTAAAATAGCAGAAGTCTAAATGCTGAAAATTAATTACTAATTTAATTTGCTTATCTTTTTATACTTTTAAAATATATTTTTAAACTTTTTTATAGATACATATACTATAATAACTCTGATATGAGCCAACCTATAGAATTTGAAAGCTGAGTAGTCATGCAAAACAAAACAAAATTCAAATAAAAACTGATAAAATGGTAGAAACTAAGTTCAGTCACTAAATTGACAAACATTAGTTGAAATAGAAAAAGGTTTTTCATAAATTTCCACTTTGAAAAGGTGTGAGCATTTGTGTTCATTTATTCTTCTGCAATTATTCAACTTCACTTTTTAAAATCTTCATGACATTTATAAGTATTAATTTTAACAGAGCCAGAAAATACAAAAAATAGACTGTATTGAAGTAAAAAAAAAAATGTAAAGGAAAGCTGAAAATAGTGATTTAAATGGTATGATTAAACAGCAACTGCCATGCTGCTGATGATAAAAGGCTATAGAGGACAAAGATTAGGTGGAAGAGAGGGCGAAAGGGAGAATTAGAAGGGGAATGGAAAAAAAGTTGCTAACAGGTTTACTGGGCAAGCTGAGAACTGACTCGTTTAAGGGAGCACGACACACACACAAATGAACGTACCGCGCAACTTAAAACAGATTTTTTGAAAACAATTTATTTCATTAAACAGATTTTTTTTATTAAACAAATTTTATATTCATTTTAGTTGTTTTTTTAACCGACATTTTGGTAAATAACTTTGTGTTTATTTTCTGATTTAAAACTTTCACTGTTTCACGGCGAAAATAACTTGTTTTAACCTCGCCAAAAAATATAATACAATTATTTGGGACTTGTTTCGACTTTGTTCTACCTTTTTTCCCCCCTCGATAAATAATTGTAACAAAAAGTCAATTTTTTTTTTTTAAAAACAACTTTTTTTTCACTTTTTACATTTATTTATATTTCGTTTGAATTACCTTTTTTTTTTTGGCCTTTACAATAAACTGCTTTGGGGGGGGGGGTCATACTTTGTTATTATTAACAAAAAGTAAACAAAAGTAGTAATTTATTTTAACTCCACTTGTTTTAATTCTGCTGAAAAAATATAATACAATTATTTGGGAATTGTTTCAATTTTTTTCTACCTTTTCTTGGTTGACCAAATTGTTTTTCTTCTTATTAAATCAAAAGTAACTTTTGTGTTTTTGGGGAGGAGGTAAAAAATTGTTTTGACCCCCCCTTCCATCTTCGAATAAATGTAACAAAAAGTCAATATTTCTTTTTATTTAAATAACTTTTTTCCACTTTTTACTTTTATTTATATTTCGTTTGAATTAACCCTTTTTTTTTTTTTTTTGGCATCTACAATAAACTGCTTTGGGGGGGTTTCATACTTTGTTATTATTAACAAAAAGTAAACAAAAATAATAATTTATTTTAACCCCCGCTGAAAAAAGATAATCCAAATACTTGTCAATTTCTAATGAAATAAAAAAATAATACACAAATTTTGGACTTTTTGAACTTATTTTTATTTATTGTTGTAATAAAAACAGTCTGATATTTGGGAAGACATTATGTGCTTGAAAAAAGGACACAGTCTCACTTTTTGTACTCGGCAATTCTGAAAAGTTTAAAAATTGCATGTTCTTCTCAGACATTTTATTGGTCTCGTATATTTTCCATCCTGAAACATGACTTAGCACGCGAGCTTTGTCGAAGCGTGTTCGAACATACCCTTTTCCAATTTTTTACATATTAACATTTTTTAAGGGAAGGGTGGGGACCATATGACAATTATTAATAATTAACATTATTTAAATATAAATGACATTACTCTATTATGGAGATTTGAAAAGTTGTCTGACTTGCAATTAAAACACCCTCAAGCAATATGGTAATCAGCTATGAATATAACAAATACACATAAATAGTTTCGAAGCACAATACAGGCCGTAATATATTTGTGCAATGTCATGTAAAGTGGCCTGAAATGGGTAATATGATATAAATGTTGTATTAATCGTAAGCGGCCGCAGTAAATGGCATTTTTATATGTTTTGACACATAAACAATGCCATCAAACCGCCGTGCTCGTATTTCAGATGATTACCTTTATAGGTATTAATTTTAATCATGAGCCAGAAAAATATCAAAAAATATGATCTGTATTGAAGTAAAAAAAAAAAAATTATAAAAGAGAAAGCTGTAATACAGTGTTTTAAATGGTATGATTAATTCAGCAATTTACCACGCCATTTTGGTGAAATGAAGTCTTAAAAAGTGCAAATATAGTGTTAAGAATTTCACTTGAACAGTTTGTGAATTAATCAAAAGCCAATGGCTGATGATGGTGTGAACAAGGCAATCATTTGTCTAAAGGTTAAATAATTTTTTGAAGAATTTTTTTGCTGTGTCCTAGGACAAGTATTATTCCTGTTGAAGAATTTATTGCCAACAAAGTATAATTCATTGGATTTAAGAAAGGAACTGGATTACATAATTACTAGGGATGGTGAGGCTGATAATATATAATAGGTTCATTGCTGAACATTATTTCACAAGAAGGTGAATGTTTTGAAATCATATATGTTAATTTATTTTATGATATGTTTGTTTATCTTTTAATTTTATATTTTTAAAATCTGAATTTTTATTAAATTATAGCTGTGCACTGTGTATATCAATTAATTATATGTATCTTTGATTTTTTTTTTTTTTTAATTTTGGCTTTGGCTGTGGACCTGGAATTGATAATAATTAATTACATGTATTTTTAAGTTACAATGAATAAGTGATATAAAGAATGGCTTTCTGGAATTAATTAATTAATTAATTTAATAGGCTCCACTATATATATACATCTATTATTTTGAAATTCTGAAGTGTTAGGGGAACAAAAAAATAAAATTAAATATAAGCTTTACACTTTTTTTTTCTTTAGAAGCTCATTTCTTCATGCTGTCATAGTGAAAAAAGATCATCTAAAAAAATTAATTCTCTTTCAATTATATTACCTTGCATGCATATATTATCTATCATTCCCATATCAGCAATCAATGATTTATTTGTTCAAGAGTTAGTAACAAATTTCAGCACCAGAAGTCACATCTTGATCTTGAGCTATAGGGACTGCCATTCTGCCACTGCATTAAGTCACATAGGACATTTCTGCGTCAGTTAGATAGCAAGATGACAGTAAATATACTCAACATACAATATGTACTTAAATTATTCCAATGTTAAAGTCTATTTTTAAAAGTTAGTCGTTTAGTAACTATTAAGAGTTATTCAAGTGATATACATAATCTTAGCATTTGCTTTCCGTGATAATAAAACAGAATGCAAGTTATTACAATCATTTGTAATCATATGCACCCCAGTTATGTATTATAGCTATATGAACTACAAATAAATTGATTTGTTTCAAACATTTTTGTAATTATATTTGTACTAAAACAGTTATTTATATAGTTTAATGATTTTGATTTACAATTTAATTAATGTACTTTTCTTTCATATGATAAATTAACCCAGATGCATAGTATTCAATAATTTAAGTATAATAGTGCTGTTGAGGGGGGGGGGGCGTTAAAGATGTTATGAATATGTCTGAAATTTTAAGATATATTTTGATTAATAATAATAATAATAATAATAATAATGGAATTGGTGCTACAAGTAAATCTAAATATATGAATAATAATAAATTTAACAGTATTAAAACTTTATTGTTTATTTTAAAAAATGTATTTAAGATAAGTATTTTCACATTATTTATTTTAAATATTTTTTACTTGAAAATAAAGCATTTTATTTTTGTTTGTTTGATTATTGTTTCCATCTGTCATATGTCATACCCATGACTTGGTTAAAACTAGAATGGGAAAAAAGCCCTAAATTTCGCACTTTAACTTTGTCAAGTATGACGACTATTGCTTCATTTTCACTAGTAGGCATTTGTCCTGAGTGGGCTATTTCATTTTTTTTTTTACCTAAATTGAAAAAGAATATATGATCAGTAGTCTTAGTGATGCGTATTTGCAATCATTCGTATATATTCAAATATATATTATAGTATTCAAATATAATAATTATCTAAACTATCATTATAGTGAAATTGCAATAACTTACTTGAAATATTATGATAGTCTTGAAAATATATTGACATGGCTGACTAAAACAGGCAATTAAATACAAAATTGTACAGATTTTTTGATTAAATATAGAAGTTTGTTTTTTATAAATTATATATTAATAGTTTTGATGCCTCGGTAGTAGCATTGTTGCTGTGATGGTATTTACAAATATGATATTGGTTTATGTTAAAATCTAAAATACATACAAAACATTTTCATTTAATAGTATTTCTAATATTATTAAATAAAGATATATATCTAACAGTTTCAAAAATGATATTACAATAATTCATACTATGTTTTTTTTTTTTCCATGAACACAAGAAGATCAAGTCTCGAAAATTCAAAAAATATCAATTTTGAATCTGAAAACTGATGAATATTTGAGATGAAAGCTATATTATTCATACACAAGATAAAATAAACATCAAATATGAAGAATTACAGTAATTATTTTCATAGCCATTAAATGTGCCACAGATGAATTGACCTGAAGTGGCGGTATGGTAAATGTTTTGATTGTTAGTTGCAATGAAATAATATATTCGATTTAAATAATTAGAATTCAGTTTTAAGAGTGTGTGATTTTAATTCTTTGCTAATGTATTCAGGAATTTTAAAAAAGGAAAACGATGATAGCAGTATTTATAGGAATGTATACACATGTATATATGTCACAAATACACAATTTTAATTTTGTTAATGCATAGAACAAAAACGCTTATTCACATTCACTTGCTTGAGAAAATTTATATCTTTAAAATGAATAAGTTCAAATATTTAATAAATCTTAGCCAACATTTTAAATTCAGTTTTTTGATTAAATCTTGAATAAATTATTTCCTATTATATTGTATTAATTTTATTATTTGCATTGATTTATTTTTTATTTCATATTTCAATAAGCCCATATTTCTGTAGTTTCATATATGCAGTTCAAAAAATTTATTTCATTGTATTTCACCAGAAGTAAATGATTCTGAGGTAGGAGATGTTAGAAGTTTTTTTTTAAAATAATTTTATCTTTCAGTTATTTATAACTAATTAGCTTATACGAACTAGAAAATCTGTATGTATTATCATTTACTATATTTTCATTTTTCAATAAATTTCAAATAATGACTTATAATATTAAATCTTATATAATTTTCATTGAATTAATAATTGAATTATTTGAGTTGCAGTTTGTATTAAAAATAATCCATTCTAAATTGTGACCCTAGAACTATCTTTTTAATTTGTAAAAATCAGTGAATATAAAAGTCACTCTAGAATGTGTATGATGATTTAGAATAATTATTGTTGCTAATGAAGATTTTAATTATAAGTTTTGATAGTCATATGATTCTTTATTTAATATAATGATATATAATATAAAAAATGTTATTCTTGTATTAATAAACATTACTTTTTTTTTTAATGATTTGTTTCAATAATTTGATATATATATATTATAGTTATATCTTTGTGTATTTGTAATGAATTCAAGGTTTAGCATAGATTTGGAAAGAAACTAATCATAATATACATAATAAAATTATTGATATTTAAATAATATAGCAAATTATCAAATTTATTTCTAAATTTATTATCTTAATAACATGAATATACATATGTATTTATTTGTATAATAAATGGATTCTTGCTTTCCATTTATCTTTTCACAAAATTAAAATAAGTTTTCAAAATACATATAAAATTGATTATATTTGATTTTTTAAGTTATTTAATTTATATTATCATTGTTTTCACAATTGTCTTTATTTATAATATTACAGATTATTATAAAGCCTAGAACAATAGTAATGCATCGACTGGTGTGGTTATGATCTAGATTTAAATACTGTCTGGATAAAACTTAAATTTTTTTTTCTTCAGATTTTAAGCGGTCTTAAGAATTTTTTTTAGATAATCAGTTCATAATTTGCCAACTTACTATTCAATAATTTTTTTTAGATAATCAGTCATAATTTGTCAACTTACTGTTCAATATTAGCTGGTAAATGGGTTTCTAATTATTTTTAGCTTGAGAAAAAACAATTATGAACAATTATCTAAATTCTCAGCATCTGCCCATTAGAAAGTTTAATGAGTAATATCTTCTTCATTGTTTTTCTATGGGAAAGGGAATTCTTAAAAAGCCTTGGCCATGACATGGACTTAAATTATTTAAAGGCTATTTTATTTACTATTTATTGTAATTAGTTGCCTTTGCAACATATATTTATATATGCTAATAGAACTCACAGCAAATAAATTTGTCATACATTCTATAATAATATGAATTATAAAAGTTTGTGATTAATGTCTAAACTGTGAGAAAGTGGACAAAAATAAGTGCTTTTGGGAAAATAATGTTATCATAAAGTATGCTCTATGTAATTGGTATCCCGTATAAGTTTATTAAAAGCATGTAATATTAGATAACTGAAATTATTTTTTACTTGCAATAGATATCATATTAATCTTTTTATAACTTTTGATAATTATATTAGTAAATTATATTTATTGTAATGGAATGCACAGATGATTTAATAGAGTAATAAATAAATGACTACATAAATTGTTCTTTAACAAAAGCACTATCGGAATTTAAATCCAAGATGCATACGAATGATTTCTTTCCAAGCCTTCCATAAACTATTCTGTTGTAGGCTGAATTATTGATGGTGATTCATATGATTGTTAGGTGACCTTAATTTAGTTACATTTTCTTAAATGACAAATATATCATCCTTCAATTACATTTCAGAAAAGTTAAAAGTATTACATAATCTCTTTACCGACCATGACCACCACATAATTAATCTATACAATTCAAACTACTGTTTTTATATTGCCCCATACAACAAGTTTTCTTAATTCAAAACACTATTTTTATAAAGAAAGCTTAATATATGATAGTAATTAATTACCCTATACCAACTTGAAACTCACTATCTAATTAGTACACATCACACAACAATACATAATTCAAATAATGTATAGAATTGAGAAGAAATGCAAAAGCTTTAAACATAAACAGATAGTTTAATAAAATATAGTTTGAATATGGTCCAAAATTAGGATTTGCATTTCACAAATCAAAATAAACCTCAATATTCACATTAGTTTTAAAGTAATACTTTTAAGAGATATATATATAGTATTCTTCACTATTTAAAATTTACATGAAGTATTTTGTATTTAGAAAAAGGGATAGTCTATATTGATATATATATATTTAATTGTATATAAACAAATAAAGCATAACTCAAATTCCTTTTTTTAAAACTGAAATGTAAGGTTTAATCAATCCCCCCTAAATACTAATACATATGGGGAAAGAAACAAAATATTTCACTTCTTCACTTAGTAAGAAAAAAAAAATTATTAAATTGAGTTAAATGAATAAATAAAAATGTTCTCACTTAGGTAGATTTTTTAGAGTCTGAAGTTCTAGTAAAATTTTACAAGTTTGTGTACAACTTTTTGAATAAATATAGGCTAATTCAAAATCTTGATGAATATTTTAGACTGTTTAACCTTTTTCAACATATCTGATGAGTTATTTGTATGCTGACAAATTTTTTTTGTTTTTTCTTAGAGATTTTTTTTGGGGGCAATAGTTAAAATTTTATTATATTTTCACCATAACACAATCAGTTTTGGCAGTTAGATCCTTTATATTATCATTCACATCACAAGAGAAGCAGACATTTAAAAACTGAGACAGACTACATCTTGAAAGGATTGCTCTTAATATGATTTGGGAATTTACCTTCTCATTTCAGTGATTGCAGCAATGTATTGAAACTTTTCCATGTTACTATGGAACAATACAATTTCAGCTTCTATTTGGATTAACATGAGATCTTTTTGCTTGATGGCCACTATCTCTTAAATTATTGGATACAATTTTTTGCCATTAAGCTTATTAGTGAACACAGCCTGCATGAATTTAATTTGCAACTATTAAGTATCACCATGTCCAATCTCCACTATATGAAAGTCTTGCTTAAATATTCTCTCAAACTTATAACATAGCTAAGACCAACTATTGAAACCATTGTTTCATAATTAAATGCATATGTACTATTCAACTAATTGCAAATGCACTAATTAATTAAATGAATGGTTTTTTTTATTTATCATTAAGCAAACTTTATTGTTTACTTTTATTGACTAAACTGTTTATCAAATCAATAAACAACATTCTAACTTTAGTCAATAATTAGAATTTTAAGTTTTGCATCAAAATTATTCTTTTTTTAAACATTGTAATTTTTTCATTTTATAGAATTATTTTTATGTTAAAAAATCATTATAAGTTAACCATTATTCTAGTATATTCCCATATTTCAGCAAATAATAGATTTTCCATCTTCACATTTATAATTTACTAGTAAATGACAGTTATTAATTCTAGACAATATATTCTACAAATTTTCTAATTTTTATAGCACATATTTAGGATTAATAAAATAATAGCATATGCATTTATTATTCAACTTTCTTTTCCTCCAAATAAACAAATAAAATGCTGATTTTTAAATATTTCTATCTAACTGCAGATTGGGGACTGCAATATCTTTCATTTATCTATTTTTATTGATTTTGGAATAAGGAAATACTCGTTTATGTTGTAATAGCTTTAAAATTTAATCATTGACATATAGTTGTTCATGTTAGACATTGACCATTGTATTACAATATATATATATCAGTCACGAAGCATGACTTTTAGGAGCGGAAGCACACTACATCTTTTTTTAAATAATGTTTTTATTTTACTTGCTACAACAATTTTCACATATTTAAAAGCTCATATATAATTTAAAATGCAATTGTAGGTAAAATTATAAATCAATTTTATACTTTATTTTGCTTATATAGCATATATATAAATATATTCCATGTACCACTATCATATATATAGCGTTTTGTTATTTAGTCATTCGCTATTTTTAAAATTATTTAAAAATAATCTGTAAAAATTATATCATGCCACACTTACATTTAGTAGGCGGAATGATGAAATCAAAATTTTATTAAAGACAAAAAATGTTTGTCGAAATATATTTTAAGTTGTAAACAAGATTTAGCCAACTATGTCGATTGCCAAAATCTTGTGGGAAAATAAATGGCCAAATATAAGAAAACATCCTGTTCATGGATTAAAACAAAAGCTAAAAGTTATTTAGGTCTCTAAAAGTATCAAATTTTAAAGGTACTAATTGCTAACTTCTCTGGGAAAATTTTGTTTATTAAAAATGTAATTTCATCATGAGCAAGTGTAAATAGACTGTTTTTTGCTACATATATACTCAGTCAAATTTTAAAAAGGTCTGCAAGCCGAATCCACGCCCATTTGAATTTTAGGATGGCCGAATAGTTAGGAGGATTGTGTTGTTCTTCATGCCTGAGGAACAATGATCTTTATCTCCATCCTACGTGCTAAAATGGTACAAGCTAACACAGTGATGGATAACTTTCCTGATAAAAACCTACTAGTAGTTCAAGTAAAAAGCTTCTGCCTATCCTGAGAACAAAACCAAGAGACAAGCTGCTGCCCAGGAGTTAGATAATAACCTTCACAACTACCGCAAGAGCTCTTAGATGACCTTTAATTATTAATTTTCAAAACTATAGTAAATTTAAATAAATGCCCAGTTTAAAGTCTAATAGTTCAAATCTTTCTTTTACTTCAACCTGTAAAACCAATAATAAATACTCGCTTGATTTACTGTAAAATATCTCTGGAAAATCTATTATCTTAAATCTGTTAAAACGATAAATTAAAAATTATTTTGTTAATTAAATTCTGTTTTACTCTTGTATTTGTGGTGAAATCTAGGCTCATTATATATTTAAGTTCTTAATATTTCATTTAGATATGTGATGATATGCCAAATATATTTCGAACCAGTGAATGGATATACACCTAGGTCTCGTTTTATGCGGATTATTTTAATGCGATTTTGAAATTGTGCGATTCATGTTTCTTTTTAATATCTTTCAAATTACACTATATTTATTAGATATCAAGAAATTTCAATTATTAATAACTTATTTTGCCTTGAAATACTTTTTTTTTTCAAAAACATAATGTTATATTAGCAGCTAATGTGAATATGCCCTGAAGCTGTATTTAGAATCTTAGCTTCTATGTAAATACCCTATTTATACTAATGAGTAAATAATAATAAATTTATACTTACATATAAAAATATCGCAATAAATATTCAAAAATTTTAAACTTTTAAAACGTATTTTGTTAGCTATAACAGAAATAATCTTTTAGATCCCCCCCCCCATATGTCATAGCATCTGCCGGGAGGTGAACCCTCAACTGACTGCAACCAACTATTTGCTTGCAAGGCAGCTACACTGACCTCTCGGCTAACAACGCTTGATTTCTAAAAATAAAAAAATGATTTTATTGATTTTATAAACTGAAAATAATCTTTCTAATGATAATGTATAATTTTTTTGTTTTTATCGTAATCTCATTTTTTAATATAGAAACAGAAAACCATTAACACAGCACAAGACTGAAAGTGGCACTAGTTGTACATCACATCACAAATCTGATTTCTTACCAGTTTACAAATGAACACATATTGTCAAATAGCAGTAATGTTTAAAATATGTGTGAAAAATGTAAAATTAAATAGTGTAGTTAATAAAAAAAGTAAAAAAAGTTTGTCTTTTATTAATTTTTTTCAAATATTTGAAATTTTTTATTAGTCATACTTTATTTGCTTATTTTTTTAATGCAAATTTTAAAGTAATTTTTCCTTGTTGCTTTGCTTTTATGCAAATTCTGATAATTACAGAAAACTATCCCCCATTTTTCAAGGTAAGTTAAGTCTATTTTTGTGCAATTTTTTTTAATGCAGGTTTTTTGCGAAACCTATCTACTGCATAAAACGAGACCCAGGTGTATTTTAATAATTTTATCCCGAAGATAGATTATCTTCAATTTAGTAAATTTTATATAACGCTTAGTTATATTACATCCGAATCGTTGTTTTGAAATTAAAATTCATTAATTAATAACTGATCGGCGATCATTGCAGTAATTTAAATCAACTCTGAATTTGATTTCATATATAATTGTTATGGTTTGCTTTGTTATACTGAAAATTATGATTTTAAGCATAATTTTACTTAATTAATAATAGAATTCTGGCCAGAGAGATATTAATAAGGCATATTTAATTATTTTCATTAATTCCGATCCTCTTAAATATGCTTTCCCTCCCTTTTTATTAAATCTGATTAGAGATGTGAATTATTAATTGTTTGTTAAATGAGGGTATTAATATATTTAAGTAACCCCTCTCCTTATAGCAATATTTAAGTGCCTATGGCGAATGTATATAGGGCTAGTTCGGCCAGCTCTCTATAATATGTTATACGGGATTTATCCGAAACTAAGATAACCTTTAGTTTGATGGATGACAATTCACATCATTATCAAGCTACATTATTAGGCTCGAATATTAGAGAAACTTAGGTAAACAGTTGCTATATTATTGCTGTAGTAATTAAATTATATTTCTGGCTAGCATTGTTATTTATCACTCAGCAAACCATGATATTAAATGAATATTATCTTGATGTATTAAATTTTTATATGCATAGATTATTCGCTGAGCACGAGTCAGCTAATACATTTAAATAAGGCTGGACTGATTAAATTCCATTATATAACACCTGCAAGCATCTATTTGATCTCAATATGATCTCTAAATAGTGTAATTTAATTTATTTTGTTTTTCATTAGTAATAATTTTAATAAATGTGTTTAAATTTTTGTTGTGTTTTCATTATTCTTTTATCATATCTCAATCCAGTCCACTTACTTATTAATTATATTACCAGATATTATTATACAAAATGTCAATATTATATTAGTTTAGCCATTAATAGATGTTTAGTTTAATTTTATGCGATGTGGTTAGCCATAGGATCTCATGTTTTCTTGTTTGGAGTTGGCTCGCGATTGAAATTAAGGTCTGAGTGTAACCATAGAAATGCCATTCATATGGACTGGTGAAGGAATTGGAGTTTGGTTCGGACTCTGGATCTTACCATCCCATTTCAATCAGCTTTAGTGTTTTAGACTCTGGAGTTTCTTATGTGAATGTACAAATCTGACAGATACAGTATAGATAATACATTATCAATATATTTTTATCCACCAAATGCTTTTAACATTCTTAAGTTTTAATTGTAAATTAGATTTTAGCATTGTATGAACTTCTTATAATCAATATATAATGCATTGGACAAACTCATTCCTTGCCATATATAAAAACAATTCAACTGTTCGCAAAGAAATTGAAAGTCAATAGAAATTCCATTCAAAAAGTGAGTTTGAATTATTCATTCTTTTTTTATGTTAATCAGACCATGATTAGTTTAAATATAGATAATACATTATCAATATATTTTTATTTTGCAAATGCTTTTAATATTCTTAAGTTTTAACTGTAAATTAGATTTTAGGGTGCTTGTATTATAGATAAAGACGCCATTGGATGGCGCCGTTTTCATGCTAAAACTATAAAATATGAAGATTCACGGGCCGTTGATTTTAATAATTTTTCTGTGCTTTTTTGTAATGCGAAAATAAAAACAAAACAAAATCGTCTTTTTTAAATATTATTTTTTATTAACGTATACAATTTAAATGATAATAATAAATGTAAAATAAAATCAACAAATTACAATTTGATTCGTGTTTTTTATATCCTATATTTTTTAAATTGTGTTACGGCTTTTTTTTTTTTATCAATTTTCTATCGGATATTTTTTTACTTGTGTTACGGCTTTTTTTTTATCAATTTTCTATCGGATATTTTTTTACTTGTGTTACGACTTTTTTTGTTGTTGTTTAACTAAAAAATAATAATCGTAATAAAAGTAAAAGTTGTTACGGTTGGATTTAGGGTTAGTTTTAGGGTTATTTTAGGGTTAGGTTTAGGGTTAGTTTAGGGTTAGTGTTCTGTTTGTTTGTAATGCTAAAATAAAAAAATTCAAAATCGTAACCGTACTCGGACAGAAGAAAGAAACTCAAACTTTTTTAAATAACAACAAACACATACAAATGTCTTCTTTACTTATTAAACATGTTTATAATATTTGCTTTTTATTAAATTTATAAAAAAACCTGTATATTTGGACTTTTCTTACTGGATATTTTTTTTCGTACCGCTCTTTTTTACTTCAAAAATATACAGATGGTAGAATCTTCTTTGTCTCGTGGAATGTTACTAACAGTACGTTACTTGACACGTTACCTAATTGCCACTCAATAAAAACATAGATATTTAACATTTTCCCAAATAAAAGTTCAATACAGTACGTTGTAAAAAGTCTTATAATTATTGTTTTAAAAAATCTGATATTCAATAGTTTAAAATAAAAATAAATACAATGAAAACAACATTTCAATACAATTCAAGTACAAACTCTTATCAAGCCGTAATTATTTTATAAATTGTGCAAATTCGGAAAATGTATTTGCTGCTATGCGACATACATGCTGTACTGCGACGCGACATAGCGGCCTGCATTCTGTAGCACAACAAAAAAGTTGTATTATAGAAAACATGGGTTCGAACGTGTCGGCCGCGGAAACAGCATTTTTATGTGTTTTGGCACAAAAACTGAGCTATAGAGCGGTGCCTTTAGCTATAAAATGAGTACCGATTTTAGCATTGTGTGAACATTTTATAATCAACCAATAATGAGTTGGGCAAATTCATTTCCGGGTATATAAAAGCAATTCAACTGTTTGTAAAAATGTTCAAAGTCAACAGAAATTCCATACAATAAAAAAAGAAAAAATTGAATAGTTCATTCTTTTTTTATGTTTAGCAAAATAAGATTTTTTTTTTTTTTTACAGTTTGCAAAATAGTTTATATACATAAATGTACTTATTGTTCTTACTACACTTTGTGCAACTTGTTGGATCGATTTTGTGAGGTTGAATATATACATATTTTAGTAAATTTTTTAAATTGAATTTTAATTAAAGCTTTTGAAAGTTTTAGTGAAGTTTTCTACAGAAGCACTCATTCCTTTCAATACATGGACGCTTCGTCCCTGATATATATGTATATATAATTAGAAGGGACTTTAACTCAGACTTTCAAGTTTCTAATAACTATGCACTCCATCTTATACAACTGATAGACACTTCATCCCTGACATATATATATAATTAGAAGGGACTTGAACTCAGACTTTCAACTTTCCAATAGCTATGCACTCCATCTTATACAACTGATACACATGACCACATATATGTGAAAGATAAATGATCTCCAGTATATATATATTTTGTGTTGAACAAGCACTCATCAGTTGGTCAAAATCACCATCTCTCACACATTGTATACAATCAGTGATCAGTTTATATTAAGATAGCAAATCTTCAAACTGTAATGGATATGCTTCAATCTTCTCCACCTTCCGACTCTTCAGCCATTCATATCATTGAATATCCAATGATGGAACACTAAAAGCCCTTGTTGATGTTAATATTACCCATATTGACATTACATCACTCTGACCTCTCACATATAGGACCTTAATATGTCCATTTAAATACATGGAAGAGAGATGGGTAGAATACAGACCGAATATGATACACTTGACTACATACATGTCAAAAAGATAAATGATCTTCAATATACATATTTCATGCTGAAACAGTAGTTGCATAAGATAGAATGCATAGCTGTGGGAAGCTTGAAGTTCAAGTCCTTTCTAATCACCTTAACCTTAGTATAGACAATATACTTATATTTGAATATTATATACATAAACAAATGAAGTGAAAGGATATTAAATCTTCAAGTGCACTATCTGTATATGTTCATCCTATTTCACACTTTTGCCACATGAAAAAATGATTAATTTCTGGAGGATATATGTTTCAAACCAATTTTGGTGAACTGATCATATCCTCAAATATATTAATATTATTTTTATTTAAGCATCATTAATACATTGTGATGTTTAACATTTGAACATACAAATTTGCAGTATTAATTAAGTTTATTTACAACAAAATCATTGATGTACAGGAGAGATTTTTATAATATTCATTTTTTTCACAAGGACCCTTGCACATGTAAAAATCTAAATACATAATAAAACATTAATTGACACTGTAAATATAAAGTTAATTGAAGAGTTATTAAATATTCAATACTCTGCTTATCATATTAATTTTAGTCCCATCTTGCTGCATTATGAATGAGTTGTTGTAAATGGGTTTTATTAAATAATACCTCTAATTTGTTAATATCAAATAAATCATATTAATGATATTTAAATAATAGTGCTACTAATTTGTTAATTTCAAATAGATAACATTAATGATTGTGATGATCACTTCAAAACAATGATGAAAAGGTTATTGCCACAAAACAAAGTCCTGCAGAGATAGACTACGACTACTTTTTCATATGATAATGTATATAAATACAGTTCTAGTTAATAATTAACATATATGTGTGTGGTCGTGTATATTTATATCCTGACTAGTACTGTATTTGGATTACTTAAAATTTGCCATCAAAAAATGAAGATTGACATTATAAAAATGTCAAAATTCCTGATGTAAAAGTCTTTGCAGAAATTCAAATATTACTATAAATGTAAAAAATTTAAATAATTGAAAAATATTGTATATAAAATTAATATAATATAATCTTTTTCCTATCATTTAATGAAATAAAGTCATCTTAGTCTTAAGTTTGCATTGTCTTGACGATGGAAGTACATGATCTTATTATAAATAAAGACCTATATAAATTGTAATGTTTTTTTTAGATTGTACAATCTAATTTTTTTTTGACTTTAAAATATGAAAATTCTCTAGTAAATGATTAAGAAGATGAGGTGTGGGAAGGGGGGAGGATAAATTAATTCTGATCTAATTATTTGACTTACATGCTATTTTAAATTTCTTTATAGAAAATGCTGTTTGCTGCTAATAAGATTGGTAAAAAGTTTTAATCAAAGTGTACTGTTTATTAATTAATATTTTGAATATGAAACTGACAAAGAAAGAAGGTGGGAAAAAATATTTTTTATTGATTTGATTCATATATATTGCAAATGTCTACAAATAATGTTAAAATATTGTAAAAATTCAAAAATTTGCACATTCTATTATTTTATAAATTTATAAAACGATTAAGAAATAAATAAAACCATGTTATTTTTATTTCTGAAAAGTTGTGGGTAAAAATATTTGAGAGTTGATTTTTTATATTTATTTTAAATTTCAGTATAACTGCATATATCCAGATTTAGCAAAATCTTTCGTATAATTTTTATTTATAAAAAGAATTCAGGGATTTCTCTACATCAACCAATTTTTTCTTTATTCCAAGAAGTACGAGGTATGCATTTATATTAAAATTCAATGCAACTAAATCAAAATATAATGTCATGGATTATAGATTATATATTAAATTGGTTTTTTTTAAAAATTTTAATGAAAAAAGTGAAAAATCTTACTCTTATATAAATCAGTTTTTAATGAAAACTATCATAATTATGTCTTAACATTATGAAATTCATATAGTTTAGCATTTAATCTTTATTTATTCCATTATTTCTTTTGTAACATATTTCTAATACACAATCTGTGTTACTAAATGTTCAAGTATAACATTTTATATTTAAAAGAGTCATCGAAGATTTATGTAAAAACTTAGCACATTAAAATAATGTACTCTTAATTTTATTTTATGCTTTTAAATTTACAGTGCTATTATTACTATGCATTGTAAATGTAAAAAAAATAATGTGAAAATAGAGGGGATTTGAACACAGACCTTCAAGCATTCACTCTATCTTGTTGGTCACATACATGTATAAAAGATAAACGATCTCCAATATATATATTTAATGTTGAACCAACATTCATCAGCTGGTCAAGATCATTTTTCACACACATATATATATATAATCAGTTTTCAGATTATATTAAGATAGCAAATCTTCAGACTTTAATGGACATACTTCAATGTTCTCCACCCTGCAATTCTCCAGCCATCCATATTGAACCTCTGATGATGGAATTTGTTGATGCCAATATTGTTATCAAACCATGTTCACTTTAAGTTATAGGACCTTAATACTTTCATTTAAATATACAGAAGAGGGATGAGTAGAATTCAGACTGAATCAGTAATATTTGAGTATATGTATAATGTATATATTGGACTTTAGATGTAATTAGAGGGAATTTAAACACAGACAACAATATTGGCATCAACAAGAAAGAGCTTTGAGCACTCCACCTTCAGATTTTTAATAATATGGATGGCTGAAGAGTTGGAGGGTGGAGATTGAAGCCTGTCCATTAAAGTTTGAAGATTTGCTATCTTAATGTAAACTGAACACATATTATGTGTGTGGGAAATAATGATCTGGACCAACTGATGAGTGTTGGATCAATATGGAAATACACTTATTGGAGATCATTTATAAGATGGAGTGGATAGCTGAGAGAAGTTTGCAGGTTTATGTTCAAATCCACTCAAATTACATCTAAAGTTTAGTATGTATGTGTGTATATATATATATTGTAACGATCCGGAGAAATTCACTTAACATAATCTGCACTACGGGGCGCCATCTAGGCATTTGAACCTAGAAAAATTTATAAAGTAGGCAGATACGTAAGAAAAAAAAAATTTTTTTTTTTTTATTTTGATTCCGGTCATTAGCCCATGTCACTAGCTCAGTGGAATAGCAGAGATTAAATAATATAATATCTTATCCAATTATATTTCAATATTAAATAATAAATAAAATAAGCCACTGCCAGTAATTAGTATACAAACATTTATTTATGCACATATATATAAGATTTAAAATTATTTTAGTATTAGTTTTACCTTTTAATTTTTAACATTCTTTTTAACTTTGATTTTTGACTTTAATTTACATTTAATTACTATTATATTCTAATTTTACATTTTAATTAAGTTCGCACAGATGGGATTATAAAAGCTTGTTTTAATATGTTGCTATAGATCGGTTACATAGATTACACAGTTAAAAACATTTCACAGTAAACATAAACGATCAAATATAAAATCATTGATACTGGCAATTGCAGAGGGAAATTTATAAGTAACCCAGTAGTATTCACCATAAGATACTTGCATTGTCACCAATGACTTAAAAGACCTCTGAATAAATACATTTTAGATACTCACTGTAAGGTATCATTATTTATCGAATGTCTATATATTTTGATCAAATATGAAAACGCAAATATAGTTAACCGATAAACAATCCATGCAAGCGTCTATAAACAACTTAAATTTAATACATTTTTATTTAGGGTCGAGCATGAATAGACCAGATAAATTTGCTTTTGAAAATAAACATTCTATCCCTATTTAACCTTAGACTAAAATTCGTAGTCAAACTGGCATCAATTCATCTGATATATCGATGTATTCAATGCAATAACATACGGCAGCACAAAAGGTTAAGGGAAGAAATTGCCTCTTATGAGATAGGAATATTACATCTATCTGCAAAGAAGAGCAATAAAACAAAACACTCCATAGAAAGGAACTGCGGTATCCGACTTATAATTCCTTCCATAGGCAAACGGAAGTGTGATCTGGCGTATGAAGCGATTCTGCCCGTAGCGAATCAATATTACATATACTAATCACACCAATATATCCAATCCATTGACCCAATTTAACCACGAAACAAATAACCTAAGATTACCCTCCCCTAATATAACTTTACAAATCTATACAGCCATTCACGCCCCCCGACTTAAGTTTAACATTGATATATTTTAATTTATCGGAAAACAGAAATCATAAATAAACTTAAAGAACAAAATTAAATAAATGGAAATGATTTTACACAAATAAATAAAAAAATACATCAAATAACATTTTAACTACTTTAGTCAGATAGGAAACTATTTGTAACAATTAAATTACTAGGAAAGTTTAAAATTTAAAGTTCTTAGTGTTTTCAAATTAATATTGTTCGTTATATTTTTTAAAGTTCTTACGGTTTTAGAAATGTTCATCTTTAACAGTTTCTTGCCGTTTGAAATCCAGCGTTAAATTTCCCGATGGTCCTGTGGTCCTCTGAATATAAGAAAAGCGATGTTTCATTTTCCCATTTTTATAACAACTGAAGGGATTGAACGTGACTCACGTTCAATCCCTTCTCCTTCACTTCCGCACTAACACATATCTGTCACATCGTAAATAATAAATAACTCACTAATTAATAATTTCCAAATTTTCCTTTTATACGTATTCGAAGGATTGACTTAACATTACGTCATCGATGAGATGATCCTTTTCGTTGAGGTCCGATTCCATAGGGATTTCTTCTTATTTGCTAACAGTTTCTATTGTTTTCTTATCTGACCGGTGTTTTTACATTTAAATGCCGAAGGCTGGTTTACATTTAACTAATTAACAATCATTTCCATTTCTGATTAATTAACCTGTTTTCCAAATCAAAAATATATTTAAAGATAAATTTAAAGATATAATTTCATCTCCAAATCTTTTTAAAATTTAGTTTTAAAATGTTTTTTCTTTAATAAAGTTTTATTTTAATAATTTTTCATTTATCTGTGCGATTTAATTAATATATAAGAGTTTAAGGTGATATTTAATTTCAATTTTTAATTCTTAAAGAAAATTTTTAAATGCGAACTTTTTAATTTACTTTCATGTTTAATAAATTTTTAAAAAAAAAACAAAACAATGTAACGAACGTCTATGCTCGTTACAATATATATAATGTGAAAATAGTGAATATTTGATAGAATATCATTAAAAGATTTAGCATATTCAGACCTTTTCCTTTATGAGAAAACTATATATGATTATGAAAATAATATAAATTCTTACAGAAGATAAAATATTGAACTATTTGGTTTCTGATATATACATATAACGTGATTTATTCGATCACTACTTTAGTATTTTTTAATTTGTTTTTTGTAAAGTATTGTTAAAAATTCCTCAACATTTTATATAATTAAAACTCACTTTTAATTTTTTTTACTTTACTTGTTATAAATATCACTTTTCCAGCCTTTATATTGCTTTAAATAAAAGATCTTCTTTCTGTCTTACTATGGTCTAGGATGCAAATGATTGCACAATGAAATACATAGCCTATGATTGTATCTACTTCTAACAGACTAGCTCTACATGTTTTTGTTAACCTAGATACAATTTGGGTCAGTTCATTCAATTCTCACCCCTTTCTGGCCATGTTATACCACAATATTCGAACTCGGAGTAATTGCTTTGACTCTTCTCAGGGAAAGAGATCTCACTAATAGCAGCTGTTGTACCTCTATATAGGTGATAATTGATTACTAAAACCCTGTAAGCATATCCAAATACCATAAGATATAGAACAAAATGTGTATATGCAATATATATATATTGTGATCTTTCTGGTTGGCACCAACTCACCGAGATAATTCCATCAGCTTGATGTAGTAGTTATATGTATGCTGCTATGTCTATATACACATAGCAGCATACATATAACTACTTTATCAATCTGATGGAATTTATCTTGTTGAGTTGGTCAGTCTGGAATAGGCAAAGTCCAAGTAAATTGGTCTGCAGTGATATTCTTCCTGTCTAGGATTGTTCCAGACAAGTTAGCTGTTTTTAGAACACATTTGTAGCTATGAATTACAAAGAAATTGACCCCTTTCTCCATGTGAATTCAAACTCCATCATCATGAACTGTAGAACAACCGCTTTCTTGTTCTTTTGCCTTTCTTTAGGTCTTCATGGGAGAACTCTCCATCACTAACTCTTCTAGAAAACTCTGTTGGCCAGTTATAATTACTGCCAATTACAACAAACCATTAGCCAACTTTTTTTTTCAGCCGGGAAGCGAACCCCTTAACCTGGGACAACTGGTTGTAAAGCAGCTGTCACCGACCTCTCAACCACCTGTGCTTGACAACATTAGCCAACTTTTACAAAAATATTAGCCAAACTGTTCTAATTTTTTATCAACTCTTTTTATAAGAGTGAAGTGACAAAAATACAATAGTTAAAAACTTTTTTCTCTAATTCTTTTGAAAACAAGTTTGAAGTTTTATCAAAGTATTATTGGCAAAAGTTGATTTCAATTAACTTTTATCCTTTGGAATTTTATAATCTACAAAGATTTTTTTAAATAGATAGTCAAATGTATTGAAGCATTAATTAAAAGATTTCAAAAATAAACCATGCTTGTTTTTAATTCAAAATCAGAATACAATAAAAATATTTATTAGACCTTTTTAAATATTTATTTCATAATGAAATTTTATTTTAAATTCATAATTATTTAATCTTTTACTATGATTACTTTATTCCAGGAAATGTAGAAAAATATCTAAAAAAAAAAATTGTGTTTATTTTTACTTTTTCTTTCAAATTTATATATATATATATATATGTACACACACTATTATTGTGTGCCATATAACAGAACTGTTATAATATGTATTTTCCATAAACCCATTAGGAAATATTGTAAATGAATGTAATAACTTGAATTTTATATATTAATCATGTAAATCACAATATGATAGTTTTTATTGTATGTTAACCAAAATCAGAGAGCTTATATCTGTATAGCCTTATTCTAAAGACCTTAACATCATTTTTTATTGTTATTAATAAACTTATACATAATTGTTAAAATTATTTCAGTGACTTAATTCTAAATATTTTTAGGATAGTATGTTATATTATCTCTTGATCACAGTAGTAGAGCTTATGTTCTCTGAGCTAGATTCGAACATAATGGTCTGATTATATGGAAGGGGGTGTATATTAGTGTTTATGGGCATCCAGTGATAATGATGGTATTCCCATCAGTCATCATTATACTGGTTGGCATTAAGAGTATATTCTTTAAAGCACATGCAATTGACCAGTACATTAAGGTACTAAGTAGACAGAGCATTGATGATGATCAGCATGTTTTAATATCCCAGCATTATTGTTTTTATGTATTCTGATGGATGAGCACTTAGTTGGTACATCCAGATTATATTTAAATAATTGCCCCAACCTGACATGGACTCAATAGTTAGCCTAGTCTAAAGGAGACCCATTTCAAATCTAGTCACAAGATTGACCATTGATTTTATTTGATTGTTAATCATTCATCATGATGATGAATGGTTATTTTTTTGAATATTACTTATACTTACTTTTATTTATAATTATAATACTGGTTGATGTATGTTTAATTATACTTAGTTGCTCTAAGGAGTTAACTGGTCTGATCTCAGGCTCTTATAATAGATAACATTACTTAATGCTTTTTATGATAATTATCTTACTTTAATATCTTAAATAATATATATTTTTAATTGGATGATGATTTACTATCATCCTATCTTCACCACTCCAATATCCATCCCATTACTATATATATATATATTGAACCGGTCCAATAAAGAAGATATTGTTCTTGCTATGTTTAACTGGGTTTAAACCTTTTTATTATAATTTTAAGAACATGGGAATGGACCGGCCCTTCAAGCAGAGGGGAAAATGCCATTGATACCAGAGCCATCAATGATATTCACAATCAGATTGAACTATGCAAAGTATAACATGATCACATTTCCAGATTGTGGCTCATCTCGTCTGCTAGATTCCAACTCCTGCCATCTAAACTATTTTATTTGTTTTGAGAATCAACCTCAGATGCCAGCCAATCATAAGTTATATAATTAGCATGCTTCGACCTACAGACACACAATCCAGTGCTTGAAATATTCCATGACTAGAGCACACTGTCTCAGGGTCCAGCACATTTACTTTACTCATAACGTAACTACATTAATTTACTGGTGATGTAGTGACAAGAGAGAAAGAGAAAATAGATAAAATAACAATTAGAGGAAACATAATATTTATTTACACACACATATATTTACTATAATATAAAATAACACAATAAATTTTACATAAGAAAATTTTAAATGATTACTTTAGGCTATAGTTATAATAGTCCATTAACTAAACTTCATTCATTTAAAATAAAGAGTATAGGCTGTGATCAGAATATATTTAGAAATATCTTTACCTAGGTTTTCATTTGTTTTATTTTCCAACTAGTTGGCCTTTTGTTCATCAATCGATGGCTTCATGACTTGAGAGAGAGGGTGTGTGGCAGTTTCTATTTTACAATCTCTGTATTGATGCCAGGTAATGATTCATGCGAGATAGTTGATGGCTTGGGACATGAAGCCCTGTTGGACTCTTCTATGGGTTATGTGGCCTCTCCATTAATGTTGACTGCAGCAGTAATAATTGGCTTACTACTGTGCTTACAATTTCTAAATATTTTGCCTTCTGCATTCTCTAGAAAGGACCTGAACTCTGGACCAATAACCCTGGTAACTTTATATACTTTTTCTCTCTCATTGTTTTTATCCTTATCATATGTTTTATTTTGAATGTAACTTGAAATCTGTCTTTTAATTATTTTTACATTTCTTGTTATCCTAGTTCTTTGCTTAGAGTAATCTATCTTGCCGATAATTTACAGTTTGTAGTTATTACAATTATTGATTTCAACTTTATTATCAGCTAGAAATCTTTTAAAGTAAAATACATAATGAAAATTTTACTAACTTTTATTTTTAAAGACTAATTTTTAATCTGATTTCACATTTGCTTAATTTACACATTATAAAAAATGTTCTTTACAAAGAGAGAGAGAAAAAAAGTTTTAATTTTTTTCTAATTCTATTTTAGATTTCTCCCCCTCTTGCTAAGAAGTTTTATTCTAAAAGAAAAATATGATTCAATCTTTTGCTTTTGCAAAATGTCATTTTGAAAATCTTAAAACTAATCATATTTTTTTAAAAAAAATTATGAAACACATACATTCACTAGCGATACAATATATATATACTATAAATAAAATGTCCTTTAATTAGAACAATATTGTAATCATAATAAAAATAATAAATTATAATAGTAATAAACTATTATAAACAGTCTTTCAATCTGCAGAAGTACTTTCGGTTAATTTCTTAAACCTACCTCAACTGCCATTAAATTAAAAAAAAAAAAAATGAAGCAGAAGCAAACTTCATCAATTCAAATCCTATTAACATTAAAATACAGGATTCATGGGATTTGAATTGATGATGTTTGCTTCTGCTTTGTTTTTTGTTATTTTAATTTAATGGCAGTTGAGGCAGGTTTAAGAAATTTACTGAAAGTACTTCTGTGAATTGAAAGACTGTTTATAATAATTAATTTCCATTATATTTACCATTTTTATATAAATCAATGAATGCATAATGCTAGTTGAAATTCAAATATAGTAAATAAATACAAACCAATACTAGAATATTTCAACAGCACTATCTGTATTTAGAAGCAGAAACTAAATCAAACAAAATAGATAAAAGGAATCCTCTTATCTGTTAAGTTGCAAGTAGATAAGTATATTGATTTCAAATCGATTCTAAACACATGAAAAAAATTTGGTAATACAACTTCAGATGATCCACACCACTCGATGGCACCATTTCTAGTCAAAAAAAAATAGATATAATGTTACCGGGCTGATTTAGATTTTTTACATTTTTTTAAATTATTTATTGCAAAAACAAATAGATATAACTTTGTTCTTTTATTTTTATGACATTTCCTTTTTTTTTTTTCGTAAACAAGTAGATATGACTTCGTTCTTTTTTTAAAAAAAAAAAAAAATTTTTTTTCTGATTTACATTCTTTTTTTTTTTTATTAAAACATTTCACTTTTTTTTTTTGGTTAAATAACCCTTTCACTGGTTAATTTTTTGTTATTTTGGATTTATATTTTTTATTTTGAGAAAAGTATATTTTTCTTTGATTTCATATCTACACAAACAAGAACATTTCACTCAAAACAGGTCCCCATTACATAGATCAGACTTTTGACGGCATTGATGTGATTTGCATTCTATTCCATATCTTTTACACCATCTTAATGTCATTATCCCAATACAAACGCAGTTTTTCTCTGTGGGTAAAATACTTTTTTTTTGGCTGAAGGAAGCCCACCGCATCCGCTTCTGTAGCAGGCAAATCCAACAACTTGAACAGCGAATCTCCTGCCATTTTACTTTTTCGATCTCACAAAGTGCGCAACAATCGCGATTTACACTCCTCATTTATTAAATTGGGCCAGCTAACAAGGAAAGTAGCGAAGTTTGCGAAATAGTTACAATTTGCAATGCCTCATCCAAATTACATTACATTTACCATTTAAACGTTTGGATTGCTTATTGCTACACTTTTCATCATTACAACTACAGAAACCCTCATATGATATGCTGTTAATTATTCAATACTAATGTCTATACAAACTGTCTTAATATATCGATGGTAATGTTCACACGCTAGCGATGTTGGGGAAGTATTGACTTCATCAACAGGCTGTAACATCTATGAGTGACCTTGTAAGCAGTATATTTCTGTGCTTTTGCATAGAAACAGCGCCATCCAGTGGTGCGGATCATTCTAAGTTGTAGAACCAAAAATTTAAATAAACTTAGATTTTTTTAAAAGCTATTAAACAAATATGATTCAGATGTGTATTTTAAATACAGTTAGCACTTCTGAAATATTCTAGTATTGGTTTGTATTGCTTTATATATTCATTGATTTATTAGTTATATTGTTATTTTTGGTGTTTTTTCAAAGTGTAAATTGATGATTTATTAATTGCTTTGTGTATGGAACATGAAATATGATTGACTGTTAGGTTTTAAGGTTTAAGCTTATTTATACTCATGCTTTATTTAGAATAATTTTGAAATCATTATAATTATCTAACTGCACCTTAATAGAATAGATAAGAGAGTATTTTTTACTTATGTTGTTTGATTCAGAATTTGTGTTTTTAAATACAGGTAATGTTGAAATTTTCTAGCATTAGTTTGTATTCATTTGTATATACATGGGTCTCGTTTTGTGCGGTAGATAGGTTCTAACATATCATACCATTTCCACCTTCTTTGACTCTTTATCAATACTTTTATTTTTATTATTTTTATTACACTAACAGTTTTGACTGTCCTGCAGTCATCATCAGAGTTCTTGTTAATTCTATCACCAAAAAACCCGCATTAAAAAAAATTGCACAAAAATAGACTTAACTTATCTTGAAAAATGGGGAATAGGGTCTGTAATTTTCAGAATTCACATAAAAGCAAAGCAACAAGAAAAAATTACTTTAAAATTCGCATTAAAAATATAAAGAAATAAAGTATTACTAATAAAAAATCTCAAATATTTGAAAAAAAATTGGTACAAGACAAACTTTTTTTTATTAACTACAGTATTTAATTTGACATTTTTTCATACATATTTTAATCATTATCGATGATATGCGGTTCGTTTGTAAACTGGTAAGAAATCAGATTCGTCGATGTGATGTGATGTAGCTTCTCCTTGAACGAAGTCAAGAATTTCTCAGCAATTTTGCCCAGAGAAACTTGTTAGCCATTTATTTTCCATTCCCCACTCTAATTTTTCCATATTCTGCTCCATCCCATTTACGCAACTAATGCCAATTCCAGTTGACAATTGATTTTTATTACAGAAATAAATTTTAAATGTTCACACTTTGTTTCTATATTAAAAAAATGAGATCGCAATCAAAACAAAAAGATTATACATTATCATTAGAAATATTTTCAGTTTATAAAATCAATAAAATCTTCGTTATTTATTTTAAAAATCTACATTATTTATTTCTTTATTGCTATATTTTTATATGTAAGTATAAATCTATTATTATTATTTACTCATTAGTATAAGTAGGTTATTTATTCTAAATATAGCTTCAGGCCATATTCACGTTAGCTACTAATATAAGGTTATATTTTTGAAAAAAAAAAAAAAAGTATTTCAAGTCAAAATAAGTTATTAATAATTTAAATTTCTTGATATCTAATAAATATAGTGAAAAATGAAAAATATTAAGAAGAAACATGAATCGCATAACTTCAAAATCGCGTTAAAATAATCCGCATAAAACAAGACATATGTTTGGGAAATGTTGATCTGAATCAACTGATGAATGCTGGTTCAGCATGAAATATGTATATTGGAGATTATTTATGATTTTCACATGTATGTGGTTATGTATATTGGTTGTATGAGATAAAGTGGATGGCTGAAGGGAGCTTGAAAGTTTGTGTTCAAATCCCTTGAATTACATCTAGACTACAGATATATAAAATATACTTGTATTTAATATATATATATATATGTTTCATACATATATGTTCCATAATACTTATCAAATAAATGCTAAAGAACTCTATGGAATAAATGTAACATTAGACCTGTAGCAGTTCACTATTTCTTCTTTTTTATCAAGGGTTAGTCATAAACTTAAATACATGAACCATAAATATAGAATAATGTTATACAAAAAAATTAGCTTAATGTATACATAGTTATGAGAAGCAAATTGCTCATTCTCAGGCTATGAATAAATAACTACATATTGGAAAAAAATTAAGAATAGAATGGATTCATCAGCCATAGGCAAATATGGCATAAATAATTATTAAACTAATAATTATTCAAGAGTGAAGATAATAATAGTTTGTATCCATTTTATTTTTGAACTTTGCTAAACATACACTGTTATTTATTCATAACTTGAAGGAGAGTGGTTTGCTCACCTTAATTCATTTATGATTCAACCCATCCTATTTTATTTGAAAGACCCTAGTCATAATTTTGGTCGTATTTACTATTTTCATATTGTTTTGTAATTTTGTGTTTTCATATAAATTATTGAATGGAATATTTATTTGAATTCCATTTTTAAAATGCAAGCAATTTTTAATTGAAACATCATAAAATTGAAAATATGTTTAAAATTCAAAATTAAATTTGTTTTTAAAATTTCACAAAAACTTTTTAAGCGACGTTTATGAAACCAGTTCTTGTTATCCACTAAAAACAGTCTGGTTTATCATAATTATGTTTTTACAACTTGTCTTCTTACAAACAAATATTTTACAAATATGTTTCATAAATAAATTTAAATATGTAAATAAATTACGAAAATTACAATTCTGCTTTCTGAAATATTGAAAGAATCAAGCACACTTTAAAAAGCCTGGATCTAAATAAGCTAAGCTAACAATCAGTGATAGTGTCAGTTTCTTTATATTATGATATAACCATTCAAGGCATTATTGGTTTGCTTTGAGATTGATTGTATGAGTCATTACAATACTGATATTGTCACTTTTTTTAAAAGTAATTTTATTTCTAAATTCTATTGCCAAAAAAATAAGAAAAAAAGAATGACAACCTAGCTGAAGCAATAACAATGCTTATGTAATACCCCAAAATCTTCAAACTTTGTGACAAAAATCATGACTTTTCTCAAACTCGTCAATTATATGTACATTAAGCTATGTTAATTTCATGTTTACAATTATTAACTTCTGTTTGATTAATAGAAAAAATTTATTACATGAGCATTGCTTGCATTTCTGAATATCTTAAATGTGAAATAGTCACTTCATTGATTTCAGAAGAAATGTATATTTAAGATTAGGATCATTGTTAGATTTGAAAAAGACATAATATCCCATGAAGTGATATTGGAATCAACGTCCAAAGTGGCATTTTTATGCAATAGCCCATGGTAAATATATGATAGTGGGGGGAGGAGTGTACAAAAATGCAGCAAAGGCAAATCTCAAGCAACTTTATGATTGTGACACCGTTTCAGCTTTTTACATGGAATAGTATTGACTCTGTAGAATTCTTTTTCTTCAATAAAAACAATGCATAGAAAAAGAAATTGCTTTAAAAATGTTAATTTCAGATATAAATTCAATATCAGATACTGAAATGTTCAATTATTTTTCCCTGTATAGGATAAAGTATTACTGTCAAAGACAGTTTTTTTTTGTCAGACATCTTTGAAATAAATTTTCACATTAGCAGAAATAAAAGGATATGATGTGAATACAATGAATATTGGTAGTTAGGAGAAAACTGAGATGGTGGAAGTAAAATCTATCCACCATAAAGATTCTGCTCCTTTTTGTGTACTCAAGAAAGTTTGAGTTTTTTTTTTTTTTGTGAATCCTGATGGTTGCATTTATTATCTCTGGAATGAAGAGTTATATTCAAATCTGTCTGTAAAATACAATTTTTTAATAGAATAACTTGTCACAATGCTAGCATATAATATTAAAAACACACAATTGTTTAAGATTTTTTTTGTTTTAAGAATATTCTAAATAAGATTAATGAAAAAAAAAAGTTTTGTTTTTTCCTCTTTGTCCCCATTTAACCTATTTAATTTAGTTTGTTATTCACACATTTGGTTTTTCTGTTAGCATAATATTTTTAAAAAATATAATGCCAATTATGATTCCATAATGGGACTTCACAAATGAAGCCAGTATACATATATTTTTGAATGACCCACTCCCACTTTTTAAAATTTAAGTTTTTAAGAGATTCAAAATTAAAAACATTAAGAAATACCCTTGAAGTTAGCCATGTTACATATTGCAAGGAAGGTTTTAAGATAAATTATAATTTGGGACTTGCTTGTGAATTATATATGTGAGCAAAATCTCTTTTTAAAAAAAATAATAATTTGCATTTTTTATTATGTAAATTTTTATGAGACAAATTTTAAAAAATTGAAGGTCTAGTTTGTTGATTGTTTATCATGAAATGACCCATGTTACAAACCCCCCCCCCCCCAATATTCATTTGATAAATCAAGATAAAAACGATTGTATATATATATGTTTAGCTATCTTTCTGGGAACATATCTTTGATCAACATTTTACTTCTTCGATATATTTTAAACTTTGATATTCATTCTGATGGATTAAATTTTATTACAGTTTTTTTTTTATACACTCATCTGTTTTATAAGCATTTAATTTATTATTGGAAATAAAGATGTAGCCATGTAGACTAATTATAACTTATTCACTAATAAATATATTTAATAAGTATTTAAACACTGTTAATGAGGGTTATTGGAAAAATGTTATGAAAAATAATTTTTGATTTAAAAAGTTTCTTTTGTTACCAAGTCCTCATGTTGTGTTATTCTTATAAACAAAGATTAAGAATGACTGGAAGAATTAATTTATTTTTAAAACAGTTCTCTTTCATGTAGTTCAAATTTTGTTTAGGAACCATTTATTATGGAATGTAATATTTTTTAGTAAAGAATGCTTCCTCACTGTTATGTTTGAGACTTTAGAAAGACTTTTGGCTACTTCAAATGTGTCAATCTTCTTACTTCTGGTACTTATTAAGCCTACAATTCTTCCAATCATTTTTAATCATTAGGAATTGTTTAACAAAAAAGATTAGAAATAATTGGAAAACTAATTCACAATATTTTAAAGCTTTTCTTAAATTTACACATACAGTTATTTTTTTGTAGTATTAGGATTCATTTACTAATTTATATTTTTTCTTAAAAAAAAATTTGAATGGTTATTTGTTCAGGAATATTGGAAGTAACAGAATTGGACATGATCCATGAATCTTGAGTCCAGATTCTGCTATTATTCACTGCATCAAATCATACAGGATATTTATGTTTTTGAAACAGTAATTAAATAAACTAATCTCATTTGCATTAATCATCAATGTAAGTTTTATATTAAAAACTTTTTTTTTCCATTGAGGAAAATATGCAAAAATCAGTTAACATATGCATATATATTCATATGGAATCATATAAAATTTGATTATCTAAATGGCAAATTGAACACAACAGTTCTATTAAATTAACCAAACTGAGTTTTTATTATTTAATCAGTTTTAGAGATATTTGGCTCTGGAATCCATTATGTGACCCTAGCCAAACTGCATAAGGCTATCCATAAATTATTATAGACAGATTGATAACAAAATTGGAATAGTAATTGAATTCTTTAAACAATAAAAAAAGTTCATTATTATTATTATTGACATGTTTGAATACTTCATTTAAATTGATTTAATAAAATTATTGCATCTGTTTGAACAAATAACATTTTTTAAATTTCTTTGTGGTTATTCAGCTAATGGTTTCAATCATATATAACCAATCATTTGCAAGATTTTATAAAAATCTGAAAAAAATCATAAAATACATTACTGACTGAATTATAATAAAAATAAATTATGCAAAAACATGTAATTAAAATATTCAAGAGACCTGATAGAGAAAAATAACTACCGATTGCATGTATTGCAGTGACAATCTTAAGAAAGGGAATAAAACACCAATCATAATAAATGATAATTAAAAATAATTGTTAAATACCAGGTCAAAAAAAAAAATCCAAAGTTAATATGGAAGTCCACATATAGAAAAAAAAAATTCAAAACAATATTTTCTGTTTGCATTTATTTGGAAAATGACTAAAAAGTGATAGCCGTAGGAATTTAAAAAAAAAAAGCATTAAATTAAAATTAATGACTATTGGGGCATTTTTTTTGTAGTTTGTTTTATTATTTGATAGGACAAATCCAGTTGAGTTTATTTGTAATTAATAGAAATATTTTTTTAAAAAAAGCCTAGAGAATATGCATTTTATATTTACTAACTTCATATAAGGAGTTTGATACAGTAATTATATAAATATTCATTAGGTCTGTTTTCCATCATGATTTTCAGTGAAAATTATGAATTTTCATCATTCAGATTCATTATTTGTATTTAAAGTGAATAATGTCTTTATGAAAATAGACATTATGCTTCACTTGTTAACTTTGCAACAGATTTCTATAACTAAACAATAGCACTCAAATCATCACTGGTGGTAATTTGCAGCTGTCTGCCACTCTTTTAATAATAATTTCTTTTAGTTTTTCAATTTAAAATTATTTCATAAAAATTTAATATTTCCTCCATCTCAGTGTAAAAATCAATGAGACCAAAGAAAAATGGAAGAACACAAAAGTTAATTATTAAATATATTTCTTTAATACAGATCATTTGTTGTTGTTTAATTTGTAGTTATATAAGGGCAGATTGAATTAACTAGACAATAGTATATAACATTTGATCATTATCAATGATAATTTTGCAATTCTTTATTTAACATTTCAAAAACTACTTCACAAACATTTACATCCTATATTATATAGATGCATATGTAAAGTGTTCATTATTTTATTGATAATTTTAATTACCCCAATGTCTACTTAAAAAAAAAAAACATGCATATAAATTATAAATAAATAGAATCATAATAATTGGGTTCTAAACATTCAAAAGTCCACACATTTTTATTAAGTATTTTGTTTACAAGTTTTTAAAAAATTTTTTGTTAAGACCTGAATATTTGTGAAGTTTATGAATTAATTGAAGAGGAATTTTTAAACATTTAAAGTAAGTTGGAATTTAAAAAAAGTGATGAAATATTTTGTTTATTCTTGGTGAAATTGAATGGCTTAAAGTAGTTTTGTGTTTTTGTATTTCATGATGCATTAAAGTCTGTAGACATTCTCTAATAGATTTTTCTTTGTCTTTTGCTCCTGTTTATAATTAATGATTTTTTTAATTGATATTTTTTTTTTTCATTTTACTTCTAAATGAAATTAGTGTTGTGTGTAATTTTGAATAAGATTTAAAGTTGGAGTAATATTTGTTTTTTTTTCCCTCTCTCTCTTTCTTGAATCTGTTTTTGCCTTTGTTAATAATTTGCACATGACAAAATTTAATTACCTTTAAAAAAAATTCCAATTGTCTTTATATATATATATAATTTATGTATGTGAGCTTATTTAAGGACTGACTTAAGAAATATTTTTAAAATGTCTACTTAATAGGATATTCTGATGGAAGAAAATCAGATATTGAGAATTGGTTGCATACTAGATTTGAGTTAAAATTTGCAAGCATAGAAATAGCAGCCACAATCAATTACTTTGAAAAAACATCCCTTTTTTAGTGCTATTTCATGATTTTTCTACATTTTAATTTTTTATTATTATTTAAAATAAGCATTATATTTTCTTTTTTATCATAATTTTCCACTTTCTTTTTCTTTTTATTCATTATTTTCTCTTCCAGTATATCATTCAAAATGATTGTTCATTTAAACATTTGATTAATTATTTTTTGTTATTCTAACTATGATCATTCTTATCCTATTCTCCTATAATCTTAAAGTTCTACTAATGTTTTCCTCTCGTTACACATATTTTTTCCTTCAAATAATCTTAATAATTGATATAGAACAATTTTTTTTTTTGATAATTAAGAATTGTTCATTAATTAGTTTTCTAATTTTAGTCTTACTTTATTTCTTATTATTTTATCATGTTCCTGTAAATTTGAAATTTTAGAAGAAATGTTATGGGACTGATAAATAATAGCAAATTACAACTGATGATGATCAAATATTAACACTTGTTTATAGTACTTTATTGCTTTTTTGCCTAACCTATCTTATAGCACAGAATTTAACATACATAAATTTATATTTGTAATTCTCCTTTTTTTATTTTGAGTGCACATTTCTTTAACAGAATACACTACTGGCATATGATCTCATGTATTACTGCATAGTCACTAAATCAGCATGGAATCTTTTTCTCCTATTTTAAATAAAAACTTTTATTAAATTATAACAAATACTTTCAATTTTTCATCTATTCTATGTTAACCTTTTTCTTTATTCTTCACACTTTCAAATGTATACAAATCTCATAGATATATGCAAGTGCAGAAAAGAAACTAAATATTATTCATGTTATTATTAGATATTGTCATGTCATTATTGATCATCTGATGATTATATGAATAGCATTTTTTTAATGCTAATCAAAGTCATATTCATTATTGTGAAGATTTATTGCTGTGCATCCATTCTCTTCTTTTTTTATCATTAAAGTTTTCTTGCATTATACATTTTTTTTAATGAATTAGATCATCTCATGACTATGACTAGAATAGAATAATTTCAGCCTGTGCTTTTGCCTTTCAAGCTAAAGTTCACATCTAATTTGATTGAGAATTCATTCGTTCATTTTCTTTGATGTCCATATATTTTCAAAAAACTTCACAAGCACCACAATTCAAAGCAGGATATATATATTTAAAAAATGATATAAATTAAAACTAATATTTCGCAAAAGAAATATTGATGATTATTCATAATATGTAATATAACAATTAGATTGTTCATAAGCACACTTACAAAAAAGTTGATAAAAATGAAAAATTTGCAGTAATGATGTTAACTTTCTATACATTGAATTTATAAATAAGAAATACACAAATAACATTATTGTAGAAACTAAAATACATAGAAATGAAAACAAACTAAAAAAACAAATATGTTATGCTCAAACAAAGGATTACATAAAAAAGAAATAATTAATTGACTATTCAATAGAGAATATATCAATAAATGAATTAAAAACAAAATTTGGAATTAAAAAATGAAAATAAAAATGTACAATAACAATATATACATTAAAATAATGGTATATATGTCAAATATAATGTAAAGAAAGTTTGAAGTGACATGTAAAAGGTTAAATATGCATAAAAATGGCAAATAATTCAATGCTTCATTAAAACAATATATAGTTGATAATAGAAAAACAAAACAAAAAATCAATAATTTATAAATATATTAAAAAATAAAAGAATAGGTGTTTTAATTTAAAATAAAATCTTAACACACATTTAAGGTGCTTATGGTTATACTAAGAATTATATAATAGATTAATAAA
Organism: Epiperipatus broadwayi; assembly: GCA_028023455.1. Classification (NCBI taxonomy): domain Eukaryota; kingdom Metazoa; phylum Onychophora; class Udeonychophora; order Euonychophora; family Peripatidae; genus Epiperipatus; species Epiperipatus broadwayi. Next base: position 290,811 of record JAQFVV010012548.1, read on the forward strand.
AAAAACCAGAGGGTATTCTAAATAATTAGAGCTTGTAATTAATAATCTAGTAAACATATTTTTAAAATTGGCAATTAAAAACTGGATATTCTTGAATATTAAAAAAGCAGGTATTGCCAAATATATTAAAAATAACTTTTAATATTATCAAAATTAAAATAGAAGGAAAATAATAAAAAATTAATATATGTTTAAATAATATATATATAAACATATAGAAGAGGCTTATGGAGCAAAGTTAGTGTATATGCTTGTCTTTGTTCTGGATTTGTATCCTGACTAGATAAATTTAAAAAAAATATGTTTTATTTAGATGTAAAAAAAATTTTTTTTTAAATTAGCTGATTTATAATCATGCAATACTGAACAATAAATATCAATTTTTCTTAACTATCAAGTAACATAATATTAGAATAATGTTCCAAATCCTCACCATCTGGCAATTAATGAGTTTGGTAATGCTTTTTTTACTATTCCTTTATAAAGGATTGTTAGAAAAATCTGGTTTTTATATATTTTATACCTAGTGTAATTAAGGTTAGAACATGAATGTTGATTTTGATACATCTTACCAACATTAACATGTAGATCAATATAATAATTGACTAATAATGTAAAAGAATTATGATTGAAATATATGGAATCAGAAATATACAAAGAAAATACATTAATGTTAAAAATATATAGTCTACCAAATTCTGAAAGATTTTGACAGAATTTCAATTTTACCAATCAATTTTGATTTTGTTGACTGCTAAATGAACCTAAAACTTTTAAGGAAAACAAAGACTATAATGCTTACACAAGTACATAAAATACAAATTTATTTCCACATATGAAAATTGCTATAAATCGTAGTCACTATTTATGTTAATATAATATATATAATATTGTAATGGGAGGTAGTCTAACTACCACATATGTACCATTTATGTAATGAGAGGTTAAAGACTGGGTATTATGTTGGTGTCAGTTATGTGATGAGGTATGTAATATCCACACAGGCACCCAATTTATGAAACATAATATAGAGACAAACACCCCAAATAGTTGTCTACAACATTTATGTACAGAGATTCTCTGTTTAACAATATATTGGCAGACATAAATATACAATAAAAATATTACTGTTGATTAAAATTACTGATGATGTTTAAGATGATTAAATGTATCCAATTCTCTAAAAGTCATACAAAACATATAGGATTATGAATGCTGATTATATTTTTTGATTATTATCAATTTGCAAAAATTTTCTTTTAAGATTGCCTTAAGAGTCTCTTACATTGGTAGACTTTTTTACAAATGGACATACTTAATACATCTTGAGGATGACACTTCATTATTGATGATCGAACAATGATGATTGATTATGACTACCATTAACTATAATTATTTCTTTTTATATTCTGGCAGTAGCATAACTTCAAGCATTAACATTGATGATAATGATTGCTTACATTGATATTAAATAAATATAAAAAAGACAGATTTCTAATTAAGATTTGTAATAGATAATAAATTTCCATATAGCTTTAAATAAATTTAATAATATATATATATATAACTTCTTTAACGAGCGTTATAAGCGCATAATTATTGATAAATTACATGAGTAATAAACATAACACATTATTACATGGATATACAATATCTAGAATGAATGGCTGAACTAGTGTATATGCAAGTTATTTGACAAATCTTTAGATTAAAATTTTAATTTAACAGACTATAATATTTCCAGCCTTTTTTAGTATATTATCATGACATAATTTCATATACATTTTACTTATTCGACAACAATAATATTGTAATAGATCACGAGTAAAAGAGCCAGCATCTTTCAAACTATGTGTTGTTCTTGTTTGATTGCAATGACTGCAATCCTTTAATTTTTAAATGTAGATTTGTTTGAATTAAAAGAGAGAATTTCATTAATTTCAAATCCCAAAAGAATCAAAGAAAACTGTCCTTGAATTATTATAAAATAATATCTATTTAAAAACTTTACATACAAAAATATAATTAAGAAACATTTACATGGACAAGTGGCATAATTAGATTAAAACTAATTTTGCAATATTTAATTTTTTATGTATGTGGCATTCAGTTTAAATAATGTTTTTGTCAAAGTAAAACTATTTTTTAACAAATTATTAAAATTAATTTTAAATATAAGTAAAAAAAAAGTTAAATTTATTTATGGAAATAAAAAAATAATTTTTTTTATACTAATAGTAATAATGTAACTTTTTTTTTTCTTTTCCATGATGTAAGTTTTTTTCTAAAAAACATTTTAAATACTCGAAAATAATCTGAAAACAACAACAAAAATATTTTTACAATCATTTTTCCATGACAAAATATGGCAGCATTTTGTGCAATTTGAATTCTGCAATTTAATCTCCAAACTGTGGTATTATATTTTGCCTACATCTCCTGCCATCTACTAATAAAAATGAAAATATATAATTTTTAACATTCATTTGGAAATATTTACTGTAAAATTGCAATACAATTATGGCATGCAGATCATTAAAATGTTATTTGGATAAAATCATGACCAGTAAATACTCAAAAATAAAATAATTTAGCCTCCTTCCCATTCTGATTGTGGATTTTTAAAATTGAAGTAAGCTTACAATATGAAGTACCTATATCCACTTAGAGCTATATAACTGTTTGATAATATATTCAGAATAATTAATTTTGTTTATGGTGATCTGAAAATCAGGATTGGTTCCAAATTTTTGTATGTAGTTAGAATTTACTCTCCATTTTATACAATCTCCATAAAGTTTTTGGCTGAATACTTCTGAGAATTGAGATATTGGTGTTGAATTCTCATAGTTTTCTAATGTCAATGTAAGTAAACTTTTAAGCATAGGCAATATACTTTAGACAATAGGCAGACAGAGATTAACTTTAATCAGGGCTTCACTTTATGGAAGAAGAAGCATAGCATTTATTCATTTCTGAGGAATTATATGAAACAGCCATTAATAACTCATTTATGCTGAGCACTCTATATATAATGTAAGATATTACAGTATTTGAATTCTTTATCATAAATGGGTAGCTTTAGCACTTAAAAATATTATCTTTGGCTATTTTGCTGTAATACTGTGGTAGTACCAATTGCTTTTCTCTCCATAGGTTTTTTTTTGCTTAATGATAATGATTATAATTTAATTGGATTTGATTTCCCTTTGGTGTCCTATCTTGATTTTTCTAATTTATTTCAATTCCCTCAACATTAAAATCAACTTATTCAAGTATGAATGCTGCTCCTTTGTATAGTTTTCTTTTCAACAGTTGATTAAAAGCATCTCTTTTAAGGTTCAAAAATTAATGTCTCCAACTACTAGGGTTTTTTTTTCCATTACAAGATAATCCCTTTAATTAACTTAATGTTATGTCTTAATAGTATTGTTTTTTTTTTTCACAGCAACTAATTAATCAACCATTTTCCACTTTATTTTAATATATAAACAAAATAATAATAATAACAAAAAAATTATATGTTTAAAATTTCGATATCCATACTCAAATTCATTTTACATATTGAAAAAAAAAAAAAAAATTTTAACTCTTTAGTTTTCTAAGTTATTATATTTATAATGTATATATAAAGGTTTTGAACGCTTGAGAACAGAAAAGCGAAATTTCTATTAAATAGTTTTATTTGCTGAGCATGCTTTCTATTACCAGGGTTTGTGATGTATATATAAATATTTTGAACGCTTAGAACTGAAAAGCTAAATTTCTATTAAATAGTTTTCCTCACTGAGTATGCTTTTGACTTCATTCTTGGTTGTTGAAAGCATACTCAGCAAGTAAAACTTTTTAATAGAATTTTAGTTTTTCTAAGCATTCAAAATGTTTATATATACAATACAAATAATACAAGAAGAGTGATAAACCTTTAAGAAGTATTACATTTATATATTAAATCTTCAAATTGATCTTTTTATTTATTTTAACATAACTCAGTTTTATAACCAATCTTCACATTCAGAAATTTTTTCTATAGTACAGGCTTTTTTATACCTGCATTCCAATATGTAATATATAGGGAGCTGAACTCAGACTTTCACACGACCCTCAACTATCCACACTATTTCATACTGCTGAAACACTTGACCACACACATGTCGAAAAGATAAATAATCACCAATACATATATATATATATGAAAAGAAAGTTACTGTTAACACTCACTGAAATAATTATAGAAAATATACAAACCATTATATGTGATGTGATGTATTATGGCTTCTCCTTAAATGAAGTCAAGAATATCTCAGCAATTATGCCTAGACAAACCTGTTAGCCACTTTTTTTTACATTCCCCACTCTAAATTTACCCATAATCTGCTCTATCCCATTTCCACAGCATAATTTTTGTCAACTCTATAACCTTTATATCTAAATCCCCTTATCTTTTCCCAAACCCAGCATAAAAATCAATAATTCACTTTCTGTATAATCACTCTTTTCATATTTATTTTTCCACAACTTCATTATATGTACCCTTTCTGTTTTCAAACATTTACATTCAATTAACAAATGCCTAATATTTTCAATTCCTTCCTTACATAATTTACAAAATAAATCACCCATATTTTTCCATTTACATGTATATTCTTTTGTAGCTAAAGATCCCGTTGGAACCTTAAACAATAAACTACTTTCCTTACTATTATCATATATTAACTCACACCTAATATTCTGTTTATTTCTATATATATTTAAACTCTTTTTACTCTCCATACTATTTCTCCATCTCTCTAACTCCCTAGTCTTTATTAATAAATTTATTTTTTTATCCTATTCCTTACTACTATAACACTCAATAATCCTCTTAACACAATCATCCCATCTTTTGTACAAATATACTGATATAAATTCTTTATCCAAATCTTTTGCATACCGCATTACCTTTCTCACCCATCTTGTTACCAGCCCTTTACTCATAACCCAATTAAATACTATTTTAGCTATTCTTTTATTATCCATAAACTGCAATCTACCAAACATTTTCATTTTACTTTTTGCATCTCTCATATGAAAACTTGACCATCCCATTTCTCCTTGAATTGCCTCCCTTGCTGTCCATACTTCTGCAGCCAATGCATGTCTTCCTACTTCCCTTTGAGCTTTTTCTAAATAATCTAATATCTTTTTACTAACATATAATGCATCATTACCATATGTTAACCCTGCTACTGCAACTCCTTTCCATATAATTCTAGCTACATCATATTTATTATATGAAAATACTGTTAATTTCTTTATCAATCCCTTTCTTTTCTTTGCCACATTTATTAATTTTTTCTCCCATTCATCCAAATAATTTTTCTGATTACTTAAAATAATTCCCAAATAACTATATCTATTCACCACACTTAACCTAATATCTCCCAATAAAAATTCTACATCTTCTCTTTCCTCAGTATTAACCATCATTATATTTGATTTTTCTTCACTAAATTTAATCCCCATCTCTTTACCCACCCTTGCACATGTCCTCAACATAACTTCCATATCTTCTCTTTTTTCTGCACACAAAAATATATCATCTGCAAAAAAAATACCTGACAAAATATATACTCCCTTACTACCTATTAACGGTATCTCTATCCCTCTTCCTAATCTTTCTATTGCTCTTTCCATTTCACTCAAATACAACACAAACAAAATAGGTGACATAGGGCATCTTTGCCTTAGTCCCACACCATTTTTAACTTTAATTGATTCCATATTCTCTAATTGATATATATATATAGTAATTATTTTCATATAATTTCTTAATAATATCTATTAAAGCTTCATCCATTCCCAAATTTGCTAAACTTATCCATAATCTATTTCTATTTACTCTATCATATGCCTTCTCTATATCTATAAAACTCACATATAACTGTTTATCTGCATTCCTACTCATATCCATAAGTTGTGTAACTACAAATAAACTATCTCCTATACGCCTATCTAATCTAAAACCTCCTTGCATTTCACCCACTACATTATTCCCTTCCATCCATTTTACAACTTTACTAGCCACCATATACGAGAAAAATTTATATAAAACTGATGTTACCACTATCGGTCTATAATTATTCAACTTTCTATGATTTTTACCCTTTCCTTTAAATAATAACCTTACTCTTGTATTACTCCAACTACTTGGGAAAACTCTATTCTGTGCCATTTTATTAAAACAAGATAATAACTTTACTTTTGCCCTATATTCTAAATTCATTACCATCTCTGCTGCCCATCCATCTAAACCTCTTGCCTTCCCACTTTTCAATTTCTTCTCTACCTCATTTAGTTCATTTTCTGAAAAGCTAATATTCCCATTACTATATTCTTTCATATTTTCTAACATTCTATCATTCACATCTAACATCGTTTCTATATTAATTACATAACTATTTAAGATTCTTTCTAAATCTTCTCTAGAACTACACTCAGTTCCCTCCTCATCTAGTAATACTAACTCTCTCTCCCCTACATTTCTCCTTTTAATATAATTCCAAAATTTTTTACTTCCATCTCTTCCACTTTTATTAATATCCTCCAACAATTTACTATTCAATTTCATTCTCTCTCTATAAATATCTATTTTAGCCAACTTCTTCTTTTCTAAGTACTTTTCCCATTTAGCATTAATATCTTTTTCACTTCCTTTATTCTTAATACAATTACAAATATCCAGTAATGCCCTCTGTTTAAAGTTCCATATCTCAATACGGTTTGCTATTATTGAGATATGGAACTTTAAACAGAGGGCGTTACTGGATATTTGTAATTGTATAATGGTTTGTGTATGTATATATATATCATGCTAAAACAGCACTCATTAGTTGGTCCATATTATCATCACCACATATATATAGAATCAATGCTCAACTTATATTAAGATATTAAAATGAGGATTTTTTATAACCATGTATCCTGTAAATTTGCATCAGATATTCCATTGTATATATGTATAATTTTTATATCATTTTTGTGTTTTTTTTAAATAAATGGTTTTATATTACTATGACTTCTATAACAGCTAGCCCTCATTCTATTTTTAAATTTGATGAGTTCAAATTACTCTAATTTAAAAAATACTGGTTGTCGGGAAATTCAAAATAATGTACAGCCTACTGATATGGTTAATTTATTATTCTTTTTTTTTCTTTCTTTTCTTTCTGTATAAACATTTTAAATTGCTCTGTTTTGAAATCTTCCATTTAGCCTATTTTTGGCTTTAATTTTTTAAACTGACTTTTTTAGACTCCATTTCGGGTATTTGAACCCAGATCTTAAGTTATACATTAGGAATTTGACTTAACTAATCATATAATATATTAATTGCATGATTGAAGAAAGCAATTTTTACACTTAGAAAATAAATAATATATTTTGATAAACATTTTAAAATAACATATTGTGTTTTGTTAACTTGTGGGATTCTATTCATTGATCAACCGACAAAGTCAACGTTGATTGGTGAAAACTATATCTTGTCAGAATTTTTTGTAATTATTTGGCGCATATGTGAATTTGAGTCTAAATGCTTGTATGAGAATAGTGGTGCTAATTATTTAGATGATGTATTCATTAGAAATAGGATTTATATAAAAGGGATAGTATTGCATTTATTAGAGCTGAGAAGTAAAGTATTAAGTGAATTATTATTATTATTATTTTCATATGTCAAAGCGTTGAATGGGAAGGGAACTCGGGCCGGCTGCTTGATAGGCAGCTAGGCCACCAACGCTTGACTAAGTGAATTAATTTATAATAATTATTTTGATGTTCATAGGAATAGCTCTATTAATTTGTTTTAGAAACTTTTTATTATTATTATTCATGATGATTCTTATTGACTGGGAAATAGTTCCAATCTTATAACTTTTTTAATTGTAGACAGGTCCTGCTCTCATAATTAATTATTTTCTAATTTGTCATTTGAATTAAAACGTTTACAATTTTTATCACAAGCACAAAATATAAATGTAATATAAATATTAATGGTAGTAATATTAAATAACATGATGAGATTATTGCCGATTGTACATACAAATGTTATAAACAGATTAATCTTTGAAACAAGGGATGCTTTGGTGTAATTCTTGATTTCAGATTTTTCCTTTTTATGTATTGCTAAAAATACATGTTTACATAATTTGAAAGTAGCAAGCAATAGCAATAGTAAATCTTTATTAAGCAAGCAACTGTTAATTGCATTGGAGGACATGTGGGAGAAATACCACTCCTGCCAGAATCTTTAGTAATTTTTTATTAGCATGGCTGAATTTATTTTAGGAAGTTTATTTTTATTTTAGCCATATTGATTACTTGTAATCCAGTCTTATATTTATAAGTATATTTATGTGAGTAAAATTTACTTAGGGTTCACAGGGTTTATTGATGCATTTTTTAATACAATAAGGATAGTTTACAATTTTAATATTTTGTTGTTTGAATTTGATATATTTGTTTTTGTTTTTTTTAATAGGAACGTCGTGAACGAGAGCAGCAAGATCTAGAATATGCTAAGGAAATGGCTGATGAAGATGATGATGGATTTCCATGACATTGTTTTAATCAAATATATGTAGTAAAAAATATTTTATTTGTTTGTTTTTAAAAATAAAGTACTCCAGCAAGCTGGAAAAAATCATTTTCTCTTTTTCATTGTTTCCTCTAAAATTATTGTAACATCACATTTATTGTTATGCAATAAATCCCCCGAAAAATAGGGTGTTGATTATTCCACAAAAAAAAAAAAAAAAATCACTGAGAACCAATGACTATCATTTCAGTTCAATGATTTATTATTATATCTGGCTATGTATAATTATAGAAATATATATATTTACACACATAATGTAGACATTTTATAGCTGTAAATGACAAATTAATTGAAAACATTCCAAATCCATTTTTTATTGATGCTCAAGGTATTTGAAGTAAATGGAAATTTGTATTAAGGAAAATGATTTACAAAGTATTTATTTTCTATAGCCATTTTTTTTTTAAGCTTCCCTCTCAGATCAAAGTTTAAACTGTTTATTTCTAATAATCACCGTCCCAATTATTCAATTTTACAGTTTTAAAATATATTGCCTGAAAATAAGATTTACCTTGGATAAACGTAAAAACAACTTCAACCAAGCAAAATTATCAGGTTTGAATTCCTCCTGTTCTGTTAAAGGTGAGAGGTGTAAGAGGATTTGGTTTGATTGACAAAGCTTACTGCCCTAAATATGCAGTATAAGATTTAAGTTGTTTTTTTTTATGTGCACAACATTACCTGCCAAGTAATTTTTCTTAGAAAAAGTGCAAAAAAATATTAATCTGCTGAAAACTATAAAAGTGAATTTTTATGTATGTCTTACATGCATATATGATGTTGGCATAATTTTGCTATAATGCATTACATTTTTTTTTTTTTAATTCATAATTTTATTGGATGATAACTATTTAAAAGTGGTGCATAAAGTTTTTTTTTAATAATATATAAAAGACAATATTTTATAAATCACTCTCATATAGTTAAGAATTTTATTTTTTTTGAGATATTCAACTGAGTTATTCATTCAACATTGGCCAGTAAATGGGTATGTAATTATTTTTAGATAGAAAATAAAACATATCTTGTGAGTAATGTCATATTTTTCATTGTTGCTCTGGTATGAGGAGGAGGTTTGAAAAATCTTTACAGGTGAGCTATTTAAAAACTATTTTTACTTACTCATAAATTAAAGATTAATGTGCTAATAATTTATATAAAAAAAGACCATTTGCTTTTGTCTCTTGGGAAGCTACTTGTGAGATCACAGGCCAATTGAGTGCCATTGAATAAACTATAATACATTTTTATTTCTATTGGACAAATTTAAGATTATTTTTTCTTTTCATTTTTCTCATCAGCCATCTATTTTTATTACTGAGCCATTTATTAAAAGCAAAAATAATTTCATGTAATCCAAAAAATTATTTGCTTATTTTTAGTATTAAAAGTTGCTGGGGCTTTGCTTCATATTTCACTTTGATACTTAGGATAGGAAGTTTGGGAATGAAATGGCTAGAAACAATAGAGATATAAAAATATATGAGCATTTCTGGAATTTTAAATACCATTAAGATGTTAGCACACACACAAAAAAAAAACAATAAATATAATATTGTAGTGTTGGTGGATCAAGTGAAATTACAGGTAGAGATTCTGAAGAACCAGATATTTTGAGAATATGTTCTAATATATATTGGATAATTTTCATCGTTCAGACAAATTATTTTTAGAATTCAAATTTTATTTACATTTTTCTACATGCATTCATTTCTTAACAAATCCTAAGACTTTCATAGCAACACCCAAAGAAGAGAGAATAATATCAAGAGATATGTGTTCATGTCTTTTTTCTAATAGATAAATTCAACTACTAGAGATGGAAATAATCTAATATATAACTACAGCTAAAATGCCATCACCACATACCTTCAGATACTCCTTTTGATTATGTGTTTAAAGGCAATATTATGGCATAAAATAGTAGTGGGATTATTTGTTAATTGAATAAATTTAAACAAGCTTTGTGGATTTAATTTTGAAACTAAAATTTATGAGAATAATAGTATTATTTTTTTATGTATGTGGGATGTCTTCATTAAAAATAGGAATAAGTTACATTTGTTAGAGTGATGGAATAAAATATTAGATGAAGTGATTTATAATATAAAGTTTCGTATTAAATTAAAGAAGAAGCAGAATGTATATATAGATAAGAATACAGAAATGAAAAGGAAGAATATATATTTAGGTTGTAAATAAAAAAATGTGAAGATATAATCATGATGGTTGCAAAGATAGAAAATAATTTTTTGCAGGTATTGCTAGGGAAGTTATGTAAAAAACAACAACTTTACATTAATAAACAACTTGACTGTTTAAATATGCAGAGGAGGGAGTTGAGATATGAATAATTGGAAAGGTTTGGGTGGGGAGTTACAGAATAAAAATAAGATTTGTTATATAGAGACATTTGAGAAATGACTATATAATCTTCAGAAATGTATGAATGAAAAGTAATGAATTTATGTGATGAGGATAAGAAAGGAGACATCGTAAAGAGGATATTTTTAGAATGAAATTGCAAAAAATGTGGGGTTAGATTAAATTTGGGGGAAGAGAAATGGATCTATGGGATCATATTTAGCTAGTGGAAATATTTGAAGATGTAAAAAAATGAAGGATATTTGAGAATACAGTGAAGCTGTGAATTATGCTGTATCAATCAATATACACTATTTTAATTATATGCTGTTCAAAAAATATAAAGAAGCAAAAAAAAAAACCCATTAATATGTGTAAATTTAATAAATTATACAATATGGCAGCAACTCTTTCTGTCTTGGAGTGCTGTGCACATTCTTGTTTATTCATAAAACTTATTTGGTTTTTGTTTGAAAGGAGATAGATTTTATTCTTTCTATATATTCTTTCCAAATATTTGGTGTATAATATTTGGTGTCATATTTTCTAAGCATAATGCTAAAAATTTTATGAGATTTAAAATTATTGTTAATGTTTATATGAACTTAAAAACATCAATGCATTTAGAGAGGACATAGTTTGCTGAAAATGAGATTGCTATTACATTTTTATGCATATAAAAAAATTATTGGAATAAAGAATATTGCCCAGAAGGGATTTAACTAAATTAAAAGTCAGACTCTTGACTATTTTTTGAGTGAATGTGTAAATGCACACTCTGGAAATATATGAAAATATGCCCCTTCTATTATTAATAATCATTTTAATTTTATTTATACTATAATTTATATATGCATACTATACATATAACAGAGCTATGAAAGTCTTCTGATTTTTTTTTTTTTGTTAAGTGATGAATATCAAGAAAAATGCATCCATATTAATCTGTCTTTTTGTTAAAAAACATAAATTCAACTACTAGAGATGGAAATAATTCAATATATAACTACAACTAAAATGCCACCACCACATTTTCCATTCTATCAATTTTATTAATATAGATAGTCTTTACAACTTCTTTCTCAATTTAGCCATATTCCAATATAAATACAGTAGAGACACAATATTTGCTATATTTTGTTCCGTCCCCTTTACATACATCATGTATAATAAGCTCACATTTTGATTATTAAGCTGCAAATATATAAGTTGCAGTTATTTCTCTATGATGAAATGCTTTTAACTTAGTAAAAGTGGTAGCAACGTATTGAAATCTGTATCGGATCTTGATATTTAAATCCACTTTGCTTTTAACATCTAAGATCACTCTTACCAAGGTATTTAAATTAGAATACATTCTCAAATCAATAACCATCTAAGCTGAAAATGGCTGAGGATTTATTATGTTATTGGCTGATAAAGCATTATTGAATAATAATCTTCCATGATAATTACTACAATCATCTATTCTCTTTGTTTTTAAAAGTTGGAATTATAAAAGCATCCTTAAGATTGAAAGCACAAGTGAATCCAGCTATTCCTAAAAAAAATTAATATTTTTGAAGCTAACATATTTTAAAACTTCTCCAGGTATTTCACCAGTGCCTGCTGCTTTTCCATTTATAAGATTACAAAGCTGTTTTGATGTTATTTAACTGTATATTGTCCAAATTCAAATCAGTAGATAGTATGAATATATCGTTAAAAGTAGTCATCTCAATTCTTATATCATTCAAAAGATGATTAAAATACTCTTTCCACCTGTTCAAAATATTGTCATATAAAAGAATGTCATTGCTAGGTTTAATAGGATTGTGATATAATTTCTCAGATCCATATGTTGCTTTCAATATATTAAAAAGATTTAGAATGACCATGATCAGTGAATGTTTATATGTTCTTTGCAGTTTTAATCCACTAATCATTTTTTAGTCTTATAAGCATTTGAACTGCTTCCACAAAATATTTCTAATGATTATGAAGTTTCACATTTAATTATTATTTTACCAAGCAGAGAATGCTATATTTTCTTTTTAACTAAATCACTAATAATAAGATCATAAAACCAGTCATGATTCTTTTTAGTGAACTCAAAAAAATATTTACTAGTATCCATAACATATTTCTTAAGAGAATTTTGTGTTTCAACAATATGCTAGTCCTGAAGCTCCATTAGTAATTTTAGGGTTTAATAGCTGGTAAAATTATAATAGATTCTTCTAAAGTATGAACATCAATTTTATTGTAAATATGATTGGTACCATATCTCAATGCAACTATCATTTTAATCTTGGAACATATTAATCTATGATTTGTCCAGCAACTTGAGCCTGTAAATGGTCGTGTAATGTGAATTCTGACTCCTGACTATAATCTCTTAAATGTCATTGTTTAGATTGTGGATGCATTTCTGTTCCTTTACAGTGATTTTTCTGCCTAAATAAAGTTTGTGAGAGTCTATCCATGTGTTGTGCATGAATTCAATCACAAATCTTTGATTTACATCCTCAATACCTTTATTTCCAATAACTTTTGGGCCAAATCTATTTGTTCCAGCATGTGCATTAATATCTCCAAGAGAAAGAAAATCCAATTTCTTAATGTACTGCTGTAATAATGCTAAATCTAAGGTTGGAGCATAGGCGGTAATAAAATGAGTACTAGTACCATTATGCAAAGGCAGGTTTTAAGATCATTAATTTTTTATTGATATAACAAAGATTAATTTGTAAATATTTAAATTTAAAATTCATTAATACATGATTGTAATTATATGCTGGATTATATTAAATGTTTTTAGAAAAAATTAAAATTGTTCAAATACATTCAACTGATAGTAATAGCACACACTTTAGTGTATAACACAACATTTTTAGTAGTATTATTTTCTCCTGGTCTGACTAATGACAGTACTAAGAAGATAATCAAACCTGGTACTTTTAGATTTATAAATACTGAGTTTAGGGCAATGTTCTAACCAGTTAGGTTAAGTCGATAGAAATTTTATATACTTATCTATGAGGGTTTTCGTGATTTGTCTACTTTTGACAGAATACCTAATTGGTTAGATTGTTGTCTTAAATTCATTAATCTAAAGATTGTAGAGCTTATTTCCTTGCTGGTCAGACCAGCTTCACTTAGAGAAGAGAATAATACCAATTGAAACTAACAAACAATTGAATATATTTGAAAAGTTCAAATAAAATTTGAATTTTTCTAAAAATATTTAACAATATTATATGATGTAAATAGTTCATATAATTATGAACTATATATTATTATCATAAACCTTCAAAGAAACACAGTACATAATTTTATGCCTGCATTTTAAAATGTGAAAATGCACTTGTAAGTTTTTAGGAAAAGTAGGTTTAAGGACTTATTATTGGTTCTGAATAAAATATTTTGCTGTTTGAAACTTAAATTTTTAATACTGCTGTACTTTGAGTGCTATTATATCTCAAAAGAACTTGAATCTTTTATAGTAAATGACTTAGTTCACAAATATACAAATAAATAAAAAAACAATAAGTATTTATAAATAAGTCTAATTATAGACTGCTGCCTGTTTTATGGAAAATATCTATTTTTAAAATTGAAAAACTTGCAAAGATGCGAAAGCCCCAAAAACCAAGGATTTTGAATTAATGGTGGTTTACTTGTAGTTTTCATTTAGCAGTATTAGTTTAAAATTAACTGGCTCTAAAATGGTGCTCCTTAAAATTTGAGGCATTGCTCACTATGTGTGCTACAATTGCTAGATGGTGTCTTGAAAATATAATTTGCAGATTTAAAAATAGTAGCAACATTTAATTTGAATGCATGTTCTCGGCATGAAGACAGTAGTTTGAACCTGCGTTTAATTCACAAAAGTAAATTAACAAATTTTTAATGTGTTTATACAATATAAATTAATATTAGCAAAAGAAAATACAAATTTTAATTGATTAAGTTTAAAATTGAGTTTGTCATATAAGTTCAATGATTTTAATTTCAAGAATTCCATTTTCAAGAGATAATTGAAAGTGATGGTCATTAGTTAAATTTATCCCATCGAAAAATTTAAAAGAATATAAACAAAAAAAAATTATGATCACTTTCAGACTGCTAACCAAAGATGGAATATTAAAAACACTCCAAGATAAGAAACACAATGGTTTGTAAAAATCAATCAGTATTTTCATTTTTGTAATCTAGCTCTAAAACATAAAGGAATATTTTTAGATGACAATGTACATTCTTAAGTTATTTTCAAAATAATTTTATTCAAATTAAATTAAAAGTAGTACTTGTAGTTTATCCAATTTTCAAATTTGCTTGCTATAAAATTATACTTCTTTGAAACTTGATGAGTTGTGAATATACACCTGGGTCTCGTTTTACACGATAGATAGGTTCCTCAGAAAACACGTGCAAACAAAATCGCACAAAAATAGACCTAACTTAACCTTGAAAAAGGGATATGGACTGATTTTTCAAAAATCGCGTAAAAGCAAAGCACCAACGTAAAATTACTTTAAAATTTGCGCAAAAAAAAAAAAATAAGGAAATAAAATATGATTAATAAAAGTTTCAAATTTGAAAAAAATTGATACAAGACAAACTTTTTTTAACTATAATATTTAATTTTATTTAAAACATTTTTTATGCATAATTTACATTTTTTTATACACGTTTTAATTATTATGGCTATTTGCCGACAAACAGGTTCGTTTGCAAACTGGTAAAAAAATCAGATTCTTCACAAGAGGAAATACAACTAGCGCCAATGTCACTCATGTTGTGTTAATGGTTTTCTGGTGACAACGTAATTAATCTAACAACTAAAAATTAAATTCTTATTTTTGTTTTTAATTTTCAATTTTAATTGTGCCCACTGCTATTACCTTTTAAAAACAAACTTGCGGATACTAAATGATTAATAATTGATTACGTGCTTTTTTAAAAAGCAAAAACAGAATGTCATTTAAAATGCAAAATTAACACGTACAATGTTTGAACAAATTTACATTATCTTGTAAAATTTAATGTGTGTATACATAAAATGTGGAAATCATGACTTTAATTTCATTATTGCATAAAATCTTACTATTATAAAGCACTGAAAATATTGAAATTACTAAGATGAAAGTCGAATTCCGATAATGTGCTATTACTTTCAATATGATGTAAGTGCACGAAATTTATTATTTAAAGTAATAGTGCATTATCGGAGTTCGACTTCTGAAGAAATGTGAATCGTGTAACTTCAAAATCGCGTTAAATAAATCCGCGTGAAAAGAGACCCAGGTGTATTCAAATTAACAATCATTTTTTAAATTATTGGGAATCAAATACCTTTAACAGTTTTGATAAAAATGGCAGCACAATTAAAAGAAATTAGTTGTTTCTGAGCTACTACCTTCATATTGTAATGGTCATATTTGTACATCCACGCAACAAAATCCAGAATCCTGGCAAATTATACCAAGGCTGATCTAGATAAGGGGTTGAGATCTTGAATCAGATTGCATCTCAGCTCCAACACTCCGTGACTTACTACCCTATGAATGACATATATGAGGCTACACTGAGTTTCTTAGTTCGCATGCCGGCAGTAGGAAAGGATGGAACAAGAGACTCAGGGGGAATGAATATTAACTAAATTACTATACATTAAATAAATACACATCTATGGCTGGCTAGATAATGCATATATCAATAAACAACATACTAAGAAACTTAACTAAAATTTAGGATGGATTATGAATGATATGCAATACAGTTATTATAATTTAATATATTTTAATATAATTTAAATAAACAGGAATGCATTGAATGACATGCAGGTGTAACAATGATGAGCGAGTTTGAACAAAGTATCTCATCTGGTGCACTATATTTCAAAAGAGTTTATTGCAATTTTAATAATCTATGGACTATTTACACCTTAATTTGACTACACCCTTTCTATTAGGTTTGCAACAGTTAAGTCGGTGCAAGAATGATTTATTATCTTAACATTTAATAAAAGTCATTTAATAACACTTAACAAGCTGCAATAGGCTCCATGTAGATTATATACAACAAAATCAGATTACATATTCAGATCAACACTGAAATATTACATTATGGAGGGATGAACTGCTTTGTAGTATGACTTCAGATACTATGGTGTTATATATATATATATTATTAGAGAAGTGTGCATCTCGAATGTGTAATTACTTGGGATTAACATTTAATAAAAGTCATTTAATAACACTTAACAAGCTGCAATAGTCTATGCAGATTATATACAACAAAATCAGATTACATATTCAGGTCAACACTGAAATATTATTATGGAGGAATGAACTGGAGCTTTGTAGTATGATTTCAGATACTACGGTGTTATATATATTACTAGAAAAGTGTACATCTCGAATGTGTAGTTACTTGGGATTCAGTACCAAGTACTCAGTTCCCGTGGACCGTACAACTTGCCACGAATAAACTGAACATATAGTTCAATGTTCAGTGCAGCTTATAAACCATCTGGACCTTCGTGTTCCAGTTCTAAAGAAGAGCTGTCCAAACTAAAGATGGGGTGGCCATTAAAACCAGAAGCCCATTCATAAAAAACACAGCAAGGCATATATGCACATATGTGCTCCCTAAAGACATTTGCCATGCTAAATATATTAATGACTAAAAGTAAGCAAAATTCTATAGTTTTGTTCCGTGAAACTATATGCCAGTTCATAATTAGCATTCTTAAAAGATGCTAAAAGGAATACTTAAAAGTAATCTATTTTATTAGCTAATCTGCATAATTTATTATATAATTAAGAAGAGGGCTCAAGCATATCTGGGACTTGAGCAATATGTATAATATGCTTTATAACTCATTCTTGCATTTTTTAACTTGCAAACCCAATTCTAATAATGATAATAAGCTAAACATAATAGCTTAACAAAATATATATAGATTCTCAGAGTGGAGATTTGGTGTATGTGTGTTAAAGACTAACATTACTTAATTATGAGAGCCTCTAATCATCTCTTTCCTCAAACTTTATTCATAGAATCAATCTCCGTTCTGAACCGGGCATAGCATAATTATAAAATAAACATATAAAAGAAATAAGGAAGGCATGACTGCAGATTAGAGAGATAGAATAATAACTGAATAAGTTATTATTTAACAAGCATTTAGAGTTTTAGATTTTTAATTTAATATCACAAAATTAAAAATCCTTTTTCTTTTCAAAAGCTTTATTTTCTTATATCAATACTGAACATACATATATATATATAATACGTAACTCCAACATTTCAACTTTTTATCTTCATACAGTCATTTTCAAGGATCTGCAACAACAATATAAAATACACATTTATAAATAAACTTCTATTACATAAATACCTTCATCTTACATTAACATAAACAGTAACAAACATATTAAATATACATAATTATATTTACTTACATCTCTCTCCCACTGCTATTTTTTATTACTCTTTCTTTTACATTATTTAATTGTCAATCTGTTCATAAAATCATCCAATAAACTTTTTATACACATTTAAAAAACAACCCTAATTTCAAATAACCTCCCCTTTTTTAAATCTTATCTAAAACTGCATTCCTAAACTATAGCTTTAAATGAATATAAAACAAATATAAACATCTTTTTTTTTATTTTTTTTAAAATTTGTATAAAAAGTTTCTTGGATGATTTTATGAACAGATTTGTAATTAAATAATGTAAAAGAAAGAGTAGTAAAAAATAGCAGTGGGAGAGAGATGTAAGTAAAATATAATTATGTATGTTTAATGTTTGTTACTGTTTATGTAAATGTAAGATGAAGGTATTTATGTAATTGAAGTTTATTTATAAATATGTATTTCATATTATTGCAGATCCTTGAAAATGACTGTATGAAGATAAAAACAGTTGAAACGGAGTTTTGTATTATATAAATATATATATATGTATGTTCAGTATTGATATAAGAAAATAAAGTTTTTGAAAAGAAAAAGGAGAATGATTTTTAATTTACTGATATTATTGTAGAACATATATATATTTTTTAAAAAAGTGACTGTACATTTGCTGTGCTATAATATATGATTTTTAATTTAATAAGTAGGCAAGTTTACAGGTATTGTTTTAAAAGTTAAATTATATTTTACAGATTAAATCAGTTTTACTTATTAGAATATTATAGTTTAGAAGTTTGTGCACATTATCAATTA
The DNA here is from genome assembly GCA_028023455.1 of Epiperipatus broadwayi. Taxonomy (NCBI): domain Eukaryota; kingdom Metazoa; phylum Onychophora; class Udeonychophora; order Euonychophora; family Peripatidae; genus Epiperipatus; species Epiperipatus broadwayi. The sequence continues at coordinate 310,034 of JAQFVV010012548.1, forward strand.
GAAGCTAGCTTAACCTTAGATAAATTTATTGGAATTATTTTTAAAGAGCTCTGCAGGAAAAATTGTTACCGCATCTTCATTGTTGAGGTTTCTGTAGCTGATCACCAAGATTCTCAGCTGGGCTGATCTGTTTCTGATGACTTCTCAGCAGTTTCACTGGTGTTGCCATTACTTTCATTTCCACAGACCAATCTCAAAAAGAGCCAGCAAAGATAGAGCCTTAGCTGCCCAACTCCATTTTCCAGTCAACCATAGATGACTGGCAGCAATTATACATCAAATATTATTAGAAAAAATGACAAAGTGAACCCCTCTACACAAAACCTAAAGTTATTTATACCCAAGAAAATCGATAATTCGAATGACCTGTTTACAACATTTTACAAAGTCTCATCAATAATTAAAAAAAAAAAGAGAGATCTTTGGCTAAAATAATAACAATCAAACAGGTCACTGTTTGTTGCCAGTTTTTATTTTTAAAACAATAAAATTTTGATTCTGTGTTTGATTAATTGCTTACAGATGGTTTAAGAATTTACATCTTTTATATAAAAAGCTAAGTTTGTAAACATTTTATTATATATGTGTGTGTAACTACCACAGGAATTGAAATTTATATGAATACATTTAAATAAAGAGTTTAATCAATAATAATTTAAATTTATATTAATTTTAAAAGAGTTGTAATGCTTTTTAAATCTATTGCATTACGCTTCCTTCACATATATATGTAGGTAATTATACACATAACATTGTTCACACAACTTGAATTAATTTATACAATTTTATTAAATTTAAATTTATAACTACATATACATTATACACATTCGGACATTGATGTGGTTTTAGATGTGCACACATATACAAATACACAAATATATGTTATTTCATATAGAATAAATTATTAGAAGCTTATATACATGGACTGGGATGGGTTTGAACTAGGGTAAAAGATACTATGGAACATAATAGGTGAAACAGGATGATGGCTAAATAATACCCGTTTCAATATTAATTACGCAATCAAAATAGTGATTATCATTTTAGAAGGAAACATATTAATTATTTATTTGACATGAAGATGAAAATCTGGTAGTTTGACCCTTGTAGAATCTTGACTAAGTGTTTTTTAAAAAAAATAGAATCTAGAAAAGAGTGATTTACTTAAATTATTTTAAATACATAATTAGTTGGAATTGAATGGTGGTGTTTGAAATAAGACATAATATGAACAACCTGTTTAACCAAATTTACCCACATGCTTTCTGGAGATGTCAAGATTTCAAAAAAGCATCAACAAAAGTTGCTAACGAGTATTTTCTGACAATGAGAAAATTATGAAAAGTATACTAAAAATAGCAGATATTTCATTTTAAGTTTATTTTTAATAAAAAGCTAAATTTTCATTATGTAATTTGTTAACTAGAATTATCTTTTTTCTGTACAATTGTAATATTAAATATATAAATGTTAGGATATTTAAGCCAGAAAAGGTAGACGTCTATAAATTTTAAGATTTTATTCATGCTATGATAATGTATGGAAAGCATGCTTAGCATGAATAAAAGCCAAAATTTATAAACGTGTTCTAACATTTATATATTTAACATTATAATTATGATACATTTTCTATCATAATCATTCAAATTCAGGAGATAATCGCATAATTTTTTTATTATGCTCAATGTTAGTTTCATTTAAAATGAAATTATAAATATTTGGGTAGATTTTGATTAAGAAAACTACTATAAATTTAATTCAAATAAAAGATAATAAAAAAGTGTCTAACATTATTGCAAAAAGAAACAATAATGGCAAAAATATTATCAACAGTTGGAAGGTAAGAATTTAAGGTGTTTTTTTTATATTTTTTATTCTTCTATGGAAGTAATTAGATATGCACTTATTGATTAATAATTAAATAACCAATTTCATTAAATATGGCATAGTCATTTGAAATAAAAACTGCTTGTTACCAGGAAAGTTGCACAAATTTCACATAGACTTGAGTTAAACCTAGGTTGTTAGCATGATAGATGAATATGCTAAACACTATGATTGTTTTATAAAAAAAAATTTTTCCAGAGAATTGGAGAATAATCATGGTATATACACTTGTTCATGAAATCCAGTATAATAGGGTGTTAGCCTTATGTAATGAGCCTTGAATGAAGTAACGGTGTATCATAAGTTAAAAGAATGATTTTTTCTACTTGAATATCTTTGCCCACATCTCTTCTATAATCATTACTGCTTCTTAAATTGGAAATTAATCTGCTTTATTTTAATAATTACGTTAAAAAACCTTTGCAATGGTCTTCTAGATATCAGTAATGAATTAATACCATATCTTAATATTAAATCCTGACAGAAATATGGTAGATTCTTATCTATACAAGTAGTCTTTATTTGCTATTATTATTTTATTGAAGGATAAAGTAAATTTTCCTCAGTTTAATAAACATCTTTTGTCAAATGTACATTCAAATTTATGATAAATTAATTTAAAATTGCATCTGTGTGAAGCATTTTTTCAGAGGACACTAATTAAACAGCAAGTTGTCACCTGCCCAATAAAATGACTTCAATTTATCAAGTTCATCACTCTGTGTATTGTGACACATCATTGTTATTGCAGTGTAACAATCTCTAAGGAATTCCTGACATCTACAAGATATATCAGATTACCTTCTTAAAACATAAATATCTTAAAATTATCAACTTTTTTTTTATCTTTTTCTTTTATCTACATTTCTTTCAACATATTGCTTGTAATTTAAATAATATTAAAAATCTATCTGTCCCAGTATCATTTCTTAATTTTATCAATCTTTATTTATTTTTCACCCACTATTTTTAAACATTTATTTTTAATTATATCTATTCAACTCATATTATTATATGCATCAATTATTAATTTTCAGAGTTTTCAATAGCACATTCATTATTGTGTTGATAAAGTCCCTCTTGCCATTTGAGCTTTAGGCATAAGTTTAATTTTATAGAGTATTTACTTTTTACATTTTTCTTGGTGTCTCCTACATTCTCAAAAGTCTGCCAGTACTACCGATTAAAAACATCGATAGTTTTTTTATCCAGTTTATATTAATCATCCCGTCCCATCAAAATCCATATCTCAACAGTCTCCAATCTTTTATTTCTATTGAAATTAAGTTTTTGCTTTAAAGTTATTGTGCCATTTAGTGAAATATGTAACAATATTTTCTTTAATGCCAATTTTGTCTGTCCATAAATTAATCGCATTTATTAAAAATCTATTTAACTGTAATAATGCTAATTTTGGTGTCATCATTTTCCAAGTTTTGTAAATATTTTAAAGTCACCATGAATTATAATTCTAGCTCTCTGTAATCAAATTTCTTATGAATTTCTGAACAATAAACCATTTAATTATTTATTTATTATAGCAATTAGTTCAAGGAAATGATTAATATAAGCTTATATTATATAGTTCTATATATATTGAAAGGTATTTTGTGATAAATTTTATGACATGTAAAAGCTTTTAAAACAAAAGTTGCCTAAAGGTAAAAAAAAAAATTTTAATATAAATATTTTAATGTCATCTAGTTACAATAATTCTTTTTTTTTTTTTTTTTTTAGATATACTTACAATTTTCAATTTATAACACATTCTTGAAGTTATGAACAAAGACCTGAAAAAGATAAATGACCCCCTAAGATGCATTTCATGTCTAATCAGTACTCTTCAGTTGGTCCAGTCACAATTTCAACTTTCTCACATTATAGGTTTGATATCATTTACTTCAAATAAATACTAATCAGTTAACTTTTACATATTAGTCCCGGGTGAAATTTTAGTCTTCATTACTTTCAATTATTTATGATTGCTAAATATTTGATAGTACGTTTTATTTAATTAAGTAAATTTAACTTTCAAAGATTTAATTAAAGAGTCATCTTTAACAAAGTTGTAAATAACTCCGTATTCTGCATTAATGTCAATTTATTTATGTGGCAAAATGGGGCTATGTTTAAAGCATAAGTAGGTTTGTGATAGCTAGAAGTTAGTAAATAATGGATAATAGATACAAAAATACTCTAGAGTTCTTCAACAACTTATCTTTGAAGGTTAAATTTATTTAATTAATGAAATACTATCAAATATTTAGCAATCATAGATAATCATAATGATTTTAATAAAGATTAAAATTTCACCCCTAGACTAATATGTAAGTATCTAGAAAGATTTAAATCATATTTTAGAGAATAAAAATTAGTCCTATATACTGATGCTCACATCATGGTTTATTTACGACACATTGGATCAAATTAAGACTTCTTTTATATATTTGAAAACAAAGTACTGTATCTATTTTAAAACATTGGCTTAGTTTAATTTTCAGGACCCTAAACAAAATTTAAAAAAAAAAAGTTTTTTATTTATTTATAATATATACCTAAATACTTTTTTTAATATATATTTATGTATAATTACTATATCATTATTTCTAATTAATAAAACTTTTTTGGTAAATTAATGATGGAGTTCTCTCATTAAGATATTAAAATAAATTGTGTTAAAAGAGTGTCAGGTTGTGACAATTACCACCAATATCCAGTTATCCAACTGGCCATTTAATGGAGGGCATACTGTAAATGAAATTTTAGAGAATAAAAATATCCATATGTATAAATAAAACTCTTAGAATTTTTTTTTATTACATCCAAAACATATCTATGCATGTCAGACTTTTGTTGATCATGCTAGCTCCTTTAATGAAATTGGATGTAAGGGAAGATCTTTTATAACAGACCTGTTCATTACTATAGGGATCTCCAGAATGATATGAATGTACCCAGTTTGGAAGGTATTAAATATAAAGACTTAATGAATCATTTTAAAAATCATGACAATGCATGGTTGGATATATAAAAAAAAATGTGTTGAAAAAGTTCCACTTTATATATGCACCCCAATCCTACTTGAAATTTGTTTTCAAACTGATGAATGGCTTGTTTCCAACAACTAAGGTTCTAAATTACGGATTAACTTGGATCCTATGTATTTTCTATGCAAATCTGGTGATGAAACTTTCCAGCATCTATTCGAAGAATGATTGGCATTTGGACAGATAAGAGTTAGAGGGTTTCACAGACCAATCATCAACTTAAAACTTCTATTTAGTCAATACTTTGAGAAATTTAACCCCCATAATGCAATGGTAACTGTGCATACCCTTAAGACAATATGGTATATAAGATGTACTATGATATTCGATAACAAGAAATTCAACTGGCTGAGAAAACTATATCAATTGGGAAACTTATTTCAATCAATGTCAGAGATACTTGCCAAGGAAGATGATGACTCAAATCTGGGGTGGCCCTGGAAGAACTATGTGAGATTATCAGATAAACATTTGTTTTGAGTAAAAGTTGAAATTCTACTGGGTGGCTTATTCCTTAGGATAATCAAACATTTTGTTACATGCTTCACCCTTTTGAGTTGCATTTGCTTGATGACTTAAGAGTCTCCTATTATATTGTTACAGGTCAACTTCCTTGAGTTGGAGTTAACTGCTTAATGGCCTGGAACCTTTTTGTCTTAATAGTGGAATATTTCAAATTGTCTGGGTTTTGGTTATCATTTGTTTAACTACTTATATAAATTGTAAATATTTATGTTATTAATAAAGTTTTTATTATAAATTATATATATATTATAACGATCGAAATGCAAGTTGGGGCCAGTTTGTACCAATCGGAATGAAAGTGAAGATCGAATCTAACCGCAAAAACAATATCTGCTCTACAAGGCGCCATCTAGGCATTTAAACCTAGAAAAATTTATAAAGTAGGCAGATACGCGCTGTTAAGATTCCACTTATATTTAAATATTCCGATCGTTAGCCCAAGTCACTAGCTCAGTGGAGACGCAGAGATAAAAATCTATAAATTTTATATCTTAAATATAAGAGAATAAAAGCCACTGCCAGAAATTAACACATAAAAAATATTTATTTACGCACATATAAAATCATTCTAAATTTTGAGGAATAAGTTTAACATTTTAGATTTTTATTTAGATGGTCAAGTATGAATAGACTACATAGATCTGCATTTGAAAAGAAAATATTCTTCCCTGATTTAACCTTAGGCAACAAATTTCGCAATCAACTGGCGCCAATCCATCTGATACATTCATGTATTCAATGTAGCATGATACGACAACACAAAATACTATATTGTCAGGAATGTACATCTGAACAATAAGTAGAAATAGAGAAGCAATTGACTCTCCACCAACAGGAATGTGAGATCTGTTGGCAAGTAGATCAATAAACTAAAAACTCCATAGGAATGGACTGCGGTCTTCTGCCGACTTACAAACCCATCCATAGGCAAACAGAGGGTGTGTGGCTTATATCTATAATCCTGCCCGTAGCGGACCTCATACTACATCTACTAATTACACAAATATATCCAATCCATTGAACCAATTCAACTACGAAATGAATAACCTAAGATTACCCTCCCTTAATACAACTTTACAAAACTATATAGCCATTCACACCCGACTTAATTTTAACATTTATATACGTTCGCACAGATTTGTTTAAAAATGTTGGGTATAGATCGATTACACAGATTCCACGGTCAAAAACATTTCAAAATAAACATAAACGATCAAAATACAAAATTATTGATACCGACAATCGCAGAGGGAAACTTATAAGTAACCCAATAGTATTCACCATAAGTTACTTGTGTTGTCACCAATAACTTAAAAGACATCCGAATAAATACATTTTAGATACTCACCGTAAGGTATCATTATTTATCGAATGTCTATATATTTTGATCAAATATGAAAACCAAAATCTAATTAACTGCAAACGAATCCATGCAAGCGTCTACAGACAACTTAAATGTAATGCATTTAATAATTTCTACAATAAAATATTACTACAAATAAAAATATTAAAAGGGAAATGATTCTTTTAACAATCGGGAAAGATATAAAATTAACCATTATTAATTTGATTTAAAACTTACAAAAGTCAGATAAGAGTCCATTTTAAATAAGTTGGCTTGTTTATTACATTGTACAACTTGACGAAAGTTCTTGATTGATTTTAATTATTGTTCATTTCCTATAGCTTACGGTAGCAGAGCTCCCGGTTCCTGGTGTCAATGTCCACGGAGTCTTTAATTGCAAGATCAATCTAATGTTCAGGAGGTGGCATTTGCTGGTTCATGGTATCAGTCATTTCATTTCAGAGATAAGTGAGAGAGAACGATAAAGTGCGTCTTTATCGCTCGTCTCACCCAACCAAGTTGAAAAAAGCTTCTTCAACTCAATATTTTTTCTTTTTATATCATCCACAAGGATTCACTGAACAAAACGTCACTAATCTGTTTTTTCGTTATGGTCCGAGCCAAGGCTTAGTGCTTCCATTGGTCAAGCTAAAATTTCTTTCTTCTCTTATCTAACTTTCCATCTGACTTTTTAATTAAACAGCTTTTAGATAATTAATAAACAATCATTTCAATTTATAGATTACAGGAATTAATTAATACCTGTTTTTATTTTAACTTACGTTATTTTTTTTTATTAAAATATTTTTATATTTCAATCTTATATCTTTTTATTAAAAAAAATACGTTCAAATACTTTTTTTTTTTTTTTTTAAATTTTTAAAGTTTAGCATCTGTGCGAATGTATATACGTATAACAAACATTTTTAATTTTAGCGTTTAGTTTTTTACTCTTATTTGCGAACTTGTAAGTTTTTATTTTAAATTAATGTAACGACATATCTATGTATCGTTACAATATATATAAGTCAATATTTATCAAAAAGTTGATTTTTGGAGTTGAGCCATTAAAAATTAATTGCATGATAAGTTACTTGAAAGACCTTTTGATGTTTGAGTATCAAACTGATTAATTGAGATGGCTCTTAAGTTTGCCACTATATCACTGCACAAACCATAACACTTCAAAAGCAAATCAGTATAGATATTAAAAATAAAAAATTTTCAGATTTATTTTAAAATTCACTTACACAAACTTTAAAAATGTATAGTATACTTTATTAAAATGCAATGTAATTAACAATATGCATTAGTTGTTCAATTTCAACTTTACAATACGCATACATCAACATGTTCAGCCAATGAGTTTCTCCTACACATAGATAGAAAACTAACAAGACTTGTTTTGGGGGAATCCTCTTCATGAATTGTGCCAAGGTTTACCATTTCTAATTACTAATCAAACTGGCTTAAATCTTATTTGCATTAAGCAGTTGTATTATTTTGAAATATGAAAATTGAAACAAATGTACATGCTATTTATAGTTATGAATCACACAGAATTGGAATATGGAATAGAAGAAATCACAATCAAATGATTTTTTTACAATTCTTACCATTAAATATATAAATAAAATACCATATACACCTTACATGAACACTTTCTAATGCAATTGAATATAATATAATTTTTTTATATTAAAGTTTCAACTATCCAGCAGTCATCATCAGAGTTACAATGTTCAAATATATATATATATAACTATACAATTAATACTTATCTATTCATACATACTCATACACAATATCCTAAGTTATGAATTTTAAAATAATTTTTCAATGATCCCTATAATCATATACTCTTATTCATTTTTTAATTAATATTTTTATCATAATTGATTTCCTATTTCATAATTTTAATATATTTTCTACATATGTATTACTTTTTAACTTTAATAATTTATTTTATTTCTATCATTTTAATAATAACTACACAATATTTTTATATAATTTTTTCAATTTATAACTTTTCTTAATAACTTTACCTTTTTTAAACTCTTACCAATTTCTAAACAAGCTTTAATTGAAACAATTTTAAATTTTCTTACATTATCATCCTAACTTTTTCTATGAGCATCTTTTAAAACATCTTTATATATATATGAAAAACAAAAACAAGTTTTATATATGTAAAAACCTGCTATCACTTGTATTAATGATCATTAGATAGAGCTTTACCAAGACCTCCAAACAAGCGTATTTATATATATATATATATATTAATCTATGTTATATAATGAGCTTGCAAATATCTCTTAACAAGCTTTTCAGAATATCCCCAACCTCAGATCAGTACTGGCTTCCTCAGTGAGGTGCTAGGATATTCAATCATTAGATTTAAAATACCAGGCTAAATCCAGAACTTTATCTAATGGATATTTATTAAGTAGAAAATCCTAGCACCTCACCGAGGAAGGCAGTAGCAGAAACCGGTCTGAGGTTGGGAATATTCTGAAAATCTTGTTAAAAGCTATTTGTGAGCTCATTATATAATATTTGTAATACAAGCTTGTTAAATTAAGTCATGTGATATATGACTTGATTTCTTTGTTTATATTACCCTATACATATTTATTTAATTAACAAAGAATATTTTTATAAAATTAATGTCTTTCAACCCAAATCCTTATTTAAAGATGGTCTAATATTTTTAATTAATATAGCTTCTTTTATTTTTCTATATCTTTTACTGTTAGTATAATTAATCATTTTTATACTATCTTTTTTAAATTGATGTTCTGTCTCCAATGATAGATTAGTATTAATTGTATGTTATATATATTTGAATATTGTAGCTCTGATAATGACTGCTGGACAGTTGAAACTGTAAGCAAGGAGAAATAAATTCTTTTATATTAAATTGCATTGAAAAGTGTCCATGCAATGGGTATATGGTATTTTCTTTTTATATATATATAGATCAGTGCAGAATAAGATAGCAAGTGAAAAGAATTTATAATATTTCCATATATATATATAAATCCTGTAAGCTTTGTATTTTAATGATTAACAATTGAGATTTTTCTATTATATAATATTTTATCTTAGCTAAATAATAAGACACAGATAGTATTTAAATGCTCTCATTTATAATATAAAATATAGCTCTGCAATGTATTTGTAGTTTATTGAATATAATTTGATGACTATCTAATCTCAATAACATTAAATATACAAAAACAGTTCATTGAGGTTGAATTTTTTTAATATAAACACGGTAAGCATCTATGATACAAGAGAATCCTGATTTATTCTTAATTATGAAAGTCTGGGAAAAAGAGAACTTACATTAACAAATAATTGCATTAGGATAAAAAAGTTTTCAGAATTATAAAACATAAGAAAATTTGAAAAACTTTATGATCATGCCTATGATCTGAAATTTGAATTTGTATGAAGATTAGTTTTTTTTAATGTAGCTGAAGATTTTTAGTAATTATTTAGTTCACTGACATATAACTAGTTCTGTCAGTAAACCTGATATTGTTGAGTAAAACTATAATTATGTATTCTCAGAATGAGGCAAAACTGGTTAAATAAGTGTTAATGCATGATAAAACAAAATTAGAATGTAGTATGATAAACTTTTTTATTGATGAGAAAGATATGACATCTCTATGAACAAAGAGCCTGTAGATTAATTCATTTTCTTTTTATACATATAACTGAGAGATTTAATCAGAATTTGTAAACAAGATCTGTTTTCTCCTTTTATTGTATTGACATTTTAATATTAATAAAAATAATTTATGGTCTTGTGATGTTTAAGAACCACAGTTTCATTAAATAAAATTATATGGTTCTTATATATGGGAGTTGAGCATTTTACAGTTCTATTCACTTAATTTGAGCACTTTTTTATGTTACTCAGCTGAGAAACAGTCCCTAAAACTTTAGTTCTGGCTATTGCTCTCTATGACTGCACTAAATTGCAAAGTTGCATTCAATTGATTAAATAACATTTTTTTATTCTTCTCAGATAGAAGATGACTTTAAAACTAGCTCTTGACTGAGTCTGCCACTATGCTAATGATATAGGACAGGGGTCCCCAACCCTATGCCTGTGGACACCATGGTGCCCGCAGACCATTTTACGTGTGCCCACCGCTATCCGAACACGATAAAAAATTATTTATCTGATACAAATAAATTTAATTTTTAAAATTTCTTATAAATTATTGTATTATATTGTAATCAAATTGTAGGGCATACTATACTTTTACAGTGTAAAAATATAAACATTAATTATATGTTAAAATTTTATTTTTGAAATAAATATTTTTTTGTACATTATGTGTATTATTAACAATATCCAACTATAAATTTATATTGAAAAAGTAAATGATGCCTGCCACCTGACCGGTATTATAGAATGTGCTTTTAAGTGCAAAAAGGTTGGGGACCCCTGATATAGGATATTTTGATATTTAAGTTTAGTATCATCAGCTAAACTAATGTTCATTGATTAGCAAATCATTTGAATAATACTTCCTGAGTTGATATTGTAATAATTCATTATAAGATAACCTTCACTTGATTCAAGGAATGAAAATTACTTTAGATAATAAGCTTTTGGAATGTATAAATTCATATATTTATTCAAAAACTATCTTGATTATTTTTTTAAAAAAAGACTACATAAAAATGAATGGAACGGATTGAGTCTACCAACCACAAATCATTTTTGGAAATGAGTCTCTCAAGTTGTTTCCTAAGGAGTCTACTAGCATAAACTATTTTTGATAATGAGGATCTCTAGACATTTCCTAAACTATTTTGTGTATGAACTTTGTAGCAATTATTTTACTGACTTTTGCATTAGACATTTTCAATGGAGTAAAAGTGGCTATACCATAGCTACTCAATTAAGTTTTTTTTTTTTATAAATAAAAGTAGAGAGAGATTTTATTAAATGAAATCAATATCATATAATTGATTTCCTTAATAAGATCTAGAAAGATAAAAGCCAACCCAAATGATTGATGGAAATCCATATGAACTTTAATAACTGGGAAGAAAAGATAATAATGCGAAATTCTTTATTAACATAGAATAATTCTTTATAAAGTGAATAATATCTAATGCTCATTTACCAGAGCAGCTTCTTTTTCCTTAATCCAGAGCCATCTACTGAAAGAATATAAGTAATCAACAGGTATTAGGTGGTTTAGTGTTCTCCCAGAGCAATTTGTTTGACTTTGTCAGTGAGAACTTACTATTTAATACTGAATCCAGTGCATTAACAAACCTAGTAGCCACATTTGCTCCTTTATACTATTTAACTCAGTAACCAGAAATGGATATTATAGAAATATATTATCTAGTGTTCATTGATTACCAAGGCCTGTAGATAAAGAGAACTGCTAATTAAATCATATGAGAAAAACATATGACATTGCTATTGCTAATTTACTATTAGTATAGTAAATAATTCAAGTAACTTTGTTGTCCATGGTAAAAGTTAATCTAAGCATATTCTTTCTTTTTTTTCCCCTAAGAGCAGTTTTCAAAAGATACATCTATTAATCAAAATTATTATATGCTAAGGATCAATAGATAAAAAGAGAGGGGATAGAAAGCGAGAATAAGAACAAATAAAGGAGAAATATTAAGAAAACAAAATAATTTACTTGAAAGGAGAAAAAATGTTAACACATTATTAATTATAAAACAATAACATATCACTCTGACTGTAAATACATTATCTATTGACTCAATATCAAGTTATAATAGCAGATATACACATATGTACAATTTTTATTATAACTTAATCTACAAATGCGTAGATCTTGTTCAACCTTAATAATAATTTACCATCCTGTGCATAAAAATATCAGTGTAGTAACTTTATTAGGTTAGGGTTTATTATTATTACTCTAGTTATACACTTTAAACTCAGTTAGGGACAATATATGTTATAAATTCCAATCATGCATAGCATTATTTTAATATTCTTATTTTATCACACACACATATATTTGAAAATTTATTGTTCAACATTAATCTTCTTTAAATAAATGACTAAACTTATTATAAAAACACAAATTGATCAAACTTCGTCAATTGGCTCTTGGTCTAATTAATAAAATCTCGAATATCATCATTATTTAATATTATTTATCATATTTTATTACAACTTACTTTATAAATTGTACAACCTTGATGATGATTTACGGATTAAGTTTGATGATTCTGGTCCAATTAATTTATTTAAAGAAAAGTAATATTGAACTGTAGTATATAGTACAGTTATGCAATATATAATCAATAGATATAAAATAAAAAATTCATTTACAAAGCTTCCGACTGCTAAATCAGTTTTATTTATTTTTAAAAACTGACATTAACGGAAATAAGTGTCATCAGAAGATGAAGTCATTGAATCCGTTTTACATTTATTTACTAATTACTATTTTCAGCTCTATTACACACATAAAAACGTAGCAATAATAATTATGTTAAGGATTTTTAAATGATCGAACCACTTATCTGTGTAATGAAAAATTAGTTTATAAGTTTATTCCTGTTTTGATTTAAAAATAACGACTATATGTTATTCTATATCTTTAGTTGCATTTTGCATAAACACATAAAAACAAACGTGACATCATAGCAAAGAATCCATTTTTGCAAAAACTACTTAATTTTTCATTTTATACGATATAAAGTTAGACTTGATATTTTGATAAACACAAGAAAAAAATATACAATTAAGCAGTATTTTTCATTTATTATTTATTATTTTTTTTATTTATTATTATTTTTTTTAATCTTTAAAATAAAAATAATTTATTTTACATTTATCTCATATGATTGTATTAGAAAAATGTGAATATTTACTACAAAATATTTTTAATGAATTTTAAATAATTATTTTTTAAAAAGGAGTTTTGTATTGAAAAAAAAAAAAAAACCCACACACATTGTTTATTAGTATACTTTGTCAAAATTTTTAATAAAGAAAAATAAATTAACTTGATTCCCTAAAGTAATTTTAATTTTAAACATTTTTAAAAATAAATTACGAATATTATTTATATATTGTATTTCTATATGTGTTTTAAAAATCAAGTTTATTTGCAATAATTAATTTACAGTAAAATAATATTATAGTAAAAAAGAAAAAAACAATTTAAATGTACAAAACATAATATTCTCTCTAAATAAAACAGATAAATATCTGATTATTTTCACCTGTATATATGAAATTTGTTAAGTGCTACTCAGATTATCCACAAGATTCACAGGCCATGGAAAGTGGAATAATTTTCAGATATGAGGATTAACTGTGAACAATCAATATATGGTATCCATCAAGACTACTTCTGCCTGCTTTGTAGAATAAGATGTTGATTCATCAAAGGTTAGATATTGTTTCTGATAGAATCATGTTTTTTATATACTTTAATGTCTTTAGTTACTTAGTATAGATCTAGTCATCCTGAAACTCTCATGGAGTTGGTCAAGTTTCTACAGTAATTGTGTCAATGTGATTGTTGTGTGCAATTATATTTGTATTCTTTAACTATATGTTCAGCAATTATGACTATAATCTTTTATGTGTGCTCTCTCTCTCTCTCTCTTTTTTACAAATTGTTTATCACAAAGAAAGAAATGGAGAACTAATAAAGGTGATTATTATATATAATGTCACTTGGTTGTCATATCTAGCAGATATTTATTAAAGTATTACACATACATGTTAAATTGGTAATATAATGATGGGAAATTAGGAATATTTTAATTTCAAGTTTTTCCCTCTAAATATATGGATATAGACTATGTGGTTGCACTTGAAAGAAAGAGAACATTTAGCTAAGATTCTAACAAGATTTAAGACTGATATAATTGTTCTTCACTTTCCAGAAGAACAAATTTAATTGAAGTTTTTTTGGAAAGGCAGATAATCAAATGAAAGGAAACTGCATGGAGTTGTGTCTGCAGATAAGTCTAATTTATTAAGTTTTATGTTTGAACTCGATACATTAATAAAATGGTAATGATATTAAAACTTAGAGCAATGGTACACCTGTTTTCCAACCTATTAGAGTGTGAAAATTCAGAGAAAAAAAGCTTTCATTTCTTATATATTGATATCATTAAAAAATGAATTTTTTTTTTTTTTTTGAGAACTTTAATGTACTTGTTGAAAGACAATGAACTTTGATCAAACATTGCTGGAAATAATTATTTAATAATTATTTAATTTTTGAAAAATACATGAATTAACCATCAAAATGCTTTGTTTAGGAAAAACAATTGCTACAAAAAAAAAAAAAAAAACTTGTTTACATCCACACTCAAAACAATGGCATACAAGCAAAAATACAAAAAAAAGTTCATATTATTTAAACATATTCAACTACAAGTTGTTGTACAGATTATATACTAGTAAATATTAAGAATAAATTAATACTTGCAATAAATATACATCATATTATAATTATATTCACAAGAAATTTCTTGATTTATCTCTATTCGTTATAAGTTTCAATACTTCTTGAAAGATAAAAATGCTGATTTGGATTTTCAAATTTATTCTGTTACTAAAGAATGGATTTTTTTAAAGAAGTATATTGTGGATACAAATAATTGGGGGGGGGGGAGGTGTTAAGAAGTTCTTTGTCAGTGATTATATTATTAGTGACATGATTAAAAAATATAAAATATTCTGCTTGATAGAATAATAAATTGAATTTCAAAAGCGATAACGAGATTTTAAAGGTAGAGATTTAACAGCACATAAAAAAGCTTTAAATGATCAGTTTATTAAAACTGCAAAAGAGATTTAAACATTTACTAATTGATGTTACTTTAGATATTTTTTGGCAAATTAAACATCTGGATTTGGTTGATTAACAAATGAAGCATGTATCTTATTTTAATCATCAATAGTATTTCTTCATTTATTTATACTCTGTATATTTTGAACTTTCTATAATCCTCCATCAGATAAGCTATAAATCAGGCATAAGTAGAAAAGTCTCAATATAAATTCAAAGCATAATAAAGTTGTTAATTTATTTTTTTCATTAATAGAATTAGCACCCTGGGCATTTGTTCATATGATATGCTGGATCGGTGTTGAATGGGGGGGGGGTTATACTATATATCAACTTAGCTTTATTTCTATGTAATACAGGTAGCAACACTATTCATTTTGATTACAGTTTGGTGATAGATACTTTTGTATATGTTTAGTGATGATTACATTCAAGGATTATAGTACTAAATAGAAGTATGCTGTTGTGTGTTTGTCACAAAGTGGCAGACTCAGAGCTGGAGTCTCCAGAAATTGATTCTCAGTTGAGTAATAAAAAAGAACTCACACTAACTAAATTAAACTGTTAGTGCTTAATCTGATAATAAAAATGCTCAAATGGCATATGACCTTTTAAGCAATTAAACTTGCAATTGCTAGGTAAAAAAAAAGAATCCTGCAATAGATATTCGGGAAGGGGGGGGGGTCCTGTGAGAAATATTTATTACATCAAGCTAGACTGTGGCCAAAATGTTTCATTCCTCTAGTTTTGAGAGTTAAATAAAATTATGAAACAAGATATCAGTAGCACTAGAAATTGCCAAAAATTATCTTACTTGATTTTATATTTTGTAACTATTTATAATTTTTTTACTAATTCTTTATGGTGTATATCTATATACAGTGTGTATTGAAGTAGAGTTGTTAGTGCATCTTAGGATTTTTTCCTTTTTTAAATGTCTGACCCTTAACCACCCAAGTTATCCACTCAGTTATTGTTCATTAAATGGATATATAATTGTTTTTAGTTAACAACTAAAACCCATACCATGCAATTCTTTGTAAGCCTAATAAATGTCTTACTCTTTCACTGTTCTTCTTTGTAAGGATGTTCGATGTTGAAGATATCCTTTCTCTGCAACACATTGTTTTAACAGTATGTACAAGTAGAGTCATAATGAGATGTTTTGATATCTTGGACAAACTAATAACGTCTGTTGCTTCTTTTTCTACATACTATCTAACAAAGAGTAATTCGTTGACTCCCAATACACGAATGAATGAATCTTACAAATCTATTGATAAAATAAATTTAAATTAATTGAATTAAATTTTCATCATAATAATATAGTACCGCTAACCTTTCCGCGTGCTCACCCAATTAATATCTTAGGCATTTGTTTGTTTGCCTATTCTATCTTTAAGATGATATTGTCTTTATATCTACACACCTATAGACACTTATGCTTAAATTGATTTGTATCTATCTCGTCGTCTTGATATATTATTACATTTGTATTTTCTATCACTGAGATCTAAGAGTTGTAAAAGTGAATCAAAATAAAAAGAAAAGTTAATAAATTATTAACAATAATTTTCTTCCTTTTTATAAACTAAGCACTTTTTTCTATTTTATGCTAGATTGTGCCCAATAGCGTTTTTAAATGCTTGATTTTGCAATTTTATTTTTGAAACAGTTAGACTATGATTTAATGTTCATTACTTGGAGATTTTATTTTTTTAAAAAAGATCTAATGATGATTACTAAAATCATAAAATTATAGACTAAATATTTAAAAAGTATATAACAAAAGAAATAAATTGAGTGAATATTTATATAAATATATATTAATAGTGGTAATATCCTGATCTTATCTTTTTAAAAAATAAAATTGGCAAAATTTACACTAAAGCAAATATTAATAGCATATAATCAAGAATTAAGAATAATATGCAACTTCCAGATAAATGGCGATACAGCAACATTCAGATCATAGTGTTTTCCTGAATGTTTTAGTTGTATTTTTATATTGGACTATTTCCATCATCTAATTTGAGTATCGAATCATAACTGATATATTCTCAAGTATAATTTTTTTTCCTCATGTGTCAAAGCATCAGCCGAGAAGCGAAACCGGGACAACTGCTTGTAAGGTGCCACCAACGCGTGACATAATTTTGTTTTTATTTTACTTGTCCTAAAAGATTTATATTTAAAACAAACAAAAAAAAAAAAACACCTTTTAACTAAGATGCATGAACAAAACAAGAGGAATGATACAAATCCATCTGTAATATTGAAATGTTCGATTAAAAAAAAAAAAAAAGTTTGAAATTAAAAAGGATAACTATTAAGATTTTTATATTACAGTGTTTAATGAATTATTTTTTAAAGAGCTTCTGAAATGCTTACTATTTATTGCATTCATGCTGTTGATTTTAAATTAGGTTGCATCACTAGTTAATTCCACAAATCCTCATTAATTATTACTTTTACCATGACAGAAATATTATTTTTCAAAAATAAAATGTTTTATTACCAATTTTTGACCCCTAAACTAAAACTAAATTATTTTTAGTTATTAAAACTTTTAATTTGATTCGAATTTAGTATTAATGTTGACAATTTTTGATTAAAAATTATATCAGCATTCTATAATGTGATTATTTTTTAATTATATAAACATCATTCAAACAAAGTTTGCTAGAATCCCTAAATCTATGACAATAATGCGTAGTACATATGCTGTTAGACCTATAGAAAATTCTCTGAAATAAATGTACATAAAATTTCCATTCCACCATACATTCTTGAAATATATAAATAAAGACATGCAAATAAGTTATTTTTGGTCATGCTTAATAATAATAAAAAACACAGATATATTAATCTTTGAATGAGTTTAAAGTTTATATCTGGATTAAGAGTAATATGATAATCTTTACTCTCGATGGCGTCAAGGATGTGAGTATAAAAAGTTTGGTATTTGTAGGTTAAACTATTAAAAGATACTTAAATTCAGACTTTCAAGCTCTTTATAGCTATCCAATCCATCTTATGCAGCTGATACACATGACCACATACATGTGAGAAATTTTGTGCTGGACCAGAATTCATAAGTTGGTCTAAATCATCACATTCCATACATATATACAATTAGTGCTTCATTTATATTAAGATAGCAAATCTTCAAACTTTAATCTTTCCCACTCTCCAAATCTTCAGCCATCCAAATCATTGAAAATCTGAAGTTGGAATACTTGGAGCCCTTGTTGATGCCAATATTATTGTCATGTTGACTTTAAGTCAATCTGATTTTTCACATATAGAACTTTAACATATCCATTTAAATATACAGAAGAGGAGGGGCAGAATACAGGATGAATATGTAATATTTGAATATATGTATATTATCTATACTAAATTTAATGTAATTAGAAGAGATTTGAACTCAGACTTTCAAGCTCTTTATAACTACACACTATCTTATATAACACCCTATCTTATACAACCAATGCACATGATGATATACATTGAATTTAATATAGGTAATATGCATATATATATATATTATAATGGTATGGAGATATAGGGAATGTACCATGATGATGGAGTATACCATGATGATACTCATCATCATCTCCACAGACTAATCAAAAGGAACATGTGAAAGGAATGAATATGAGCATGAAAGATCATCACAGATCTAATTATAAATAATTATAAGTTCACCAGTATTACACAAAAGTAATAATCATTTATCATTGTAAATGATCAAAAATAAAAATAAATCAGCAGTCAATCTTGTGACTGGATTTGAAATGGGTCTACTATAGGCCAGGCTAATTATTTAGCCCTTGCCAGTTTGGGGGGTAATTATTTAAACAATAATTCAAATGCAGAAACTTAATTGCTAATCCATAACAATATAACAGAAATAATGATGGGATACTAAATATACTGATCATCATCAATGCTCTGGCCACTTAGTACCATTAATGCACTAGCCAAGTATAAACTTAATTTCTAAATAAATAATTAAAATGAAATGTAGTGCATGGAGTTTAAAGGATATTCTCTTTGTGCCATACAGCATTAGAGAAGTAGTGAAAACATCATTAATTGGATGTCTATAAACATTAAATATAAACCTCTTTAATATAACAGACCATTATGCATGAATTCAGCTCAGTGAGCAAAAGCTTATTGTGAACAAAAGATATAATACAAACATATAATAATCTAAAACTATTTTAGGATTGAGTAAATTCACTGGAATAACTTTAACATTGAAATATAAATTTATTAATTAGAAATAATAAAATAAAATTAAGGTCTAATGAGTATGCTATAAATATAATTTCAGCATTCTGATTTTGATTCATACAAAAGAAATAAGCTATCATATTATGACTTACAAATATCTCAATAGGTTTACATAAAATGCACCTAAATATAAGTACTCAGATGTGCTGTATAATAATCTAAAAATTAACATGTTCAAATTGTCACAGATTAATAAAAACAATTCATTTTGATAATTTATAAAGTATGATTGATTTTAACATGTATAAGTGTCTATAACACTCATCTGTATAAACACAGATATGCTGTATAAACTAGAATTACATATCAGAATTGTGATACACTAATACTAAAATTTCAATTCATTTTTTAAGTAATACTGAAGTGCACATGTATGTGTGTATATATACAAAAAACAGAGAGTATGAATTAGTTACTAATTAATTCATTATTTCTAATGGTAAAAAAAGTTTTTCTTTTTTAAAAAGAAAAAAATTATCATGAGATTCAGTTTGGAAAGTTCTTTTCTTAAAAATCTCCTTTGGTTTTATATTTCTTCATTTACAATAAGATTTTCTGAATATTTTTTTTTTTTAATTTCAAAATAAAATCATCATTTTCAATAAAGAAACTTTCATTTAAAATTCAGATCCTTGGAACCTCATTTTCAATATTAAAAAAAGATCCTCAGTTTTTTTCCTTTTCTTTATGAACAATAATGGGAATAAATAATACAGACACAAATATCATTTATTATTTTTTTATTTGTTTTATTTTTAATTGACAAAGGTTATTTGCTTTTAAATCTTATATTTAACTCATTTTCTAGAAACTATTTAAAATAATATCATTCTCAATAAATAACATTCTCCTCATAATCTGTACTTTTTATATATGATGCAGTATCTTTATCTTTGCTTTTCTGTATATATATAAAATACTATATATATAAACTACTTCCACAAGATGATGGACTCTCTTGGTAAGTTGATCCCTTCTAAAACAGTAGTCTGGATTATCATCATCTTTGGGAAAGATATAATCAGATAACTATTGGCATACATACATTCAGCTCCATTTAGTCTAGAAATTAAGACTTCAGGCATTTCAGCTAGTACATAATATATACAGGCTAATGAACCACAGAAAAACAAGGACTGATCTCCATGTTAATCAAAACTTCTCTATTGTAGAACTAAAAGCCACAGCTGTATACCCCTGTCCCTTCCTGCAGTCATAACTTCATAGTAGTAGTAATCTTATCATAATTTGGCAAAAACTCTTATAATCTTTTTTCCAACCTTTTTATAGTCTGGGTGGAATTTTAAAAAAAATCACAATAATTAAAAGAAAGTTTTCTTTTACTTGATTGAAAAAAAGTCTTTTCAATTAACTGTAATCATTTCAAAAACAACTTTGTATGATTTTTTATCAAAATATGCTATACAAGCTTTAATTAAAAAATATTTAATCAAAATAGATAGTGGAATTTTATAATGCTTGTTTTAATGTCAAAATCAAAATTAATAAAATATTAATTAAACCATTTTAAATGTTTAATTTATAATAAAAAGAATTTAAATTCAAAATTATTTAATCCTTAACTGTTATTCCAGTGTAATATAGAAAATATCTTTAAAAAGTTTTTGTTGTGTTTATTTCTACTTTTTTTTTCAACTTTATATATATATTGTAACAATTATTTATAAATTGCCATTTGTAACAATATTTTATAAATTAATATAAATATGTATTATTTAGATATTTGAAATTATTAAATTAATATAAAAGATATGTATTTGTAACTATAATAAATATTTAGATAGGGGAAATTATTAATTATTAGATATGTGCCTATCCAATCTGTACCATTTGTAACTATATTAATTCATCATAGCATAGATAAAGAAATTACAGAATCACTGTGCCACTTGAAAATATCAGCATTAAAGATTCTTGGTATTTATTTATATATTGGGGCAGTCATCTGAACAATAAAACAGACTGGCCATTGTCATCCAATGAAATACTATTAAATATAGCAACTGAATAAAAGTACCCACTGTGAGATTCCTGGAGTGCCTTATGCTTATCTCCAATACAAGGTTCTTCTAACAAAGAATCCTTCCTATCCTTCTTTCCAAATATATAAGACCATTCATGGTCATATGCACACACGAGTGCTATTCATGACAACTTATAAAAATATATTTTATAAAACTAATATTATGAAGTTGGAAAGGGATGATATCACTCTTTATTCAGTTTAGCTAAATACATGTGTTTTCCCATGAGCGCCACTAGATTGTTTTCAATCTAGATAAGTATGATTTATAGTGTACTTGAGTTCAAACTCATTCAGTACATATTTATTACACATGACTTGGATGACTATTGAACAAAAATGACATTTTTACATTTTATCTATATTGATAAAATTACAGGATCCCAATATTACCAATGTTTATACTATAGATCAAAGATTCTTATAGACATTGCTAGCTCATTAGCGTATATTGATGAACAGACATGTATAATCCTATTAATGGCTTCTAAACAAGCATGTGAAGACCATTATTGATATTGATGGCCATTTAACTAAATTATTTATCACAATAAAGGTAATAATGATGATGATGATAATAATATCATAATAATGATAATAATAGTGATATCATAATAATGATTATAATAGTGATGATGATACCAGCCATGGCTTATCAATAAACTCACAACAATAAATTCATCTTTATAAACTTATAGGCATCTATTAAAATTATCCTATTTCATACTGGGATTTAATAATACTAATGGTGATGATTGATCATCATGAATCTCTTTGCATAATATTCAATTTTCTATAAACCCCTCTTTACTAAAATATATTCATTACGCTAAACATTAAATTTAATGATTATAATTTATTAATGATGATTGATGGCTATCATAACTTTTATATGGTATTATTTGAAACATTTTTAACTAATAACATGATATCCATCTTTGATGAGGATGATCTAAATTCATGGACACAACACAATTTTAGCTTTCTATGTTGAACTATAATTATCAAAATTTGTTTATTCTCAAGCATAATCCTTAAATACTCAAATATCAACATTCTAGTTTATCTATTATTTTGCGGACGCTTAATATTTGCAAGTGATTGCTCAATATATACGAATGGTAATACTGAATAACTGCGAGCAATGATGCTGAATTAAAATGATAGAATTAAGACAAAAAAAAAAACAACACAATATTCTTAATAATAACTCAGAAACCAATTAAGATATATAATTATATTTTATTAACACTACTACTCTTTCTTTCCTTCTTTAAAGTCAAATCGACAATTAAATAAATGGTTTATTAATATAAAAATTTATATAAAATTAATAAAAAAAATTTATATAAGTATAAGCAAATAAACTTAATATATAGGTTTGTCATCTTTCTTGATATCTCAAAATAAGCTGACTTAAATCAATATTAAAAAAAAAAATACATATTCTATAAATGCTTATTTAAGAATTTTCTTACTTATCATATCATAAAATAAATTTCAGGTGTAACTTGTCTATGTTATTTCATTTCCATTCAAATGTAATGCCCTACTTTTTAATTTACTATTTTAAACTAATCATATATAACCTATTCTTTGATGTGTTTGGATAAGCATTTACACATTCACGCATTCGGTAATGTTAACATATATGTTTAAAATGTATACCCATAAATTACATATATAAAAATATCTTTTTCTTTCTTCTTTTGCAACCTTATAGCGAAAGAAAATAAAATACATATATTAATTTTTTAATATGCAACAAGATAAAATAAAAATAAAAAACATTATAAATGCATATATCTATAGGTTGCTCATTATCATTAACAACTGAAGAACAATTAAAAAAAAACATTTCAACATTACAATATATAATAAAAAAAAATAATGAAAAATTTAAGTTTAAAGATTTAAACTATGTTTGTGCTATGTTGTGAGATATTGCAAATAACTATAGATAAACAAGTCTTTAATGTTTCTGTATCAAAAAAGAAAATTGCTTTGACCAGTAAATTAAGATTTACTTTTAATAAGTAAAAGAATAAAATCAGTTAAAGAAAGTTCATATTTACCCGTCTACTTTTTACTTCTTATTAATGTCCTGAATTTGAATTTTAGACTGCTTTTCTTTGCTCACCAACAACAACAACAACAAAAAAAAAGAAAGTTATTGCAGATACTTTTAAGATAATGCTGAATCAATTGACTTTCTTGTTTCTTCAATTCCATTATTATTCACTGTTGATTGGCTTCCTTCTACCATTTAAAAAAAAGTTATTATAAGTACTTTGAATAAGTAGGTACCGGTGGATTTGCTTGTTTCTCTTCTTTAAAAAAATAATTGCTGTCGACACTTTAGATGATTGAGGTAAATCAACAAAAATTTGATTTATGGCTTCAAACTTGGTTCTACATGGATGTTATAAATTTTCTTTTTCTTCTATTTCCTCTTCTCCCTTCATTGGAAGGTAATGAGCTTTTAATAAGCCAGGAACTAGAAATAAAGCATTCCATATAGCTTGTGGGGTTGGCTTCAAAATCTATCATTTTGTTGGTTATTACTGGATACATGACTTCATAGACAGATCAGCGATTTTGACTCTTTCTGTATTAACCAGGAAGCAGAAAAAATGGTTTAGCAATGCAGAGGCATAGTCTTATGCATAACCAAATATGTTAATATCATTTTTATAATTATTACTAACTTATAATAAATTCAATCTTGTTCCATTTCTATCCTCTTCTTTAATATTGCTGGAAATTGCTTCATATAAACGCACATTTCATTTGCTCTTTTTTTTTCAACTTTCAAAGAGTGAGAAAAAAAAAATTAAAGCGTTCACTCTCTTTAAAAAAAAAAATCCCCGCTTACATTTCTGCTTAAGAATAATAACAAGGAAGGACCGACTGAGTTGAGTCTCAAAATAATAATAATCTATAATTTAACTGATCATCTCTCTCTAAAAAATTTATGACTGACTGATCATCTCTCTAAAAAAATTTATCATTAACTGATCATCTCTCTAAAAAAAAAATTTATGATTAACTGATTAAAAAAAATTGTTTTAATCGTTTATATCGTGAATTTCAACCAAAGAAAGAAAAAACATCTGGAAATCTTTATCTTAAAAAAAAAATCAAAGCTTCACAAGTTTGACTTAAAATTGATGCTATCGTTATCTACATCAAAGCACCTCTTTTGTAAAAATAATCTTAAGATACAGATAACAACAAAGCTGGCCATCTATAGCCATCAGAAATAAGTGTAAAAGCATCTTTGTGTTTGTACAGATCTATTCATTGTTTCACACGTGTACAATTTTTATCTCCTAATCTAACAATTTTACACCTTTCTGATTTACTCTCTTTTAACAAAATGAAAGTTAAATAAATTTAACACATATTATTTAATAAAAAAATATTATATAATAAATCACAAAAAGAACTGCTTATTCATAATAATAAATCTATACATATAAATCTCTGTATGTATAAAAGAATAAAAAAACATTTTTTTTTTTAAATGATTGAATACTATATATATATATCTACAATATATATATATATATATATATATGCATGCACATAGATTACTATGTTGTTGTATGCCATGAGACACATAACCATCTCAATATAGATATGACTAATTTTAACAGCTTGTAAATAATATTTTTACTATTTCTTAGATATGTAATTTGTAGGAATATGACCATAAATGAAAAGTTAAAATTATATTTGCAAGTTTATTTAAAATGATTTGTTATTAATCTCTTTATAAATAATTCCACATAATGATGATTATTTGTTGATCATGATGTAGAGACAGCATGCCTAGCAAATTTCTTATCAAGAGTAAAATCTAATATATTCGAGGCAAAAAGACAACATTATTTATATACAACTAAGTTTTGATCTTCATGGAAGAATTTATTTCTAATTCATTTTAATGCCTATATAAGTAAACATTATAAATCAAATATTTATAATATATAGTAACTGAATTTGCTTAATAATAAACTAAAAAAAGAATACATATAATATTGTAAAACATTATATTTAATTATATTACAAATATTTTTTGACTTATAATTATTCACTTATATGGTCATTAAAATGAATAAGAAATAAAGTCACCTATGTAGTTGAAACTAATTCGTAAATGAAATTGATGATGTTATACTTGGAATATATTATATTTCACCCTTTTTGAAAACTTTCTAGATATGTTATTCTATTACACATCTGAGTTTGCTAATGCAAATGGTAATTTTATTCATTGGCATAGAGGAGTGTTAAAAGTATATCAACAGATTTAATTAATTAGTCAATGAACAGGAACTATGTGGATATGCATACACATTGTAAATTTATAAATGCCTTTGAGAGCACTTGTATTATGTACATATATATTTAAATGGCAAAATAGTTATAAATTATTCATTGAGTAGCAAAGATTTTTCCAAATTCTTAAAAAAGGAACAGGAAAGAAGTAAATATTTTAATGGTTTTTATTTGATTTTATATATCATTGCCTTTTAATTACTGGAAACACAATTGTCTTTTGTGGGATAGATTCTATAAAAAATTACATACGTTTTTTTATGAATTTCTCTTAAGAATAATACACATAAAAATGTCCTGAACATTTGACTTGGCAATAAAAATGATCTGATAAAACAGAAAAGCTTCTGGATTGATTCCTAAATGGGGAATGTATTAAAAAAAAACAATTCCAGATATCAACTTTAATAAGAATATTGAAATCTGTTTGTCATAGTATACTTAATCTCCAAGAGAAAATTAGAATTAATTCTTTTTATTTCTTCTTTGCTATAATAACTGAAACACACAGCTTATTATATACCTGTGTTTATATATGTAATATATAGGGCATATGAGCACAGATTTTCACATGATCCACCTCTCTCCACACTATCTCATAATACTGATACACTTAAACACATATATGTCGAAAAGATAAGTAATCACCAATATACGTATTTCATGCTAAACCAGCAATCATCAATTGATCCAGATTACCATCTCCACACATATATGCTATAAGTTCCCAAATATATATTGCTGTAAGTAAATTGATGCAACATGAAGTTCTTTGTTCTGTAGAAGGCAGAAATTGTTTTATTGGCTTCTAGCTTTAGCAATTAGAAATAGTTGTTTAACAACCACTCCAACAGAGCAAAATTCTGTTTTCAGAATCCAATTTATAAAAATTAAAAAAAAATTAAGATCAGAAATGTTTTGTATAAATTGAGAATAAAATATTCAATAATTTTTACTGTCAATAAGAACAAAATAAACATAAATTAAGATAATTTCGATTTTTTTTTATAAGACCCATTAAACAATTTATATATATACTGTAATGGCATGGATTCTTGGTGAACCTGGGATGCTGGAAATCATCATCCTTACAAGTTACTACAAAATTTAAATACTAAATATAAAGGGAATAATAATGAATATGAGGCACATGAGAGATCAACACAAAACTAACAATACATTCACCAGCATTACACAAAAGCACAAAAGTAATAATCATTCATCATCATAAATAATCAACAATAAAATCAACAGTCAGTCTTGTTACTGGATTTGAAATGGGTCTACTATAGATGAGGATAATTATTTACTTCTTGCCAAACTTAGGCAGCAATGCAACATAATAATTTGGATGCACATACATAAAAATGGTAATCCATCAGAATATATAACAATTTAAAAAAATAATGCTGGAATACTAAAACATGCTGATCATCATCAATGCTCTGACCATTTAGTACCATTAATATACTTGCCAACTACAAACTTAATTTCTAAATAAATAATTGAAATGAAATGTAGTGCATGGACTTTAAAGGATATCTCCTTTGTACCATCCAGTATTAGAGAAGAAATGAAATTATCATGAACTGGATGTCCATCATAACCCTTTTATATAATGAACCATTATGCATGAATCCAGCTCAGTGAGCAAAAGCTATATAATAGTTACTGTGAGCTAGGGACACAATCCTAACATATAATGTTTTAAATCTATTCTAGGATTAATTAAATTCAGTGGAATAATTTTAACAATGAAATATAAACTTATTAATTAGAAACAATAAAAGAAAATTAAGGTCTGCTGAGTATGCCTTAAATATAAATTCTGATTAATACAATAAGCTATCACATTGTGATTTACAAATATGTCCTAATAGGTTTAGATAAAACACATATATATCAGCACACAGACACGCCTGTATTTAAAAAATTACATATCAGAATTGTGATAAACTAATAATAAAATTCAATAATTAATTTTGTGTGATTGATTTTAACATATATATATATGTTGACATGACACTCATCTACAAAAGTACCGACATACTGTATAAACTAAAATTACATGTCAGAATTGTAATAAACTAATAATAAAACAATTTGTTTTTTTTATAATACATAGGTGCACACATGTGTGTGAGTGTACAAAATATAGATAATCCAAATTAAAGCTATTAATTAGCCTCTTATTTTTTTATGGTAAATAAAACTTTTCTTTAAAAAATATATATATTACTTTTTTGACAGACTATAAAAGTTTTTTTTTAAGTTACTCTTGATAAATTACAAACATCTTTAAAAATATTCCAGCAAGTTCTTTTGTTTTTCAATCTAGAAAGATTTTGAAGTTTTTTTTTTTTTAATTTCAAAATGAAATAATTTATAAATCAATCCTTTGTTTTTAAACTTATACTTCAAAGAAAAATTATTTACTTGTTTTACTTTTAAATTAGAGATTTTAACTGTCATTTTCACTAAAGAGTTTCACTTAATAAATAAAACTGGAAATGGTCATTTATTATTTTCTTTCATTATTCTAGTTTTACAATTTTCTTCTTCTTCCTCCTTTCTTTATGTATTGATTTCTATATTTGCATATTATATCATTTCCAAACTTCTTATACAATATTATTTTTGTATCAAAACTTTATTCTTACAGTTTCAACAATCCTGCAGTCATCATCAGAGCTGCAATATACAAATATATAAGCATACAATTAATACTTTTATATAATAATCATAACATATATTCATATTAATCTAACCATTACAAATAATATATGTTATGATTATATATCTAAATATGTGTATAAAAGTATTAATTGTATGATTATATATTTGGATATAATGACTGCAGGGCAGTTTAAACTGTAAGAATAAAGTTTTAGTATAAAAATAGTATTGTTAAGTGTATAAAAAGGTTGGAAATGGTATGATATATATACTCTAGTTTTAGTTGAATAATTTAGTCAAAAATTATTTACCTTTAAAACCAACTGATATCTATAAGTACTTTATATACACAATGCAGTATCTTTGTCTGTACTTCTTTGCATATTGATAAAACTGTGTATATAGCATGGTAATCTCTTGATAAGCTAGTTCCTTCTAAAATCATAGACTGGTTTATTGTCATCTTTGGAAAAGGTATAATCCAATAACTGTTGACATTTCAATCATCTTCATTTAGTCTCTATCATTTGATGGATTTCAGACAAGCCAGCCATTTAGTACACTTTATGGGCTATGGAAGACAGAAAAGCAGGTTCTTTACTTCTATGCAAATCCAAACTCTACTCTTATATCCATAGCAGCAGTAGCTGAATACACTGTCTTTTGCCTTCAGTTATAACTTCCCAGTAGTAGTAATCTTTTTGTCATACTGTATTAAAAATTTCCTTTTAATCTTTTTTTTCAGCCTTTTTATATTCAGGGTGGAATTTAAAAAAAACAGTAATTAAAAGTAAGTTTTCTTTATCTTTATTGAAAAAAGTTAATGACTTTTCAATTCACCTTAATCCTTACAAAAACAACTTTGTAAGATTTTTATCAAAATATGTTATACAAGCTTTACTTTAAAAATTTTGTTTAATTCAAATACATAGTGGAATTTTATAATTACTAGTGTATTTATTGTAACATAAAAACATGCTTGTTTTAATTTCAAAATCAGAATTAATAAAATATTAATTAGATCTTTTTAAATGTTTAATTTATAATAATTTTTTTAAAAATTCAAAATTATTTAACCCTTATTCCAGTGTAATATAGAAAATATCTACAAAAATTTTTGCTTGTGTTTATTATTTTTCCTTTCAAGTTTATATATATATATGCACACACACTACTATGTTGATGTATGCCATGAGACACATAACAGTCTCATTATATATATATTATAACGGTTGGGAAATGGGTGATCATCCAGTCTAATGCATCTGCACTACAAGGGCGCCATCTAGGCCAATTGAATCTAGAATATTTATAAAGTAGACAGATACGCGCTGGTAAGATCACGACCGTCAGCCCAAGTCACTAGCTCATGAAGTAGCAGAGGCTTAATATATTTATTAAATATATTTTTAATAAAGATTAAAAAAAACAATCACTAGATCACTGCCAGTATTAATAACACAAAAAAGATTTTATTTACGTATATAATTAATAACGCACAAACTTAAAAAAAAAAAATTATAACAAAAGAATAAAGTTGTTTTATTCTGTTTCATTAGTTATTATTTTATTTATTTGTTTTAACTTTAATTTTAAATTTTAGAATGTTGAGTATAGATGAGCTACCCAGATGACGCACTTAAAGATTTTCAAACATTGGATTCCAGGCTAAAAGTCCACAGCCACACCAACGCTTGCTTCAGATATATATCAGCAACCAATGCCATGTGAACATGTTAGCATAGAATCACGCTGACAGGAATGTGCATCTGAACAGCATGATATTATTGGAGAAAACATGAGCTCAACCAGTATAGGAATGTACTTCTATCTGGAGAAGGAATCATGCATATAATAAAAAGAAAATGCTACGTATGGATGGGAGAGTGGTCTTATCTTGCCGACTTATCTTCTCAATCCATAGAACTGGAATGGGTCAATGGTGCAGGAAATATGTCTGCATCCATTTCAACAATATGACTACCTCTCTTTGGGGTAATGCATTCAGTTGGACTCGTCACCCTAGGTGCGAACACTTCACATTACATTGATATAAATGTCCATATATCTTTCTCCACCAGCATTGATGCAACTACAAAACAAATAGTCCGAAATCAAAACCCTCTTTAAAAGTAGCATATTTAAACTAGTCTAGCAGCAATCTACACTCAACTAATATTAAAATCATTTTATTAATTTAATTCTAAAAAAAAATCTTTGGTTTAATTAAGGTTTTAAAATCATTTTTAAGATAACATTTATATTTTAACTTATTTTTTTACTACATATATTATATAACCTACTTTTCTTTTAAATTTAATAATGCACAAGTACCGATGTGTTTCTATTTTTAAATTTAAGTTTGCAATCGCAAACCCCGCCCTACCACAAACAGATCTTTTTAACATGAATAAGCAAAAATAAAATACAATACATTTTTTAAGAGATTATGTTGAAAACTTTAGCTAAGAGTTTAAAATCACAAAGTTTATAGAAAGATAAAAGTCCAGGTTTGCTCCAGAGAGAAAGTCTATAATTCATTTTAAAGACAAATAGAGTTCAAAGTTTTAAGTTTAAAAGAGTTTATATTTAATTTTATCATTTAGAAATTTATACCTTCCTTTGTCCTGTGCTTATTCCTTCACGATGAAAATCTAATTTACACAAAGTCCCTTTTCTTGCAGACGATTTATAAAGCTTGACGAAGATTTCTGCATGAGGCACCAGTGGTTTGATCCTGGGATCCGTGAATAGGAAAGCTGCCTTCGGCTGGCCGCACCGAAGGAAGCACGATGAAGCTAATTACATTTTTGGTGACGACGATAACTTTTAAAATTGTTTTTATGGATGAATTCAAAACTTTAATTTTCTGGTTCTCTCTCTAACTAACCAATTATTGTTTTGGTTTTTCCTTTTATAGTTCTCAGGCATCTTATCTCTGGAATGCAGGATTCATCAAACATACTTCACATCTGTATTTTATTGGTTTATTGGGTTTGTATCCAAGGTAAGATTTTGGGTTTTCCACTGAGGTCTGTGTCTCTATCTCTGAGTGGGAACTCTTATCTATCTTGTAATCACTTTTTTTTAATTGTCATTTTGCCTTAAGGATCTGTTTGTAATTTTTATTTTTAAGATTAAAACTCTCGTTATTTTTAAAATCAAAAAGTTTTTTGTTATATTCTA
The DNA here is from genome assembly GCA_028023455.1 of Epiperipatus broadwayi. Lineage (NCBI taxonomy): Eukaryota > Metazoa > Onychophora > Udeonychophora > Euonychophora > Peripatidae > Epiperipatus > Epiperipatus broadwayi. The sequence continues at coordinate 342,236 of JAQFVV010012548.1, forward strand.
TTCAAACACTAGAATCTTTGTTTCGATTCTATAATTTTTTTAAGCTTATTTTAATATTTAAATCAAACATAATAAATTAATAATTCGTTATTGTGCATTTTGAACGTGTGTGTTTTTAATTCAGTATTAGATATTTACAAAACATTACGTATTAGAATTTAAATGTAACGCATATATATATTCCGTTACAATATAATGTGCCTCAAGGATTGGAAAAAAAATTCTATCACAATAAGGTTAATCTTTAACTTATTCAATAGATATTTGGTTTAATTGAATGTTAGCAGGTTCTTCAGAACTTGAAAGATTATTGAGGTTGACTTTAAAACCCAATCTCTCTGAAAATGTGCTCCTTAGTCTTGGGTTTCGATGATATGTTTCTTAAAATAAGAACAATAACATTATTTTATCAAAACTATAAGCTGAAAAAGAAATATCTATTTTGTTTTGCTTCTTTCCTTTCCCAGATCCTTTATCATTCATTTATCCTATTTTTTTCTTATGACCATTACACTTAGCAAATTATTTTCAGTAAAGATCAGGAAGTCATAAACCTGTCTAATATATATATATAAATCTGCTAGAAAACATAAGTAAATATTAGTTTGACAAATATAACAACATATTTATTATATACCAGGTAAGTATGACACTAATATTGGTTGATTATTCACTATATTATACTTCAAATTTATATTTAAAAATTGCTTAACTTTTCAAAGAGTTATTTTTAATCTTTTATTAGTATACTAACAAAGATTTTGAATTTACAAGGTGTTCTATGTATTTATAACACTTAATATTAAATAAACTTGACTTCTCAAGCTATTTTGTATACATATTTCTTTTTTTTAATAACTCACTTTCAATGTCTAATTTGTCTAATCTTTAATGATATTTAAATTTTATATTATTTAAGTATTATCTCATAGATAATTAAACCAAATACAACCTAATACAGGACCTAACTAATTCCTATCATTATCATTATTTTCTTGGCTTAATATATCACTATCAATATGTTGTGAATTCATCAGTTGTATTTTTTTAAACTTAACATATATATATATATATATATATATATATATATATATATATATATATATATATATATATATATATATATATATATATATATATATATATATATATATATTTTACCCATTTGTAAGTTTAGGTACAATGTTTTGGAAATTAATACTTTATATACTTTATAAAGTCTCTGAATACTGAATTAACTTCATCAAATACATTTATATTTAATCCCAGAGTATAAAACAGAAACATATTTAATAGTAATATGGGTATTCCATCTTTCACAATTTTAAATAAAATCAGTAATATCTGTTTTATATTTTGAGCTATCTTAATTTGTGGTTAATGATGTTAAGGGTTTGCCACAACTATGAAAAAAGGCTTCACTGAAAACAAAACTGTAATTCTTGTACTATTATGGTTTACAAAGTGAGATAGTATGATGATTCTTTTCTATTCTAATTCACATATTTTAAATTTCAACTCTTTATTGTAATAATTGGTAGATGGTATGTTTGTATGCATATATGATAGATATAGATTTATAAAGTTTACAGTATTAGTCAACAATGATTTGACTAAGATACATTTGTGCAGACTTGTATGTAGAAAGTATTAACTATTTTTATTATCTTTTGGAAATAAAATTATTATACATAATTAAATGTACACAGATTCATGTAAATATACAGATATACGTTTTAAAAAATATAAAAAAATCAATCACTTATTTTGGCACTAACAAGGGCTTTGAACGTTCCATCATCAGATTTTCAATGAAATGGAAGGCTGAAGAGTTGTGAGTTGGAATAGTTTGAAGCCTGTCTATTAAAGTATGAAGATTGGCTATCTTAATATAAAGCTGAGCACTGATTATATATATATGTGTGAGGATGGTAATCTAGACAAACTGATGATTGCTGGTTTAGCATGAAATACATATATTTGTGATTATTTATCTTCTCAACATATATGTGTTCAAGTGTATCAGTGTTATGAGATAGAGTGGAGAGTGGTGGGTCATGTGAAAGTCTGAGTTCGAATCCCGCATACATTACATATATAAATGCAGGTTTAAGCCTGTACAATGTATTATTTTATTTTTAAATGTATTGTGATTTAATTTACAAAAATATTTTTTCCATTGTTTAGCTTGTTAAGCTTTAATAAACAAAGAATTTCTGTTTATTTAAAACTTATATTTATCCATTTAAGCTGGGTTTTTCTTCTAATTGAATAAGTAAGCAGTATTTATTTTATGTTAAAAAAATTGATTATTTAAGATTGATTTTTTTAAAAAAAGCGACTGAGTCTATTTGATCTAACAGCCAATACATAAGCTAGTCAAAACAAGATTATGATATACTGCAAAGGTGATATGATAAGAAAGTATTAACTTGTTAGATTATGGAAAAAAGAAAAAGTAGTTTTTCAAGGCTTGCAGTGCAACATATGAAAAACAAAGAAGAGAGAAATTGCTTCCAAAAACTTCAGCCATAAATGTAATCATAGATTAACATTAAATTACAATACACTATATTTTTATGTGCATTGCATAATGATAGTGATATAAAGTTTTTTATATTTAGGAAGATTATCATTTGAATCAAAGTGTAAAGTTGTCATAAAATAATTGTCAATCAAATATTTTTATAGTAAATAGTGTATTAATATTTTCTTAAGATATATACAAATTTTGAATCATAATTTCAAAGATCATTTATTTATGTTTTGCTACTTAAAAATTGAAAGCCTAATTGGGATTAGGATTATAATTTTAAATATCTAATCGCTATAATTAATATTAAGCTGATAATTTAAAAATTATATGTAATTACTATGATTTTTAAAACTACTGAGTATATATATATATATTCGCATTTTACAAATAATAGATTTGAAATGTTTTTGATTATAAAATCTGATTTATATTTAAAGTTAACAGTTATGTTGTACTTTATATTTATTTCAAGGAATAATAATCATTAAATTGTTCTCATGTATGCTTTTTAATGGTTTCCCAATAAATAAATTTTCCCATGTGTGTGTGTGTGTATATATATATATATTGCTTTCCATAACAAACTTATATAATAATGGATCAATATGTATGTAAAAGAAATTTTTACTACTGCTACAATTAATATATTGGATAAATGGATTATTCCTACTGAGAATAAAAGGCATCAAATGTATGTCAATAGATGAATGAACGAGGAAAAAATACATTTCAAAATATATTCTTAAATACAAATCCTTAGGTCTTTTATGTATCTTATGATGTCTATACTTTAAATTTAATAATGCAGGAAAGACCAATACAAATACAATTGGTTTTTTGTACCTGTGCAAGAAATATATATATATCTTTTTAAAGTATTGGACAATTTTTTAAAGAATATTACACATTTAACATTAAAACATTCTTTCAAATACTTGATAATAAAATAAAATTTATGTTATCTGTGAAATTATGGATTTTGATAACTTAAAAAAAGTATAAGGAGCACAAATTTTATGGGGCAAATAAAAATTATTGAAAGATTGTTTTGAGAGAGTGTGCATTTCACTCATAATTTGATAACTTTGGGATGATAAAGTTAATAAAATAAATCCCATTAACAAACAACCTCAAGCAAAAAATATGAACATTGCTATTGTCTTAAAATCCATTGGCAATTTAAAAACATTCCTATTAAAATATTGATTAGATTTAAATCACAAAGATATTCCTGAAACAGTGCCAAAATTTAGCGAAGATGTGAATGGAGACCTAGAATTTAAATCTATAGCTGAAGTTTATGAATCCCTCCCATCTTATTTCAGCATGAATATCGGATGAACTTTTACAAATACAAAAGGATAGTTTCAGAATAAATGTTTTTATATAATTTTGAATACCCCTTAGGCATTAATGAACAACATTTTGAACAAACGAAAATCCACAGTGATTATTTCAGTTTTTAATATAATTTTTTTCAGAAATCAATAATGAAAAGTTTAAAAAAAGAAAATAATTTGAAGAATCTTTTAAAATAAGATGTCAACAAAGATATAAATGGAATAAAACCCTGTCATTTGACTCTCAAAGCTTATTATCTTTTCTTTACTCTAATACCATCTACTGTAAGTTCGAATTATTAAATTGCAACATTACTTGACAATTATGGTTAACTTAAGCTTACAATAGATTCCTCTAGAGCAGAGAGAAATGACACAAAGCTCTAGAATGACATATTTATTTCAAAGAGATTTGCTATAAAGATAAATTAAAATTCAGAAAAATTTTTGATTTCTTGCTAACAATTTATCTCTTCTTAATTATTGTTTTAAAAATGTTACTGACTTCTTATATTAGTGTAACAATTTGATGAATGAATATTTTACAAGAGAAGCTTGTAAATCTTGCAATAATAGTGACTAAAAATGGAATGTATTGTAGTGATATTACATTAAAATGTATCATTTTCAACCATTTTTTTCAATGATGCTGAGTAATTTAACATTTACCCTCATGGAAACAGAGAACTTTGCTTCAAAGACAGTAACTTTAAGATAGTAATAATTATGTCTCCAAGTAAGTCATATTAATTAAGTTACAGTATTATAGGAAAAAATAATATAGTTATTCAGTGCTAGGAAGTTTTGGTAATCAGTTATAGATGTGGAGAAACAGCATTCTGTAGTATATGAAACGCAATTCGTTGAAATAACATGTTGAAAAATTAAAGAGTAACTGAAAAATGTACTATTTGATGTTTGTTTTCTTGTGTTCTCAAATCACATATAAGTTACTCATACTGTAATTTGCTAGCAAAGTGATTATGTAATTCAGGCTGTGATTCATTTTATATTACGAAATTAAAAGATCGTGTGCATTTATAAATAGATTTAAAGATATTAAATACTAAAACTTGCTTTATTTCTTAGTAGAAGAATTGTGAAAATATTAAGTGATTTTATAATTCAGATTTAGATAAAGATATACGAGTTTTAAAATGTGCATTAAAAGCAAAATGATGATGATAATAATATGAATTAGTAAAAACTGAAGTAATGAAAATCAAATTATTAAAATAGAGATGTATATTTTCATGTGAAATAATAAAATATTGTGAACATTAAGTAGATTAATATCAAATGTTAAATCATCATCTTCATCATAATCATTTTTGAGCATTCCAACTTCAAAAGGAAAAAAAAAAACAAAAATAGAGAGAAAATTAAAGAAAAAAAAATGAAAAAATCCATCATTGATCAGCATTATTATGTGCGAAATTAAAAGATGTAAATGTGACTGCATAAACACACAATCCCATTATCATAGTGCAGACATGGCCGATAATATGAAGTTCTTGATGATTGGGTCTTATATTAATCTAAGTGGCTGAAGACATTCAAGGTAAAAAAAAAAATGAAAGGATCATGACAGAAAAAATAATGATGATTAACTGAATTTAAAAAATTACTATTAATTAATAATGAATGATAACTTTCAGCCATCTTTTATTTGACCATATACATTATGTCCTTACTTTTAAGATTAATACTCTCATATTTTATAAAGTAATATGAATAATGACAGAATATTCAGCAATGAAATATAAAAAAACTGTTTAATCCTGGAGGCACCAATGTCTGTATAAAAATGTATTAATATTATTTTTAATGAAATAATAAATTCATACATAAAAATTGATACTATTACAATATCAATGGTGTAATATGGGAAAACATAGAGTGGGGAATGCAAAATAAAGTGGCTAACAGATTTCTCTGGGTATAATTGCTGAGATTCCTGACTCCGTTTAAGGAGAAGCCATAGTGCATCGCATCACATGACATCACATGAATGGTCGGACATTTTCGTATAGTATTGCATATAATACTTGCATATTTAGACACAAATAACACATATATAGTAACAATGTGTGTGTGTCTTTTTTAAAAAAACTGTGTTTAAAGCAAGTAAACGAACACATTAAAAAAAAGACGATTATTCATAGGAAAATTTTAAAAACTATAATTAAGGTTAAAAAAGTTAAATTAAAATATAAGTTAAATTAAATAAATATATTATAGAAATATAGAAAATAAATATACAAAAAATATTAAATTAATTATAAAATTTATCCTAAAAAATATAGGTTGCTATATATATATAAAGAATTGATAATATTAAAATCATATGTTCTAATTAAATAATATTAAGTAAAATAAAGGAAAAAAATAGATATAAATATAAAGATATATACAAAAGTTTTTTTGTTAGTAAATTAAGAATTACATATAAATATAATACGATATATGCCATTTTCATTATTTTCAAATACTATATATGTAAATATTTTATAATTCTGATAAAGACTGCTGGACAATTAATTGTGTAAACAAAGAAAACAATAATAACAAAATGTTGCATTGAATAATTATATAAGAAAATGGATATAATTGCTATTATATTTATTATATTAAAGCAATATCTGATTTTTTTTTTACAAAGTTGAAATGTAATTGCCAAACATTAAAGTAAATTGTAGAATATTATAGAAGTTCTGCATATAATTAATACTTATGATTACAATAGTTTACCTGCATGACTGCATAACTATCAAATTTGAGAGTATATATTAGACACCTTATGTAGTGTAGTACAGTGGTAAAATGACGAACTTGAGAAATGTTTCTGGATCAAAACTCAAACTATTATCTTATGAACTTGAGTATCACATGACTTCCTATATACTAACTATTTGATTTTTTTTATTAATGAGCAATGGCATGCAAAGTCGCATTTTAACTGTTGAATAATTGGATGACAAATTATATCGATCTGAAGTTGTTATATATTATGCCTACGTGAACTGACTTGTAGGCAAGGAAGATACCAGCCTATTTTTTTGCATGCAACTGTAACAACCTTAGGGAAATGAAGAGATTTTGTAGTATATAAAACTCTTTGTTTATTAAGCTTTGTATTTGAAAATGTGATATGAATTCAAAAGGCATTATTAAGCAAGTAGATTTAATGTGTGTGTGTGTGTTCGTGCAAATTAGAGAGATCAAATTTTTTGCAATTATCTTTTATCTTCGAAATGGAATTTGCATAAATTATAGTACACCTGGATCTCTTTTTACATGGACTTATTTAACACGATTTTGAAGTTATGCGATTCATGTTTCACTGGAAGTCGAATTCCGATAATGCACTATTACTTTAAATAATAAATTTCACGCATTTATGTTATATTGAAAGTAATAGCACATTATTGGAATTCGACTTTCATCTTAGTAATTTCAATATTTTCAGTGCTTTATAATAGTAAGATTTTATGCAATAATGAAATTAAAATCATAATTTCCACATTTTATGTATACACACTTTAAATTTTACAAGATTATAATGTAAATTTGTTCAAACATTGTGCGTGTTAATTTTGCATTTTAAATCACATTCTGTTTTTGCTTTTTAAAAAAGAACGTAATCAATTATTAATCATTTAGTGTCCACAAGTTTATTTTTAAAAGGTCAGTAATAGCAGTGGGCATAATTAAATTTGACAATTAAAAATTAAAATCTGATTTTTAATTGTAATTAACAATTTAAAAATTACTTATGGTGACTTGAAATTAATGTGATGTGAAATTTGATTTTTAAATGGAATTGAAAATTAAAGACAAAAAGAAGAATTTAATTTTTAATTGTTAGTTTCATAAACAATTAATAAAATCATCGTCTCAAAGATTAATTACTAATTACGTTGTCACCAGAAAACCATTGACACAACATGAGTGTGAAGTTGGTGCTAGTTGTTTGCAAACGAATATGTTTTTTGGCAAATAGCTATAATAATTAAAACATGTATAAAAAAATGTAAATTTTTTATTAGTCATATTTTATTTCCTTATTTTTTTGTGTGCGAATTTTAAAGTAATTTTACATTGGTGCTTTGCTTTTATGCGAATTTTGAAAAATCACAGACAGCATTCCCCCTTTTTCAATGTAAGTTAAGTCTATTTTTGCAATTTCATTTGTGCGTGTTTTCTGAGGAACCTATCTATCGCATAAAACAAGACCCAGGTGTATGTGTTATAAAAAGGTGTTCTAAACTTTTAAATAAATCTTGAATCTTACCAAAAACTAAAAAATTATAAAAGAATGGTCTAAATTTATATAAGGCATGTATTCCATTAGTCTACTGCCATTCTAACATCAATAAAATTTAAAATACCCATTGCACACACTATTAGAGACATTTCCTTTTTTTTAAAACTAATACATTTTTAATTTTAAAATGTAAAAGTTGTTACTGCTAAGTTCTGTGTTGTTGTTGTTTTAATTGTATCCTAGCTCTTGGTGACGAGCAAGATTTGACTTAGAATCTAGCATTATAGAAAAGATTAAATGTATTTCCGGTATTTATTATAAATATTTTTAAATGTGTGCTTAAAAAATAATGTTGTTGTTTAACATTTAGTAAATTTTAATTTAGATAAAGTAATTGAAATGGGTCTTATTTTTATCCAGCTTCATATACATATAAATAGTAAACCATATTTCTTATGTGTTTTTTATATACGTATAGCCATATATATATATAATATTTTGACTGTACCACAATTTTCTTCAGAATCATAAATGTCCAAAGACATTATCAGTTTTGGACATATGTCGCAAAATTGTTATATGTATTAATATCAAAATGAAAATTAATGAAATCCATTATGCTGTTCTTTCATATAAATTATAATAAATAATACAAATCATATACAATAGTTATACAATTATATATATATATTGTACACTAAAAGAGTGTATAAACTGTACCCTGCCAATAGAATGACAACCCCTAGATGATACGCCAAGTCCCTACACTAGGCTATCTTATGACATTATCTAGGTATCATTTAAGATGCTTACTGTTTTCTCAATTATCTTTGGTCAATATTAAAAATTGTGAGACTCTCCTATCCTATCAACAAGATTGTATACCCTTTAACATTAAATAAATATTAAAGTGTTTATCCAATGGCGTGAGAATACCTAGACACTCCTCCTTATTTAGTATCTACATACTCTCATAATTAACAATTACAATTAACTAATAAAATTATACTACCATGTTATTGTATATTGAATGTTAGTATTATTACTTCTATAGGATTATAATTAGCAATAATCATAATAATAATTTTATACTAAGGAGATCTCAAGATAATCATTGATTTTTAATTAGTTATTTGATTCACCTATAAAATATCAAGAGGGATTTTACTGAACCCTATAGGCAGTATCCCTTAAAAAAAAACTTAATAACCTGAATTTATAATTAAAATTGTACTACTATTTTATATTTATGTTCCCTAATACTTACCCTTAAATTCATATTGTTATCTAAATTGTAATTATATTTGATACTTGCAATAAAAAATAATTCATAATTTGATTCCTTCTAGATAATCATACTTTAATAATTTGCAATATCATCAATGACTTATGTGATCAAGGCAGCTTACAGTAAGTTAAAATCTTTTTAAAGAAATGTGTCCTTAATTGATTGTTATATTGTTTTAAACTGGATTACTTTCTTATTTCCATTTCAAATTGTACACTTTGAGTTCATGTGATGTAGTGACAATGACTCTTACAAAAGAAATACAACTTTTAATACTCAAGTTAATTTTCAAAAACAACAACTTTAATCATATTATTTACAAGATATTATAATATATATTTTAACTAACAGGTAATTTAAAATAACAATTGTAATAAAATTATATATCAATATAATATAAGAGCACTATAAATAATTGAAACATTTCCATTCACTTTTTAATCTTTTAGATATTTACAATAAAATAAAAAAAAATAAAAAAATATTACCTTCTCATATAATATGGTACTGTTGTGATATTTACCTTTACATATTTTTATTTTTTTAATTACAAATCAGGTGTTTCCCTTACATTATCATTCTTCCCCTTCTTTTTACAATTATCAACCATTATAAGTTAAATTAGAAAGACAAAATGGAACATAATAACTATTGTATTCTTGCTTCAATATAATAATCTTATTACAATACAGTGAAATGTCACTTTTTGTTTATTTTTAGATATCATGATATTCATCCTTTAATCTTTATTTCTTTATTTTTTTCTAAGAAGATATTATAATAGTAATTATAAAATCAATTAGTTTTTCAATCTCAAACTTCATCTTCCTATAGTTTTATTTTCAACATATATATACTAAAATACAACCAGTAAGAATTTTATACTGTGTACTATTAAATTTGAACCCTTTTATCTCCCTGTAATAGTTTTAATCTACAGTTTATGAGATTTAATTAAATATAAATAGACCAACCTTTGGTGTATTCTAAATAAACTACCTATCTCTGCTTTATCTAACAACTTAATTATTACCTTCATATTTCTAACTTATATTTGTTTGATATCTTTCTTATAACTAATTGTTTCTACAAATTGCAAACTGAATTTACTTATAATTCAGTTCTATTATTTTAGATTGTTCATCATAAAACAGAAGATCAAATTAAAAATATCATTGTTTCATGTTTTTGATGATTGTATATTTGAACACCAACCTATCCTCTTGTTATATCATACATATTATTAATTACTTTTATAATATATTTCATTAAATCATTAATCATATAACAATATTTGATAAAAATATAACTTTTAAAATAAATAATGATGTAGATAACCAAATTAAATCAATTATTAATTCCACTATCTAGTGATCTATCCCACCTATTGTAATAACAACTATATTTAAAGTATAGAATTAATATATATACAAATATGATTTTGCAAGCTTTTTTGCCTCTTTAAACATAAATTTCTAAACAAACAAACAAAAAAAAACTAACTTTTACTGGCATTACGATCGTTCCACATGATTCAGACTGGTTGCACATCAATATTATTGTCACTTTCATTTCAAACATCCACTAGTTGCATGGTAATATTACAATCATTTGTGCTCCATTTGTTCTCATCTGAAGATTATTACAATTATAAAAATTTATACAATGCTGGGTTATTGACAATATAGCAGTTTTTTTATTTTCCTTTAGTAATTAAAGATTATCTGCAATTTGTCTTATACGTTTGATTTAAATACTCCTTGTGCTAGTAATAAATGATTTAGCATTCGTTTGATTCCTTGCTTATTTTTGATTAGTATTATTATTAAGAAGAAAGCATTTCCCATTCCTTTTAATAGTAGAATAAGATTACCTTCCACAGACATTTTATATTTCCTAATGCACTAAGGTTTATTTACTCTGTTATTCAATAATTTATTCTCCATGCATATTTATTCATTATTAAATATTTTCTGGGATTCTTTTACTCTCTTACACCTATCTTAATTTTTTTTCCAATTCCAGATGATAAATAATGCTTTCGTTCATGCTAACAGATCACTGTTATTCCATACACATATAAATATAATCATCATTTAACCTATATAACACTTAGCATAATTTTTTAAACTTTACAAAAGTAATATTAAAATTAGTACAGCTCAGTTTTAATCATTTCTTCAATTAAAATTTTATTCAAACATGCTTTTATTTATTCCTGGTTGATAATTTGATGTTGTCCAATTGTTTTGGCTCATATGACACATGAATACCTCAACTAGTTTAGCAATTAAATCCAGTGTAAATACAGTACTTCCAAGGTTTTTCTTTAATGTGTTTCTTCTCTGGTCACAATTTGGGATATACATTCGCGTCTCATTTTATGCAGATTTATTTAATGCGATTTTGAAGTTATGTGATTCATGTTTCTTCTTAATATCTTTGTATGTGGTTTTCTTTTATGTGATAAAAATTATTAGATCAGAAGTCAAGCTCCAATAATGTGCTATTACTTTAAATATAAACTTTGCACACTCACATCATATTTAAAGTAATAGCGCATTATCGAAGTCTGACTTCCATCTAATAATTTCAATATTTTCAGCGCTTTATAATAGTACTGTAATAGATTTTACACAATAAAGAAGTTCATAATTCACTTAAAATCAGGATTTCCCCATTTTATATACTCACATTAAATTTTACAAGATTATAATGTAAATCTGTTCAATGCCTATATTATGTATGTTGTTGTTTTTGCATTTTAAATCACGTTCTATTTTTGATTTTTTTAAAAAAGAGTACGTAATCAATTAATCATTTAGTGTCCACAAGTAATAAATTTTACAAGACTATAATGTAAATATGTTCAAATGTTATACACCTGGGTCTCATTTTATGAGATAGATATGTTCCTCAGAAAATGTCACAAAAGAAATCGCATAAAAATAGACTTAACTTACTTTGAAAAATGAGTGATAAGTACTCCAATTTTCCAAAAATCACATAAAAGCAAAGCAACAATGTAAAATTACTTTAAAATTAGCATAAAAAAAATAAGAAAATAAAATATGACTAATAAAAAATTTCAAACTTGAAAAAAATTGATACAAACTTTTTTTACTTTTTTTTATTAACTACAATATTTAATTTTATTCAAAACAATATATTTTTATGTGTAATTTAGATTTTTTTCATACATGTACAGTATTTTATTATTATCGCTATTTGAGACATCAAATTCGTTATGATGTGATGTGAGGTACTCTAGCTTCTCATTAAACAAAGTCAAGAGGAAATACAACTAAAACGTTTTCCAATTGCTGTTGATCCTTCCCATTTCACTAAGCGATCTAAAATTGAAATTTTTGTTAACAAAGAAATTCATTTTGTTGGGTGTTTTTTTCTCTCCGTTACAGTAAACTAAAAGTTTAAAATAAAAATAAGAACTTAGACTTACGATAATAAAAAGATACTGACTCACTACTGTTGGGCAAAATTTAATTAAAACATGTAAAAATTAAATTCTTATTTTTGTCTTTAATTTTTTAATTTTCAATTCTGTTTAAAAATCAAATTTCATCATCATAATTTCAAATCACGTTACGTAATTTTTAAATTGTTAATTACAATTAAAAATCAGATTTTAATTGTCAAATGTAATTATGCTCATCGCTGTTACTCACCTTTTAAAAATAAACTTGCAGACACTAAATGATTAATTGATTATGTACTCTTTTTTTTTAAAAGCAAAAATAAAATGTGATTTAAAATGCAAAAACAACATCATACATACTATTTTTCATCTATAATGTTTGAACAGATTTACATTATAATCTTGTAAAATTTAATGTGTGTATGTAAAATGGGGAAATTCTGATTTTAAGTGACTTATGAACTTCTTTATTGCATAAAATCTATTACAGTACTGTTATAAAGTGCTGAAAACATTGAAATTCTTAGATGGAAGTCGAACTCCAATAATGCGCTATTACTTTAAATATGTCGTGAGTGCACAAAATTTATAATATTTAAAGTAATAGCACATTATCAGAGCTCGACTTCTGATCTAATAATTTTTATCGCATAAAAGAAAACTGCATACAAAGATATTAAGAAAAAACATGGATCGCATAACTTCAAAATCGCATTAAATAAATCCGCATAAAACAAGCCCTGGGTATATTAACAATTTAAAAATTGTATAATGTGATCTGATCTTAATGTGATATGAAATGATGAAATTTGATTTTTAAACAGAATTGAAAATTAAAAAATTAAAGACAAAAAATAAGAATTTAATTTTTAATTGGTAGTTTTAATTAAATTTTGCCCAACAGTAGTGAGTCGGTGTCTTTTTATTATTGTAAGTCTAAGTTCTTATTTTTATTTTAAACTTTTAGTTTATCCTAATGGAGAGGAAAAAAACATTCAAGAAAATAAATTTATTTGGAAACAAAAATTTCAATTTTAGATCGCTTAGCGAAATGGGAAGGATCAACAGCAATTGGAAAACATTTTAGTTGTATTTCCTCTTGACTTCATTTAAGGAGAAGCTACAGTACCTCTCATCACATCACATCATGATGAATCTGATGTCTCAAATAGCAATAATTATTAAAATATCGTACATGTGTAAAAAAAAATGTAAATTACGCATAAAAATATATTGTTTTGAATAAAATTTAATACTGTAGTTAATAAAAAAAGTAAAAAAAGTTTATCTTGTATCAATTTTTTTCAAATTTGGAATTTTTTATTAGTCATATTTTATTTTTTTATTACACAAACTTTAAAGTAATTTTACATTGTTGCTTTGCTTTTATGTGATTTTCAAAAATTACAGTAACCTATCCCCCATTTTTCAAGGTAAGTTAAGTCTATTTTTGTGCACATTTTTTGAGGAACCTATGTACCACATAAAATGAGACCCAGGTGTACATACAATTTTTTCTCTTCATTTTATATTATTTTCTCCATATAAAGATTTCAAGAGATCTTCTAAAAACCATTAACTGTTGAGTTGCTCGTAGTGATCAATTTAATTTACTCTTGCATTTTAATGAAGCTCTATAATCTATATCATTTAAATTATTATGTAGACAAAATTCATTACTTCTTTTTTTTCCAAAATAATAATAATATTTAAGTAATTTTTTGCTAACTTTTAGAATAACAAAAAAAAATAAATAAAATAAAACAAGTTATTTGTTCCTTGATCTGTAAATTTTTTTCCCCCATTTAATATTTCCTCAATTTTTCTTAACAATTGTCTGCAGGCTGTTTATTGGTTAATTTTTCTCACTTCTTTGATTCTATGTTTAATGAGTTGTTAGTATTTAACCTTTCTTTCACTACTGAAGTAGCCATATTGAATATTAAAAAAATTATGTTAAGCCACAAATTTTATCATGAATTAAGTTTATATTACTCAAAAATGACATAATATATATTTTTTGAAACATAAAATACCAAAATATGTAATTAAGTTGAAAAAAATATGGTTATTGATATTTAAAGTAATAAAAATAGAATAAAAGTTAATATTTCTAATAATTATTTCCATGTTATTTTATAAATTCAAAATTATCATGCACACAACTTAAAACTATTGTTTTGTTAGTAGATTAGTTGTATTCATCATAAAATTTCTAAAAATTTGGTATATATTAACACTTACCTAACACAATCCATCACTTGAAAACTTCATAGAATAAAGACCTTAGTACCTTTCATTTTTCTCAGTAGTCCTTCAAAATGCATTTTTATACAGGGGTTTGCAATGTATAAGACATCCCTAATAACATAGAACTTCAATATACTTTGTAATTTATTAAAAAGTACTACTAAAATAATCATTATATACAAAATAAAATAAAATAAAAAGTGAATAAAATACTAAATTCATTATAGAGTTAAGCTTGAGGTACATAAGTTTGTAGTTTATATATATACTATCAAAATCGTTACTTTTAACATTTGTGTATTTTTTACTATTATTAAAATGCAGACAAGAAATTATAGAAAAATCTAAATCAGGTCATTATATTTCCAAAATATGTTCATCTTTGTCTCATATCAATTAATTCAAATATTCGACCCAAATTTACATCATATCAAAAAATGAGATAATTCACGATATAAATGTACACAATTACAAGCTATTTTTTTTATGTTAGTTTCAATAGTAAGTTTTTGTATATTTTTTATCAAATATATACATATGAATAAAATAATAATTAAAAAATATGCAGCTTTGAAATTTATATTGCAATAGTCTATAATTGGCTTAAGTTTATGTACTGTCAAAATCATTACTTTTAACATTTGCTTATTTTTACTATTATTAAAATGCAGACAAAAAATTATAGAAAAATCTAAACCAGGTCATTATATTTTCAAAATATATTTAATTTTGTCTCATATCAATTAATTCAAATTACTTGACCCAAGCTCACATCATAGAAAAAAATGCAGATAATCACAATCTATTTTTTTAGGTTAGTTTCAATAGTAATGTTTTCATACATTTTTTATCAAATATTTCAATAGTAATGTTTTCATACATTTTTTTTATCAAATATATATAAAAATAATAATAATTAAAAAATATATAATAAAATAATAATTAAAAAATATATAATAAAATAATAATTAAAAAAATATTGAAAAATAAAAATACTTACCATTAGGCTCCCACAACATTTGCTTCAAAATACAATGGAAAAAGTAAAACTTTTTACTGATGTATTTTTTTTGCTGAAATATTCTCCAGTAACTATCAAAAAAATGAGAGAAAGACAAAAAAATTCAATCTACTTGATCACAAAAATTATAAAAATTTTGTTTTTTATTGTAGAAAAATAAAATTTACTTTTCTGGAAAGTACAATCAAAGATGGAAATGAAGGTGTAAAAAGTGCATGCATAGCCTGCATAGATTTCAATTAATCTTAACCTCAACTTGGATGTTAATAATTTAAAATTTCTTGTGTGATTTAAGCGCTCGTAATAATGAATAAGTTAAAACAAATATTTTCTGTTTAAAATATTTCTCAATAAAAATAATACCTTTTAGAAACTGAATTTACTTTATATTAATTTAGATCATTTTGATTTTATTTTTATACAATATTATTTTTATGATTTTTAATCATGAAATTTGTAAAATGAGTCTTAGTTATTTATTGTTAAACATAATTTAAGATTTAACAGGAAATAAGAATTGCTTTTATTATATTAGATGTGCACAGACAATTATTATTTATTTATATAATGCATATTTGTTTAGAAGCTTAGATTTGAACTTTACTATAATTTTAAATGCTACCAAATGTTTATTTATTTGTAATTATAATAAATTTATAGTTTATTATTTTATTTTTTATATATATTTGTAACCAACTATTTTACCCAGCATTTATGCCTTTTATACAACTTTAAATTGACTAAACTTAGGTTCAAACCCTATAAAAACTAAAATGAAGTTATTTTTCCTAGCCTAATAAGCATCTACTTTTTGATTTAATAAAATTTAAAATTATGTATCTCAAAATTTTATTCAACTTTTTTTATGATGGGGTGTACCAATATAAAGGACCCAAGATATATTAATAATAATTACACAAAAAGCCTTTTTGGCATATGGTGTTATGCCCTTTTCAAGTGTTAATCATTTATTTTAATGTTAATGTGATGTGATGTTATGCACTGTGATTTCTCCTTAAATGGAGTCAGGAATTTCTCAGCAACTATACCTAGAGAAAACTGTTAGCCATTTTACCTTCTATTCTCCACTCTAAGTTTTCCCATATTCTGTTCCATCCCATTTCCACAAACATAATCTTTGTCAACTCTATGACCTTTATATCTAAATCCCCCTTATCTTTTCCCAAACCCAGCATAAAAACCAATGACCCACTTTCTGTATACTCACTTTTTTCATATTGTTTCTTCCATAACTTCATTATATGTACCCTTTCTGTTTTCAAGCATTTATGTTCAATTAACAGGTGCCTAATATTTTCTATTCCTTCCTTACATAATTTACAGACTAAATCACCCACATTTTTCCATTTTCATGCATATTCTCTTGTTTCTAAACATCCCATTTGAGCCTTAAACAATAAACTACTTTCTTTACTATTATCACATATAAACTCACATCTAATGTTTTGTTTACTTCTATATATATTTAAACACTTTTTACTCACCATACTAGTTCTCAATCTCTCTAGCTCCCTATTTTTTTATTAATGAATCTATTCTTTTATCCTATTTCTTACCACTATAACACTCAACAATCCTCCTAACACAATCATCCCACCTTTTGTACAAATATACTGATATAAATTCTTTATCCAAATCTTGTGCATACCACATTACCTTTCTCATCCATCTTGTTGCCTTCCCTTTACTTGTAACCCAATTAAATACTATTTTGGCTATTCTTTTATTATCCATAAACTGCAATCTACCAAACACTTTCATTTTGCTTTTTGCATTTCTCATATAAAAACTTGACCATCCCATTTCTCCTTAAATTGCTTCCCTTGCTGTCCATTATTGCAGATAAAATGCCATCTAGTGTTCTATAATAAAAGTAAAATAATAACAATAACAAAATAAAACATCAATAAAATAGAATAAAACCTTCATTTAGAGAGAATTGACTATGTAACATAACAACATACAGAATAAATAATACAAAGTTGTATAATGTATGTATTATTTATTCCATATATTATTACATTATATAGTTAGTTCTTTGAAGTTATATTGAATCTCTGTCTGAAGGTTTTATTCTATTTATTGTTGTTTTACTTTCTTATTGTTGGTATATTCTTTGAAGTTATATTGGAGTTCTATATGAAAGTTTTATCTGTTTACTAATATTTTATTTTATTATTGTTGTTATTTGACTTTTATTATAAAACATTAGAAGACATTTTATCTGCAATAATTGGTTAACATTAAAATAGATGATTAAAATTTGAAAAGGGCATAAAACCATATGCCAAAAAGGCTTTTTGTGTAATTATTATTAATATATGTATAATTATATAGCTGTTATATATGATTTTTATTATTTATTATAATGTATATATATTTCAGCATATAGAAATTTTGTTTTATGTGTTTAGATTGATAATGTAGTATTTTTATATATTTGTATATGTATGATTATGAACAAAACTTGTACAGTCAAAATTATAAACATAAAAAAAAAAAATTGCATGGAAATAAGAGAATAAGTATTTTATGCAAAAAAAAAAAAAAAAAAGGAAAGTGAGAAAACAAATGGATAAGTTTTATCTCAGCTTTACATAATGTGTTTAATATTAAATTATTTTCTCTCATTTGCTGTCTGTGTTAATTGAGAGGTAGAAACTTTTGCAATTTAAAAATTAAATGTAATATATTAAGTTAATTCTAAAAAAATACTATTTCCACAATAATGTTTGGAATAAGTATTTTTGATTCCAGAATAGCCAAACAAATAGATGGTTTACTAAGTGACACTCTATAACAGTTATCTTTTGATAATGTTTAAATTTAGCATCATAGAAAAAAGAAGTAATTTTTTGTCATTTGTTAAAAATGTTTGAATGATAGCAATTTATGGATGAAAAAGAATGGAGAAATAATTCTTAATAGGATTACTTAGAAGATCAGACAAATTCGTTAACACCAAGTAAATAAATAAAATAGGTTAAAGAATTGGACACAGATTACATTTTAATGTATCTACAAAAATACTGGGATGAAATATTCCAATAGTATATTAAAGGTACATATGATAAAAATTTTGACAATAAAAGGATAAACATTTTATTTTAACTAAAAAAGGTAAAATGTTATTGAAATTAAAAGTTTGTGATTAAAATTATTAATATGGTATCATCACAAGATCAACATTGAAACTAAAAATATTTATGGTAGTAGTAGAAGTATCGTCATTTAAATCTAGGACAGAAAATCTAGAGACAAAGGAAGAAGTAAAAATGATTTAAATATGTCTTGTTGATTTGTGTGGGTATGGGATAGAAAATGTTACTATAAAAAAATAATATTTTTACTAACAATAGCAAAGAAAAATGAAATTGTGGTGAATAATGAGGTGAAAGATTATGGAAAAAGAGATAATGAAGATCATTTTAAGATGGATGAGACATAATTGAGAAATTAGATATAAAATAATAGTGAAATGAAGAATTAATAAAATGGGATAGATGAAATATTTGTAAAACAACACTTATAAATTAGTAGTAACTAATACATATTAAGATAATTTCAGACAAGGAATAGCTATGATACATAATAGTGCATCCACATTTTTATAAATTTTCTTAGAAGTGCCTTAGTATATTTATGTTACATATATACATAACTATGAGAGTCAACTGTAAATTAAATATAGTGTAAAAAATATTTAAAGTGAATATAGTTTTTTATTTTCGAATGGGGGGGGGTAGCCTAAAGTAATTTGATTCTCTGTTCTATCTATATAGTATTTGCAATCATCAAATGAAAAAAAATAGATTAAAGCCTAAGGTTGAAATATTTTGTAATTCTAGTTTGTAAAAAAATATTTATAGCAACCATAGTCAAGTTTAAAAATTGCAACAATTTAATTGACTGGATGACATTTTTTTTAATCAGCCATTTCTTTTTTGTGTACTAAATGTATTATTAATATTATGCAAATCGACGCTAATACATTATTTGAATGCTATTATTAATCAACTAGTAAAGTAATTAATTAACTTCCAGACTTCAAGGGTAAAGTTTAAATTAAATAATACATATATATCTTCTTAAAAAATTATCACTGTATATATTATACATGTGTTAAGCAAATAAAAATAATTTAGATTGAGCAACCAAGTGGAAATTAATATTTGGTGCATATGGTATATTGTTAAAATTAAATGACTTTTTTAGTATATTCAATTACATTAGGACCAAGGAGTCCTATATTAATTACAACTTATCCACATAGTATATCCAATAAATGGCATAGAGGTAGTATAATGATATGCATGGACATTTTACAATATATATATATTGTATTAGTTCCAAAGCGAGATACATAATTGACCATAGGAGTGGTTAAATGGGTAACAGTTTAGTAATAATGATCAGTAAAAAAGAGTAAGCAAGTAATTAAAAAAAAAAAAAAAGATTTCTTTTAATTTACAGATTTGAAATTTG
Organism: Epiperipatus broadwayi; assembly: GCA_028023455.1. Lineage (NCBI taxonomy): Eukaryota > Metazoa > Onychophora > Udeonychophora > Euonychophora > Peripatidae > Epiperipatus > Epiperipatus broadwayi. The sequence goes on from JAQFVV010012548.1 coordinate 362,880, forward strand.
TATTGTCTCTAAATTTAACATTCAAAGTTCAAAATTTAAAAATCAATTATTCAAAGTTTGAAAATAAAATCTATTTTTTTATTTTTAAAAGGGATTCAAACTTATTTCAGTAAAATGTAAATTCCTAAAAAAATTTTTTGTATTGTAACAAATATTCCCTTTTTTTATTATTGTAAGTAATAAAACTAACTTAAAAAATGATGAGATAATAATAATTTAAACAATGCTCGGGGTAATTAAATTTTTTATTAAAATCTTGTGCTCTTCTCAGGATCTTAAGTCTGTCTTTTGGTTTTAACACTCTTCATTAGTTGCTTGTAAAAACTTCAAGTTTTGTTTTTTATTTAGCAGTCAAGTTATAAACAAAACAAATATAAAATGATCATGATGACATCTGGTGGTTAAATTCACTGTGTGTGATTGTTTACCCTAAATACAATGTAGTTTGGATTGATTATCTCTTCAAAGTCTGATATATGAGCAAACTTGAATTGCCATTTCTGTTCTTAATCTGCACTAAAAAAATATGCTTACATATAATGTTAAATGAAAATCCCCTCATGGAATATTTGTGTCTTTAGAGAGGTGAAGAAATATGATCTAAATAATTTAAAACATAAAACAGCCGAAGAAGTCAAAAACTTTATGTTTCTAAATTTTTATGGATGAATTTATATTGTCTTAAATACCAGACTAGATTCCATAATATAAAAACAAATGAAGAAAAATTTTAAGCTTAATGAAAGGAATTTTATACCGAAGTCTTAGATAAAACTTTTATTATTTTAAGTGTGATCATCTGGAATATTTATGTATTTATTATTTATTTACATTTTATAACCTAATGTAATAGTATCTTAATATTTTATATATGTTTTAATGTATAATATTAATTAATTGAAATAATGTAGTGTAATTTAGTCAATGAATGTTATTATATCTAGCCTTCTGTCTTTCTTATCATAAATTCATACCATTTAAATATAATAAATTAATTTTGCAATACCTTATGAAATAAGATTCATACTCTACTAAATTAGTCATGGCATGCTTTAATAATGCTGATGGTGTAAAATATTCTCCCATGGATTTCCCAGTATTGGCTGGCTCTCTGGTTTTAAACCTAACATAAATTCTTAATCCATAGAGTATCTAATTTTCCTTCAGTTAATTAGGAGTGATTTAATGATCTGGAAAGACGACCATAGTCTATAATATTTTTACGAATATAGCTAAGTCTGACCATTAGTATAATTTAATTATATTTTTCCTCTTATCTTGTTTCATCTTTATTATTTGGATATAAGTCTGAAATCTCTTGTTTTATTATTAAGCATTAATTTTCTACATCCATAGGATTATTATAATTCGTGCTTAACTTTGGTGATCTCTCATTTCTAAATAGCAGGATCCATACAATATATAGAAATGAATTTCAATCAAAGCAAAATAGTGGGAATATTTTTGTTAATCAATAATTATTATTGTGCCCTGCAGGGTTTGGTTCAGTAGTAGACTGGCAGACTCTGGAGTTCAAAGTTCATGTATTGTGACGTGGCTCTGTTGCTATAGGAACTTAAAGTTCCTACAAAAGCCCGATTAATAAATTATTCGATTATTATTTATTTTACGTTTTATTATTATCTATACTCATTTTTAAAAAGCAGAGTAAAAAAACCGAACTGTGTCTTGCTTACTTTTAGCATAGATGAACTCAGATTTTAACTCGATCAATAAAAACTTATATAAATTATTTATTGACTTTCTGCTTATATATTTATTATTAAAAAACAATTGTTTTTAATAACCATAGGCATTTTTTTCATCAAAAATATAATATCAGAAAATTTTAATTTTTTTTTTTTTTTAAATCAATATTATAATTCGCAATGGGAATTTGAGAAACGACTTCCTCATCTTGAAAACATTTACGCTTTAAAATGCCTTTCATTTCCTAAAAACTACTTTTCTTATTATGTTTATATTTTCATATTACATAGTGTACATATAATCTATATATATAAAACAATGGAAAAACTGTTACAAAATATAATTTTTTAAACTACAATATGTTTTAATTTTTCTGAGTATTTTAAATATTTATATGATAATATTTATTTTTCTTTACACTAACGCATCTTTTAATATCTTATTTTAAAACATAAATATACTGAATACATATGTAGCAGCCTTTTTAATAATTAACTCACTTCAGGGTGAAGGCCTCTTCCACAGTTCCTCATAGAGAAGGAACAGGGAAAGAAAGAAACAACAGTAGTTAGTATTCAGACTTGCCACAAGCCTGATAGTGAGGGGTTGAGTGTTTTCCCATCCTTATTTTGTTTTCAGCTAAAAATAATTATTCTATTTAATTATTATTTAATAGACAAAAGATATTTCAAAATATGGGTGTTTCAATATTGTTTATATTTTTGTTTGGAATATTGTATTGCAATGCAGTATTTTATATATACTACGATGCTATATCTATGTATTGACTGAATTTCTGATGTTAGTGTAGTGTTTTGTAAAAATGGAAGACATGTTTGTGCACTCCAGAAAAACTAGAATTTATTCGAGAGGTTGTTTTAGATTGTGCGCTGATAACTGTGGAATTTAATTAAGGCATTGACGTAATGGTGATCGACAATTCCAAGAAATATTTGCTGATTGCAAGTATTTCTAGATAAGAGACCGTACCTTATTGGACAATGTAATTGAATGTTGCAGTTGTTAGAAAGCGATAAGAAGACTGGGTAACAACTATGCAGGGCAGTTATTAGAGGACAACTCCAATAGAGAGCAGTTATTTGAGTACAACTCCAGTAGAGATATCTCACGTCAGTGCTTGTGGTAAATGACCAGCGCCTAGTGGAAATATAGTCCATGGGTGTAGCTAAAAGAGCCCACAGAGATGGTGAGACCGCAGTGAAGATATTGTAGAGCATTCGTTGCAGAGCATCCGTTGCAGACCATTTGTTGCAGACCATTTGTTGCAGACCATTCATTGGAGAGCATCCATTTGCAGAGCATTCGTTGCAGACCATTCTTTGCAGACCATTCGTTGAAGAGCATCCGTTTGCAGAGCATCCGTTGCAAAACATTTGTTGCAGACCATTTGTTGGAGAACATCCGTTGCAGACAATCATTGCAGGGCATTTGTTGCCAGAGAATACAGAGTGTATTCAGAGCATTCATTACAGAGCATCTATTGCAGAGCATTTGTTGCAGAGCATCTGTTGCAAGAGAACAGCATGGGAATTGAACATTAGTGAACTGTAGAGATAGAGTCTTGCAGACTATTCGCTATTCAGACTACGTAAAATCTAGTGAGTCTTATTATATATAGTTATTTGCTGACCGCACAGTCATATTTGTGGATATAACATTGGCACAGTCAGACTGGTGGATATAACATTGGCACAGTCACATTTGGAACCTATGAGTAGCAAATACATTTTGCATTACAACAAGTTAGCTATAGATGAAGAACCTGTGAAAATGGAAATCCCAGTTAGTAACATTAATAATGGAAGTGAATAGCAAGTCTATGTGATATAACAATGCTGTAAGTTTGGAAATAACAGGAAATATGTTTCGTCCAAGTAGGAATAGAAAAAGAAAACATCAAGGAATTGCAACAAGGGTTTTTCTGGAGTGGAGGGAGGTGTAGTGTTTCGTAAAAATGGCAGACATGTTTGTGCACTCCAGAAAAACTAGAATTTATTCGAGAGGTTGTTGAAGATTGCATGCTGATAACTGTGGAATTTAATTAAGGCATTGACGTAATGGCGATCGACAATTCCAAGAAATATTTGCCGATTGCAAGTATTTCTAGATAAGAGATGGTACCTTATTGGACAATGTAATTGATTGTTGCAGTTGTTAGAAAGTGATAAGAAGACTGGGTAACAACTATGCAGGGCAGTTATTAGAGGACAACTCCAGTAGAGAGCAGTTATTTGAGTACAACTCCAGTAGAGATATCTCGCATCAGTGCTTGCAGTAAATGACCAGGACCCAGTGGAAATGTAGTCCACAGGTGTAGCTGAAAGAGCCCACAGAGATGGGGAGACCGCAGCGGAGATATTGTAGAGCATTCATTGCAGAGCATTCATTGCAGACCATTTTTTGGAGAGCATTCATTGCAGAGCATTTGTTGCAGGGCATTTGTTGCCAGAGAATACAGAGTATATTTAGAGCATTTGTTACAGATCATCCATTGCAGAGCATTCGTTGCAGAGCATCCGTTACAAAAGAACAGCGTGGGAATTGAACATTAGCAAATTGTAGAGATAGAGTCTTGCAGACTATTCACTATTCAGACTATGTAAAATCTAGTGAGTCTTATTGTATATAGTTATTTGCTGACCGCACAGTCATATTTGCGGATATAACATTGGCACAGTCAGACTGGTGGATATAACAGTTAGACTCCATTGTTTCTGGGGAGACCCCTTCAAAATAAAATGCATACTTTATTAGAGCTAATGTTCTTTTAATAAATCAGAGGCATTGAATTGTGTGATGTAAATTAAAGATTAGACTTCTGTTTTATATATACTGAATGGAATGATTAAGTGTGAATACTAATTTATAACTGTATATGTTGCTATATATCTGTTATTGTATATATATTCTGAAACATTTCAATCTCAAGTCACAATGAATATATACTGTATTTCTGAATTTTAATTAAATAGTTATCAATATATTTCCCTCATGTAATTTTTTAAAAATTATGTTTTCTATTTTTTATTATAATTATCGTGATATATATATATATATCATTAAAAGTCAGACCACACTTAGATAATTCCAATATCAATAACAATCGACAATTTCAAGCTGTTGTCAAGGCAATCTCTTTTTAACAATATGTATAGAAAACACATTTGTTTTTCTATTTTTGAGTAAAATTAATTAAAAGATTAAAATGCTTATTACAAATATAATCAGGAGTAAATTCTTATATAAATATAAAAACATATTATTATAAAAATAATTTTAGAAATATTTTTTTGTGAAATAAGGGCTGATAAACAAGTAAAAATTTATATAAGCTGTAACAAATTGTTATTAAATTAGTATGTGTATAGTAGAATTAAAAATAATAATACTTATAGTAAGAGAAGAATAAATGTTGGTCAATTAAATGTTTTTGTGAGATGAAAAAATAGAAAGAAGACCATATTTGAATAATTTGCATTTAGAATTCTCAAGCCATTCTGGATATCAGTATATACATCTTGTCTCCATTAGTTGAAGTTAAATAGATTTATGAAAACCTATGAAGTTGATTTCAAAGATTTTACTATTATAACAAAATTGTCTAGGAAATAATATTTCTTTTGGGGAAATCTGCATTAAATTTATTTTCAAGCCAATAAATAAAATATCTTAAAGCATACATAAGATTGTCAAAAGAAGAGATTTTCATAGCAATAATTAAAATCCTATTGATATTATAGTTGTAATATTGTATGATCTATTTAAAGCTAGCTATCTCAAAAACTTAAAGCATTCAGAAATAATCATTTTTAACTTTCAAATTACTTTAATCATATTAGACTATTTTTTTAATAATATATACAATACCAATTATCACATATTAAATGTATGTGTATTTGGTTAGACTACTACTCCAAATACTGGTATGCAATTAATACTGTTTAAACTTTTAGGATATTTTAGGTAATTGTTGATTCTAATATTTAAAAGATAGGAAAACATTTATTCTAAAGATTTTAATTGATTAATTCTTCAATATATTTTCATAGTTACTTTGTATTTGATTTATTAGATTTGTTAATGTTTGAGTTTTCTTTTTTTGTTTTGTACTTTGAAATTAGTTATTTTGTTACTGTGATCTATGGTCATGCATATTCACTGAACTTGATTGGAGAAAAAACAGAAACACTTTCATAGAAGAAGGATGACAATAATATTAAAAAAAAACTTCATATGATTTTATTGCTTGAGAGTTTATAAGAAGATTTGAATCCCATATTTGGGAACACCAGAATTGATCCTGGGACTTCCCAATCCCAATTTGATTGCTCTACAAACTGCATCAAATTATACAATGTTTGTATATAATCTAACTCATTCGCAATAGCAGCTATTTGTAAATGAGAATGATCATTCCAAATCCAAAAGGAACAAGGAAAAAATGATAGCATTCCTAAAATTACTACTATTACTATTACCATTACTACTATTACTACTACTATTATTCATATTACTACTACTACTATTACAACTACTATTAAGATGGAGATGAGTTCTGGAATGATTACACAAATACATCCACATGTAGCACATTCTGGTCCATTTTTCTGTTTATTTAATGTTTTGCAATGCTGTTGATTAAACATGCTGCAGAAAACTTTTTTTTCCTTAAAATATTTCACACTTTTCTAGTTGTAAGTGTGTCGGTCAAAATCGTGTATTCAGTCAACAAGACCAATAATCCAAGCAAAAGTACCTTGAATCCAACCATGCACATGATACATATGTCAGGACAAGGATGAATCCTAACCTATTTGCCCAAATTATTGCCCCTCTGACGAATGGATAACGTTTGTGATGACACTAGCAGTGCTTGGTTTTATTCTGTCCCAGCTGGAGGTCATGGTTCACATAGAGACTCAAAATAATAAAAGGGTTTATATGAAAAATCAATGATTTAATGGATTCTGATGATTGCCAAATGGTACAGATATGATTTGATCGATTACTAATGGTTTGAATCGTAATAATGATAATTCTTTATGGCAACATTATAAAGAAGTGAATTTACATCAAATAAATATTATAAACAAATAGAGTAATTAACCTTAGAGATTGGGAGTGATGACAAACTAAGCTTATTAAATGACAATATTATAGGAATTTATTAAAGAATTTAGTACAAAATAAGTTAAGTCTTTGTTTATACAACTTGGTTATTTTATTTAATTTGTTTTGATGCGGCTTTGACAAACAATGTAAAAGTTTGTTAATTGGTCGGCCAAAAACCAATCAGCAATAAAATGTTATTAGCCCTCTTTGAACGATTACAAATCTATTTTATATATATTACAAGATATGAAAGATATGCATTTAAAATACTATTACATTTAAAATCATTTGTATATAATGAGTGTGGGAAGCAAAATAGTTCTTAAATAAATAATTGACAATTATACAGTCAGATTTAATTAATTACGAAATTTGTTTGTGAAGGAAGTGCCATCATGGCAGAGAACATTTCAGGTTTGCTAAATAAAATGATGAAGAAGGCAGTATGCTATTATAGATTACAACAAAAATAAATGAGGTGGCTTTGCTAAAAGAAATTCCTGATATGTACAGGTAGATAAGAAAAATGTTGGCCCTCTAGCCAAAGCATGTCTCTGAATAATAATAAAATATTTTTGATGTGCATACACATCTTAATGGCAATGCTCGAAAAGATCCCTTGGTATGAACTATGTCTACTTTGAGGGAGTGTAAAAGGTTGGACTGGTTGTAACTATAAATACACAATGCCTTAGACGTATATAGCAAAAGGTTGGACTGGTTGTAACTATAAATACACAATGCCTTAGACGTATATAGATAGATAGTGTATCATTAACAAAATAATAAATCCTGATTAAAATCATTGGCTCCCTGATATAATGTAAAGTCCCAGAAACATTAGGTCATTAATGAATGAATAGTAAATTATATTACAAAAAGAAAGGCAAGAATTAAAACTAAAATATACAATTGTTTTCCCCACTCATCACAGAAGATTACAAAATAGGACTTATCTTTAATTAACATAGATGGGCATTAAATATCAAACTAATAAATTGTAAATCATAATTTTAATATTTTCTGGCAAATAAAATATATGTATGAAATATATATAGTGATAAAATTCTATGATAAATTTTACTTAATTGATTCACTAAAATTATTTATTCTTTCAGAAATAATTACAGGGCTATTTTAAATTGGAGGTAATAGTAAGATACTTTTAAAATAATTTCAACCATTCAAATAAATATATATATATATATATATATATATATATATGAGGTACAAAACTAAATAAGCTTTCTATTAATTAATTTACGGAAGGAAGTCTTCTTGTAATGATTTTTAAATTAAAAAAAAATAACAGGGGGATGATTTAAAGTTAATAGTTCATTGAATTTTGTAGTTGGCCATTTCAGTCAGTCAAATAATCTAAACAAACCGACAAAAATTAATTTAATTTGCCGCATCAAAATAATGTAAAATTTTATAAGAATTGATATTTTAAATTGAATAAAATTAAAAGACGTATTTTAAACTAAGCCGTATAAACATTACACATATATATAAAATATAAAAATTAATATTGATTTAAACAAGTGGAATAAAACCAGTGGCTTGCAGCAAATTGGAGATTATAATAATATACCTATTAGAAGATGTTTCATGGCTTGACAGAGGCAGTTACAGTCAGAGTATTAGCAGGTTTACTTGACACAGACAGGCTCCGGCTAGATGTTGACAGCACTGGATGGCATTGATGAGCTGGTGAGACAGAACTCTGGGAAGCATGGTCGATCTTTTAGCCAGCCATTCTTTTAGGCACGATGTCTTGTATATAGATTAATCACTTCTCTTCAGTAAACTCAACCATAATTAATCCCCTCTTATCAAATTTTCCACTATTTATGTGTTCTGATCTTATCTACAGGATTCAATCTATACAGACCACCAATTGTAATTGCTCTAAGCAGTACTCTGAGGTTGGTGCTTTGGAGGGAAATCTATAATCCTACATGCCCCAAGGGTTGATTTCCTAATTACAAAAACAACAACAAGCATATTAAGTTTATCAGTTATTGTACTAACAAAATCTATTTAATTAAGGTTTAGATTAATAAAAATGTAGATTTTATTCAGAAAAATTTGGTACAATGACTTTCAAACATATTTGGTATAAACTTTTACCAAATATTTCTTAAAAATATTACATTGTTTAAATAATTGATTCTCAAGTGTACATTGATTAAAAGATAAATATAAAATGTTACCAACTGATTTATTGAAGAAAATGAACTTTAATAAAGAATTTGAAATATTTGTAACATTTTATAGATATCTAGGATTCAATTCAATTTGATAAAATAAACACAATATACATTTTTACAAATATAAAATAAATAAACTAATATAAAAAGGTTAGTTTTAATTATAAAATAAGATTAATGAAATATTATGGGATTATAATATTGATTAAAATATACTACCACCTATTATGAAATGGGTGTCAGTTAATAAAGATTGGGTTCAAACCCAGACTAGTGCTGATGACATTGGCACTAGGTGAAGCAGGAATATGTACTACATTTCCAGCTTCATAAGTCTTCAATCTATTCCATTCTCCACTATATGTTTCCAGTGAAAACAAATAATATTGCATTTTTTATAATGTATTTGAGATAATCTTTATAACAAAAACAGTATCTAGTATATCCTGAAAAATTATGCTGAAAGTTACTATAAAATACCGTTTCATGAAAAATCTTCTGTTGTTCATTTGTTTCACAAGTTCAATGCAACAAAGTTATATTTTTACTCTAGTTGTTTTATAATATCTACATCCATCCAAATTAAAGAATGTATCAATTGATCTTATAATCCTGTCATTATATTTTGGAAAAATTTACAGAGTATCCTTAAATGATACTTTTGTAATACTTTTACATTATACCAATAAAATATATGTCTTACTTTTATAAAATAAATAAACTAAAATAATAGCTCTATATAGTTCATTGTGTTGAAATATCTTCTGTTTTAACTTATTAAAAGCAGCAGCAGGTTTGCACACACCTCAATATCTAAGTACACCATTTTATTTTAAAAGATATAAAAATAAACTGGCTTACATTCTTGAGATGATAACTGTTCCAAGTTAAAAATTGCTGCAGATTTTTTTTTATCACTAATTATTAAAGAACTTCAGTAAACTAGTCTTTACATATTCCATTCAAAACATTGAGTACATTCTGTAGATTGTCTTTTGAATTGGAAAAAAAATAGAACAATCATCATCCACATGCTACAAATCTAAAATCTAAGAAATTAAAGTTTTTTTTTGCTTTTAATCAATTTATATTAAAATTTTCGCATCCAAACCTGTATTTCATCTTAATCTCTGTTTTGTTAGGCTGTCTCCAATGCCCTCTGACATAAAAATGAAATTAATGATGAAATAATTAACATTCTTAAAAACAGTCTTTATTGCAAATCCTTCTGATTTTCTATCTGTAATAATAATACATCCTTTCATATATGCGTAAATATAAGATGATGCATTCTGTTGTATAAAATAACCTAAGTCATAGATTAGCTGCATCATGATAAGCTTTAATAGTATCAGTTACATATTTTATAATTTGTTTTGTTCTGTTACAATATATATATATATTGAAACAGATATACTGTTCCATCTATATATTCAAAAGATCCCCCCCCCCCCATTTAAAAAGGCTAGCATGATTTGTCATTGAAAAGAAAAAGAACAACAAATACGTTTAAATCTGCAATTAAAAAAAAGTACAAATCTTTATTAAGATTCATCTATAATTGAGAAAAGGAAATAATAAAGATAAATCATTATTGATTTTATAATTTTAAATCACTATAAATTAAAGCTGGCATTTATTGAAAATATTACATTTTAATTTTTGGAACGATGTTGTTGTGTAAAGGTGATAATCGCTTGAGGCAGTCTTTTTCAAATTAAAAAACATGGCTTATCCTTATGATTTTTTTATCTATCCCACCAAAACTAATGTCCAATCTTTAAGAAGAGATAAGCACTCGGGCTTAAATGAGAGCTGTATAACAAATCGGGTACAGTGGGAAAGGCTGCTTAATCAATCCAAGGATCAGAATATAAATAGTTCAACTGCAAGTTCAGGGCAGATTTTAAAAAGTTTTTCAAGCAGATTTTTTAAAAAGTTTTTCAGAGAGTTTTCTAAAGTGGATTCTAAAAAAGTTTTTCAAAGAGTTCTTTTTTTTTTTCAAAGAGATATTTTTCAAGTAGATGTTAAAGAAGATTTTTGAAAAAAAATTTTAATTTTAAAAAGATATTAAGAGCAGTTAAAGAACCACTATTAATAATGGAAAAAGAAAACATTATTAAGGAAAACATAGTGATGAAAGGCTAAACAGCAACAGCTTTCTCTCTTCATTCCAAAGCCATGTTTCTCCAAGATTTTCCGGGGTGATCATCATGAAAGGGAATAACGCCATTCAGCTTAAATAAAATGATTCCTTTTTGATAGAACAGACTGGATATAAACAAGAAAAAAAATGAAGGTAACAATTTTATAAAATGTAAAATATTTATATGTGTTTATAAAAGACAAACAAAACATCTTTCTTATAAATGAAGCTAAAATTGTGAATAAATATAGCTATATGAAAATATGTTTATTATAAATGAAACTAAAATTATGAATAAATGTAGCTACATGAAAATACATTTATTATTGATAAATGATAAAGGAAACTACTGATCAACTTATATCTGGGAACATACATCTGTGGCAGACCAAACAACAATATTTATGATAGATATTGGAGTAACCAAATAAAATTACAAATGCTTACCTGCCTATGGATTGTATAAGAATATTACACATAACTATAATTAATTAAATTATAATAACATATTTATAATTTAGATAAAATTAGAAAATATCAAAATGAAGGTACACATTCAAAATGAATGTATTTAGTAGATTTATACTACATTGTGAACAAATTCAAACATTTAAATATGAGCTAGTATGTCAATAAAAGTTAATGGTATATGCATATAATGAACCATGTCCTTAAATAAGTTGAAAGATTGAGCAAATCATTTTTTGTTGTTTTTAAAAGGATTTTATTTATTATCTGGAAACTCTGAAAAAAGTAATATAAATATAGAATTAAAACATGTCATATACATACAAGTTGAGGAATAAGAATACCAAACCAATGAACCTAGGATAAATGTGCATATAGTATGGATTCAAACCTGGATTTGGATAACCATGAATAAAAATATCTGTAGTAGGCTTTAACTAACTTAAAATTAACTGGAACTCTGAATTAGATGTAAAATATAAATTGCTAAAGAACTTGCATTCTTTAATTCATATTGCCCTACTATTGGATGTATACCAAGATACACAATGGACTGTAAATAAAATATTTGTTGAATTAAATATTTGTTGAATTAAGTGGAATTCTGAATTAAATGCTATCAGTTGTCTTCATTATTCTCTTTGTTGTCTTAATATATCACACTCCTCTCTGTGAGTTAACTAAATGATTAAAGAGATAAGCTGATAAAGAACTATTGAAAGAAGGACCTTATTATACTCTCAACAGATTACATTTTTAAGTCATATAAAAATGTTATTGGAAGTAGGCCAAAGAGATATGAGGGACTGTCAATGAAGTATTTTGTTTGATGGACATTTATTTAAACCTGTTATTAAATAAAATTATTGTTACTTAAAATTAATCTGTTATCCAGTTGTTCAATTCTGTTTTTTTTTGTTATTGCATCACTCATCATTCATTTCACTTGTTCACGAGAATCTCATGCCTTCTGAGCTATGTCTGGCATAACTAGACCTAAGTAAGTCAGGTTGTAGTGAGAGGGAACTCTAGTGGTGCCATTTGGAAAAACCAAACATAGAAATGTCTAGATGCTTCCAGTCTCTATGGTGCTACATCCTCTGATGAGTAGGAAATATTGTTGTAGGGGGGGGGATTAACATCTGCATTGGGGAATGCCAATTGATAGTTCCTTCCTGCAACATGCTCATCAGAAAATTGTTACAACTGAGGTAATAAAGGTTGTATGGCAGTCTGGTTACAATATATATATATATATGTGTGTGTGTGTGTGTGTGAAAGTATAATACCCATTATAAAAAATATTATATGTAATATATAAATAACCAAATTTAATGGTAAAAAATATATTTTAAATTTTTTAAAAGCACTTTCAGTTATATAGTAGTCCTCATCAGCTTTAAATGATTTTCAAATTTTAATGTTATATAAATTTCCATAAGCTGCATATGGCCGTATTTGCAATTTGCCTATTAATAACATTATCTTTATATTTATCTACTAAAATTGCCTCTTTAAATTTCCTCTTTTCATGATTCCTTTCTTCCATTAATATTTTTATTTCATTGCTATTACATGTAAACCTATAATTACAAGTCTTTCATGGTCAAAGAATACTGAAGCTGTATTAAATTGACTATTTACATTATTTTTAATCTGATTATATAATAACTGATGCTCCTTTAATCTTTTTTCCACAGAACATCTTGATTCACTGATGTATAATTTATTACATCCACATGAAATCTGATAAATTATATTACTTATTTGCATTTTAGGAATTATTCTCTTAGAATTATTAATCAATTGATTAACATTCGGAGGAACACAAAATGAAATATTATACTTTTCTTTAAATATATTCTTAATTAATTTAGATAAATAGCATAGATATCCATTTTTTATTATTATTAAATGAATTTACTGTACTTAAAATTTGGTTTTTATCGTAACCAATCTTTAAAAGTTCATTAGCAAAGAGTTCAATATTTAAAATTTTATCACTCCTATATTTACATAATTTATCATTGCGATGCAAAAACGATTTGACTTGCCATTTTATGTGTCATTGGAACACGTGATTTAAAATGAATATATCCTCTTTCTCCAATAGGTTTAAAAATTAATTTATAATTTAAATCAATAGCATCTCTATATATTTGCAAATTTAAAAATTTTATTTTTCCATTTTGTTCATTCGCAATAGTCCATTTTAAATTATTTAAATTATTCAGATTATATAAGAGAACATCAATAATGTCTTGAGGACCACAAACAAAAACATCATCAACATAAATTTTAATAGTATTTTGATAATGTAAAATTACAAATTTGTGCAACCATAGGTAATCCCATTGGCCATCCTTTACCCATTTTATAAAATTTATTATTGTATGTTGCAATAATATTATCACTTATAAATTTTAGTGATTCAATAACAAAATCTATCAAATGTTTATTTACAGACATATTAATTAGTGCAATTTCAATTAAACATATAGATTCAAGATGATCAATTGATCCATATAATTCCATTACATCCATTGAAGCCAACAAATCACTATTATTTATTTTTATATTTTTAATTCTATCAACAAATTCAAAAGAAGATGCAACTCTATATCTTCCAAAACCCAACATATCTTGTAACAATTTACCAATATATTTAGCTGTTTTATACATAAATGAACCACCAAAATCTATCATCAATCTAAGAGGATTCCCTATTTTTTGAAATTTAATATTAGCAAATGTTCTTGGGCCTATAGCTGTAGATGGATATATATCATAGTATGTACAACTATTCATAAAATCACTTTTAACCTTCTTTAAAATATTATTTATAAATTTTATACATTATCCCTCCAAGTTATAACTATCACTAATATTAAATCCCAATTTATTCATTTGTGTTTCAATTTTACCATTATATGCATCTTTTATAATAAAACACATTTTTAAATCTTTATCTTCCTTCAAACATATATTTTGCTCAATCCTAAGATGTTTAAATTCAGAAACAGCATAATTCCATGATCGACCATATCAACATGGTACTTGAACTTAAACCATGAACCACTGAGATTAAATGGCCCAAATTTAAAAAAAGAAAGTTATAATTATGCTTTTAATATGATTTTGTTGTGGTATTTTGGATATCAATGCTTTATGTGTATATAATATTTGTATGAAGGTGAGGCAAAGAAAGAGAAAACATTTTACATTAGAGGGCTTAATTTATATTTATGTAAAAAAAGAGAGAGAAAAAAATTTCTTTAGTAGTGGAATCAGATTTATCAATGTAGGTAAAACTTATAGTGTGTTAGCAATTCAGGGCTTTAGAAATGGAGGGAAATGGTGAGTTCCATTAACAACAGCTTCATCAAAGTATGATTCGGGGAAATGAACAATTTTAAAAAAGTAAGAAAAGAAATATTAATAGAAAAACTTGGAAATGGATATTCATGCAGACATTGAATTAAAGAACATTGAAGCTGAAATTGGTGAAGAGCTGGAAGAATATATTGAATAAAAGAACATCAAAGTTGATATTAGTTGACAGTTAGGGTAACAATCATTTCAAGCACAAAGCCAGCAATCACTTTCAAAGAACCTCATAAAGTCCATCTATCCACAGGATCAGATCATCACAGAAAAATAAGCTGAACAGAGTATGTTGTCTCAAACATTGGAACAAATAACAAGGCAATCACAACAAATGGAGAAGAGACTCATGGGAGCTATCTATGATGCTAACAAGATGCAGGAGCAGTCCATATATCAAATCAGAAAAGAGGTACAAGATAACTGAGAAGACTGTGAAAGAGAAATAAACCATTTAAAAGAAGCTCAGGAAAAAACTATCATAGAAATAAAAATCACCAATGACAGAAAAGATAAAAAAAGGGAAATTCAAGTTCAAAATGAAATAAGTAGAGTGAAAGAAGTGGAAGGCATAAATAAGAAGTTGGAGGAGTTCTATGAGAAAACACTTCACCAAGTAGAAGATAGACTGTGTGGTTAGTTGAAAAAACCTGAGGATAACACAAAATCCTCCTACTTAGAAGTTAAGGATTTCCAAGCCATCCTATTTTCCTTAAAATGCTCAGATGAAGCAAAGGAATTCATGAAGAGAAAATTGGAAGAGAGAAAATAATTCTGCACCTAAGTACAATCAAGTAAAAGGATTCAGAGGCAATGTTGGAAAAAGTCCTATGGCCCATCTAGAAAATCTAAAAAAAGCTGTTCTTCTTTCACCAGATGACTGAAGAAGAATACATTGATATTTCCAGTAATCATTTGCATGAACTGCTCAAGATTGGTGGTGAGGCATGATGCAAAAACCACATGCTTTTGGAGATTACTGTTTGGCACTATTGAAAAGATTCTGGAGTGAAGAGAGACAAGATGGAATTCTACATAGAATCTCCCAGCAAAAATATCCTACAAGCCAGGAAAAAAACTCACCCAATTCTTTTTGAAGCAGGGCCCAACTTAGGTCACTGAGTGCATTTCTGATCTCATAAGGACAAATTATTTGTACTATATGGTACAGCATGCCTGCACAGATTTCAATAAATGATATTGAGCAACTGCTCCAATAAAAATGAAGAAATGTCAGAGCTGCTTACAGCAATCAATTTCAGCAATCTGGTCAAAGAACTGCAAGAAAAGATAAGAAAGTTAGACCCTCCCAAAGCTATATGCACTATATATACAAACCATTTATTTCCCTAAGTATAATCAAAGTTGATGATACCACTGACAACATACCTCAGCTAATAACTCTTACCAGAATGAGCCAAAGGGACTAAATAATTATCAGAATGAGGTAAAACTAACCAGGACCTTACCAGTACATTTTTCACAGCAGGATCCCAATGAATGATTAAGGAACAAGAAATTTTTTTCTGATGTCTCCAGTTTCTAATATTATCTTAAAGGAAGAAAAACTATTATCTAATTTACAGCCTCAGCCATGCACTATGATAAAGATAGAGATCAAGGGAATACAAACCATTGCCTTATTGGACACTGGCATCCAGATTTCATTGATCCCCAAGATGTGGTTTTTATAAATAAGGGAGCAGTTGAAGAATGGCTTTACCTTACCTATCAAACAAACCCAGGTTACTATGGCAAATGGACAAAATTCAATGATCAAAGCCAGACAAGTCTGGGTGCAAATGACCCTTGGCATGACAAAATTTGATTATGTGTTTCTTATCATGTCAGGACTCATACACAATGTTGTCATGGAATCAGATTTTCTAAATCAATACCAATATTCAATAGACTATGATCATTGTATCTTTCATATCGCAACAAAAGCAATTGTTTTTTGTGACATATCAGAGAAAACCATTAATGAATGTCTGATCCTGGAAAAAATGGAGCATTCATCATTAACCACAGAGAAAGAAAAACAAAAGTTGAATGTAATCTCAAAGAATCATGCCTCTGTGTTTTCTAATAAATCAGGTGCTATACAAGGATATGTGCACTGTATCAGAGTAAAAGAGGAAACTCACTTTTAGAGCTGCACCTATACAATCCCATTTCAATACAAGAAAGAGGTGAATGATCAGTTACAACAAGTGATTAATTGGGATGTTATTGAAAAGAGTCAACTCCTCTCCATATAATATGTTAGTTGTTGTCAAAAAGAATACTGGGGCTGGGTGATTTGCCTGGATTCATGTAAGCTAAAAGAAATTACTATTCCAGAACAAGATATTCCATTGGCCATCTCAGAACTGCTCATTCATCTGGCCAATAAGAAGATTTTTTCAACTGTAGACTTGATGTCAAGTTACTTGCAGATTGTATTATACCCTCAAGATTGCATGTATACAGCTTTCAGATGTAATGGGTATACCTATTAAATGCATGCCTTTTGGACTCATTAACAGTAGGGCAGGATTCAAGTGTTATCACCTGAACTTAAGAACATTTTAGTGTGTTATGTGGATGGTGTGGTTATTGTATCTACAGATTTTGATGAACATATGAACCATCTTTACTAATTTTTTTTGGGATTGTAGGGAGAAAAACATTACTGTAAATCTCCAGAAGAATTGTTTTGCTTTGAAAGAAATCTCCTTTTTGGATTACTTGATCAGTGGACAAGGAATCCATCCACACCCTAAAAAATCTCTGCAACAAAGAACTTTCCCAGACCTATCTGTAGGAAACATATAAGATCCTTTATGATGCTATGTAACTTTTATCAAAAAAATTTACAAAAAGTTTTGCTATGGAAGCTACCTTATTACTTCTGTTATTTCAAAAGGATCATTAATGGAGCTGGTCTGCAATGCAAAAACAGGATTTTAATCAGAACAAAGAGGGGTTCCTAAATGCTGTAATGCTTTTCCATTAAAATTTCAACCACCCCTTTTATTTGTAGACTGATAGTATGTTTGTATTATAGTATATTTTGTCTATAAGAGGACTCATACTCTGAGGCTTAAAAAACCATCATCATTATGGGGTTGCCCTATGTATTCTGATATCATTTTGATATGGCTTTATCATGTCAGAATGTATGGTTATTTGGGTGCATCTGTTTGATGGTCATCTGGGTTGTATGCCAGTGACTTCTCCCTTTTCCTTGATAAAAGTTACAATATATATATATATATTATAATGTTTTTCGTTTTGCTAGGCCTCTACACGCTAATATAAACTGCGCGTGAGTTGATCAAGCTATGTCAAAAAAGAAGAGTTATATTTCTATTCTAAAAACATAGCTATAATTCCTGATCAACTCGGCCTATTAATTGTTGAGAATTGTGCTATTGATGAAATCAGCTTTTAATTTATTTAATCTGGGCCCCAGAATTCCTAAGAATTCACTGAAACCGTCATATAACATCTCACAAATAAAAAAAATACTTTTAAACTAATCGATATTACATCATACCGTAACGAGAATTATTTTTTTAAGATTATTATTCCTGGGCTTATTCAAACATATTGGCAAAGGTAAATTACATTTTTAAATCTTATTAAACTACTAATAGATTTAATAATAATAAAAAAATAATAACTATTATTAATAACGGACAAATGAAAATTGATATTAGAAATATTTTTATTATTATAACAGATTAAAAATCTGTTTAAGTTAAAATGAGAATTCCTAATCAAGTAAATCAGAGAGAACACATATTAATTCAAATATGATGCAATCAATAAAATAAAATAATTAATTAAAACATTCTGGTATAAACAAAAGTCTCTTGTACAGAAAAAATGAAAGTCTCTATCGGGATTATTTTAAGACTTGTTTGCAAATGCTTAATTTTGTCACAATCAGGAATAAGTAGTCTTAACTTACCGGTAAGTTTTGTGAATTCACGAAGGTTGTAGATAACTATGCATAGTTTTTCGGGGTTAAATTGAGCTCACGGCCTTTGATTATTAGTTGATCTTGGTGCTGGTTCCATAGGCTAGTCACGTAAGCTTCTCTGGTGTCCATCGGTAATGATGTCAGCTAAAGCTCTGGTCTACTCTCATATGAATAACTTTTTCATCGTAGAGTGGTCTGGATTCTCTAATCCAAAACCAACCAAAAGAATATCAGCTAAACCAAGATGTTCCTCCAACCGAATCCCTCCTTTTTATACTAGAGGTCCCGTTGTTGGACTTCTGCGCATGCTCATATTATGGCATTTTGTGTTTATAATCTTATACAGTCTTTATCATTTTTCAATTACTAAGTTCTCATTTTTTTTTATCAAGTTTTTCGGCCATGTTTAATTAGCTAAAATATTTTTCTTTTAGCTTATCTTTTTACTTGCTTTTGGAATTCTTTTGTTCTCTCTAATTCTACTTTTATTTCCAGTTAAGTAAAAAAAAAATACGAAAGAAAAATTTAACTTTCATTGTATGTTATTTTTTTAAAAAAAAAATTAGTCAAAAAAAAAATCTAAATTTACTTTTATTTTTTTTAGCTTTTACCAAATGCCAATATATTTGCAATGTATATAAATAAATGTTACAATACCACCAGTGCCAAGAGATGAGAATAAAATAGGGGTTTACACTAATTTTATTCTTAAGTTTTTTAAATTCATATTCGTGTTGTTTTGTTTTTTTTGTAGTAGCGTGCTGATATATTCTGTAGACTCATTCAACAAGCGACGTCCGGCTTTAACACCCACTTTTAGGTGTAACACAGCGGGAATGGAAAATATTTCAACATTCATCTGTGTCCTTTCCACTTAAGTGTAACAGTAACGATAAAAAGCCCAAGTTATAAGCACTAACGAGCGTTGCTCATCGTTTTGAGTCTTACAAGCTCGCGGCAACTTGGTCCGCCTTCCCCTTTATTGGAATCCCTTCTAGAAATAGTCTGATGGGCATATAAAGGTGGTCTTATGTTAATATACTGCGTACTAGGACTCAGGGCTATGTTTTTCCCCTCTTCAGTAACCGCCTACCCGGTCAAATACTTGTGACTTATGTCTACATCAGCCACAATCGTGTTTTATTTTAGACATATCAAAAAAAATATACATACATTTTTTTTCTTTTTGGAAGTCATATTAAAAAAATATTTTTTTATATTTTAATAATCAGGGTTTAATTAGTTAGTTAGTTTTTATAATTTTTTTTTTTTAAAAAAAATTACTATTTATTTCCCGGCTGTGAGTTTCTTTGGGTCATCGTTGTAATGTTCTTTATCATTACAACTTATCTCAGGTTGTAGTTGTTAAATCGAAAGCCCGAGTTGGGTCACCATTATAACGTTTTCCATTTTGCTAGGCCTCTACACGCTAATATAAACTGCACGTGAGTTGATCAAGCTATGTCAAAAAAGAAGAGTTATATTTCTATTCTAAAAACATAGCTATATTTCCTGATCAACTCTGCCTATTAATTGTTGAGAATTGTGCTATTGACGAAATCAGCTTTTAATTTATTTAATCTGGGCGCCAGAATTCTTAAGAATTTGCTGAAACCGTCATATAACATCTCACAAATAAAAAAAAATACTTTTAAACTAATCGGTATTACATCATACCGTAACGAGAATTATTTTTTTAAGATTATTATTCCTGGGCTTATTCAAACATATTGGCAAAGGTAAATTACATTTTTAAATCTTATTAAACTACTAATAGATTTAATAATAAAAAAAATAATAACTATTATTAATAACGGACAAATGAAAATTGATATTAGAAATATTTTTATTATTATAACAGATTAAAAATCTGTTTAAGTTAAAATGAGAATTCCTAATCAAGTAAATCAGAGAGAACACATATTAATTCAAATATGATGCAATCAATAAAATAAAATAATTAATTAAAAGGTTCTGGTATAAACAAAAGTCTCTTGTACAGAAAAAATGAAAGTCTCTATCGGGATTATTTTAAGACTTGTTTGCAAACGCTTAATTTTGTCACAATCAGGAATAAGTAGTCTTAACTTACCGGTAAGTTTTGTGAATTCACGAAGGTTGTAGATAACTATGCATAGTTTTTCGGGGTTGAATTGAGCTCACGGCCTTTGATTATTAGTTGATCTTGGTGCTGGTTCTATAGGCTAGTCACGTAAGCTTCTCTGGTTTCCATCGGTAATGATGTCAGCTAAAGCTCCAGTCTACTCTCGTATGAATAACTTTTTCATCGTAGAGTGGTCTGGATTCTCTAATCCAAAACCAACCAAAAGAATATCAGCTAAACCAAGACGTTCCTCCAACCGAATCCCTCCTTTTTATACTAGAGGTCCCGTTGTCAGACTTCTGCGCATGCTCATATCATGGCGTTTTGTGTTTATAATCTTATACAGTCTTTATCATTTTTCAATTACTAAGTTCTCATTTTTTTTTATCAAGTTTTTCGGCCATGTTTAATTAGCTAAAATATTTTTCTTTTAGCTTATCTTTTTACTTGCTTTTGGAATTCTTTTGTTCTCTCTAATTCTACTTTTATTTCCAGTTAAGTAAAAAAAAATACGAAAGAAAAATTTAACTTTCATTGTACGTTATTTTTTTTAAAAAAAAATTAGTCAAAAAAAAATCTAAATTTACTTTTATTTTTTTTAGCTTTTACCAAATGCCAATATATTTGCAACGTATATAAATAAACATTACAATATATACAAACATGACTGAAGTGTTATGCTATATATATAGCAAGCATATCATTTATCATATATATATAAAATTTTTGCAATTTGATATTTATGCACAAAATTTCTCATTCAAAATTCATTTATGAGCATTTTTAATCAGTAAACAGCAAATACATATTATAATAAATGAATATTAGATTAACTAACTTGTAAAGTTACCATTATTCTCACTATTTTTTCCTTTTTGTGTTTTAAATATTTTATAAAATTCACATTTTTTCATTTATATAACATGTCTTTGTATATTTTTTATTATGAGATATTAAGACATGCAAATTTTTTATTTCATAAAATATGTATCAAATGATTTCATGCAGAATATATGTATATCTTCACCATCACTATTGTTATGCATATTATGCCATTACTGGTTCATTCAGTACACTATTGTTTTGTCTTTGCAGCTATATGAACATGGAAGGGTGGCTCACTAATATGCATCAACCAGTATAGCGAATTTATTAGTTTTTTATCACCAATTTTAAAATCAAAAAAGATCATAATAAAAATATTAGTTGAACTTTCTTGAAGGTAAAATAAATGGGTTTAAAAAGAAGGGCTTTAATAGATGTGCATTACCAATTATTAAATATGAATCTGAGACTTGGATGTTTAGCAGAAAGCAATACACTGACTTCAGACTACTCAGCAAACCGTGGAGAGATCCATGCTAGGAGTAAGAAAAAGAGATCACATGAAGTATGTAGGTGAGAGAGCAAACAGCTATCACTGATATCATTGAAAAAACTAAGAAAATTGAAATAGAGTTGAACTGAACATATTTTTAAAGATGGACAGGTGTCTTAAATTAAAAAGCATAGAAAGAGATGGATAAATGAAATAAGAAATTTTCTAGTGTGTTGTGGAGAAGAGAGACAAGAGATGCCAGAAACTGGATTATACTACATTTGTTCCATAATGATATAGCGGTTGAATATTACTAAATTTAATACAAAACTTAATAATATGATTAAGTTTCAGTTAGAGTGACGTTTAGTAAATATAATTTAAAGTGAGTGCTCCATCATCACGCTTTTCTTGCCAGTACTTTAGATTTGCTCATATATAAGCATTTGAGTTGTAGGAATAAGTGGATTCATTTTATTCCTGCATAAATACTATATCTTGTATTGGAGAGGAAAGTATTCTTTTATCATTATTAACACTCGCAAAAGCGCATGCACAATTAGCTTGAAAGGCTGATATTTGAATGTAAAACTTAATAATTATAAATTTAAAACATTTTTAATAGTTATAGTATATTCAAGGTGATGTGAGACGTTTAATTTTTACATTCTTTTATATGGTAATCCCTCCATTCAATATGAGTAGTATATAATATTGAATCTTAATTTATGTCATGCAAATGACCATGTACTTAAATGTTTATCCCTAACAAGTTCTGATTTAAGTATATATAATGTTCTATTACCAAGGACTCTTCAGGTACTTTTGATTAAAAATATTACATTTTTAATTTGCACATTTGGATACATGTCTGTGCGAGAGAACCACCATATTTTTGCATTTCTTGTTTTTGATATTAATCATGTGAGAAGTTTCTAGTTTAAAATATATAGCATAAGAAATTGATGATCAGAGAATTTTTGAGACTTAATTTACGTGAACTGAATTATAGATTTTTATTTAATTTTAATTTTATCATATGTTCATTAATTTTCCCTTCGTTGTGATTGTAATTTTTTTGCGTACACTTATGCGTATGCTTTACGAAACGTGTTTAAAAAACGCCGCTTCGAAAGCATACGCACATACGTAAGCAAAAGAATTATGTTTATATCTTTTGTGTTATTAAATATTACATATATTGGCAACATGTTTTGCTAAATTTGAAAAATATGATGTTCAAACAACCTTTTTTAATTTTATAAAAGTTGTATGTTGTTTATTTCAACTTATATTTAATGTACAAAAATAAAGAAATCTACTTAAGTTATAATTTATTTTCTTTTTTTTCCATTTCTTCTTGAAATAAATTATTATTATTTTTTTTTTAAAAAAAAGTTTCATAAATTTTTAAATAGCTTTAAAATATTTTTTATTACTTTATACCTGTGATATATTTTTTAAATTAATGATTTAAGTCTGTTTGATGACAAGACACAAATTTATTTCGTAAGTTTTATTATAATACTTTTAAAATGTTTAATTTTTAAATATTTTCTACAAGATGTTTTTATTTGTTGTCTGAATAGAAATACAGAGTTGTTTAAAATAAGTTTCATATATATATAGATACAAGATGAAGTGTTTATGGTAAAAAAAATAATGACTTTACCTTCTCATTATATTTTTGATTTTCTAAAACATTATAATTACAGTATATTGACATTTTTAAAACTTAATATTTATTCTTAATTTCATATGTAAATGTCCGCATAAGCATAATGTTCTATTTATTAGTATTATTAGATTAACTGTAGGTAGCTTTAAAGTAACATGAAAAGAATTACACTCCAGCCAAGAATAAAAAAGGGGCCTACAATTGGCATAAAACTAATATTTCTAAAATATATGGTAATTAACCTGGTATCAATATACATAACTGTGCAAGTCAATTGGTTTGGATTTAAAACCTTAAGATTTTTTTAAAATATTAGATTATTAATCTGAATAATAAAAAATGGTTGTTATATGCATAAGTGACTTAATGCTAGTCACAAAACTCATAAATTAATGCAGACATGGTGATTTACTGATTATTAAGATTACAGGGGATAGATTTAGAATGGATTGAAAAGAACTACTGTATATATAAGTAAATATACGAGAAAGCCATGAGTTATTATTATTGCTATTTTAAATGGATTTATTAAAAAATGATCTGTCATTTGATTAATTTTCAGTTTGTTTAAAAGCACATATAATGTTATGATACAATCCATTCACTCCATTACAACCCTTCCTTCATCACCAACTTTTAAAAATCAATCACTATACATTTTTATAATGAATTAGATCACTTCAGAATAAAAACAAAATAAAACAAATTTCGATCTAATCATTAGTTTTTTACTTAGTAATTGGGGTTTAAATATCCATTTGTTCATTTTTCTTGATATGCAAGAAATTCTTCAAAGATTTTATAAACCCCTTAGTAGAAAAGTATCAATGCTTGTTTTAAATTCATATTAATGATAATTTACACTAATATATCTCTTTTTAAACTTAAGAAGTTACAATGCCTAAGATATCATTTGTCAAATGATGTAAAGACAATATATATTTATTTTAAGTAATAGTTTAATATTTGGGTGATCTATATTCTTTACATTGAATAATTAATCTTATTCTAATATATTTAAATATGTTAATATCTTTCATCATTTAGTCAATATTAATTTGCATATAATGTCAAGTGTTAACATGGTACTAGCTGGTAATGATACTATGCATAAATCTTGCATAAACTGCTTGTATATTAATGTATATTCAATACTAGCTGGTGTACCAAGAGTAGATTTACCAAGAGTAGATTCAAATTTCAGCTTTAGTTAA
This sequence comes from Epiperipatus broadwayi, assembly GCA_028023455.1. NCBI lineage: Eukaryota > Metazoa > Onychophora > Udeonychophora > Euonychophora > Peripatidae > Epiperipatus > Epiperipatus broadwayi. The sequence goes on from JAQFVV010012548.1 coordinate 388,218, forward strand.
TAAATATACAGACTCAGCATCAATTGGTGATACCCAAGTGTAGATTCTGGTAATAAAGCAAATACAGACTCATAATTAACTGATGATAATAGAAAGCATAGACTCAGTATAACTAAATTTGACTCAACACCAACTGGTGATGAAATCAAGTATAGATCCATGCTAAATGGATTTGATGCCTCTATCAGTAATAAAAATTGCATTATATTTCATTCATATTTTTAAAATTACATGTGTACTAAATGCATTAGAGACATATGTTAGTGATTTCAGATAACAGAAAATGTAAATTACAAACCTAAGTTAATAAAATACTCCCAATTTCAAATCATTTTTCAGATTTCTGCTTATAACATCCTGATTTCATGATTTCAGCAGACAGTTTGAGTTTATGGTTTATTTATTTATTTTAACAATTTTGAACTTTTTTAAATACTTTTGTTTGACAGTTTAAAAAAAATTAAAAGGAAACAGGAATGCTAGATGGAAAACAAAACAAAAGTTACGATTTATAAATTTCACTCACCTACACTTTATACTTCCACCATACACATTTATACCATTTAAAAATTCATACAAATCTATTAAAGATGTATGTAAAAATAAATGTGATCATAAAAATATGCTAAAACAAAAGTATAAGGTATTTGAAGTTGATATTTACATATGTATTATCTAAAATATTAAACAAACATCACATGACTACAGCTTACAAAAAGCTTTCAAAATCAAATTCACATGGAATGTACTGCATGAGTAATCAATAGATATTAAATAATAGGATTATTAAATACCTATCTGCTATTTCAACCATTAACAGAGTAATTTCTGACTTGGGATTTCCTTAGTGGAGTGTTAGAATCTGGATCTAGTATAATTGCATTTTTTTGAACCTAATGTATTTCACACCTTTCATATATTCAGTAAGGGGCAGAAATGGGATAACATAAATATGTGTTTGCTTGTGAAAAGTAATGAATTATTTATTGTCTTATGACCCTTGTTTGGTTTTATATTAATTTTGGCATAAGGATAGCAGTGCCTTTAATTATTAAAAAAACAAGGATACTAAAATATATAGATACTGAACTGTTGTAAGGTCTATATAACTATGAACACAAATAGTCTTGGTTGCCTAACAATTAAATGTTTCAAATTTTAGATTGCTAACTTGGAAATACAAAGAAGATTAAAAGATAGATGATGCTTTAAAGGTCAGAAAGATTAAAAAATCCAAATATTATTCACTGATGAAATCCTTAAGCCAAAAAGTAATCTGAAAATATACATAGTCAGCATCGGATAGAAATTTAATAAGCATTACCTTCTATCATTCATTGTTTACTAAAACTTATGGCAGATGGCAGAATTGGAGTAGTATCAGTGAATGGGAGAAAAAATTGGTAAATGAAGCAAAGAAAAGAAAGGGTTTGGTAAAGAAACTAGCACTATTTTCATATAATAAATATGATGTAGCTAGAATTGTATGGAAGGGAGTTGCAGTAGCAGGGTTAACATATGGTAATGATGCATTATGTATTAGTAAAAGGGTTTTATATTATTTAGAAAAAGTAAAAATGGAAGTAGGAAGACATGCATTAGATGCAGAGATGTGGACAGCAAAGGAGGCAATTCAAGGAGAAATGGGATGGTCAAGTTTTTATATGAGAGATGCAAAAAGTAAAATGAAAATGTTTAGTAGGTTGCAGTATATGGATAGCAAAAGAATAGCCAAAATAGTGTTTAGTTGGGTTATGAGTAAAGGGCAGGTAACAAGATGGGTGAGAAAAGTAATGTGGTATGCAAAAGATTTGAATAAAAAAATTATATCAGTATACTTGTATAAAAGGTGGGATGATTGTGTTAGGAGGATTGTTGAGTGTTATAGTGGTAAGGAATGGGATAAAAGAATAGAAGCATTAATAAAAAATAGGGAGTTGGAGAGATGGAAAACTAGTATGGAGGGTAAGAAGAGTTTAAATATATATAGAAGTAAACAGAATATTGGATGAGAGTTAATTTATGATAATAGTAAGGAAGGTAGTTTATTGTTTAAGGCTCGAATGGGATCTTTAGCAACAAGAGAATATACATGTAAATGGAAAACTATGGGTGATTTAGTGTGCAAATTATATAAGGAAGGTATAGAAAATATTAGGCATCTGTTGATTGACTGTAAATGCTTGAAAGCAGAAAGGGTACAGATAATGAAGTTATGGGAGAATAGGTATGAACAAAGTGACTATACAGAAAGTAAGTTATTAGTTTTTATGCTGGGTTTGTAAAAAAATAAGGGGGATTTAGATATAAAGGCCATAGAGTTGACAAAGACTATGTTGTGGAAATGGGATGGGGCAGAATATGGGAAGACTTAGGAATGGAAAATAAAGTGGCTAACAGGTTTATCTGGGCATAATTGCTGAGATATTCTTGACTTCGTTTAAGGAGAAGCCACATACATCACATCACATCACCATGAAAAAAACAACAACAACACATTTATATATGTCTGATGAAGGATTTAGATTCAGTTGATCATCTTTATGTGTTGTTGTTTAGAATTATAATTCTTTTTGGTTGTTACTCACGCAGTAAGAAATTATTCATTATGATTCTATTAAATTTAGTGATATGTACGATTATTATCTAATTAAATTTGAGCGATTATTCATTTTTAAAATGTTCAAAAAGCAGGATAATATTTTAAGAGAATTAAATGAAAGAATTGTTATTGTTTTTTTTGTATTAAGGAATCTATTATGCTGTATTTTTAGATTTTTTTTTTTTCATTTAACCTGATGGAATATTGGTGTGTTTAAATATGTTTAATTAAACGCGCAATCTCAAATAAAGCTTTCAGTACCGAGAAAAGAATATGTGATTAAAATTTCACATAATATATATCAGCATTTATTGTTGAATCCCACTTTATAGATGGGATTTCATTGTTTAGAAAAATACTTTTAAATAATGACATTATGAAAAATATAACTAAGTATAAGTTATAACTGGAAAAAGAAAATAATTTAAATCTAAAATGGCATGATTATAATGATGATAATTTAAAGTTATGCTGTCATTACATTTTATGCCTTGTATATAAGTAGTGTATTCTGGAGCAGAATTTTGTATATCAATTTTCAGTTGAGGAAAGTAAAAAATGTTCCTTTGATCAACTAAATAGAAATATGTTCAATCTATTCCATTTGAGTGCTTAAGCATTACATGGATCTCCTGAACAAATAATCTTATGATTATTTTATATATCAAAAATATGAAAGTGATTTAGTTTCTGTTACAGTGTTTTTAAAAAACATGTTTGGTTCAAATGTGTTAGTTATTGTACAGTAAATATTTTTACTAAAATATAATTAGTCGAGGTAAGACAGAGCATATTGAAAACTGACATTAGTAAATGACAATTTATGGATTCTTACTAGCTTACGAAAGTTGCTATTTGAAAATAGATTTCCAGATGCGCCACATAGAAACATTTTTTAAAAAGTTAAATCAAATTAAAATCTTTATTTCATCATTACCATGCAACATAATCTAAAGTTGTATAACAGAAGCATATAGAAGAATTTGAACTTCGCAGTGAAGACTTTTTGACAAGTGACAGTTTAGAAATCTAAAATCTGAGAGTATTGATTTCCTTCTATGAATTATATATATATAAGTGTAAATAAATTGTGTGTGTATATATATATATATAATGTTTTAGGAAGCAATGAACTTTTTAAACATTGTTTGTTTTAAATATTAATGAAATATCTCACACATATCATCTTCCAATCACAAAGCAGATGAAAATGAACCAATTTCATTTATTATTCTTAAATATTACACCGTTACAACAAAATTGAAACTAAATGGATATTTAAAAATTCTATTTTGTGCATATTATCTAAGGCCAATTTGCATCAGATTGTAAAAACAACGTCATGCATTTTGATTGTTTTCATATGTCGTAGCATCGGCCGGGACGCGAACTCACAACTGTCTACAACCAACAACTTGCTTGCAAGGCAGCTGCGATGATCTCTCGGCTAACAACGCTTGACGAGCATTTTGATTGTTAAATCTCAAATATTACTGTTAATACTCGCTCCACTAATAAATAAATTGGTCCATAGATAAAATTGTTTTTTTTTCTTTGCTTTGCAATTAAATGATGTGAGTGAGGCGTTTAATTTAAAAATATAAACAATCCATTAAAAGGTCATCACTTCTAAAATATTACTTATATATAATATCCTAAAATACTCTACTGTTAAGCAAAGATATCGCCAACATAATAATGAATTCCAATGCTGGGTAATAAAGGTTTTTATGGATATATATAATTGTAATCAAATAAATTTTAAAATATAAACAAATCAAGATAAATATTTGTAATTTAATATAAAAAAAATTTAAATAATTGTTTACATTTTTTATCTTTATTTTGCACATAAATTTATTGATTAACTTTGAATAAACAAAGAAAACAAACATTTCTCCCCAATTATCAGTAATATTGATTTGTTTAATTTTCTTTGTAAACTAATTTGAATATAAGTAAAAATTTTAATGAAATGCATTCATTTTATTTTGTAATACATTAATTAAATTATATATATTTACATACACGTACAAGGAAAGTTGGTGAAGAAGTTGCAAATCAATATAAAAAGTTAAACGTAAAAATATATTTTCCAACATAATTTCCACTGTTATTCATACTTTATTTATCAACTTCCTGAAACCGGCAGCAAAAAATTCTTCGTCCGTTGTTTTCAGTCACGTGCACCCTTCTGTATCTTTTAAGTGTCCATAAATGAATTCCGTTTTCAGTAGTGAATCACGCGATAGGACAACTGTTTCTCACCATAAACAGAAAGCATTTTTTAAAATAATTTTTTTTGAGGAACTTCTTTTGCTTTAAACATAATGAGAGTGTAGTAAAGTAAGATTATATTAATCCTGTTTGCAAGGGCTTGTAGGCTCAGGGCAGCTAAATTATTAAATTTGTTTAAAAAAAACAGATACCACTATTTTAGAAACAACTAAATCAATAAATAATAAATAGGTTTCAGATGATAGTGCAATCATGGTTTTTCATCAGCGAAACACCTGCAAAACAGTCTATCGAGTAGTAAATGCAAACTTTTGTGATCCCAGTTATATATATCAAAACTAGGCAATTTTGATTTTTATCAATCAATCAATCATTCATTCAATCAATCAATCGATCAATCAATCAATCAATCAATAATATATTCAGTCCTAGATTTTGATACAAAGTCTCCATCAATATTCCAATGCCTTTTGCATTCTAACATAAGCCACATAAACCATACATGAAAGGTGAAATATGACCTGCCTCTCAAGCATTTTTTTGTTTTTTCTTTCTAGAATATCTTCCATTATGCTGTTGCATCTGAGTATGCGTCCCATACACTGTAGTCTTCTTTTTAGTTTATTGATCTTGGTTGCTCAGAATCTTCAGAATCCATCCATCTAATCATTTCCATTCTTCTCCAACCATCTATCTCAGATGCTTCCAGTGTTTTTGATGTGAGTGAATAAAAGAAATTATGTTTTAGCACCATGTAAATCACAGACAAAACACATGATTTCATTATTCTCACCTGTTACTCCAGATTTCGAATTTAATCAATATATATGTTACTTCAAATAAAATGTGGATTTTACTACTACAAACCTTCTATGTATCTCATATTCCCAATGCATATTTTCTATGAACAATTCAATAAGACATGAAAAAAAATCCAAGTGTTTTAGTACTTTTATCAGTAGTGTAATACAAAACAAAGCATCACATAAATCTACTCTGAGGATTACTCAAATGGTTTTGAGTTAGAGTAATATAGAATATAGTACAGAAGTTAATATATATATATATGTGTATTATGTTAGAGATTTTTTAAAAATATATTTTATATTTTTGCTAAAAAATCAAAAGTGCCTAATATTAACATATAACAAATCTGTAATTTTTGAATTAATGTCAGGTTAGGTTGAGTTAAAATTAGTCTTGAATAATATAAGATATATTTATTGAATGGAAATGTGCAATTAAGTGTTCCTCATTCTCTTAGATCAAAGCCAAAAATCAAAAGCCAGCTTGGAAATCTGATTGACACTACTGAATGGAGTCTATTGATTACTGAAAATATAGATAGCTCTAATATAGAATGATAGAGTAAATTTTTATTGTTAAACAAGATATTAAATGTAAGAAGTGATCTTTATTATTATTTTTTTTTCATGTGTCAAAGCATCAGCCAGGAAGCGAACCCGCAGCTGTGCTGACTACTCGGCCACCAACACTTGACAAGTGATCTTTATTTTGGTATATCAATGTCCATTTAAAATTCTAAAGAAATTATTATATCACAATTCCTTCTAATTACATTTAAAGTTCAATATATACAGTATACTTGTTTTCAAATATTAAAGATTTATTTTATTTATTTATTTATTATTTTATTTAACAATTAAAAAATAAAAAGTAGAATTTCCTGAACATGATTAAATGATTAAAATAAATTAATACAATTGAATTGATCTCTAATAAACAAAGTAATCAGCCAAGAATTATAAACCAGTTTATTCATTTATGTATTTGACTAATTTGGAATGATAATTGAATTCTAAATCATTGTGGACATTATCATACATCATTCATTTTTTCCCTATGATTTTCAGATAATATATCTCTTGAAAACAGTAAATTTTCTGGGTCTTTTAATTGTGACTGCAAATGGATTTAAATTCTTAGCACCCGAACTGTTAATATAGATTCAGTTTTATTACTTAGTATGTTATTAGTTTTTATTTTTTCAATTACTAAAACTGGTTGAGAAATATACCCTTTTTTGTAGTGAGTTTCATGTTTAACATTAATCTCATATAAATTTTTGATTTTGTTGCAACTTTGGTAATCTTGCAGTAATTTAATTTAGGTGTTTTGGGGTTCCGTGATAATTTGTCATTGATCTTATAAAACATTTTATTTACATATATCAATGTATAAGATTGAAAAGCTTTTATATAGAAAGGAAATACTTTAATTCCTTTTCTTATTAAAAATTAGTCTAAAGAAATGTGTGATAATCAAATCTCAAAACCACCAACAAAATAAATCCACTGAACACAACTTAGTTCAATAAGAACATGAAGAAAACTTTTTTAAAGTTTTTTTTTTTGTTGTTTGAACAATTGTTTTTGCTTATAATAACGAATCAGACACTCATCTTAAAATGCAATAACAGATTTAACAATAATCATGGCTGCAGTTTTTTCTGCTTCAGAAATGAAATTTTACAATCTCTGATTTTTGAAGTTATGGAAAATCATAATCAGAAAACACAATAATTTCCAAATGTAGATTTATAGAAAGACTTAATAAAGCCACTAATGAATTTATCATCTAATTGGATTCTCTGTAGATTTTTTAATGTTTGTTAATATTTAACTGTCTGCCATAGAGAAAAAAAATACATATATTAAATAAATTTTTATAGAGTTTAATTAAAATAATTAAAAGTTACTTGCTATAAGGAATAATACTTTTTTCTAGACAACTAATAATATTTACTTAGAGATTATCTTTACATTTTTTAGTTGTCTAAAAGCATTAACTTAAAAATTTGAATTGTTGTTGCTGCTGCTGCTATTATTATTATTATTATTATTATTATTATTATTATTATTATTATTATTATTATTATTATTATTATTATTATTATTATTATTATTATTATCATCATCATCATCATCATCATCATCATCATCATCATCATTACTATTATTGTTGTTGCTGTTGCTGCTGCTGCTGTTGTTGTTATTATCCTATCCTCCTCCTTCTTCTAATGTTTTTGGATAGGCACTTTAATATTGCACCAGCAAAGCAATTATGCATTCTACTGTTCTCAGTATAACTTCAATTTTAATAACCACAATTAAATATTGAATGCATGCATATTGAGGTATAAATCTCAGTTTGCTTCAAACTTAAGCAACTAGTTATAAGTATAGAAGATAGATACATTGACTGACTGCTATTCACAAGCTCCTAATGTGTGTGAATATATATATATATATATATATATATATATATTAGGAGCTTGTGAATATTATTTTCACAAGCTCCTAATGTGTGTGAATATATATAATATGAAAATAATCCCAGTACTAACACTAAAGAGAAATAATTATCAAATATTAAATCACATCATATGGTTAAGAAATTGAGTAGCACCCTACAGATTCATATTTATTTCACAAGAGGGTGGTGCTGGATTTTTAAATCATGTGGGGTGATTCAATATTTATATATTGTAACAGGGCAGGATTAAACCCTGTTTCAAAGAAGGGAATTTTGGTATTCATTAGGTTAATGGTATTATTAACATTCATAATCAATTACTATTTCAATAATTCTTGTTTGGTATTGTTTTATTCATGTGCATCATGGGTAGTTGCTTTATATTATAATTAATGCTCCTCTTTATATCATGCTAGCCATCTGCATTTCACTAATCTTGTCTTGAGTAAAGTCTTCCAAATGAATGATTATTAAGTGATTAATTTGATATTCTCTCTGAAGATCTCTTACCTCTCCACTGTATCTTTGGGACAGAATAAATGAAATTTGTCTGTTATCATCAGAGGTGTTGTCATAGTGTTATAGATTTAGAGAATGGGCAAATAGGGCAGAATTCATGATTGCTCCCGACCTGTGTATCTCAGGCACAATAGATTTAAGGTACTTTTGCTTAGCTTCTAATTCTTGTTAAATGAACATACAAATCTGACCAGTACAATATGTTGTTTCAACATCAATTTCATACAAATAGGTCAGAAACAAGCAACTAGACATTGTTCTTGTTACTATCATTCTAATTCTAGGAGCCCAGCAGTTCATTTTATAGAGTCTAGTGTATTATTGAAGCCATGTTATCATGATCCATACAGAAGAGAAATGATCATTGATTAAAACTCTGTCCACCATAAGCAAACTTTGCTCACTGTTCTTAAAGTATTTTTCAATACTCCAGTTACAACAGTCAGTAAGATGAGTTTATTTAGAAAAAATCCATCTACCATCTGAGACCAGATAAGTAAAACCCACATCAGTCAAAACACCCTTGGAAATGCATTTGGATCCAGAAATTAGTGAAGTTTAAAAACCAGCTTGTGCAATACCTCTATAATGCCATAAAAATGGATATTTCCATATAAATTACTCAAGACGTATAGATAGTATACCTCATAGGATATCACCAGTGCTGTTATATTTACTCTCTCTAACATTATCAGTGTTCAAGGAGAAGATCATTATTGGAAAAACTAAGAAAGACAGCAATAAAATATTTAAATAACTGTACCTGAAAAAACAATGGTTAGTGAGTGATTCAATATATTTATTGTGTCAAAATCTTATCAAAAGGCCTTAGACTTGAACCATAGCTTAAACTTAAAATATCTTTTTAACTGTAATGTTTTTGTGTATATTTTGACAGTTGCGATATATGCAACATTTTTATTTATTCATTATTAATAGTTAATTTTTTTTTATTATAATCCATTTAGTTTGTGTTTGTAACTTAATCCAAATATATGCTTTTTACACCATATGCTATTTAATATCCACAGCCCTAAGAAATCGTGTAATCCACTGGAGGACATGCTGGAATGGCAGTAATAATTGATCGTTCATTTAAAAAAAAAAAAAAAACTTTTCCAAAAGTACACTTTTTTTTTAGGAGGTTTGGCAGCTTTGAGCTTCTTTTTACTGAAACTGAAAAACAAGTAAAATACTTTTGGGAATACTTGCACTTTTAAATTATAAATTACCATCATCACATTGGGTAATATTACATATTTGAATTAAATTTTTTATTTGAACTTTATTAATCATTCCATTTTTTATTTATTTGAACCAAAGTCTATGATATACATCTTGAAGATCTCCATATATGTGTGTATATCTTTGTTTGTATATAGAATAAAACAGGTTTGAAATCATCTTCCATCGACCCATTTCAAAAATAAACAATACAATATATTATTTTAGAGTGATGGGTTTTCTAAATAATAGCTATATTAAATTTGATTCCATGTTTAGTAGTAGCAAAATTTATTTGCAAAACAAATGAAAAATGAATCCATTTTCATCTGCAAAAACAACTACATCATCTGCAAAATCTAAATGACTTAATCTAATTTGTGTGTATAAATGACACTAATCTTAAATTCAATTAATCTCTAGTAAATTAATGTTTTATAAATATATATGCAACTTATCAATTATTAATTTAAATGAATTATTCACTAAAAAGATAAAGTTATAATAATTTTTATTAGTCCAGTTCTAGCAATATTTGTCAATTGGATATTATTATTTTTCTTCATTAAGTAAATAAATCATTTATTGAAATATTTTGCTTTTGATATAAATTGAATCTGATGTTTATATTTTCTCTTGTGTTCATATTATAAAAGTATTTAAATATTTTTGTAATTAAGATGTTTAATTTTATATTTTAATGGTACCTTAGATAAAGTATTAGCTGATATAATTCACTGTTTCAATATATCCAGAGTAGATTATAACAAGGAAAGGATTAGTATCATCATAAGGTTTCACAACATTATTTGCTGACACCTGGATAGAAGTCACATGACAATTTATGAATTTTGCAAGGAGAATTTAAGAATATCAGGTTACTACAATTGATAGTAAAGGAAAATATTATCTCAACTTGAATCTAGTTAAGTAGCAATTGATTTATACAAGAAGATTTGCTTTTATCATAAATTGGCTTTGAAGTAAGAATATAAAATAAAAGTTTTTATTTGAATTGCATTTTAATGTTCAATCCAGCCTAATAAACTCCACCAATAATCTTTAAACCTGTTTCTCAAATGGTTAAATATTGTCCAAGTATAATGTATCTATACAGTATAATTAATCTAAAACAGTATTAACACTAGGTTTTACAATTAAAAGAAGGCTGTCTAACTATTAAGAGTTTTTAGAGTGATTTTTAGATATTAGCAATTTCAGTCGTTTTATCACGTGACATTTATTCAGTCATTGTAGTGCTTACTAAATATGTATTGATCACTGTAGTTTTTTATTCCAATTCTCATTTATTCTAATTACAATATTTATGAAATGCTTGTTGATTTTTTTAAGTAAGCATTAATATTTGAGAAGAATTATTGTAGCAGATTTTATTTTCCAGTCTTAGTAAGTGCAGACAGAATCATCCCTAGAGTTTACAGTGGTTAAGGCAAGTGTTTCACATATCTTATGCTAAGGGAAATACTGTGTGTAGCTCCACCTATAAAACAGTGATCAAAAATACAATTGAAATAAGATTTTTAATAACTCTATTTTACCAATGCTCACTTATGGATTTGAAAATTTGACAGTTAAAAAAAAAGCAATATTAAAACTATAGTCTTTACAGTGATTTATGAAGAGACTTTATAATCAAATACATAAGTAAGAGAGCAAAATGGAATTACTGATATCATTAAAAAAAATTAAGAAATGAAAATAGGGTTGAATTGGACAATAGATGGTCAATGGAAGCCTTCACTTGGATTTCAAGAGATTATAAAGTATTAAAAAGAGACACAGATGAGGTAGGTAACTGAAATAATCAAATTTATAAATTAAAACTGTAGATTAAAAAGCTATACTATTTTTTTTTTTTTTACAGAGAATTGATTTTTACAATTTTTATTTTTGTTGTTATTTCAAATTTTTCTTCTATTATGAAACTTTACATATGATTTTTAAACATTCAGTTTTTGTGAGGAATTGAACCAATGCTTTAATTCCCAACCTGGGGAATAATACATTGAAACTAATTGAAAATGATTAATGAATGATATATAATAGTTAAAATAAGCTTTTTATTGCATAAAAAATGAGAAATAATGTTTTTACTATTAAAATAACATTTTAAAAAATAATCTGGAATGACCTAAAATTATAACTATATTTTAATGTTATATATTCTTAAAAAGTCTCATTTAACATTAAAAAAAATATATTATGTAAAACCATAAAACAAAAAATAATTTTCTTTTAAGTCTAAATAGACACACTCATACAAACAGACATAGAAAAAAATGGTGATAAAAGCAAGACATTGAGAAACACTTTTCATTTCAGCTCTCTAACAAGTCTTGTGAGGTTTATCAAAGAATATTCTTTCTATGTATAAGACAATGAAGATCCTTATATTGCTTAAAACAATTCAATTTAAAATTCATTTGACAATAATCATCTTTAAACAAAGGCATAAATGATTTTCACTAATTATTTATTAGGCTAGATATTAGTTTTACCTCAGATATAAAATCTCAACACAATTAAAGATTAACAGCTTTTATTAAATTCAAGCATTAATATTATGATAAACTCCTCTCTCCCTTTTTTTACTTATACATCTTGGGAATCATTTGTCTTTCTCATGAGCATTTATCTTTATATTTTAAGAGTTTGTGGAGATTGAAAGTTTTGTATTTTATTTAAGATAATAACTATTATAGAATATTAAGACAAGAATATAAACATCATAGCTAGCAGGATTTGTTGTTTTGGAAGCAAGTTGAGGCATTGATAACTATTTTATCTTTTGTATTATTTTTTATTGCACATATAATTTTAATTCAACAACAAATAATGATAAAAATATATAGTCAATGGCATATGAAAAAGATGTATAAACCTAATTCAAATAATTCATTTTATTATTGATTTAATATTGAGTATTCAAATCTATTTTCTTTTTAACTTTATTTATTCACTTTTATTTCACTCTTGTCCTCTTTTTGATGCTCATTTCATATTCATATTTTTTTTACTCACATATAAATCATTTTTATCTAAAATATTTCTAAAACTGTAGAATGTAATATAATTAGAAAAAAATTTCCGTTTTTTTTTTTTTACTTTTTAAATTAATTCAGTTTCAAGTACATATTTTATCACATTAAAAAATATTAAAAAAAAATAAAAAGAAAAAATTAATTTTTTGATAAATATTATAATTTTGTATTTGTTGGTATATTTTTGGATATTTTTGTAAATTTTTGTTTTTATTTAATATTTCAGATTAATTTTGGATTATGCCTTGACAAAGAGTATAGAAATAATTGAAATGTTATTGGATATTTTTTTATTTATATAAAATTTAGTTTATTAAAATAAAAGCAATACAATTTATAAATTAACACTAAATAGATAGATTGTTTTGCTACTTTATAACAGAGGACTTAACTTTTTATTTAACTCTCAAAAATTTATACACAAACAACTACTTTTGAAAAAATGTAATCATCATCATCACCATTTCAACCACTATCATTCTACTGCAATATGAAAGTCTCTCTGGATCAAATCCAGTTTACTGATCCCTATCCTCTCTTGTCCACCCCACCAGCAAACTTATTGATTTTATTGCTTCCATCTCACATGCATCTCTTACCAAGTCTTTTATAATATCTTGAAAAACAAATTTGAAACTTCAGTTATCATTTATTATCATCTCATATCATTGTATTCAAACCCAGTTTCATTTCAATCTCTTAATTCTTTCACTGATGTCTGTGATATCTCACTGTTCTTTCATTCATACATTTTATTTTCAATATCTTTGTATCACTCCTAACATGTACTTCATTATAGTTTGTTGAATGACCTGAAACCTCTCTACTGTTAACTGTTAGGTGTCTAAGTCTCAGATTCATAAGTAAGAACTGGTAAAAACATAACTTTCTAAACACGAGTATTGTACCAAAAGCAGTCCATCCAAATTTAGTTCTATGATTACTTTCACCCAGTATGCTTTCATCTGTATTAATAACTGGACATAGATATATGTAGTTATTAATTTCTTCTAATTCATAGTTATTTATTTTTCTTCTTCTGAGAAAATCTATTGAAAATTACTCTTTTTAGCATTTATCTTTAGTCCTACTTTCTTGCTTACATCAAAAATGTCTGCAATATTTCCCAAAAGCACCAAAGAATTATTTACAAACAACTACACTATTTTCAAAATTGAGATGATTTAAATAATTTCAATTTACTTTTACTTCCCTAGATTCCAAATACTTCTTATAAAATTTCTGTAAAAAGTTTTGGAGGCATGGAATTAACCCTGTTGTCCAACTTTAACAATGTTAATTTTCTTAGTATCATCATGCAATCTAATCACTACTATTATACTGTGATAAATATTCTTCTAATATACAATATCCTGGATCTATATCTTGATGATCCAAAGCTTTATTAATTGTGGAAATGTTTATAGAATCAAATGTCTTTATATAATGGCAACTCATATTTATTGGTCCTTTCTATAACTTTTCTTAATACTTGGATGTAATCCATGGTGTTAAAACCACTTTTAAATTTAGCTTGTTGTTTTGATTGCTTAGGATCCAAAAACTACTGTACATGATTATAATTATTTTAGTAAAAATTTTGTATAGAATTTATAAAAAACTAATAGGTTTGTATTTTCTAATATCTTCTTTATTATCTTTCTTAAATTTTAATATTACTACTGTATTTTTCCAATTATTTAGTACAGTGCTATCATTTAGACTTTTAATATATAGTTTTGACAACAATTTTTCTGTTCATCTGCTTTATTTAAAATATCAATAATAATTCCATCATTTCTTGAAGATTTCCCCCTCTCTTCTTCAAAGATTTAATTGCAAGCTTAATCTCTTCTTTTGAGATGCTTGACAATTCAGAAGATGTAGTAATGGTAGTACTTTTGTTCCTTCTTTATTGTCGTATAATTTTTTGTAGAATGTTTTCATATATTTATGATATCATCTTTTTTTTTTTTAGTAATAGTTTCATTTTTTCTTCTTATTGCATGAATGACTTTTCTTTCAATATGATGTTGTTTAACACTTTTGGGACTTTTATTCTCTTCTATAACTTTCTTTGTGAATTCACAGCTATACATTTTAATATTACTTTGTTTCATATCATTTTACAATGTTCTAGATATATACTTATTTTTAACAGCTCATTTAAAAAAGTTTTCATATTCCTTTTTTTTCTTCATACATTCCTTTATCTCAATAAAAACTTTACCAATAAATTGCTGCCTTTTTGCGTCAGCTATATCTTTCATGCAATTCTTAATAGAGTATTAGTTATTTTCTTATTAATTTCAGTTATCTTTAAAATCTGTTAATATTTTAAATCAATTAGAGTGTTTCTGAAGAGTTAGGAATATAAACTGCTAATACTGTCTTCCTTAATAGTTTTCATCTTTCTAGTTTTACATTAACACATGTCTTATCTGATTAAATTGAGGATCACTTGCTGTGTTGAATCTTTTAAAAATATTATAATTTTGAAGTACATAATTTCTATTAGTCAAAATATAATCTATTTCTGTTGTACCTTCATTTGTTGTGTCCATGTCCATTTCTGTTAATTTTTTTTCAAAGAAAGAATTCAATATATATAGGTTTTTTTAAAATGAACTCCAGTGACAATTTAAAATATTTGTTTAGTCTTATCAAAAGTATTTTGTAAATTCATATAATAATTCTCTACTTCATAACAATGAGAATTGTAGGGGCATAAACCTGAATTAGAACTTTTTTTTTCTAAATTTTTAGTAAATATAATAAATTTGCATTATAAAGTTTATCAATGAAAAAAAAATTATCTATATAAATATGAAGATACTATGTTAATATTCAATTTTATTAATGTGACTTTTGAAATATTATATTCTCAGTCAACTTGTTCAAATTTGGAGTATATTTCATACATTTTAATAATAATAGAATCTTCAAACTCGACTCAATCAATCTACTCCTGTGTTTTCTTTTACCATAATTAATTGAAGAAAATGTTATGTACAGTACACTATTTTAAATTTAAATCACTAGCACTCATCACAATAATTTATATACACTTATATTAATTATATTATTTTATATAATACAATAAATTTTTAATAAAATTTATATATATTATTCAAAATAAGAGAGCTGTACTTTCTCACTAAAGAGCTGCATGCAGCTCTGGAGCCGCTGGTTTCCGATCCCTGATCTAATGTAAAGATTGTAGCAGTATGTGAAAGTGTTTTTAAGAAAAGTTATACTTTATGACATATTTAAGGTTACACATTTGCTTTTTTATTATAAGTATTATTTACAATAAATATTATAATATTTGTATTAAAAAATTTAACTATAGATTGCAAAAAATGAGAAATAAAATTACTTCCATTTATATATCTTCTAATTGGGATCAGGTTGGTGGGGGAGGGGGGGTTAATAAAATTATGATGAGTTATTACAATGAAATAAATTTTATTTTATTTATTATAAACATTAATTACAAAAAAATAGTGTAGTATTTATATAAAAGAGTGAAAAAAATTTAAGTATAGATTGCAAAAAATAAAGAAATAAAATTACTTTTGTTATACATTTCTAACTCAGATTAGTTGATTGCTTTTTTTTTATAGTAAAATTATAATAAAATAAATTTGATATTTATTATAAGCATTATTTACAAAAATATATTTGTATAAAAAGTAGAAAAAATAAAATCATAGATTGATAAAAATTGAAAAAAGAATAGTATTTCTGTTTAGAATATAACTAATTTTGCTTTTAACTTGGATGAGATAAACTGCTAAATTTCAAAAAAGTGACATAGAACTTATACTATGTGAACAAAATTCAATATATATATATATATATTGCAAAATACAGATACACCTATATGGACACTTGTTCAATTTATACAATTCTATTAAATTAAAATGTATGAACATTTCTAGCCATGTTAATACTGCTTGTTACCATTGACAGTTAACTTTAAAATATCAGACAATTTCTGTTTATTGTTATTTTAGAGCTAAAACTGATATGAAATGACATTTTCGTATAATGCTGTAGGTATGGGCCTGAATACATACTTACCATCAATGCTGAAACTTTGTCACAATCAACTGCAGATAAATAAATATATACATTCTCATAGATAATTAATGTAAGGTAAAATTATGCATGATACTGATAAAGCTATTATTTTCAATTTTATTCTTCTCAGTCTATGCAAACAAAGTTATTTCTCTTTTATAAGTAATTTAGCACTATAATAGATTTGTTAAATATCAGTATTCATAACTGATACATTTTTATTTTGACTTTCTCTAAAATAATATTATTGTTTTTAAGAAACATATTCATTTAACACAAAAACTTACACCTATTTTCATATTTAACAGCTATAATAATAAATCTTAAGCTATGATGGTGTTATGATGTAAAATGACTTCTCTTTAAATGAAATCAGTATTCTATGCATAAGATAACAAAAACTGTTAGATTTCCTTATAACCCAAGTATTTTTCTAGCTTTGATTTGCTTTTCCCCTTCTATTCCATTTTAATAAAAACTATTTCAATAGCTTTATTATTCTAACTTTATATTATTCAATTTGTTATGCTGATTTAAACAAAAATTAAAAAATCTTTAATTCTTTCATTATCTATATTTTAAAATTTTCTCTCATCCTCCATGCGATTTATACCGATCTTCTTTCAATATTTACATTCCGAAAATAAATGTTCAATATTTTCTCTCTCATCTCTACATATTATATTTAAAATCCAAATCCTTATTCTATTTTTCTCATTTTTCTCTAACATCTAAAATTCATACCCTTGCATCAAATAACAATAAGCTCCTTTTATTGCTGTTATTATTCAACTTTTTATATTTTATATAATTTTATTCTTTTTATAACTCTAACCTATTTTTTATATTCATCTTCTACAATCCTACCTTTTCTTTTCTAATCAATTCCTTCTCAGAATTATGTATCTATACTACATTCTTTACACATTTACACCATTTCTTATACAAATATATGAAAATAAATTATGCATATTTTAAAACTTTTTTTGCCTTTCTTGTTTTTTTTACATAATCCAATTACACATTATTTTTATTAATCTAGTTTCATTCATATATTGTAAGCTTCCAAACATTAAAAAAAAATTTTTTTCCCATTAAAAAAAAGAAATTTACTATTTCATTTTCAAACTGCTTTATTTACTGTTGACATTGCACCAGCCTATGCATATCTGCTTACTTCTTTTTATGTTACATTTAAAAATTGCACCATTTTTGAATGTTACCCTGCATTCTAAATAACTGCATAAGTCATATTTATTATTTGAGAAATATGCTATATTTTAAATCAATCTCGTAATATTTTTGCTTTTTTTTTCTCAACTCTTAATTTTCAGTAATTTGTATATTTCTTTTTACCATTTAATAAAATACCTGAATATTTAAACTCTTCCATTTCTTCAAGATAAATTGCATTACGAATAAAAATGATCCTATTTTCATTTCTTGTCCAAGCATTTATATGGATTGTAAATTAGAACAATGGTAACAACAAGAGTGAATATCAAATGAGTCAAGATGTTGTCTTAGTTTCATTTGAATCAGCTTGTTTTTAATATAAGTCAATAAAAGTGGATTTATTTTTATATTTAAAATATGACTGACTTTGATACTAGACGGTGTTGCAGCAATCAGAGGTTACTATTCTAAAAGTTATATATTTGTTAGCTCTATAAAATTTTTATCATTTTGTAATTTATATTATATACAGTCTATTTTAACTTTTATTGAAGCTATTGAATAAATTTATTTTAATAGATGGAAACATTTCATACTTACGAAGATTAAATAAAATAAAATGCCGTTTTTTTATTTTTTACTATTATTCAGCATTAAAATAGTGCATGCGGACACATGCATATATATTGTATATATACTAAACTGAAGTAAGGTTTCAACAAATAATATGTTCTTCTATACATATTATTGTTAATACATTTGATTATCACTTAAATACAATTAAAAAAGGCAAAAATTTCAAATTATACAAAACAAAAAGGAAAAAATCTTTTTCTTTTTTTAAGTTGAAAGAATGAAAACAAAACTTTTTGAAATTATATTCTACTGTATTTTATTGTTAGAATTAAATACTTGAAATAATGTCAAACTATTTCAAAATGAAATTCATTTGCAGTAGATTTGCTATAATATGCATAATTACCGTTTATGATTTTTTAAAACTGATTTCATTTCATGATTTGCTAATGGAATGCAATCCTCAATCGGAAAAATCTTTTTTTTCCCCCCCCCCCCCCCCCCCCCCCCCACTCCCCCCCCCCCAATTTACACTGTGTTAAGAGCTCTTTCTCAAGGTAATTTTTAAAAAAAAAAATTTTAGTATTAGTATTATATAACCCTTTTTGTACTCTCTGCATTATATAAAGTGTCATATATCTTCATTCATTGCTTTATGTGAGATTTAAATATTTAATGGCAATGCCCTTATGTAAGTGCACACTCTCAAAGTTAGATTCAAATAAACTATTTTTTATATACCGGCATACAGAGAAAATCAGCAGATAATTAAGTATTTGACTCACTAGAAGCAATTAAAAGAAACTGACATTTATTCCATGGCATTAAAATTTTGAAGTCAAGACAATATGATGTAGATATGATCAAAAATAACTATTTATTAACTTCTGTAAAAACAATAAGTTATTTTGACATAAGCTCAAAAATATAACAAAAATGGTTTTAGTAGAAGAAATGCAGATAGAAAATAATTCATTAGGCTTTGAGTGAAGTTATGACATTTTTACAGAGTATATTAAAATGTTATATATGGATTATATGACTTCATACTCAAGAAGGAGAAACTATATTTAGATATTGTATTGACTCACCATGGACTCCTATAACTAATGGGTTTTAATAAAGCCTTTTAAAGTCTACAAGGCAGATTATGTTAGTAAAGGATTACAAAACTATTAAAGTGATTTGTTTATTTTCTGAATTTTTAAATATGTAAAGAGTTTTAATATATGTGATGTCAACTGCTTTAGGCTGCTGAAGATATCAGATAAGACAGAAATATATCTCCAATAGGATTTGATTGATTTGGAAAATCATGGAACATTTTTATAAAGGATGTAAGTTAAAATTAATGTTAGTAATATTATTACACATCTATATTGTGTTTAATTTTATATATGTATCCCATTATTTACTCATTCATTATTCTTTCTTAGTAATGAGATAAATGTAAAGATAATATAAAAAATACATAGATTGAATAAATGGAATATTTTGGAATACAATAAAGAATTGAAACTTGGAATGTGGTAGCAAAAAAGAAGAGAGATGACTATGAAGATGGACATGATTACAAGATGTACAAACATTATAAAATGGTTATACAAAATTCAGTAATCATATAAAAGAACACTGTCTTTTTAGAATGTTACTCAGAATTATTTGTAAGCAGACTCATAATGAATCATTTTAATAACTTGCAAATACTATTTTACTTTTCATTTATCAATGCAAATTTATTAAAATAATTCATTATGGGTCTACTTACAAATAATTCTGAGTAAAGATTAGAACGAGAATGTTCTATGATATTATTAAAATCCTACACATTACTTATTTAAGCAGTAATAAAGATTACTTATGCACTTTTGAAATGAGTAAAATTTAGAATAAATGATATAAAAAACCCAATATTGTATGTTTACTACTAAGAATGGAACATAAAATGGCAAAATCTAAGAAAGAGGCTATGAACTCAAAAAAGCTGTATAAAGATTAATGGAATAGGAAATAAAACTTAAGTATTGAACCATTTTTAAAAATATTCTAAACTAAAAACAATTTAATTCCTGCATCTATATTAAATTATTGAAATAAAAATGACAATTCAATACTATTGAAGTTCATTTATGAAATAATGTTAAGATATAAGAAATACCATATTTTGAACTAATTTTCAAATAATGAGGAAACTTGATAATTCAGGATGTATATATAAATATATAAATTAAACAGAAATAGCAATATTGATATGTCAATAAATATAAAAAATAGAAGGACTATCTATTCCTTAAGCTTAGATAATAATTAAGCAATCGTTCATTGATATGGAAAATAAAGCATGATACTAGCCTGATTCTAAACATAGTTTAAGTATTTCTAAAATTAGAATTCTCATTTTTAATGACTTTATAATAATAATAATAATAATAATATAAAGTTGATTTTTGTAAATGTAAATACCAAATATGCACAGATTAATATATATATGGAAGTAACTATACTTTCAGGAATTATGAATAAACTGTACTCATACATCAATAAATATAAAGAATAGATGAATTGCCTATTTATTCATAACTCCTGGAAGTATAATTACTTTTGTTTAATTTATATATATATTAGTATTTAATATTTACATATATAAAAACTGACTTTATATTAATATAATGAGGTTGTTTAAAATGAGACATCTTTTTTTTCTCTTTAATATTCAATTCTAATTTTAAAAAGATTTATGCCATATTTAAAATCATGCTAATATATAAATATCATACTTAATTTTTATAAACATCAATAAATGTTTACTTAATTCCCATCTAAACTTATTCTTTACATTTATTGATATGAGTACTGTTTATTAATAGCTCCCGGAAATGTAATTAATTCCATTTAATTTACATGTATTCATTAAGCTAAGTACATTAAATATTTACATGCATTATTAATTTACACATTTTCATGGATAATAGATGATTGAACTCCATCTATACAGATTATTACTATCTTGATTAAATTTAACAAATGTCCAAAAGATAATAAACCAAAGTTTCTTTTAGAAATTTGGTAAGTTTAATGAAGATAGTTTTAAACCTATACATTGGTAATCATAAATAATCATTTAAATTGTATATTAAAATGTGCAGCAACAGATCGAGCTATGAATCATGTTGATACTTTCTAGTCTCAATTTAAAAGACTACTCCTGTTCAATGATTTTCACAAAAATAAACTTGTTTATTTATAATTCATGGATCTTGTTTCCTGGCTGGGGTCATTTTATGAAGGATTAAGCTCTGTACTTCAGTGTCCTCTGAGTTTGCATAATTAAGTTCAAGGCAAGTATTTAGAATATACATTCTTTCATGCCAGTGATTAAATAGATATATAAAGGATACCATATGGACAAATATAGTAAGAAAAAAACAGAAGTATTTAATTTTAATCAAATAAAATAAAAAATATCAAACAATATGACAGATAACAAACTATTACTATAAATTTCACTTATAATATAAAATGAAATAAATAACTTTTATAGATTCAATCATTGTTTCTCAGGAAAAAAAATAAAAACTTAATATTTAGATTGCTTTTATCTAATAATTTTAAGATAACTGGTTTGAGATATCTTAATTTAACATTGAAATATAACGCCCCCCCCCTCTCAAGAGACTAGTGTTCATTGATACATGAAAAAATATATAGATAAAAATTCATTAAAAAATACGTGTGAATAAATAAAAAAAAAAAATGTTAGCATATCATTTAAGATTTGAAAATCTAAAGATTTGAAATATAATTCATAAAAATAGTTTAGGCCTTCAAATATAAAATAAATAACTACTTTTCTTTAAGATTTTAAGTTGACTGGCACCTATATAATCATTATCATTATTTTCAATCATTATTATTGTTATTATTTTTAAAAAAATAAGTTTATTTATTTATTTGAACCTTATTGGTTCTCTGATTCATCACGTGTTCATTTTGTACAATAAACTAAGTTACTTCATTTTTTCCTTTTTCTATTTGTGAAGAAAAAAATGATAGGGAGAGAAAAATAGAAAAAATAACATGACTTGTTGCACAAAATAAAACATGATGAATTATCAAGCCAATAGCATCCAAATAAATTAAATTGGTAGTTTTAAATGCTAACAGTAAAATGTTGTGGTGTTTATAACCATGTGTATAATGTTATGCTCTGTAAATATACTTGGTTTCTTAAATTAATGTTAAACTTTATTCCCCGTTATAATGTCTTTATGGTATATATAATAGTGTCAGAGGTTCAATTTATTATATATATTAAAGTCAGTAAATCAAACCATAAATAAATATGTAAACAAAAATAAATATCTCACATCAATACTAAAAAAAGAAAAGAACAGTTACCTCAGTACTATGTATATGCATTTATCCCATAACTAAGAACTCTTTTAGGTATCCCTGAAGATATAAAGTCAGCTTCACTCGATACGGAGATATGGTTTCACATATGATATTTAAATGGAAAACATGCTTCAGGATATGTTTATATATTTTGAACATATTA
Organism: Epiperipatus broadwayi; assembly: GCA_028023455.1. Classification (NCBI taxonomy): domain Eukaryota; kingdom Metazoa; phylum Onychophora; class Udeonychophora; order Euonychophora; family Peripatidae; genus Epiperipatus; species Epiperipatus broadwayi. The sequence continues at coordinate 411,535 of JAQFVV010012548.1, forward strand.
CATATATCTGAATATTTAATAAATTATATATATATATATATTATGAAAATAATTTGCTGGCAAGTACTAAAAACGCTTTAGTCTGCAAAAGTGTTACTTTTTGGATAGATTTTATTGATTCTGTATAAGAAGAAACTTCTTGGAAGCTCTTGGGATAATATTTTTATTTTTATTAAATATTTGTCAACACAACCTGATTTTAAATGATAAAAAATATGAAACAAATTCTATTACTGATGAAGATTGCACCATACAATATATTATATAAACAATGCATTGACTTCCATTTGACCAATTCAGATAAACCCAGTTTTTTAGTAAAACAAACAGATATACATTTTCAAGTAGTAGATGTATAGTTTGGTTTAGCATAAGCTGGCTAATTGAAAAAATCCTAAGCTTGCTTGAGAAATAAACTGAAAGTCAAATAGTGGGACTAAGATTTTGAATAATTTCTATTATTTTCCCAAGAAATCTAAGGTATTGTTCAATAACAGTGCAATTATAAGTGATCTTCCACAATTAAATATCTACATCTGAACATGATTAACAGTGGGATATTGCATGTGGAAATGAAACTTGTCTAACTGTTGTCATTAAATATTATTATTATTAAAAATTAAATACTGTAGCTATGGCTGCAGTCTATTAATAAATTTATTCTTAGTAAGCATATTAGTTAGTGATTATTCGAGTTTACAATAAATGGCATTAAAGCAGACAAAAAAATTGTTATTGTTTATAAATCTGTAATAATTTGAACTAATCATGAAATGTAGTGATGGTGATTAATATTTATATTCAAAGAAAAAGGTGCCTATAATTAAAATAGATCTAAGATTACTTAAATATATAATTACAATTTGATGTCACGTTCAACATCATAAAGTTTTTTGAATTTCAAATTATTAATTTGATAGTAATAAAGGAGTTAAAACTGACTACCAGATCTATAATAGCACCAATTTCAGCTTTCAATTCTAAGTCCTCATTGACAAATTTAAAAACCAGAAATTTAGTCAGGGATTGGAATTGAATTGCACTATCATCTGTTTACAATTTAATTAGTTCAACAATTTTCTTTAAGCCTTCCTGCCCTTTATTATATTTTTAAATAAGCATAACTATGTATTTTTTAAAAAATTATTGATCAACTTTTCTCTTCTGCCCCTTTTCTTTTATCTTCTACAAATCCTTCTTTTATGGTTTTTATTTTAGGTCCTATGCAATTCCTCTTGTATTTTATAATTTCTTTAGCAATTTATATTCATTTACTCTCTTTAACATCTCAATATAACAAACTTTATTCTTTTCCAAAATCTCAGTTTAAAAGCCTTTTTTTTTTCATTATTCCTAATTGTTCACATCTCTGCCTCATATAAATCAACATTCTAAATAAAAGATTTTACAAACCTCTTTTTAAAATCTAATTTCTCACAAAAATATATCCTTTTCATATTAAAAACTTGTTTAGCCAGCGCAGTTTTCACCTTAACGTCTTTATTATTATTTTCATTAGTCACTCAGACGATTATTATTATGCTTAAAAATATTTATATATGTAGGAATTAGTTTATATTTTTGCCCTCTAATGCAGTGGTGGGGTCTCTGGAGCTCTAAGTTCATAGGTCATAACCCAACTCGCTCCAACTTCTAATCAAGTCTCAAACAATAAATTATTCAATTATTATTTGTAGTTTATAATTTTATCGACAGTCAGAGTTTAGATTGAAGCTAAGATATTCTAAAAAATATTACAAAACCTTTTATGTTCCAAAAAAAAAAAAAGTTCGATTTTTTTGAGAAACAATATTACTAGCAATAAAATGCTTCATCACATGACCAAACAGGGTGCCACAAAAACTTTTATTAATTTTATTATTAATTAAGGTTTGAGTTTTTTTTTTTTCATATCAGTTTTTATTTTTTAAGTTAGCCTTCTCTTTGAGACTTAAAGATAATTAAAATATAGATACTTTTTTTTTTATTTACGCGTTTCAAAATTACTTTTAAAATTAAATTAAAATTTATAGCAACAACCCCCCTCCCCCACAATTTACCACTCACACACTTTGAAAAATAAAAATAAATCTGCTAATGATATTTAATTGTAAAATAAAATCAAGGAGTCAAATTTTATAATTAAGAGTAATGAATGCTTCTTTACAACTAAATTTCCATTTACACTTTTATTTTCATTTTTTTTGTTTCAAATAAAAAATAGAAATAAATAATTAAAAAAGAAAAAGAATAAAGTGGCAATTTAATTAGAAATCTAATAAAACCTTTTTTTGTTTGTTTGTTTGTTCTTACTGTTGTTAAAATGGTTTTTAAAAATATAATTTAATAAAAAAAAGCAGATACTGCCAAACATAATTGTAATCACTCTATATACACATTACAAAGAAGATCACTTGCCACAATCGCAAAAATTAATTGAACACAGGCACAGGACCATGGAACTTTCCACTTCTTTATTAGATTTGCTAAGACTCAAACCTTATTCTTTAATTCACAATTTAATTCCAAAGAGATTTTCCCCCTCTCTCTACTATACACTTATTTCGACCCTTGTCAATCCATAATAATATCTTTCCAAGTATATTCCAGTAACTTCCAATCTATAGCGTTATAGCATACTTCATATGATTCCAATAAACACTTTTTATCAGCATTTTATCCAATATGCCATATCTCTCTCTCTCTTTTTTTTTTAAAAAAAAAAAACATAATATATTTATAATCACGTATACACTCGTTATTCATTTCAAGGTGAAAGATTTTAAATTAAACAATTATGTCTTAAATTTTTCTGACTAAAATATTTTATACCGTTTTATAAATAATGAGGAGAATTGGTAATTTTAATTTATGCTCAGTTTCTCTGCATATGGAATACTTTGTTACAATATTTTTTATATTGTAGCATAATTTTTTCTGGTACATTTGCTCCAATGAAATATAACAACTCTCCACGGTCTAATTATCCCCTACATCTACAGTAACGTTTGAAAAGATGTTAATTTCTTTTTGTTTTAATGATTTAATAAATCAAATCTTGAAAATACCAAATTATAGATGACAATTGGTAGTTTAAAATAAAATATCTATTCTGGATGAGCAGTGGATGAATATGAATAATCCAACTAATGTACCCGAGTGCAAAGTAAATCATCTCATTGGGAATTAAAATAATAATCCATTTTAAAGTGAGCTCTCTTACATATTGTTTTATTCATTTCCATATGAGTTATTCTCTGGCATAACTCTTGATGATTTCCTATGAGATGGTCTACACATCTGAGTAATTCTTCCAAAAGTAAATACCATTGAATTATAATACTATACTCTATTTATTCAATAAGAAAACCATTCAAAAATAAAATACTTTAATATCTTCTATCTCAGAAGATATATAATAAATTAATCATTTGGTAATTATTTTGAAAAGTGCAAATCCAAATATTACTAAAAAATACATCAAAGTTTTTATTATGAAATTCTTGATCAATAAAATATCAAATACAAGAATCTATCATTAGGTGTAGAAGAGAATAAAAATCTCAAGAGTATAAAACAACATTTTTGTATTGGTAGGAAATTTACATCTGCAATAAAAAAAGATGGAATTATTACTAAAAAAAGAGATAAAAACATGGAATGGGTAGAAGACTTCGATAAAGAATTATATAGTAATAAAGAACAAGTACCTCCTATATCTACTGTGTCTTCCGAATTGCCCAAAATTTTAAATGAAGAAGTGAATTTATGAAGAAAGGAAAGGCTCTAGGTAATGATAAAATTATAATTGATATATTAAAAGAAGCAGGAAAAGAAATAGAATTTTTTTAGCAAAGTTATATACCAAATGTCTAAATGATAAAGATATACCAGATGATCTGGAAGAATGCAGTATTAATATTAATATTTAAAAAAGAGGATAAAGAAGATATTAGAAATTAGAGACCTATCAATCTTTTGTCAGTTTTATACAAAATTTTTATCAAGATAATTACAACTCGTTTACAGAGAACATTGGATTTCCAACAACCAAGAGAACAAGCTGGATTTAAAATTGGTTTTAATACAGTAGATTCTATCCAGGTATTGAGAAAAGTTATAGAAAGGACAAATGAATATGAGTTGTCATTATGTTTTGGATTTGTAGATTATAAAAAGGCATTTGATTATATAAACATTTCTTCAGTGATTAAAGCATTGGATCATCAAGGTATAGATCCAGGATATTGTCATATTTTAAAGAATATTTATAAAAATGCAACAGCAACAATTAGATTACATAATGATACTAGGGAAGTCAACATTGAGAAGGGTGTAAGACAGGGTGACTCCATATCTCCAAAACATTTTACAGCAGTGCTACAAGAAGTATTTTGTGGATTAAAATGGGAAGCTAAAGGAGTCAAAGTAAACAGAGATTTAAGTCATTTAGATTTTGAAGATGATGTAGTTGTTTTTTGCAAATAATGCTTTAGAGATGCAGGAAATGTTGCAGGAGCTATCAGATGAAAGTAGGAAAGTAGGATTAAAAATAAATGTTAAAAAGTCTAAAGTAATGTTCAATGGATTTTCTCAAAATATGAAAATAAAGATTGATTATGATGAGTTAAAAAAAGTTAACAGCTACAAATACCTTGGTCAGATTATTAATACAGATGGAAACATAATAGATAAAATTAATCATAGAATTAAACTTGGGTGGAGTACTTTTGGTAGAAATAACATGATGCTAAAAGGAAATATACCTATGTGTTTGAAAAGGAATGTTTTTAATAAATGTATTTTACCAGTTCTTACTTATGGATCTGGGACTTGGATACTTAATAGAAGAGCAATACAGAGACTTCAGACCACTCAAAGAAGTATGGAGAGATGCATGTTAGGAGTAACAAGAAGAGATCGAAAATGCAATATATGGGTAAGAGAACAAACAGGTGTTAATGACCTCATTGAAAAAAATTAAAGCATTGAAGTGGAGTTGGGCTGGACATATCACTAAAAGAGATGACAATAGATGGTCAATTGAAATCTTAAAATGGATTCCAAGAGATTATAAAAGACCCAGATAGAGACTGCATGTGAAGTGGATGGATGAAATAAGAAAGCATGCTAGGGTGGTGTGGAGAAGCTAAAGATTGGAGAAGATGGATCAAACTTAGAGAGACCTTCAAACTGCAGTGGATTGATAATGTTTGATGATGATGATGATCATTAAAATATACCATATTTATTTTTGATTTACATCTTTAATTTCTAATATCCTTCTCACATCTACATTAAATATATGCCATCATATTATACTTATGACAAGCAAGCAGTCTACATGATAAATTAACAGTAAGCACTGTAATTATGAATTTTTAAATTTTTATTGACAAATTTATTTAATGAATTCGTCACATAACAGCAACACATCACTCCATTTATTGCATCAATTAATACATTAATCCCATATAATAAATACTAAATTCTTCTTCTCATTATTTATGTCTAAGCAGACTGCTACGTGAAACTAAACATTTTATACACCAATTTTCATCCCATAGGAAAATAAGAAAATAGATGATGAAATTGGATTATAATTTTATTTTCTGACTCTTTTAAAAATTGATTTGTTCTATTTTTAGCAGTTTATCATGTTTGGAGGGTTTCTGATGTAAAATATCTCTTCATTTTATTTATATCAAGTTCTTAATACATCTCGTATTGCTGCTAAGTCATACCTGATTTTTAAAAATTCTACATTATACTGTAGTAAAAAACCAACCATCATGAAACTGTAATATCATAAAGTAAGAATTTTAATACTAGGACTTAACTGTTGACTTATATATATATATATATGCTTATTATATATATATGACAATAGATGATACCAAAAACACCTTCAAGCGTATGTTTGTTTACATAAACGTCAGAGCAAGCATTCACTATCTCTAACTTTAGTTCCACCTTCAGATCATGATTTCAAGCTATTTGCTATCATCAGTGAAGGAGAGGAATAAGAAACTAGATCTAAACACAAACTCTGAGCATTATGAAACAGTTTCTATTCAGCTTGCAAGCGTGAATCTTTTAGACACATAATGTCTTCAAACTCAGCATAGCAAGCCAGATAGCTATATGGGTCTGATATCAGTTCAGCATCACCACATAGTAGAAGCCTCTGCAATATATATCATTGCAAGAAAGACCTCAAAGGTACATTTATGAAAAACAAAAAGCAAGTTAAAACTTGCTAAGGCTTGTATTTATGACAATAGATGGCGTTGGTAGAATGCCATCTATTGTCATAAATACAAGCGTTAGCAATCTTTAACTTGCTTTTTGTTTTTCATATATATATATGCTTATTATTATAAATAAAAACACAAGAAATAGACCATTACAGTCCAATTTCAATTCTATTAAAGTAATTCAGCTATGAAATAATCATGTATTAGTTTTCCGAAAAATAACGAGGTGCTACTTGAACAAATTATTAATTATCTGTCTGTATAAATGTATTCTCATTTCAAATTCATTGTAGATAAAAGAATTTTGATGCTGGTGTTAACTATCTTTGAATATATCACTTCATAGAACTTTATAATTTTTTTTAAGTAAGCACTTCTGCTTCCATAAATATTAGCAGATAAAAACAGCTATTTTTAATACTTTTTTCTAAGATGAAAGAATATTTAATTATAATACATGGAGTCACATACCTGGCTTTTAAGTTATTGATGATAATCGAGCTGAGAACTCTGTACTATTTAGACTTTTTCATTGAAAAGAACTTTCAGAATATTGGCTATATTTCCAGATACATCATCTAACTCTATAATGTTGGAGTAAAAATAAACTGTGAAACATAGATTTTGTTTACATTGAGTCATGATACAGGCCATAATAATGAGCATCCTCTTATGATGAAGGATTATCCTCCAGATTTTAGTTTCAAGTCATATATTTATATTAGTTTTCCTGATGTAGCTTCTGTTTGTAGCTTGTCGAAACAGTCTCTAAGATAATATTGTGAATGTGACCTAATTTTATTTAACTGAACATGTGAATAAAAATTATAAATATTTATAAATAACAAATAACTCAGATTATATGAACTGAGCAGGAAGTAACTCAATGGAAGCTTCAGTTATTTATATATATATATATGGGACTAAAATGAGAATAAGCAAGGTGAATTAATAAATAACATATTTATTAATAATAGTAATATTAAAAAAAACATTGACATATTATGGTCATAAATATACATGATATGAAATTTGAACCAGTATGCCACATTATTAAATCTTAATTTAACCTTAAATAATTTTATTACTATTTACTTATAGCCATGAAATTATTATTTACAATATTATGGTTCTGGACATATTCAATAGATGAATCAAATTTACTCACATTATAGCTTAAGCAACATTACATATAATTATTGAAATTTATCCTTATTTTTAGAATTTCAATATGGACAGAAAAAAATTACAAATAATGAAAATAAAATTACTTATAATACTTAAACATATTTGCAATTTTATAATATCTAATATTCTCTATAAGATCTTTTTATGAAAAATGTTTTAATTTGTTACCATGTTAAATGTTTTAAATATTTTATATACAATTTGAAGTGGATGTGATTTCCAGTTTTTGGGTTGAGTTGTTTCTTTCAATTGACTTTGAAAGTTTATTGTCAGTTTTCACTTTATTTTCCACAATAGGTTCATCTTTATAGTTGGCTAACTCAAAGTTCAATTTGTAGATTGTCTTAATACATACATTTCCCAATTATTTGCAAGCAAACATTTGGGCATTAAGGTAAACTATCTCTAGATTAGATCAACATATTTTTGCTTGGCAGAAATCAGGTTATATTACAATCTCTGTATTATATTTAGATAAGTCATTCTTTTTTTCTAGATACTTTATTGTCAGAAAGATGATGAGCCAAAGCATATTTAATTGCCCTAGAAGTAATCTCAAGAAAGCTAGATACTGTTAACTAGCTTTTTTGCTTATTTGATAGTCAGAGTTTATTATGAGAAACATCAGATAAATGTTTCTGAAATTTTATTTCATCTGATTTAGCTATAAACTGGAGACTGTGGTGTTATGATCATTTGCTGATATTTTTTCTGATTTGATATAAATTTGATTCTTCACACTGTGTTTACAACTTCTCAGAACTCTGCCTTTCCTGTAAACACGATTCTAGAACTCAAAAGCTAATATATTCACTCACACTTCAAAAATTGATCTTTTTAATTTTTTTTCTCAAATCTTAATTACTTACTGCTTTTATTAATAACAAGTTAATACTTTTTTTTTTAATATTTTGCAATCAGAAAGTACTGTGCTACATTTTCACACACATTAAAGGTATATATATATATATATAAGTATTTTTGATATTTTTTAACATTTTTATTTTATAGTAACCATAAAAAATAAAGTTTTTTAATTAATTTCGACCATAAATTGTAGAAATGATGGATAATTTGACATGCATATTATCTGACTTACCAAATTGTTTTTTACAAATTAAATCTATGTGTTTTTATGACAAGTTTCCTGACCATAATAATAAAGTTGTAATTTCTATCTAAATAGCTTTTCAAATGCGCATCACAAAATTCACATAGTTTACATTCAATGTGTAATTAATAAATGTACAAAAATATTTTAATTTCCAACTTTGAATGATTCTGAAAATTGATTATCTATAATTACAGAATCAAGGTAGGTTACCTAAATAAGTCAATGACGGAAATTATTCATCAGTGTATTTTATTTTCCCAAGTATATGCATTTTTAGGAATATATTTTTAAATGACTTAACTGAATAATTATTTTTTTTTAGTTTGGTTTAATTTTCATAATCATGTTGATATAGTCAGCACTATAATTTATTTTAGGGTCATCATTATATATATAAGTAAAAAAACTTTGGAATAAACGCTACAATATTCAATACATCAATATAAAAAAAAATAACTATAGTTAGCTTATAGCATGTATGCCATTCTGAATTGTTCTTTTAATCTCATTAAAGTAGCATAACACTAATATATGTATATAATGCAAAACCATAAAACAATACAATACTAGATAAAATCCAAAATTTTTACCAAAATCCTTAGACGACTATGGTTTCATCTACTACAAATAGCCCTTCTCAAGTGAAATTCAAACTAAAGGGAAGGTGATGTTTGAAATGAATTATGGGAAGGTTTGTTTGTTTCTATATATATGTTTGTTCCTTTAGTTTGATTTTCACCTGAGAAGGTCTATTTGTAGTAGATGAAACCATGGTCATCTAAGGATTTTGGTAAAAAGTTTGGATTTATTTAGTATTGTATTGTTTTATGGTTTTGCATTTTTTTTTCATATGTCATAGCATCGGCCGGGACGCGAACCCTCAACGGTCTGCAACCAACTACTTGCTTGCAAATGGCTGTGATGACCTCTCGGCTAACAAGTTTGAATTTATTTAGTATTGTATTGTTTTATGGTTTTGCATTTTATTTATTACTAGTATAGTGTTAGACAGTTATGGTGTTTTATATATATATATATGTGTGTGTGTATGTGTGTGTAAGTAAATCTGAAGAGATGTTAACTCGATTACAGCTTACAAAAGAAACCTTTCTTTTTTAATTATATCAACGAAGAAAATGGCTAATCCCTCTAAGGATACACATTTTAAGAACTGTTACTATCCCAAGGCAATTGCAAAAGAATGGTTGTTTTGAGATGAGCTGATTTATTTTTTCATGTGATACAGTAACTAAAAAATGTTTGTTTAATACAGTGTAATTAGTGTTTATATCACTCCAAATTTGATTTTATAATTGCATTAATATATTATATTATATATATACTGAAGTTATTAAGATTTAGGGCAAATGTTAAAACCAGCACTACTACTACTATTACTGTTATTGCTACTATTAATAATAGTAAAAATAATGATGATGATAATAATAATAATACTTGAATTGTTAATTTAACATTTAAAAACTATCCTAACTGATCATTTCTATTTACTATTAAAAATGTGTGTTAGTGTATAGTGTAATAGATATTGATAATTTTATTTACAGATGCACGTGTACCCATATTTGCATTGAATTTCCATAGTAATAATTCTATGCAATGCTTATTATAACACAAAATTAATATACTTGGTATATAACTTATTATTTTATATTTTATGAAATGAACATATATTAAAAAAAGTTTTATTGTTAATAAAGCACTAAAAATATCAAACTCCCCATACAATAGTTTCATTTAGTGCAAGCCATAATAATCAAACTTTCTAGCATCCATTGATTACTATGGCTTTCACTAAATGGCATTACTGTATGGAAAGTTTACTAGAGATGAGGATTAAATTTAGTAAAGAAAAAGCAAACATAATGATGATTAATACTGGGAAAAGAGAAGACAAAGAATTTTTATTGGGGGATATAAAGTTAAGTGTGATGATTAGGTATAACTATTTAGGAATAGTCTTAAGTAATCAGAGAAATTGCTTGGATGAGTGGGAAAAAAATTGATAACTGAGTCAAAAAAAAAGAAAGGGAGTGATAAAGAAATTAACAGAGTTTTCATATAATAAATAAGATGTAGCTAGAATTGTATGGAAGGGAATGGCAGTAGCAGGGTTAACATATGATAGTGATGTTTTATGTGATAGCAAAGTTGTGTTAGCTTACTTAGAAAAGGTACAAAGAGAATTTATGAAGAAAAGAAGGAATATGAAGATATATAAAAATGATGCATTAAAAAGGATTGAATATCTCGAATTTTGTAAAATGGTGTGGAAAAGAGTTTAAAATGATATAAGAAAGTATAACTGTGGACTAGCAAGGAAAGCTGTAGAAAAGAATAAAAGTCTCAAGAGTGTAAAACAACATTTTGATAGGAAATTTATATCTGCAATAAGAAAAAAAGATGGAATTATTACTAAAAAGAGAGATGACATCATGAAATAGGTAGAAGACTTTTATCAAGAATTATATAGTAATAAAGAACAAGTTCCTCCTATATCTCTTACATCTTCTGAATGGCCCAGAATTTTAAATGAAAAAGTGAGACATGCAATTAAATGTATAAAGAAAGGAAAGGCTCCAGGTAATGTTGGAATTATAGTTGATATATTAAAAGACGCAGGTGAAGAAATAGAAATTTTTTTTAGCAAAGTTATATACCAAATGTTTAAATGATAAAGATGTACCAGATGATTGGAAGAATGCATTATTAATATTAATATTTAAAAAAGGTGATAAAGAAGATATTAGAAATTACAGACCTATCAGCCTTTTATCAATTTTATACAAAATTTTTACCAAGATAATTACAACTCGTCTACCGAAAACATTGGATTTCCACCAACCAAAAGAACAAGCTGGATTTAAAAGTGGTTTTAGTACAGTAGATCATATTCAGATATTGAGAGATGTTATAGAAAGGACAAATGAATATGAGTTGCCATTATGTTTTGGATTTGTAGATTATAAAAAGGCATTTGATACTATAAATATTTCTTCAATGATTAAAGCATTGGATCATCAAGATAGATGATGTAGTTGTTTTTGCAAATAGTGTTTTAGAGCTGCAGGAAATGTTGCAGAAATTATCAGATGAAAGTAGTAAAATAAATGTTAAAAAGACTAAAGTAATGTTTAATGGATTTTCTCAAAATATGAAAATAAAGATTGATTATGATGAGTTAGAAGAAGTTAATAATTACAAATATCTTGGTCAGATTATTAATACAGATGGAAACATAATGGATGAAATTAATTATAGAATTGAACTTGGTTGGAGTGCTTTTGGTAGAAATAACTTGATACTAAAAGAAAATATGTCTATGTGTTTGAAAAGGAAGGTTTTTAATAAATGTGTTTTACCAGTTCTTACTTATGGATCTGAGACTTACAAATATCTTGGTCAGATTATTAATACAGATGGAAACATAATGGATAAAATTAATTATAGAAATTGAACTTGGTTGGAGTGCTTTTGGTAGAAATAACTTGATACTAAAAGAAAATATGTCTATGTGTTTGAAAAGGAAGGTTTTTAATAAATGTGCTTTACCAGTTCTTACTTATGGATCTGAGACCTGGACACTTAATAGAAGAGCAATACAGAGACTTCAGACCATTCAAAGAAGTATGGAGAGATCCATGTTAGGAGTAACAAGAAGAGATCAAAAACGCAATATATGGGTAAGAGAAGAAACAGGTATTACTGACCTCATTGAAAAAATTAAAAGATTGAAGTGTAGTTGGGCTGGCATATTGCTAGAAGAGATGATAATAGATGGGCATTTAAAATCTTAAACTGGATTCCAAGAGATTGTAAAAGACCCAGAAAGAGACCAACTGTGAGATGGATAGATGAAATAAGGAAGTGTGCAGGCGTGATGTGAAAAAGAAAAGCTAAAGATCGGAGAAGATGGATTGAACTTGGAGAGATCTTCATCCTGCAGTGATTGATAATGGTTGATTATTATTATTATTATTATTATTATTATTATTATTATTATTATTATTATTATTATTATTATTATTATTATTATTATTATTATTATTATTATTATTATTATTATTATTATTATTATTATTATTATTATTATTATTATTATTATTATCATCATCATCATTATCATAAATAGAAACAAAGTAACAAAAACAAAGAGAATGTCAAACTCTTGTGTTTACTGGTGATGAGTAGCATAAATCCCCTAAAGAAAGGCTAGCAAAAAGTCCAGTTTAGGGATGTGCCTGTCATCTTCTTCAGAATTGTGACTTTGATTTCAACTTATCACCATTTTGACATAATGCAATTGTTTGGAATTATTTAGCATTGATCACTAAAGGTCAGATTTTGTCAGCATGGATGACAAAGCCTGACATGAACATAGCAAACCAAACTGGAGAACTTACTTTATATGAAAATGGTTCATAATTTTCATATCATGAGATTTTTTTTATTTTTTTTATCAATCACATCTTTTTTAATTTATTTATCTCCACCAGTGCTTTTATCCCCCTCCCCTCAGTCAATGGACAAGAACATTGAAAAAATACAAATATATTTTGCACTATTAATTTACACATCATGCATTTTAAAAATATGTGTATCATTATTTATGTCTTTATTTTCAGATTATTTCATAAAATTCAGCAATGTTGGCCCATATTTATTTGTATAAAATGGGAAAAATTTTCAATTTATGATTAGTATTGTTCCAAAATTGTTTTCATTTTTATGATAGTAGTCTTTAAAATACTATTTATAGTTCCCTTGCTGAAGTGGACCTCAAGATGAGATATAGGTTTTGATGATGGGGTTTTTAATTAGAATTGATTATTAAATTAAAAACTTGAATTTGAACAGCAATAATATAAACAAAAACTTCATCCTTTTGACTTTTAGATTTTCTGATAACATTGTTACTTTTATCAATGCAAATGGATGATCTATAGAACATTTCTGATGCACACTACAAATTAAAACTTTGGTTTAGTAATTAATGTTCAAAAACTTATGTGGGTATCATCCAGTAAGAAGGGGAAATCTTTATCCTAGGAGAGTAATAGATTGTGACTAGAAATCAATTTAAATATTTTGGAAATTTTTTAGAGAGAAATATGGAGATGGATATTCTATAAAAGCACAACATCTAATGAACTATTGTTGCTATAAATTAACATATAAAATACTTCATCCTAGTGAGATAAATATGGAATTAAATAAATTAATGGTACATTAAATGCTATTCTGATAAATTTATTGCTTTGAAATGAGCATTGAAAGTTGGAAGTCTTATCAATATAATACAAAAGTAATGCAATAACAGTGCAAAAATTGGATGACTTTCTCCCTTCCTAAGTAAAAAATTTCAAAATCCTTCACTCAATTTTAAAATTGTAATTGAATGCTTTTATATTAACTTGTCTTGTCTGTGTTTCTTTCAGGATGTCCACATTTTTGAATTTTTAACAATAAAATTTTTTTTATGTTCTCTTTCAGAACTCCAACTCACATATTTATGTTTGCCAGAAAAATCCTTACCAACTGATCCAATGGAAATATTACATTTGTATAGTAAAATTTTATTAATATTTTCATTTAATTCACACTTAATTAATGAAAAGTAAAAATTTTCTACTAAAATCTAAGTTATTCTTCTGAAATAATTAATATTTCATAAATATTTTGTGAAAACAATAATAAATATGTAGTAAATTAGTTATAGAATTAAGTAAAAAGCCAATACACAAATATTTTGGGATAGTAGATGATCATATGATATTTAAATTTAGAATTCATTTATTAGAGGACATATTTTTTCACATTTTATTATTAAATTATAATTTTTGGCAGATTTTTTTGAAGTTTTAACCATTTTTTAAAATAACAAGGCAAAACTCTCCATACAGTAGTGCCACCCTGTGCCAACCAGAGTAACCAATTATGCCAGAAGGCTTATGCATAATATCTCTATCTAGTGCCTACTCATCCAATATCTCCACAAGCCAGAAACTAGTCTGGGGATATTGGATGAGTAGGCACTAGATAGGGATTTTATGCACAAGCCTTCTGGCATACATTGATTATTCTGGTTGGCACAGGGTGGTACTACTGTATGAAGAGTTCTGCCTTGTTTAATAACAATTATGTGATAGTATAAGAGATGGTGATAATTGATAATGTGATGTTTAATGGTTTAACATTTTTAAAAATAATATGTAAGGATAGCTAAAAAGGAAAAAAAAATATGCAAAATAAACTTTTTTAAAATAATACTTTTATGTAATTGCTGACTAAAAAGTACAAAATAACAAAGTAATCACTTGATTAATTCACCATTTTTGTAAAATAACAGAGGTCTTAAGAATCTAGACTTGTTATAAAATCATTGAAAATTGCAAAAATATTGTTGTTTCATAAAAGTTTTGAGTTCTTTTTGATTTTTATGATTTATTTGAGTCTCAAATGCTTTTATGAAAGGACAATATTCCTCCAATTTTCAGTTGTTTTATAACAAGTCTAATTCTTAAGAAGAGGTGAATTACTTAGTTGATTACTATGAGCAAACAGTTTAAACTTTGTGGCTAATTGTTCTAAAGTGCAAAATATAAAATGCGCTAACACACACAAGCACACAAAGCTAAAGACACATAAAGAAATGTATATATGAGGGCTCTGACCTTTGAAAGTGCTTAGTCACTTAATTAAATATATATATATTAAAATAAAAAATATATATATAT
Organism: Epiperipatus broadwayi; assembly: GCA_028023455.1. Lineage (NCBI taxonomy): Eukaryota > Metazoa > Onychophora > Udeonychophora > Euonychophora > Peripatidae > Epiperipatus > Epiperipatus broadwayi. The sequence goes on from JAQFVV010012548.1 coordinate 426,849, forward strand.
ACATTTCTTTATTTGTCGTCAGCTTTGCGTGCTTGTGCATGTTAGCACATTTTATATTTTTAGTTGATTACTCTGTTATTTGCACCTTTTAGTCAGCTGTTTACATAAAAGTATTATTTTTAAAAAAATTTTTTTACATATTTTTATTATTTATTTTATACTAAAGTTTTTAATTATCATGTAAATTAATTAATTCATCCATTAAAAAAAAACCCTCTCTTCTTAAATTTTTGAAAAATCACCAATTATTCTTTCAGATTCTATTTCGGATTAATCTGATTTGGCCAATTGATTTTTATTAATTTATCAAAAGCTTTTTCAACAGTTAACTTCAGTTTTGAAAATCAATACAAAATTGTTATATGTTTATTTAATTGACTTTTTATACAATAATTCTTAATAATTATATTTCAAAAATGGCTTAATTAGTATTTTTTTAAATAAGATCTTTCACTAATGAAAATACTTTAATTATTTACTTATCAAAATGTTCTAAGAAAAGATTCTAAGACATTTACATGGTTTAATTTAGCTGTGATTATGATTTTAACATGATAGTTTTAAAATATATTGCTGGAAAACCCATTGCATGTGAAAATAAAAATGAATTTATGAGCCTTTATTTATATAGACCCACAGGCTCTGCCTTCACTTACGATTTGGTAGCAACACTACTGAAGCAATTTAAAAATTTCATTTATAAATGTTCCCTAATATCCTGAAAAACAATACCAAAAGTTCATCTGATATATGCTTAGCTTGATGGATGTGATTATATTGCATCTATTATTATAAAGTTATCTACTAAGCTAAAATAGGGTCTTGTTATGCAGGGATAGTGCTTCTTCTTGCTATGTCTATGACTTGGGTTTTGAATTCAGGCCAAAAATTCATTTCAAAAGACATATTTTTTTCTTTCAGGTAACTGATCTATAGTCAACTCATTAATTATTCAACATACCTAAACGCAAAACCTTTTTCTTCATTGTTTCTCTATGAGGAGCTGTTGGAGGACCTTTGATCTGAAGTGGCCTATTGATTAAAATTACTGTTTTTCATTACTTTTATAAAAGTTCTATAGATTAGGGTGCAAAGCAAAATAAAAATACCAGTTTTCTTTTAAAAATATTTATGATGAAATTGGCATGATTTTTGTGGAAGATGTAGATCCTATTTAAAGTATGAAGATCATTTCAAAAACTCTTTCATTTGAAGTATATCTAAAAATAGAATTAAAAAGAAGCTTCATTTCTGCAAAGTACTGAAATTTTTCCAAGTCAGAATATTAGACAGTATGAATAAATGTTTACATGGATGTACTATATTTTGTTTCACTTGAATATTGTTAAACATTCTGAAAACAATCAAGTATTTTAGTGTCAAAATTATGGTGATCACATAATCTGCTCATTATCAGTTTATTTTTGTTATTAATTAAAAAAACCATCCACATAACTATTTCATTTTAAAGTTAGTTTTATGTTTATCTATGCTTGCTACTTACACACCTCTAAAATATTTAAAAATGTGTCATCATATGTTTTACAACCAAATATCAAAATTAAAAATATACATTTATAAATTTTAAATTTTTGTATTCACAAACATATTTTTGTTTAACAGCATGTAGGTCTTTCATTATGTATTTAGATTTAGTGAATTTATTCAAATTGGTTAACAATCCTACTTTATTTTATTCTATCATTTTGTCTTTGTATCAATTAATTTTGTTGCAAAATAATGTCCTTATGCCTTTTTAAAGTAAAAGAAAGATGACCCAAACAAACATTAAATAGGATTCTCTGAGGAAAATGGACACCCAAAAAGGATCTGGAAAGAAGGAGTTCTGGAAAGGAGTAAGTTGAGAGATTAGACAGAAATTTGTGGGAAAATTTATGAATAGATAGAGAAGTATGGGAATTGGGAGTTGTAAGATGTTGCAGTACATTATAATATGATAAGAAAAAAAAAAGAAAATCTTTCTTTTTGGATGATTAATTTTATTTTTCAAGATTTAAATGGAATAATTTGTAGAATAAAAGATAAGCATCTGTAAGTGTATAACAAATCCTGATCAGCAAGTTGTTTATTTTATGGTACTACAATTTCATTCTTCACACTAATTGAGATTGTCCTGATTGCAATTTTATTTTCCACTTAAAAACAATTGGATACAATTTACTAACTAACATTGCATCACCTCATGGCCTATAACTAAAAATAGGTCACATACTTTTATAAATTTCATTTAGTATACTAATCTTATATTGTTTTGTTCAGCAAATTCTTCTAAATACTAGATCCTAGACTATCTTGCAAGTATTACCAAATTAATTTGAGACAGATCGGTTTTCCAAATTTTTGTGTTTCAAGCAATTTCAGATATGTTTCATTGTGTTTTAATGAGAGTATTGCAAAAATGAATTCAGAATTGATGCTTGTACTTATCTTGTGGCAGAGTTCAATGGCCCACTCTTTTTAACAAGTTGCATTTCCATACTAATTTTTACAATGCTAAAAAATGAAGGTAAACAATAGGTTTTGAACCCACATGCACACAATACACTGTCCCTCTCACCAATGATAAAAGCTATATCATTTTTTAGTTATATATATATATATATTGTGCTCTATATCTGACATATAAATACTTATTTCAAAAACTCAAACAAATCTAGAGCATTTACTATCTGAATGACTACATTGGTTAAGTGCTGGAAATTTTTTTTGAAACTTTCTTGGAATATGGGGAAAAAAAATAGTGAAATTAAACTTAGTAGAAAAAATGTATTAACCATAATCCCCCCAAAGATCCTAAATAGGGTTGAATTGTAAAGATAGATTATAGCTAAGGTATTTTTTTTCTAATATGTCAAAGCATTGACTGGGAAGTGAACCAGGGATGGCTGCTTGGAAGGCAATTACACTAGCCACTAGGCCATCAACTCTTGACAATTTTTTTACATCAATTAATGAATTAAATATTCACTATGATAATGAATCTAATGAATGCAATATTAAAGGTATGATAAGTGGCCATTGACCATAAAGTGAATGTAGTATTTGGGCAACAAAAATATTTGTGTGTACATTACGTTTTCTGCCCAAAGGCAGATAGTGTTATGAAGTAGGACTATGTGATAACTCTTGATTCTCATGGTAGTAATTATTTATTATATACACGTCCCTTAACACAACTTTTGGATTCGCTATATTTAGATATACATCCCATAATTTAATGAACATGCATAGATACAAAAGTTTGTTTCATTACATAACTTTGAAAACTATCTAAGAAAGCGCTGGAATTAAAATTATACATTAAAAAAAGTTTGCTTGATGCTATAAGCTATAATTTGTTTTTACACGATAAACAAACGCGTTTAAATGAGAAATTATAGGAATTTATAATCTCGTTCAAGGAACTTATATTTAATTTTTTTTTTAGTGAAAATTTTTTAACAGAATATTTAACACAATGAAATAAGAAATTTATACATTATTTGCTTCTGGAGCCTTTAGTAAAATTGTGTTTTCATCTAGTACTAAAAAATTACTGTAAAATATTAATAAAAAAATAGCTTTTTAAAAAAAATATCTATATGGTAACGACTTTTTAAAATGATTTTTAATTTCATAAAAAATATTTAATAGTTTTATTCTAATTTCATAAATAATAATAACAACAACAACAACAACAACAATAATAATAATAATAATAATAATAATAATAATAATTATTATTATTATTATTATTTTATCTCTGTTTAAAAAGAAAAAGTACCTATGATTATTAATCTGAAAATTAAATGACATCGTGTCGTTGTCCACGTTTGGTTTTCATATGAATAGCATTTCTCTGGAAATACCTTATTTTATAGTTTTCAGGTTCGTCAATAGCATATTCATTATTATGAGAAATAGAATAGAATATAATAACCTCATTATCATTCATTCTCTTCTTTTCTCATCAATCGACTTTTTTTTAGCTTATGCTCTTTTTATTCAATTACTCGTTTTTCTGTTCATGATATTCTCTAAAATTTTCACTATAGTTCAAAAGCTTCAATTTATTTCCTATTCTTTTTTTTCAATGTCATCATCAACTTGAATAATTTGGATCTTTGTTTTTATAAATCTTTTAGAGATTTTTCTTGTTAACTCTACAGTGTTAATTTGTGATAAATTTCGTGAATACTAGACTTTTGATTATTCATTGTTTTCTTTATATTTGGTCGTATTCCTAATTTTTCATTCTAATGTCTAGCTTTTATAATAAGAGTTTTAAGGTGTTGTGCATTTTCAATTATAAATGATATTATCCAGAGGTCATGGAGTTTTTTAAAAATTTCTAAATAAAACTAAATACTTATGAACAAACATAAAACTTATAAGTAAGTATTAAAAGCAAAAAAAAAAAAATCAATATTAATATAATAGAATTTAAACAGTTTTCAATTTGTGTTAAATATTGTAATGTCAAAAGATTTGTAAATATTTTCTTTCATAAGAGGCTTTTCAGCTATTAATACCAACAACAATCAAATCGACATTTAAATTTTTTGGGGGTGATACATAGTTTTATTCAAGTCATGACTTTTATACAGATTTTTTTTATTCAGCCAATTATTGAAATACTATAAAAAAATCTATTTATTTTTACATGTTATATAGTGTTGTAGTTTTCTCAGCCAGTTCAAAAATTTTAGCAAAATTAAAAACAAAATAACTAACTAAATATCTTAAACAACTAAATTAAAATATAGGGGATTTGAACACAGACTTTCAAGCACCCTTCAACTATTCACACTATCTCATACTACACATGTAGAAAATATAAACAATCACTAATATATGTATTTTATACTGAACCAGCACTCTTTCAGTTGATTCAGATTTATCATCTCCCACACACATATATAATCACTGCTCAGTTTATATTAAAATAGCAAATCTTTATACTTTAATGGACAGGCTTTAATTTACTCCAACCTCCAACTCTTCAGTCATCCATACCATTGAAAAACTGATGATTGAAAGACATCATCAGATTTTTAATGGTATGGATGACTGAAGAGTTGGAGTAGAGTGCAGCCATTTATACTATTGAAAATCTGATGATGGAAAGCCATTATAAGATTTTCAATGGTATGGATGGCTGAAGAATTGGAGGTTGGAGTAGATTGAAGCCTGTCCATTAAAGTATGAAGATTTACTATCTTAATATAAACTGAGCACCGATTATATATATATGTACAGAAGATGATAATCTGGACCAACTGATGAGTACTGATTCAGCACAAAATATGTATATTGATGATTGTTTTCCTTTTTCTACATGTATGTGTATCAGTGGTATGAAATAGTGTGGATAGTTGAGGGGTACTTGAAAGTCTGTTTTCAAATCCCCTATATTTGCAATTAAGCTCCAGGTATGTGAAGAATGCCTGTATTTCAAATATTGCAACTAAATTAAATAATAATTACTTTAAAATTATATTTTCTGCTAAACAGATAAATAAAATTCTTGGCCAAATTAAATTTTTAATTTTTTTCAATACAAATTAAAAGTTGTTAATATTGAAAAAAAAATATTGATAATATTATAAACACCCTTATCACTTATTTATCAATCAAAAATTAAATAATTGATCATTATGGAAAACCTTCATCGCAAAACTATAATAAATTATTAAAAAATAATATAATAATTAATTTATCAAAGCAATTTTTTGCATTTCCTCTTTCTCAATTTTTATTAGATAATAGACTGATTTCTGAAGTAAATGTTTAAATACATCTTAGCTTTTAATCAATTATATTTGAAACGCTTGTATAATTCTTACTACAAAATAATAAAGTTATTTAAAATTCTTTAAGGGTAAATTGCCTAACATTTGAATAATAATCAGTGCTAGAAATAGGAAAATTATTGAATAAATTTAGATTAACTAGATGAAAAATGTTCAAGGCCAAAAATGGTTAAATAGAATATAATAGTTTATTATTTTTATTAATATTTTTTTATCAAATGTGAAATAATAAATAAATATGATAAAAATGAAAATTCACAACATGTGTTCATTTATTGCTTATTTTTCCATTTAATTTTACATTTTATAAAAGTAAAAACAGAGTCTTGGATCCTAATTATCGTATTTTCTACATAATGCTTACCAAACTTTATTATACTTTATCTTATAACTGCATTTTCAATAAAATTATTATATACAATAATTTTCATATTGTTTTGCATCGATAATTGAAAAAAACAACAACCAATATGTAAATTTTTTTTTTAGAAAATCAAACTTGAACTCCCCCCTCCCCATGATTGGAAAATAAAAACTTGATTTATAATCTAGTTATGGACATATTTATCCAAAATCCATTATCACTGTATCATCCTGAATAGCAAAATCTCCATAAAGCAAAACATACCAGTTACTGTTTCTATGATTTCACTTTTTTGTATTCACTTTTTATTCAAATATTTTTCCCCACTTTGATTATTTTTGTCATTCTTATTTAAGTCCATCTTGATTGAAAGTTACCTTCTATATTCATATTATTGGATTATGAAACAAAAATTTCCACCAATCATCAGCAACACAAACATATTTGCAAACAGTCTTTTTTGCTTACCTTCTATTTAATTTCACAGCTGAATTTTCCTTTTGCATTATTAAATTAATTAATTTTCAATCCTCACAATATATTTTAATTTATTTTTATTAAATACTTTGACAAAATTTGGATATATGCATCATAAGTGTTGTTTCAGTATTTGAATGGTAGGTTCTTATTTTTTTGATGATTTATTCTCTAATTTAGTTTTTTTGTTTGCACATCTGCTGGAATTTTATTTTGAGATTCTGGCAATTCTTTCTTCTATTCCTTATCTAGAGATTCTTTAAATTCTTTTTCTGAGATTCATGGAATTTCTTTATATTTTGATATTGAGATTTGTGAAATTTCTTCCTATATTTTATCTTGAGATTTTTTAAAAAAAATTGTTTCAAAGATTATTTAATTTTTCTTTGAAATTATTGCATTTCTTTTTAGATTCATCATATTTCTTATTTCATAGATGCAGCACTGACTATAAGAAGCAGCATTGAAAATTTTCTAATTCAAAACGTTTTGTTCCTATTAATCTGCTTTTTTATACTTCAATAACTTCTATTATTCAGATAAAATTACAGAGGTGACCATTAATCTTTCTTCAGACTTTATTGATTTAATACCATTTATAACTAATTTAAATAACATTTTGAATATGCACAATTAAAAAGATATAAATTGACAATCTGTATACAATTATAAAACCTTGTCAAGTGTTGGTGGCCTAGAGGTTAGCATAGCTGCCTTCCAAGCAGCCACCCAGGTTCACTTCCTGGTCAATGCTTTGACATATATATATATGTCCTCAAGGAATTTTTGCTTTGACATATATATATATATAACCTCAAGGAATTTTTGCTACAGAGTGCTCTCTTCAGTAACAAACATTATAAGAGAAATGAAAGCTACATTTAATTGTGCATGTTCCAAAATGCACTTGACTGAACACAACTAGATTTAAAATAGAGACAAAATTCTCCATACATTAGTGGCACCCAGTGCAAGCCAGAGTAATCAATGGATGCAAGGTTTGTGCTTAAAATTCTGTGCCTACTCATCCAGTATTCCCCAATTAGTTTTTAACTTGTGACTTTTATCAGTGAGGAGTCTTGGATTTGAGGCATTACATTTAATCTTGGGATCTAATTATGCTTGCTTGCACTGGGTGACACTATTGTATGGAAAGTTTTGCCTCTGTTTTAACATCTGATGAGGATCATGTGATGTTTAGTGGTTTATCACAACTAGATTTACTATTCATTATTAAGCCTACATTATTAATGAACTATGTTTCTTTTATTTTTCATTTCTTATAAAAAATTTAGAGTCAGTAATGAATAGGAGATCTAATAGTGTTAAGGGTAATCTAATGGTTCTTCCATGTATGAAGCATTAAAATAATTGCAGAAAGATTATTACATTTCAATAATAGCATTATCATTGTTTATTGTATGTAAATAAATTAGTATAGCACATGTTCCTAATTGACATAAGTGCCATGTTTATTTTTTCAAATCTTGGATCAACAATTCTACTTAATTTGTAACTTTAATTTTCAAGAACTTGTTATAATGGATCATTAAAAAAGATTAAATCTAATTGCTAAGGACATGGAGAAGAATGAACACAAAATATTAAGAGGGAAAAATAAATTATGTAAGATAACCTGCATTAAAAATAATTTTAATACTAACTTTTAAATTTTTATGAATGTATTTTGAACAAGAAGACTTGCACTTTAATTTAACTCCTCAACTACCATATTGAATTTTTTTTGTATTTATTTGAAGATACAATTTTCATACTATTTTGAGTATACTTTATGAAAATATATTATATATTCACATAAACATAAATACCATGGAATGGAATAAACTTGCAAGAATATATTCATTATTATGAAATAAAATTTAAATTTATTTTAAATTTAAATTTTTTTTAAAGTTATTACTTTTATATTTATTCATAAATTGCAAATTTTAATAAATAAAAATTGAAAATCATACTTCTGCTAACATGTCTATTACATTACCTATGAATTAAAATTATGTGTAATAATTCTTACTTATGATATTTCATGCCATCACTAATTAGAAAATAAAAACAGATTCTCTAACATCTTATTCTAGAACAATATCTTGGATATATGTAAGATGTAGTTCTTATTCTAACAGAGCAAAAAAATATTGAGGACAAATTACTGTGTGGGTATTAAAAATAATATTGATAAATTATAATTTTTAAAAATAAATGCACATATTTCCCTTTTATATACACACATGTGTGAATTTGGCAATCTTTTTTGATGCTGGGGATGGTATTTATACTGATGACTCATATGTATATCAAACAGGTGTATATATGAATTATTCTAAAATAATATCTTGTCAGTTTATCCAAAGATTATTTAATATCTGAATTTCAATTAATTAGATTTAAATTTTAATGATGATAATCACACCTTTAGTCCCCTGTATAAATACTTATATAAGGTACATTGGTTATAAACCACTAAACATCACATGATCACTATCTCATACTAGCACATAATTGTTATTAAACAAAGCAAAGCAAAACTCTCCATACAGTAATGCCATCTTGTGCCATCAAGAGCAATCAATGGATGCCAGAAGGCTTGTGCATAAAATCCCTATTGGAGGAGTAGGCACTAGATAGGGATTTTATGCTCAAGCCTTCTGGCATCCATTGATTGCTGTTATTGGCACAAGATGGCAATACTGTATGGAGAGTTTTGCTTTGCTTTGTACATTGGTTATATTTCCTGGTCATCATACACCAAATTCTATCTTAGAGAATCCCAGTTGCCAGTAGCAGAAACCAGTCTGGAGTTGGGAATATTCTGCAAAGCTTGTTAAGAGCTTATTTGCGAGCTCTCTATATATAGATAAGAGTTTATTTGAATGTACAAATTTGTTAACCTGCATTCAGTTCACCATTTTCTTCTAATAAAGACCACATATGAATATTTTATCACTGGCATCATCATTTCAGTTCTCATGATTGTTATCATTGTTTTTCTTAGCTCAGAATATGAGCATTCAGGATCAGTAGAGAATTGTTATGTCCACATGGGAGGTAAGACTACTGAGAGAATGGTGCACAGACAACTAAATAAGTTATGTAACAATATTATTTATTCTAGATAATCTTGATTGATTTTAGAAATTATCTACAGTCATTATTATTTGATGATTAAAAATAATAAATTAATAAACATTATATAAAAAATATTAAAAATTACTTTAGCTAACATATGTATCTCTTATGGTACGTTAATAATTAATGATAAACAGAAAAAAAATCTAAACAATCTAATTAACGTATACATTGCAAAATATTAAATAATATTTTAAACTTAAGAATGCTGCTAAACAAATCGTTGAAAAGAAATGTTCAAATTAAATGAAGTTAAAATAAACACAGACTCAAGCATATATTAATTAATTGTATAGACTTAAAAACTTACCATATATGGAAATAAATTTTTAAGATAAATTTTATTGTATGAGAACAAAGCAGAAGTAAAAATACTCCAGAAAAAGATGAGGAAACAAAAGGAGAGGTTATAAATTGATAGAAAAAAGGATTGAGCACTCTTTCTGTGATTTCTGCTATTGTCACTGTTCCATGAGTTGGAGAGCAGCAGATCATCATCGGAGAACTTCATTCCCAGGATTTCAGCTCCTGTAGGTCACTAAGACAACTAGTACTTTTAACAGACCGTTTCGATCTTATTATTTTGAACACCTCAAGAGGCTCTTAGAGGGTTGTGAAATAAAGACTATAGACGGTAGTGAAGGTAAAGTGAATAATAGCTTACCTAAACTTTATAAACATTATTTGCTATTCAGTAATTAACCTCTGAATTAGGTTCATTCAAACGCAGACTTTATACTTGTGTTAAAGATGAGTATAGTAATTCTTTTTCGTAATTGTTAATAAACTATTATTGCTAAATATATATATACTGTTATCTGACGAGTTTTATTGTATATTTGTTTGCTGGTCACCCAGTCATAGTTGGGGTCATAGCAAATTATTGGTGCAGTCGTATCGAATCTGTGAATAATTGGGGACACAGCATACATTATAAAAAAAATTACAGTCATAAAGTATATGTATTATATTTATATTTTAAGAAGGTCTCTTATATGTACATATAACTAATTCTTACTGCAGTTTCTCTAGACAGTTTAGTAATTTTATCACTGGAAGATAAAATCAAGTCTGAAATAGGAAAAAGTCTATGTTGATTGACACTGGTTGGACTGTTTTTTTGGTTTTGATTAATCTATTACTTAAGTATTGACGCAATTGCAAGATATTGAAAGCAGTTCTCCCATGGCCAAAAGCAATATTTCATCGATTTCACCAACTCTGCCTGCGCTTCAACCAGGTGTTTCTTCAAAATTGAAAAAGTCACATTATTCGGTCACTGACTGGAACACTTTGGGTGTGTTTAGCCAATTTGTTTTTCTTACTTCAAATAATGTTAACATTCTTGCTGGGTCATGTGTCAGTATTGAAAACTACTATAGCAGCTCTCCTTAGCCAATGGATAATGCTTCTGCAGCTAGAATTGAAATTTTTTTTTTTAGCTATTCGATGTGGGCAGCATGAACTTTGGTTTTCCCTAGACATTATTTTTGCTTTCCTCTTCTTTCTCTTTTATAATATTTGCTCAACAATGACAACCTTCCAAAAAGCTTTCACTAGTTTTCGTTCTTATATTTAATTCCTGATTTTCATTTTCTATTCTTTTTAATTCTTTAATTTTTTGTAATTACAGGTTGTATCTTAATTAAACTTTATTATTAACCTTAATTAGTACTTGTTTTTTTTTTTTTCTCTTTTTTTAAAAATAGGTTTTAAGTTTAATTAAATTTTAGCTTATAATATATATTTATAACTTAACGTAGTAATGATACCTGCTAAGCTTTTTTTTTTTTTGTACGGATTTTATGAATCTCTCTTTATGAATACACATTTTATTATTTTTTATATAACCATAAATATAATTTAAACTATACATGTCGAATAAGTATAAGCTATTAATCGAGAGAATCTTTTTATTACATTAATTTTAGTTTCATTTTATTCGACAGCATTAATTTTATCCCACATTTTAATCTCATTTGAACGAAGAGTCTTAAAATGCACGATTTTACTGGAGCTAATCCCTAACATTACAATATATATATACGAGTAAATGCATTTCTGGCATGTTGCCATTTTATTTTTTATGATAGCAATTAATTTTTTTATGCACTAAAATATAATTTTAATTTCCATTTGAGAAATCAAATTTAAACAATAAAGAAAAAAGTCCTTTGAAGTGCGTGAGAGTGTTTATGGAAAAAAATTTGTGTGAAATATATTTAAACTTCCTGGTTGAAACAATACTTAAGCAAAATATTATAGTAGTAAAATTTTCAAAACTCTAAGATATGTAAATATTGAAATATTTTTCAAGCAAATATGTATTTGAATAAATTATAAGCTGCAAAAGCTTATTTGCATTTTGTTAATATTTGCTATATTATTAATAATATGGATGCGATATGGTTTTGTAGAAGGTTTTGTAGTTTAAATGTTCCCATATTTAAGCCATAAGTGTTTGCTTTATATATGTGTGCCTTTTTAATATATGTCACTTTTATTATTGTTGTTAAATAATAGATTCAAGCTTCTTATACCTCTATTTGCATTTATTAATATATTTGTATTGAAATGATAGATTCTTTTTGGCAGCATTTGGATCAATATTTTCTTTCTGCATTTCCTTGATATTTAGGATATTATATTATTTAGATTTATTATTTATTACACTCTTATTAGTAATAATAAGGCAATTATTTAAAATCCAGTATATCTTTTGATAAGAATGTTTTGCTTGTATTACTAGTTAATCATAATATCTGACCCATGTTTATAATATAATCTCATTTTAGTATTAGATATCTTTATCATATTTTCATACTTATTATTATATATCAAAACACAGATATGTATTATGCACACATGTATAAATTCACAAACGCACATTTATGGATTCTACTACATGGAAATTGATTTGAAATTTATAAAATATCTAATAAGTTATAGATATGAAAGACATGTAGTTATATGCTTGCATCTATTTTCATATAACAAATATTGTAAGTATAGTTTTCATCAGCATGCTTTATCAAACAATTTTGTTAATGGGACTCAAACCTGATTTCAATTTGTTAATTATATTTGAGATTTATTTAATATTCCTGAAAAACTAATTAAATGTAATTCAATTTTATTTTATTTCTTTTGATATAACTTTATTTGGTTAATAATTGATATATAACTTTTATTTTTGAAAATAATTAATCTTAAATCATATAATTTTTTGTCTTATTATTAACAAATTTATATTTGATATTTTAACCTGATTTCTTCTTATTTGATATTTGACAAACTAATTTATTTGATGTCATTCTATCATGAGCTCAAGTGTTTGGCTATTATTAACATATTTACTTACTTATATGATAGCATGATGGATGGGTTCAAACCTGATTTGTGCTATGTTATTTAAAATCATTGATGAATATTTCTATACAAATAGTACAAAAAATCATTAAATTAATGCTAACTTTGCATTTTATTGCAATATATCCGTAACTCCTTTTGAACGAAGTTTTCTTGGGTAAATAATTATTTTAAATATTTCAAGCTTTATTTTATTTAGTTTATTGATTACTTTTGTGAACCATGTCTTGTATTGAATAAATGTTTTTCACATTGAAATATTAGTGTCTGGAAGGCAACAAAATTATTTCTGTATCTCAACTTTAAATGCAATAATCATTTTTGTTAAATGTTTGTTAAATTTATAACTCTCTCTGCATATACTGAGATACTATCACAGTAAATACATATATATACTGAAATTAATGAGATCTTAATCAAGTATTTTTTTAGTAAGAGCTCAGTCACAATGCAACTAAGCAAATAACCAATTAAAAAGTGGATTAGAAAACAAAGCATATCCAACATCAGTATTATGTTTATAGATATAATAAACACCTCCATACTTCCCCATTCTTTTTAAATTCATTTAAATAAAGATATATTATATTTTTATTTAAATGAATTTAAAAAGAATGGGGAAGTATGGAGGTGTTTATTATTTATATAAGATATTACACAGGGGAAAGAGAAAGGTTAATAACTTCGTGTGTGTAAAATAAATAAAAAATCAGATATATTAATCTTTAACCGAGGTTTAAAGTTTCTATCTGTGCTAGAGATAATTTCTAGTTTCGATAATGATTAGTAAAAATCATTATTGTATTTATCTGAAATGGATGGCGTCGAAGTTGTGAGTGGAGGAAGTTTGACAATGGTAAATGAAAATGTAACAATTTATTATGTTTATCTGATATTTAGGAATTAGTATTGTTGAATAGAATGTTTTTAGGTTTCCAATCCAGTTTTTATTTGGTTGCTTGGTTAATTACTTTATGGCAGAGCTTTAATAGATATATATTTTCAAATTATATTCTTATCTCAGTGTATCTTTAACTTTAGCTCATTGATATCGCAATCATCCTTCAACTTAAAATTCAGAACATACTTTACTCTATATATACATTTGAAACATACACTTTTTCAAATAAATCATATAACATATTACAATTTTAACTTCATATATGTGATTTTTAAAAAATATTTAAACTTAAACTTCATATATATAAAATAGAAAATTATATAACATTACAATATTAGCAAAACACAACAACAAAGTTTACTAAAATTCTTCCACAACCATGATTTCAACTATTAATAAATAGACTTTAAAAAGTAAAATTCAACAAGATACTATCATGTTTGTGAATAATTTTAGTAAAATTTTGTTTTTTGGTTAGTGGTGTAATGGTATATGATTTTCTATTTTATTTATCATTACTAAGTATAGTGTTTAGACAATATTTAATTATATGTATATTTAAATAGATTTCAAACTTCTACTCAATCTTACATTATTGAAATAGTGATCAAAGACATATGTGAAAGATAAATGATCCACAAAATGTGAATTTTGTGTTGAACCAATACTTATTAGTTGACCCAGACCCCATAATCTCTTATACATATATTCATCATTTGTTCAGTATATATATATATATCAAATAATTATAGTTTAATTATCAGGTTTCAAATTTTCTGCACCCACAACTTTGATACATTTTTTGGAAATACATTAATAACTTTTACTAGTAATCTATTAAGCTAGATCTTATCCCTGCACCAAATATATACCTTAAACCTCACTTAATAATATATCTGCAGTGTTATAGAGGTACCAATATCTGATTTCCTTACCCATGTTAACAGTTTTGATAACTTTCACTACACTACTATTGTGAAAAGCAAGTATTTGTCCCATATTAATGTCATATGAAGGGGTATAAGAACCTTTGCACTGTAATAGATTTTTATATTATATTCTTATCTATAAGATCCATTAAATTGTTTTTATATATTTGCCCAACATCCATGTAAACAATGACAAATATATTCTGTAAATAATCTATGTATATAATGAAAAATATAGGTGGGAGAAAAGTATAAAATGTTTAAATACAAAATATAAATATTATTACATTTAACATTGAATGATGTTGGGCATATTTATATAATTAAAACCAATATATGCATGTTATTTCATCAAGTGTAAGCAAAAGAAATGGCAGGGGAGGGGAGGAGATATGACTTTTATTATTATTTCTACTTATGATTAATATAATTAAAGTCTTATACTCATTAGCTAAAGAGTTTTGAATTTCAAATATAATATTGAATTTCAAAAATCTTACACTTTTCCTTTTCTGCAAAAAAACTTTTATTATCAATTACAGTTTCGGCTGTACCATGCAGTCTTCATCAGATCTACAAAATTTGAACACACATAAAAATACAACCATTAAAATTTTGGTTATTTATTTATCATTGCTAATATATTATACCAGTCCATGATTTTACCTTTTAAAGATAATTATTTTCTTGCCTTCATATTGTTGTTAAATCCCAATATATTGAAAAGCTTTTTATAAGAGAGTTATTAGTCCTTCTACATGTTAATATTTGACCCAAGTTTAAGGACTTTCTCTAATCTATTATAATTAATAAGTAATATGGTTAAACTTTTTTATATTTATGGTTAAATTATTTTATATCAAAAAAATTTTAATAAGATGTTCTAAATTACTTTTTAGACAATCAATTTATTTACTTATTTAAGTGAGAAAAAGTAAATTAGGAAAACTTGTTATTGTCAAGTGCCTGTGAAAATATACAATTTATTTATAGCTTATAAAATTTTAGTATTTCTGAAATATATATTTTCAGTCTATTGGACGAAATTATAATACTATATAAATTGTAAATGAAGTTTGATAAAATTTAGTAACATATTGCATAAAATTAAAAAAAAAATCTAAAAATTTAATGTTTAAACACTGTTTATCTGTTTGAATCTATAAATAAAATTAAGAATGACCTTTGATTTAATACATTTAAATTCTAGGAGATTTATCTAAAATTATATTTAAGCTGTGATATGAATAAAACAGAACTAATATTTTATATTAAGAAAAGAGGTTCTTCTGGTTTCAAATAATTATTTTACTGTCTTCATATTATTGTTAAATTTCAATGTGTTAAATGCTTTTTAATGAAAGGCAGTTATTTATATGTTTTCTCTATTTTAATATTTGATTTCCAAACTGAATGTTTTGTTTAGTTTTAATATTTTTTAAATGCTTGATTATATAAGGTTTTTGTATTCAATTCTTTAAAAAAGGATTATAAAATCGTTTACACTTTATACAATGGATTATATGTTTAAAGTAAAACAAATTCCATTTATTTATTTTTAATTTATAAATTTGCTAATATTATTTTGTTTTCCTAAGAAAAGTTTTATTATTGTGGGATTACGAAAAAGTTATGCACATTTTTTTAAAGATGATTAAAAATATATCTGATATATTTATGAATAAAAATATGATTTAAAATGATATGATTGAAAAATATTCTATGTAAAATAATGATAAAATAAAATGAGTGGAAAATAATTGATAATAATAAAACAAGTAATGTTATAAAAAAAGAGATGAGACTTAAATGTCATGTTTTAAAACAAATATTAAAAATAATTGTTAAAATTCATCACTAGTCTCTAAAAGTATGCTATTATCTTTATATTTTTATCATAATTATTGTTATTTTGGAACATTAGAATAGTTGTTTTTAAATCAGCATGGAATGATCTGGAGATGGAATTGGAAAGGCGATGGCTATAAAATCAAAAGTCCAAGAATTCGATTTCGTCGTGGGAATTGTTAATGCTTGGAATGTTTAATATGATTTAATATGCGTGAATAAAATATAGACACTATCTGCTAAGAACACTGAAGCCACTCTTGAAAATTTAACTTGCTATTGTTTATTAAAGAATTTTGAGATTTCATTTAATTTTAATGCTTTAAATATTTTAAATTTTGTATTTTTTATTTTTTTATGTATACTGAGAGTTGGGTTATAATTTTTCCTCACACTTTTATTCATATGTAGCAAACAATTTTTTTTAAAAAAGAACCCATTTGTTTAAATTTTTATAGGAGAGAAAAATACAAATGCACAACTCAAGGTATACATAAATATATTATATATGTTTGTATATAAAATTGTATTATTAAATAAAAGATGAATGAAGATTATTATTTTCTTATCACTCTATAATTATTACCAATATTTATAATTAAACTAATCATCATAATTATTCAAGGGAGTACTATTAATCATATTAAATTCAATTATTTTATAATAAAATTCTGTGTTGAATTTATAATTTTAGTTCTAAAACAGCAAATTCTGCTAGAAAGTCCTAGTGTTTAAATTATCCCTTTTCTGTACTTTCTATACTACATTTTAATTATTTTATTAATAAATATTATTTATTTATATTAAGTTTTGTATGTAATCCTTTTCATGATTTTATAAATCATTTAAATTTAATTATTGCTTCAATAATTATATCAAATAAAGGAGCTTTATTATACTTCCTTACTATCTTATTTTTTCTTTATGACAGAATACTGGTATATAAAGATTTCTTCATGAGGAAAAAATATAAACTTAGTTTTCAGGTTCAACTGTCTGCATAATTGCTTGTTATAGCACAATATTTTTGTTGATTGTCATGTGATATCATATGAGTAGTAAAAGTGACTTGTTGTCATCACCAACATTTCTAGTAGAAGCTGTCAAGTCATTTTTATAAGATGATTTTAAATGAGCTCCAGCAGAAACTTCAGTGCTATTATAATAACAGACAACACACTCAAATTATCTGAGCATTATGTTCACATGTATGCTCATTAATAAATAACATTTCATTATTTTTATATATGCACTTTTCCTCCTTCCATTATTAAAATATAAGCAATGAAATTTGTTTTTTAATTGTTATTTATTTTTTATCTTTCATGTTGTAAATAAGTAAATACTATTTAAAAATCTATCAAATAGAAAATAATAGAAATTCAAAGTTTTATCTAAACAGTTTCATCATCTCTATCATTATCACCATGGTCTAATAATAATGACCAAGCTTTATTTACACCTATAATAATTATAAAATTGGAAAGTGACAGTGGCTGATATCTTAATGATGAGGCCGTATTATTGGAAATGTGAATCATACTCAGGATTTTCTATCTGATGAAACTTTAGATACTATTTTCCAATAGCTTTTCTATTTATTTAATGATGTTTTTGTTAGTTTGTGAAGAACACGCATACACACATTTTTAGAAACTACCATTAGTGCTCATACATTTCAAACATACAGTGGTAAACATTAAAAAAACTGTTAATAGTTTTTAATATGCATTTTGACCAGACCAAGCCTCTTCAGTTGGATCAAGGCAACATAACTTTCCAAAAGACATATACTAATGCTCTACATTTATTTTCTCTATTATTAGGTAACACTTATTTACTATAATCATTTTTTTATTCCATAAGTGATTGTAAATCCTTTATTGTTAGCCAGTAATTAATTTAAACTAATTAAATATATCTATAAAAATTGTAAGCAAGAAGAAAAAAGGCAAATGATTAATAAAAAGAAAACACATACCTATGTAAAAAGTTATAAATCTTTAATAAATTTGTGTAAAATGCTTTTTGCCAACTAAATTAACTCATGGAAGTTTAAACCTTTAATTATTATATTCGATATTTACACTCTGGATTGTATGGGTCATGTTAGATTGATAATAAAATTCTGTTATACTATTGTTTGGAAAATAATAATTCACAAATATAATATCAAGTTCTGCAATAGTATATCCCCTACCAACGTGTAAAAATACAAAATGTTGTTCCCTTTTGCAATTACACCTGCAATTCCAAATTGTCCTCACCATTGATAAATTTGTTCCCTAGCTGAAAGATTTTTCGAGTGGTTAGCACAGCCGCCTTACAAGCAGTTGTCCCAGGGTTCACTCCCTGACTGACGTTTTGGCACATTAAAAAATAAATAAATAAATATTTTTTTTGGAAAAGTTTATTGTAAAGAACTCTCTTTACTATAAACACTTCTGCTTATGTTATACAATCTTTTTATATAAATTGGATAGTTTGACCGCATTGATTTTAATGACTGCAAACAAGTTAATTATCTTTAAAAAAGTGAGGAATAGTGTCTAATACTTAAAGATTAAACACTTTTTATATAGTATTTGAGAAATGTTTCTGAATTTTAACTTGTTAGGGTTAGTTTCCCAAGATGGCTCTTGATTCATATAATATTGATATATTGAATCAATCAATACTTGAGTCAAAGATGAACTTACACTGACGTTAGCAAAATAAATGCAAAGATCAACAGTTTTATCTACTGATGCTTATGGCTTCTAAATACATTTTTAACATTGTAAATTGGCATACCAAATATTTCTCTATATAAAGCAGGAAAGCAAGAATGTTGCTCAAAAGTATGCTGCAAAAGTATCTTGAAAGCTGTGGTGGTAGACATGGGAGGCAAAAACTTTAAGCAGAACATTGCTGAAAATTTTTTTAATAAAAAGAATGTTGAAATTCTTAATGAAAAGATAATCAGCCTCAGACATGAGTTGTTTAATCATGTTACCAACGAAATCTCCACTTGCAAATGACATTGTTATTAAAAAGTATTGATAAGTTTACAACTTTCAATTTCATAATCACTTATATCACTCTTCTTCTCCTGTGCATATATATTTTAATATGTTATTTATATTATATATATTTTCCAAAATAAAAATAGAATGTGAGAAATATTTTTTAAAACATTTTAAACGTTATTTATTTAACATAAATGTAATACGGACTTATTTCAAATTGTTAAGAGCTTAACATTGAAAAAATGCAAAATATATATTAATATATTTTTTATTAAATAATAAATACCTTTGAATTTAAAGAAAAAAGTACTATTTTGCTTATAACAAATTGTAGCAAGAAAGTGCAACTGAAATTGCTACATATAGTTTAATGAATTCTTCCAAAAAACGTATATTTTGAGGATATATCAAACTTTTTCTTCTTAATTATAGCAATGGGATCTTAATACTAAATGAATGATTTAAGGGCAAATGCTTCTCTAGATTGTATAATATTACCATGCATTGCATCTTTATATGTGAAATAAAAGAAAAAATTTAAGTGTTTTGTAGACAGAAACATTAATATGTTTTTTTTATTAGTACAACACTTAATTAAATAAATAGTTAGTTGCTTGTGAGGTCATGTGATGTTTGAAAATCATAGACAACAAGTTGACTTTTCCAAGACTTTTCAGTACTTGAATTTGTCACTTTATTAGTAGGCTAAACTTCGACAAACAAAAATCAAATAGTTATAAAACTCGGTATGTTATGTAACTTTCAAGCATTACGTGTGACAGTTGAGTTTTCATCCAAAAATCTTTAGTTTTTGAGTTTGCTATTCCAAAACTGCACTAAACTGCGCAAATTTATTGCAAAACTATTTCAGAAACGGTAAAACCAGAAAGTCTATTGTTGTGAAATTGTAATTTTTTACTATGTCAGACCTTTTGCCGAAAAAGAATAAAAGAAAATGATGATTGCAGACTCGCTTATTATTTTTTTAAGAATCGCATAATTTTCTTATATTAAATATAATGCGTTATGTGCGTATATGTTTAATTCTAAGCGTTTATATATAGAGTAGATATAATTCTGAGTATTAAAAAATCAATTTTGATTTCAGTTTGCTTTCTTAATGTTTCTTTTTTTTTTTTTTAAGTTTTTTTCTATTAAGAATATTATTATTTAATTATAGTTTTGTTCAGAAACTCTTTGTTTATTACCCTGTTGTTTGTTTATTGTTTTTTCTTGTTTTTAGTTTGTCTTTTTTTTTGTTTTCTTATTGCAGTGCATAAGTTAGAATTGATTAGTTTATGCTTCTCATTTAGTTATGTATTGAAATTTATCTAATTATATAGAAGCTTAAAAAATGCATCTTTTACTCGTTTGTTTAACATTTAATGCTTGAATGCTTACATATTCTTTAATATTATTAACGATTATAGAAATAAAGAAGAAATTATCACTAGATGGAGTTGTTTTAAAATGCGATTTTTCTCCTCATTTTTACCTGAAAATATTTTTCCAAATATGACACATAAGTAATTTGAATTTAAAAAATTTCGAAAATGAATAAATAAAAGAAGCATGCATAAAAACAAAATTCATACATATATGCACGAAATATGTATATTGGAGATCATTTATCTTTTTCACATGTGTGTAGTAATGTGTATCGATTGTATAAGATAGAGTGAATGGCTGAAGGGAACTTAAAAGTTTGTGTTCAAATCCCCTATATTACATCTAGACTCCGGGTATATAAAATATACTTGTATTTAAAATATTACAAATTCAGCCTGTATCCTGCCCATTCCTCTTCTGTGTATTTAAATGGACAAGGTTCTATATGCGAAGAACTTAAAATCAACATGCACATGGCAATAATATTGGCATTAGCAAGGGTTTTCTGCATGCTGTTCTCAGATCTTCAATGGTATGGATGGCTGAAGAGTTGGAAAGGTGGAACAGATTAAAGCCTGTCAATCAAAGTGTGAAGATTTGCTATCATAATATGAACCAAGCACTGATTGTATATATATATATATATGTGTGGGAGATGATCTGGACCAACTGATAAGTACTATTTCAGTATGAAATATATATATTGGAGATCATTTTTACATGAGTGCGGTCATGTGTGCCAGTTATATGAGATAGAGTGGATGGTTGAGGGAAGCTAAACAGTTTTGTGTTCAAATCACCTTATTACATTTAGACTCCAGGTATATAAAATATACTTGTATTTAAAATATTATATATATACAGTTAATTACCATTGTAAAGGTTTTACACGTCAATAAATAGCCAGCTCCTGATAGAATCATTATTAGTGGATTCTTTGTTATGCCAAAGATAAACTATAAACCTAGGGCGGATCTTAAAGCTTTTTCTCAAATAGGAAATGAATTTCCAAGCATTCAGCTCACATGTGGCAAAACCAACTCTCCAGTATTGATCAATAAATGGCTATCTAGCTCTTCTTTCCTGGAAAGTAAAAATGCAATAATAATCTGGATCAGTCAGATGAATATTAATGCTCTGACGAAGATTAAAAAAAGGTTACAATATAATGCAGTTTTTACTGAGTTATCATGCATTTACAGACTGATTCTATGTTTTTTATTTTTATTTTCATAAATTATTTCAATCACATTTTCCAATCTCCACTTTTGGCCAGAAATATTTTTTTTTCTACTATAGAGATATATGCAATTTTGAGTACTCACTAAATATTAGATTGTATAAAGCTATAATAATCTCATTATAGATACTATTATGGGGATAGTGATATTATAGCACTATCCCATTTGGTGTTTATTGATTACTTAAGCTGACATAAGATATCTCTAATGTAGAATACAGAGACTACTTTTAGGAAGTATATGAGCAAGCATATGAGGAAGTCATGTGATATTGTTGTTGATTTTAAGCCCCATTTTTAAATTATATTTTCATATAATCTTAAGACTCACATTTTTAAAATATCTTTCTTTTAAATTTTTCTTTTTCTCCTAAACTTTTTACATCGGTTTCAAAAAATATTTGTGAGTTAAAATGGAAAACAGAAGGAATAAAAAAATAAAGATTTGGTGTAATGAAATATTAATACATGAAGAAAAGTTTCAATTATCAAAAGATGGTTATTTTAGGATATTAATATCTCAAACATTGTTCAAAAATAGTTTAGAAGTTCAATAATGTTTAAATAGATGATTTGGAATGTTATGAAAAAAATGTAATATCATTTTTCTCAAATAATATTCGAGTGAAGGCTGAATATTTTACCATAAAAAGAATCACATTGTCTACAAACATACCATGGACAATGAGATGAAATCTGATCTGCCACAGTGATTATATAATTAGAAACCATGTATATACACAGAGTAATGATTGAATCATGGAAATATACCATGATGTAATTTCTAGTGAAATGTGTTTTTTTTTGTTGAATATCAGTTCGAAAAAAAAATAAGACAATTATGACTTACTTTATCATGTGACATATCAACTAACTATTCAGTTCGTAGGCTCATGATATCTTTGTTATTGCATCATAACATTCATAAATGAAAGCCTTTGAAATCACAATTCTGATAAATGTTCTCTCTGAAGTTTGTTTTTTTAGGCACTGGAATGATCAGGTGTGTGAAAAGTTTTTTTTTTTTACTATGGTTCTGTAAAGTTTTGTTTATAATTATTTACAATGTTCATTGCATTATTTTGATAAGCAATGATTAATTTTAGCAGATTTTATTCTTTCAACTTTAATTGTCTACTCATCATCATCATTGATTTTAATATCTTAAAAGTTCAGTAGTTTTTTGCACCAGTGCTTCAGGCAATAAATGTCAGTGCTATGCTTGTATTCTGAATCTTAATACAATAATAAAGTGATGGATTCTAGAGCTCAAGGTCAATGGGTCACAATTCAGTCTGTCTTTTCTGATTCTTTTGAACTCCTGAGAAATAAATAATCGTATTTAATTATTTTTGTAATAATTTGATTCTTTCTAAATTAAGAAAAGCCACAATTTCCTCTCAAAAATATGAAAAATAGCATTAGCTTTCCATCAGCAAAAAAAAAAATAATTAGAATTTTATATTTTTTTTTACAGTTTATAACTGACTAATAATAGTTACATGTGTGTGCATATATATATATATGGAAACCACAATCGGTCCGATCTTGGTTGAGATAATGCGGAGAAATGAAGTGCGCGACTACTATCCGAAATTTAATTTGCAATTCGCTATGCATACAAGCTTTTATATATTTCTGCATAAGTTAAAACTATTCTATACTGTAATAATACATTCACATTTAATAAAATAACGTGTACTGTTAATCGTATTTTATTTTAATAATAAAACTCTTTGCAAATAAATGTATTGCTTTTTACTATAAGAACTAATTAAGCGTAACCCAGTCTGTGTTTTAAAATTAAGGCTAGCAATTTTAAATATAAAGTTGGTTTAATGATTTATCTCAGGGTTATATAGAATAAAAAAAACTAAATGCATGAATATAAAGTGTATTTATGCAATCTAGGATATGACAATGGAAAAATGATTTTATGTACACTATCTTACCCAATACTTTTATGTTTCAGATAGCATTAATACAACAATGATGTATTTAATCCAGATAGATTTTTGTGTATAAGCTAATATCTTAAATATTATATCGTGAATATGCAGTGACGATATTCCTTTAATAACGCCAAAGAGAAATATTAAAAAATTAACAATTACTTTATTACACAATGTAAAGTTGTAAATATTAATTTATTAAGCGCATAGTCAGCACGTAAGATAAAAACGAATAATAATAAAATATCTAATAAATATTTCTATTTGTTTCCTAAAATATAATTTGAATTTAGGATATGAAAAGTATAATATCAGACGGGGGTGTGCAGACACATTAAGTAAGAATAGGTTGTTTATTATTTCTAAAGAATCGTCAATTTAAATACTGAAGTATAATCATCATAATCATGATAAATGTTTTATAGTCATTCTTAATTAGTTTGTTTTACTAACTTTATTAATTAACCTCTTAATAATACTGGAAAAGTTTTCATTTTTTTAAGAGAAGTAAGTACAAATCATTGCTTAGCATACCTAGATGATATTTACCACGTTGGGCTTATTCATTTTGCCTCAAGACTCTTTATTGGATTCAGTTGACACTTAAACATTAGGAGTGCTACTAGGTCATTAGGATGCCTTGTTATGTACTATATAACAGTAAAAAATAATATTAACATGTAAGAGTGATGCATAAAATATTCTTTACAGATTTACTCATCTACATAAGAATGATTAACTCCATTTTAACTTTGAGGTTGAACTTAAGAATCTTTAAAGCATATAATGTTTGCAATATGGCACAGTTTTATTAAAGTTTAATAATTACTTACATTTATGCAACTAAAACTTAAGACAAATCACATTTAATCTCATTCAACATTCAATATAGTCTGCTTCCGGTTGCCATCTTAGCCAGTTCTCTGCTAAGTTGGTCTCTCTGGAAAAGGCATTGTCACAGCCCATACTGAGTTATTTGAAAGGAGAAGTGGCTAATAAAATTTATAAATACAAATTCTATTATTTCAGAGTCCTTTTCTATCAAAGAAAGCTAAGAATTAGTACGAAAAGTCAAATTATAATCCGGGCAAGACGTTATACAAATGCCTGCCTACGTAAAAATAGAACAAATCCAGTTAAAAAAGATGTAATTAATCAAAAATCAACCTCAAACGTAGATGATAAGTCTAAAGTAATAGTAACAAAGAATAATAATAGTAAACAACCAGCTAAGAAGAATGTAGTGAACAGCAAACCTTTAGAAATGCCAGAGAATTGGAAAAACTCAGATAGTATTAAAAAAAAGTAAAGGAAAATGTGATTTAGAAAGTTACGGTCTTCAAACGAAGTCTGATAATGAAATACAGCATTCTAAACACAATGATGGGACAAATATGATACATAATGATGAAACTAACAATGCAAAAAAAGAATTATGTGTAAATACTCAGAAACAAAAAAGTTATGCTAAAAACAATGGCATCATTCATAAACAATGTAAATTTGGTGTCTTTCCGGAAGTAGTCAATAGTGACGAAAGTTTGCAGGATGGAAAAATGTCACAAGATATAAATACAATCCAAGTTTTTAAAAGTGATATTATAGAACATGATGACAGCTACAATAAGACCAATTGACCAATTGCGACTTCCTCATATGCAGGAAAACAAAGTTACGATCACAAAATGGGCACAGAGGTGGCGCCACTTAAAAATAAACAACCGGCAAAATCAACTTTTAATCGTAACGATATATATTTAGAAGCTGAAAATGAATGTATAAGTAATACAGATAACTACAAACATCAGGAGAAGCTTACTGGAGTGGGGGGAAGTGGGGAGGATCCTTCCAGCATGGGGAGCTAGTGGAAATATTGAAAACAGTAATAGGAACCAAAATAATACCCTCAAGCATCTAGAAATGCATGAAAAGACCCATGGTAAATCCATTAATAAAGACTTGGTTCAAGGGGCCAGATGTAAAATTCCTATTTATATAAATGGTAAATCAAGAAATACTTATTTTGATAGCCAATTAACCACACTAAATGAAAGTAATTATAAAGCCAACTATAATGGTTTGACTATAGGAAGAGTAAGAGATAGTCAAAGATCAACAATAAATCATCTTTCAAAAGACAACTTTCCACCTTTGACAGCTGATACAAAAGTTAACCCCCTTAAGCAAACTAGTCAAGTTTGGGACAGTCAAATTCAAAATGAAAATAATACAGTGTCCATGTCATATGCTGAAACCATAAAGATGAATATAAACAAGCATAATAATGATGATTTTCATTTGCAAAATGGTTTTCAGGGAAGAGAGGAAACAGATAGACACATAAGATCTTTGCAGTGGATGCACTTGGATGAAGACAATAACATGGATGAGGTGATGTCAGAGATTGATGACCTTGAAGAGGAAATTAGAAATAACCCCTCTATATATTCTACAATCTCTGATAAATTTAATCAGACTATTCCAGCAGTCCTGATGAGGACATTCGAGGCATATAAACATGATAATACCTTGATCATGACGACCACAGACAATCATTTAAATCTATTTAAATTTCCTGTACAAGAACTATATGCTCTAATTAAACAACAGGGACTCGAACAAACAATATATAAAATTCTATTTCATGCGAACAATAGATATCTAATTGTGCAATTTAACAATTCTTTCATGAAAGAAGCATTTAAAAATAAATTCAAGACCATAGCAAATAAACTTTTGATCTACATAGATTTGAATAGACCTGCATGTGTTGATGGTTTGATTCGAAATTGTGGTGTGAATTTTGGTCCTGCAGACCTGCAAAAAATTCTAAGCCCTTTTGGAAGAATTCTAAGTCTACAATTCCAGTCAGTCAATTTTCAGGGTACACACTACTTAACAAATGCAGCCAATTTTAAATTAATATTAAAGAAAGGAATATCTCCTTTGCAAATTCCCTCTTCGATTGAGTACCAAGAGGCTTCATTAATCATCTTGCTGAAAGGTGTAGCCCCTCAGTGTTTTTCTTGCAAGCATAGAGGGCATCTAAGGAGGGAATGCCCTGACAGAAAATGTAACTTATGTGGAGCTATAAGGAAAAGATTTCATAAATGTCAAACCAGAAGCTATAATAACCTAAGATCATGGCCTGGTGTAGATACAAGAGAAGAACAGAAAAGAAATAAACTTAAAACAATAAATAAGGAGGAGATATTGAATGAGACTCAGAACTTGGAACAAGATGTTTCATCACAATCTGATACTCTCAAAAAACAGTCTTTAAATGAAGACATTGCATCATCCATGGGAGAGCCTAGTCCATGGTATGTAGAGACCTCAGCACAAGAGGAGAAAAAAACACAAAATGAAAGAAGAGTGCGGCATAGAAGGAAAAAAAGACCGAGAACAAAAGCTTCAGTCTCTCCTCAATCAAGAGTAAATTCAGACTGTGAAAGTGTACACACAGTGAATTTATTGGATTTATCAGATCAAGAAATAGACTCATCACCTCAATTAATTAAGAAAACAAGATTAAATTCCTCTCTAAATGATCCACTGATGGAGCCCATTCCAGATGAATTTATCAATGACAACCTAGAGACCATTGTTGCATATAGTGACAAAGAGAATTTAGAAGTTAAAAATGAAACAATTAAATCTCCCAAAATTAATGATCAAGAAGTAACACCACAGTTGCTGAAACTTGCTATGAAGCTAAATGAGCACTATCAAAAGAAGAATGAAACCAATGAAGAGCTAGAAGCGTGCTCTGATTTTCTTAATCCAACTGCGAGATGATTAAAATTGCCTCAATGAATATTAGGGGCATGAATTCACAGGCAAGGGCCTTTGCTTTGGAGCGATGGTTCCACATTCGTAAACCTGATATATTATGTCTTGGGGAGACAAAGATACATAACAAAACTGATCAACACATTATTAGTAAAATAAATACCTTTGGGTTTTTTCATTATTCCTATTCAAATATGGCTGCAGGAGGGGTTGCAATTGTAATAAACAAAAACTCCCCTATCACCTTTTTTAAAATCATCAAAATTGACAATAACTGCTTGATTGCAATTATCAAATTTAAGAATTATACTTTTAACCTAATTAACCTTTATCTTCCTAGAAAACCTGAAATCATACACAAAATCATACAGAATATAAACATAGCATTGAGGACTAATCCCCTTCCCACTTTAATTATTGGGGATTGTAACTTAACATATGATAATTTTCAAGATAGATATGGACGATTGATAAATCGGAAATTGATGAGCTGTCGATCACTGTTTCCAGATGGGGCCTTCTCCTTCTATAATAAGAAGGCAAAAACACTGATTGATTTGCTATTTGTCTCCCCAGAAATTTTTAAAACCCTGAAGGTGCAACTGTGACCAATTACGTTTTCAGACCACTTTTCAATTGAATGTGATTTTCAGTTCAATAACTCTAATGACTCAGCACAGGAGCTCCCCAGAACTATAAGAATGTTAACTCGAACAAATATCAGCATCCAACTAGTATCTGAGACATATATATTGTTCAAAGAAGTTGATTTGAATAATCTTCATCCATATCATGCATGGATGCAATTTACTGAAATACTTGCTAAATTGATTACTAAATGCACCTCAAAAGCCCGGGGCCCTATTCGGCTATTATCCGAATTAGATAAGATTGTGACAAAACTAATGAACTTGCCCAGTGAGGCACAGAATGTCGAATCTATCATAAACTTGAAACTGAAATACAAAAGTAAGCAGGAGGAAGTTGCGGAATATCTTTCTATAAAGAGATCGCGACAATTTATATATCATCAGCACTGCTGGACCAGGGGCTATCTTAGGTGGGCCCTTGGAGCTGGCAGAAAAGCCAAGGCACCCAGAGTGATTGAGATAGATGGCAACCTATATGGAGGGTCTTCCATGTTGGCCAGGATATGTGACCATTATGTTGAAAAGTTTAAGCCAGGTGGAATCATGATTGAAAGAAGAGAATTTAATTTAATTAAAAATTCAAGCCACAAAATCACAGAAAAAAGAATTATTGATAAATTAAAGATGATGCCAGACAAAACACATCCTGGCTTGCATGGAATCCCAAAATTCCTCCTGCTTCATTTAAGTGCTTTCTCAGCACCAATCATTAAAAGAATGGCAGATCTTTTGGCTGATGGCTGCCAGGAACTTCCAGGGATCAACCCAATTGCCATGGTTCCTCTGGTTAAGAAACTAGCAGGACCTCAGAATCTGGGGAATCTCAGGCCAATATCAATGATCTCTCTACTGGTAAAGACAGTTGAGGCCCTAATCAAAAATGACATACAAGATATTATAATTGATCAGCTGTCCAATTGCCAGTTTGCCAAAAAGGGGAGCTCGACGGCCGATGCTGTGAGCCAATTTCGTCTATTGATAGACCACATTCGCATGAAGAAGATCTCGCAGCCAATCGCAGTTCAGCTCGATTTTGCTGCTGCTTTTGATTGCATTCGAGTTGACGCACTCATGAAGATCCTGGAGGGACTCAAAGTACCAGCTGCCTACCTCCAGATGATAGAGAACCTCCTGTATAATAGGGAAGTGTTTTTGTCTCTGGATGGGAGGGTGTCCCCAGGATTTAAGCCTGTTGTTTCTATTCCTCAGGGCTCTCCTCTGAGTGCACTCCTTTTCACTGCCTATGTGAATCCCCTCCTGCTAAGCATCGAGACATCTCTTAAAGGGATATCCATACCTTTGCTAAGAGAAAGGGTCCATCATGTCTCCTATATGGATGATGTGGTGGTTTTTCTTGCTTCACGGGAGGAGCTTGCTGGACTAGAGAAGCTCTTGGACCAATTCGAATGTGAATTTGGTCTAAGAGTCAACAAGGAGAAGTCGGCAATCTGGTCGATTATGACTGGCAAGCAAATTCCTGGCATATTTAAGGCTCCACCTCAGAAGTTCCTGGGTTTTCAGCTAGCGGCCTCCCCATCTAAAATGAGGAAGGAAATTGAAAATGATTTAATGACTAAGATAACAAAATTTATTGGATCGTTGGAGAAGATTTATTTGTCTTTGTTCGGGAAAATCGCACTGATGAATGCTGTCATGCTCCCCAAGATTACATACTTCCTTGCAGGCTTCTCACCGACGAAAGCCTTTATAAGGAATGTCGAAACCCAATGTAGGAAGCTGTGTTGGGGGGGGAAAGCTCCTGTCATCAGCCTGCGCCTCCTACAGAAACCTAAACAGATGAACGGCATAGGACTACACTCAATCAAAATCTTATTAATACAGTGTTTTCATAATGTACTTACCAGATTATTTATGAAAAATCCAGATATGGAAGGGCCAATATTCCCAGAAGAAATAACTCCTACCGATAGGCCACCTCCCAAAAGTGGAAGGCTTTGGATTCAAAAGCAAATCTCTATAGTATTTAACCATCTAAAAATGAAGCCAGGAACAATGTTTAATAACAAACTAAACTACTGGAACACATATGATCTTATGAATCCGGAAGAAACTAAAATTGACAATATTCTTTCGATTGGAATATCGAGGTTCTCCAGGTTGACCAAACGTCTAAAATTGGAACCGAGGTTTGTTGATTTTTTAATCAAGGTTAACCTTGGGGCCTTGCCTACTGCTGACTTCCTACATAGTAAAAGGAATTATAATCTGGACCCTATATGCGCACTATGTAGGCATAGTGATGAGACAATGGCACATATATTGGAGGAGTGTCAAATTTGGAATAGCATAAGAAACACTTTTAAATCTTTCATTAAAAACAAAGAATCAGCTTGTGTAAATTTGACTAAGGCCTTCAAGAGTGGACATTTTGGGGTCATAAGATTGGCAACATTCATAAATTTTTCCATTTGGTCTTTGAGAAATAAGACTATCTTCGAGAGTGGAGAAGAATATGACATGATGAAAATGTCTTTACAATTACTAAAAGAAATAAAAGAATTAGACCAAAAATTTTCTCAGAATTGGACATTCAACCAGACCTGGGCCCTAATAAATCTAAAATAAAATGTAGTACCGATGATGAAAAGAATATAAAGTCTTAATGTAATTGACATGAAATTAATTGCTTTTTTGTTTATATATATATACAAGTGTAACCTCTGATTGTGTTGACTGGTCTCATTTGAGATCAATATGTAATTGTCCTTCCTTTTATAAATGATTCTTATGGTTTGTGAATAAAATTTCCTTTTGAAAGATCTCATTTAATATTGACAATAATAATACTAAATAAAAATATTACCTGTACCTGAGCATAGTAATAATTGAGAAAACTTTGTTACATTAATAACAACTACAATATTAATTAACTAAGAAAGAAACATTTGTGAGAAAATGCATTAAATAATCCACCAATGGTTATGACAATAAAAAAATATTCCCAATGTAATTTTGCTATTTGCAAAATATTTCAGAGTTCTTGGAACTTACAAACCTTTTAAAATAACAGCATTACTGACAAGGTAAAGCACAAATAATATCATTTTGAAATTCTTTTTGACACAGCATTAAGATTAATAAATTCCTTTTATTCTACTTGCTGATCTAAGGTAAGTTACATTTAACACATTAATTCATTTTAAGATTGCTTATCACTTGGATGTTTATTATATCTAATATTTGCTTCAATAATCCATAATTCAGGAGTGGCATTTAAATATTTAGCTTTCCTATCCATTATCCATTAAATGATGTTTAAATATTTAGCATTGATAATCTATAATGCAGTTCCCTAAGCACTGCATACAAATTTGTAGTTTATTCCACTACAATTATTTAATTCTTTTGAAAAGTTGCTATAATTTTATCCAAAAGATTAGAACTTTTTTAATTTGAGATATATAATTAATCTATTCATTTATAGATTTTTAATCCATGATGTCAGTAATTCTTATCGTATCTCTGATAAAGCAAATAGTTTAATATCCATAACAAAATGATTTTCATTATTTTTTGAATCACAGTTAATTTCTCTAAGCTACAAGTTATTGGAGGGATATTTGAGTTAAAAAAATATTGTTTAAAGTTTTTCCTTACATAATTAAAAAAAGACAAGTCACTTCATAGCATTGAGATGAATAAGCATCCTTTCTTGTAGTAAAGAAAATACTTATTTGTATAATAATTTGAAAAATAAACATCAGCAACTTATTTGAAATTATTAAATCTAATTTTCCAAAATGTATCAGCTATTTACCATTACTTTCAATTGAAAAAAATCGAGCAATTTATTGTTGAAGTTGTGAGACAGCATTCCATAAGTCAATTTGTTTATTTTTTCACTAACAACTGGCTGTAATAAATGAGATTTCTTGAAATAAAGAATAGTCTAGCATTGGTGGCCGAGTGGTTTGCACAGTGGTCTTACAACCAGTTGTCCCGGGGTTCGCTTCCCGGCTGATGCTTTGACATATATAAAAATAATTAATGAATTAATTAATGATGGTTTTTGGTTTATCTGTTGTTGTTCATCTTTCTCCCAGAATGATGAGAAGTCATTTGACTAGAAAAGGCATGTACCAAAACTAGTTAATGTATCAGTCAGGTAGATGGCAAACAAAATGACTATTTAAAAATTTGAATCTGTTTAGGTCCTGACTGCAATAAGAATTTTGTGGAGACTGCCTGGATTTTTCAAATGTACCTTTATACCATTTATCACATGATGTCTGGATTACAGAATATTCTCCATCATGCAATGGAGTTTCTTCATTTGTCCATAAAATATTAAAAGAAGCTGTCATGATTACTTTTAGGCAAAATGTTAAGATTTTTGTATGAAGATAGTAAAACTTTGGACTCACTGTTTAAAAATGAAGAAATAATAATAATAATTTCAGACTTTTTTAATCCCTTCATTTCATTTCCGGGTTTTGAAATAATTCTTCAAGCATTTATTTAAAATAAATAAATCATAAATCCATAGAGTTTTCAGATATTTATTCAATTAAATTTTAATTAATCTTTTAATGAATGTCATTAAATAAATATTCTCATAAACTAAATCATTCTTTGCTAAATAAAAAAAATCTAAACACGACAGCTTCCAAGCTTTTTCGCATGCATACAAATATAAAATATAAGAACTGTTTGTGCCATTCATTATTGTTGTAATGTTAGATTTATAATTCTATTCTATAATTTAACTTCAAGAATTCGGTGAGTTTTATCTTGAAATATGTAATACAAAATATACATAAGACCATATTTAGAGAAAAGCTTTATATTATATAATTAGCAAAGTATGCCTAGCATGTTTTGAACTACTTAACAATAACACTCATAATCATGGTACTAGGGAATAAATCACAATAGAAAATTTTGCATATTTGAATGATAAAAAATGAGTTATACTGGTCATTTTTTTGAAGGGGGGGGGAGGGGTGCAGGAATCTTTTTTGTTGATTGCCTGTTTATCTCTGGTGATGTGCCAGGCCTCTTTCACATTGCATTTGGCATCATTATATTTGGAGCAGGTGATGCTGGAAGAGGCATGCTCAAAGGTGTGTCCAAGGTTAGATTCATGTTCATAGAAAATTGATGTTTGCATGAGTATGTGCTTTGGCTTGATTCTATAAGTATCACTAAACATCACATGATCATCATTTCTTATGCTTGGCCAAGCTGTTTTGCCTGTTTTAACAGCTTGAGAAGCATAAGAAATGGTGATCAGGTGATGTTTAATGGTTTAATATCAATCCTGCCTAATATGATAGTGGTAGCTATGGTTATTAAAGAACCAATGACTGCAAAATGTATGGATACTGAACTGAGTTCAGACCTATATGACTATATAAGGTAGTGAGATTAGATTGAAAATATTATTGTGTTTTCAATTTCAGACTCATAGTTTTGTAGTTAAGTAGAGATAAAAAGTGGCTGCTGGAGGGTTGCATTAGATCCTAAGATCTAGGTGCAGTGCTCTCAGAGTCAAGGCTCCTCACTGATAAAAGCCACAAGCTAGAAAGTAGTCTGGGAATATTATAGGAGTAGCCATTAGATAGGGATTTTATGCACAAACCTTGCATCCATTGATTACTCTGGCTTGCACTGAGTAGCACTACTGTATGGAGAGTTTTGCCTGTATTATATAAATACCTGTGTTGTGCAATATCAGTGGATAAATTGGCACATGATTCCCCATTATAAACAGCATAGCTGTACATAGCTTTGTAAATGATTTGAGATTTAATCTCTAATGGCAATATATCTTTGGTGTTGTTAATTGTCCAATTCAAAATATGAGAGGGGCGAAGACCAGCTTGATGACATACAACACAGACTTTGTTGATATGATGGGTATCCCCAGGAATAATTATAGGTTTGAATTATTTGCTTCATGTGTGTGAACACTTTTTTATTTATCCAGTTCAATAACTTTGTTCCTTAATAAGAATAACAATGAAATATAAAATATGTATTTTACAAGCATCATTAATAAAATGTCCTTAGAAAGCCATTCAAAAATGCTATATATAATTATATATTTCTCATAAAAATTAGTGTGAGAGTCTATTTAAACATGATAATGATTATATTCTATGCAATACAACCAATGACAGCAATGAATATATTTGCTTAACTATAAAAATTAAAGTGAATACAATTTTTACAGCTTTTAAAACATAATAGCCAATTTACATTGATACTGTAATGTTACAACATATATGAGAAAAAATGGCAGAATAAATTTGTGAGCATTTATATATTGTAACCTTCCAAAGGGTGTCCAAGTACCCATAAAATAAAGTGTAGGTCTAAACACAGATATAAATCACTACAAGAACTCTAATGCATTGAATAAACATCTAACATGAGGTGAGTCCTCTTCTAGGCTAATCATAAAGTAATTAATACATTATTTGACAAGATATAGCTAAACCAATGGTTGATAGATATTTCATTTTACATTCTACAAACAATAATAATGAATAGTAATAATAATCTCAGGTTTTTAAATATTAAATAATTCAGTTTTGAAGAATCTATCTTTACAATGATAATCTAAAACAATAAAAATTATTTAGATTCTTTTAACTAAATAGCAGTGAAAGTAAAAAATGAGACTCTTATTTTCTTAACACCTTATCAATACTTTCTTCCTTTAAAATGAAATACATATTTATCTAAAGATGGGTTTTAAATATAATATCAGTTAGCAAAGATTAACTCTTACTTTTGGTTGTTATATCATTAACTAAATAAGATCAAGTTTTTTTAAAATTTAAAAATAATTATCTAACAATAGCAAAGCTAAAGTGATACAATAGGTAAAAGACATTTTGTTCTACCAAACACGTTATAAAGTAATCCAACATCAAGAGCATCAATAAAGTACTCTTATATAAATTTAATTGCACACAAAATGGATTGCATGAATTATATCAATGTGACAACTTCAAAATAATATATACTTTTATATACATTTTAAACACTTTTACCATTAAATGGATTTTCTGGTATATGGATGTGACAAATGGCAACAGATACAGAAACGTAATTAAAGAATAAAATAAATATTTATTACAAAGACTAAATATATTTTCTTTTGGTTTACAATTTAACAAAAAATAAATTATTTACTGTTAAAAATAAATTAAAGAAACCTTTACATCAATTAAAACATAAGTTAGATGTAATACACATATAATATACCATATCTGTGATATATTTAAATTATACAAGTATATAAATAAAGAGAAATCTCATACAGTTTGAATTTAATAATCAGTGGTATATACTAAGGTTAATTAACACATTTGAATGTACTAATAATATAAATATAATTAATAATATAATAAGATATACTCACATTCAAATTAGTGTACCATTTCTTAATATGTAATTTATAATTTAAATGATATAATATAAAGAAATACATTGTATTAGTCTTAGATAAACAAAGCTTGTGGAATATAGAAGTATAAATTCAATACTTTATTCAACACACAATCATTTGAAAATATATAATAAGGAGTAAAGGAATATATCACACAAATGCCTTTTATAATACACAAATTAGAATACCTAAATATTTATGGAAGTCAGTGATGAAAAACAAGCCTATACTAAAGTGGGCAGAGCAATACTGGCTCAATGCTACATGTATATAAGTGTCCTATTAGTATCTACCACTAACATAAGGAGAGGCCTAACAAATAATATCTAAGTAAAATGAGAAATCACCAACATAGTTGCCACAATAAATACATGATTTTAAGCAGAAAAACCAATAATGAAAAGAAAGGCAGTGAGACAAAAATTACATGACAAATCTTAAACCACATCTACTCATATTTATAAAGCATATAACAAAGTATAATCAAAAGATCAATACAAATGTATGCATGAAAGATAAATAAACAATTTTAAATTTATTATAATAATAATAGAAATTATACACCAATCCAAAGCAAAATGTATAATATATATTAAAGTAGTGACTCTATTCTTATAGATATTTATAATGACTCTATTCTTATAGATATTTATAAAACATACATAAATCCCCTGCTACAATCTCTCAAAATACTATAAACATGAATACAATCATTTATATACATCACATTTAAATACACAGTTATGTCTGTTAGATATATTCGAATAAAGAATAAAATAAAATGAAGATTAACAAATATAAATGCACATAACATTTCAAACATTACAATAATAAAATAATAATTGAAATGTTGCTAGTCTTTCACATGCGCCTACCGTTGTCTCTCAGACAGCCAATCATAAATTAAAAACTCAGTGAGTAATAAATGAATATGTTTATATTGTAACGGGTGTACTCGTTTACCGTATACTTATTTGTTCTTATCTTAAATAAAAAAATATCTATTTTTTTCTTTATGAAGCCAAATAGTGATAAGAAAATTCGTATTTCTCTCACAGCATATTTATGGACGTCAATCATTGACTCCAAGCGCCAAACTTACTTTTTACATAAGTATTATGCTGGAAGAGAAGAATACGATAGTAATAGGGCCTCTCTACTAGCTCAGTACTCAGGGCGGGTGGCTAATAAACCGTAGGAAAATGTACGGGAGACACTCTATGCAACCAACAACGAAACTCGGATCAATCGTCTAAATTTATGAACTATATTCCATGAGTCAAATAATAAAACACACACATGCAATATACCTTAAAATAACATATCTTTTATTACAATATTTTCTGCTTTTAATAAAAATATATTTCCCGCACCCTTTAACATTTATATAACCCAATAAAACCTATATATGTATTCTGTGTGGACTTTCAATAGAATAAGAAAAACGAACGTATACACAGATAAAATCTAATCAGCTGTATTCAAAATGGCCTTATCTTAAAAAATATAAGTCTCTTGCCTTTGGTTCGTTCTCCTTGAGGGTTTCAGAAAACGTAATAATATTTGGAAAATAAAATATCTTAAGTTCATATTACCTGCAATTTTTGTCCGATGTGATCCCCGGGGATATCAAAATAAGAAGAAAAACACATGAAATCCGAAGCAAAACGTACGAGACAGTTCATCACGCTTCAGTTCATTCCGAGTCGGATCGATTCCCTTGCGAAAAGTTGATAGGTCTCCGGTCGATGTTCTCCGGTCACTGCTGCATGGCCTCTTCGGGGCAAGGTCCAGAAATCCCAGCACGCTTAAGCCTTTACCCCACTGTACTCATATTCGGCCGTAGCCTTAGCTATTCTTCTTCAATATATATAAAAATAAAAATGAAAATATTTCTTTCTTTCTTTTTTTCTTTCCTCTTTGAAGACCAAAAATAATCTGACACTAGTTAAAAAAAAAAAACTACATCTCACTCCCCCTGTCACTTTTTCTTTTTCTTTTGTTTTCGCAAACACAGTCCGTCCCCTTCTTCCCCACCACGTGGTATAGATGGCCAGTTAAGCTAATAAGCAGAAAGAACTTTTCGCACCTTCGGACATTTTGGCAATTAACATTCCGGAAACTTTTTACTTCAACCTTCTTTTTAATTTTCATTCACATTCCCCAGATAAGATTTTCGATGTTTAATATATTTCTTTTTTTCTTTTTCTTACAATAATCTCTTATCTTGGATCCAAAATGTATTCATACGTTCGTTTCTAAAATTGTCTATCCACACCGCAAATACATACATATACCACTTTTACAAAAACAAAATGCAAATTCCCCCCCCCACCCCCCTCTTTTCTTACTTTAATAAAATCTTAAACATTTTCTCCCACTAACAAAATAAATACTAAAACGAAATAAAAATCAAAATTATATGAAACTAATTTTAAAACTATATAACATATGTGTGCGCCTTTCTACCTTGTAACTAGGGTTTAAACCCGACTAGTTACAATACCCTCCTCCCGGAAGCCTTTAAATACGATCTACGTATTTGAACGGCTCATGCCTAACTTATCAAATAAAACGATACATCCTTAAATATTTTCCCTTTATAACTTTCTGCCCTGCGGCTCTAGAACAAAAGAAATAAACGACCATCAATCCCAACGATATGTTATAAGTTCAACCACCAACTCACACGCACGTGATATGCAACGCACCGCACACAAATAATTCCACACAGACTTATTTGGTTATGTGACCGGAAACACAAAAAAAAATTTTAAAAAAAATCTTTTTTTTTTTTTTCGTACGTGTCAGGACTTTCTAACCGCACTCTGCTACTTCCGAGTCTTATGAGCGTGGGTAATTAGAACAAAAATCCGACTTTCAAGCAGGAGTCGTCCCAGACCTTGCTCGCTTTTGGAGTTTTGTGGATGGGACGGTATGTGAGTGCCGTGCTCTCTTTGGAGACTTATTGGCTTAAGTTTAATAGGTCGGTCAACCATGTCAGGAACAACATTTATATACAGGACGCTACACACCACATGCCCAATCCAAGCAACCAAACCTGCCATCCACCGTACTCATATTCGATAGACCGCTCCCATCTCAAATCTCCCTGGCCACCTTTATCTAACTCTCTAGCCTACAAAACAATGGAGGAGAAAAAAAAATCGACACACATATATAACTTCAAATGTGGCCTTATATAACGGCCCCTATACTTAATAATATCATTGTTAAATATTAAACCCACACCCTAATAAAATAATTTAAACAAACACCCCAAAAAAAAAAACTTTCAGCATATGTCCAATTACGTGTATATATCTTAACTCTATCGGCTATCCTTTTTCTCGGATGAACTCGAAATCTTTCCCTGTCCATAATTCGGCTTGCGTGGCGGTCGTCTCTTCATGTTCATACTGCCATTTCAGTCTAGTATTACCATCCCCTCGCTCGGGATCCTGCAAGTTCCAATCCACCCTCCTTCTTCCGTCCCAAATTTCACAACTCGAGTATCGTGATTTTCTTTTCCTCGCTCTATCGGTAAATTATAATCATAGGTGCTCATATCAATCGCATTAAGTAGCTCAGCTACCTCCTCCATGGACGCTTTCCTTATGCCTAACATCATTTGTTCCACGGGAGCTTCTCCCATTTGGCCGGCAAATGGCCGAACCTTTAAAAATTGGTTTACATGGGCCTGTGCTGGTACGTACTTCGTCACGGCTTCCCTTTCTTCTGCTATTTTTGTCTTTTCGCCCTCAACCTGTTTCTCATCTACTTTCTTTCCCTTAGACTTCTCGATCTTTATCTATACTTCCTTCCTTCTTTGACTCTCCTTCGTTCTCTTCTCCTTGATTAACTCCTGTTATTCTTTCCATTTGCTGCTCTAATTTTCGCAGCCTTTCCTCAAATCGATCTTCGAATTTTTGAAATCTTTGTTCCAATCTTTCCAGAATGACCTCCAAAATCTTCGATTCTTCCTTCTTTTCTTGGTCCATTTTCTTTTGGAGTCTTGTTTTCATTCACACTATATTTTACTAAATATATTTTGATATCTTAAAAAAAATCGTAGTAATTTGTTTTGACTGCTTCCAAAATCACAACGTGGTAGGTTTTCTTTTCCCCCCCCCAAAGCGCCATGCTACGTGTCTAATTTCTTTATCAACCACTCGGAAAACTATTTTCTGTCTTTCAATAAAACTATTTTAATCGAAGCAAACTTCACGTCTCTCTAATATTTCTATTTTACTTCCCCTCCTTTCCCTTATCGAATTTTTAATCTTTCTACTCGGGCCCCCATACATTCCATTCTTCATAAAGCCTTAGTTGGGACGCCATTGTAACGGGTGTACTCGTTTACCGTATACTTATTTGTTCTTATCTTAAATAAAAAAATATCTATTTTTTTCTTTATGAAGCCAAATAGTGATAAGAAAATTCGTATTTCTCTCACAGCATATTTATGGACGTCAATCATTGACTCCAAGCGCCAAACTTACTTTTTACATAAGTATTATGCTGGAAGAGAAGAATACGATAGTAATAGGGCCTCTCTACTAGCTCAGTACTCAGGCGGGTGGCTAATAAACCGTAGGAAAATGTACGGGAGACACTCTATGCAACCAACAACAAACTGGATCAATCGTCTAAATTTATGAACTATATTCCATGAGTCAAATAATAAAACACACACATGCAATATACCTTAAAATAACATATCTTTTATTACAATATTTTCTGCTTTTAATAAAAATATATTTCCCGCACCCTTTAACATTTATATAACCCAATAAAACCTATATATGTATTCTGTGTGGACTTTCAATAGAATAAGAAAAACGAACGTATACACAGATAAAATCTAATCAGCTGTATTCAAAATGGCCTTATCTTAAAAAATATAAGTCTCTTGCCTTTGGTTCGTTCTCCTTGAGGGTTTCAGAAAACGTAATAATATTTGGAAAATAAAATATCTTAAGTTCATATTACCTGCAATTTTTGTCCGATGTGATCCCCGGGGATATCAAAATAAGAAGAAAAACACATGAAATCCGAAGCAAAACGTACGAGACAGTTCATCACGCTTCAGTTCATTCCGAGTCGGATCGATTCCCTTGCGAAAAGTTGATAGGTCTCCGGTCGATGTTCTCCGGTCACTGCTGCATGGCCTCTTCGGGGCAAGGTCCAGAAATCCCAGCACGCTTAAGCCTTTACCCCACTGTACTCATATTCGGCCGTAGCCTTAGCTATTCTTCTTCAATATATATAAAAATAAAAATGAAAATATTTCTTTCTTTCTTTTTTTCTTTCCTCTTTGAAGACCAAAAATAATCTGACACTAGTTTAAAAAAAAAAAACTACATCTCACTCTCCCTGTCACTTTTTCTTTTTCTTTTGTTTTCGCAAACACAGTCCGTCCCCTTCTTCCCCACCACGTGGTATAGATGGCCAGTTAAGCTAATAAGCAGAAAGAACTTTTCGCACCTTCGGACATTTTGGCAATTAACATTCCGGAAACTTTTTACTTCAACCTTCTTTTTAATTTTCATTCACATTCCCCAGATAAGATTTTCGATGTTTAATATATTTCTTTTTTTCTTTTTCTTACAATAATCTCTTATCTTGGATCCAAAATGTATTCATACGTTCGTTTCTAAAATTGTCTATCCACACCGCAAATACATACATATACCACTTTTACAAAAACAAAACGCAAATTCCCCCCACCCACCCCCCTCTTTTCTTACTTTAATAAAATCTTAAACATTTTCTCCCACTAACAAAATAAATACTAAAACGAAATAAAAATCAAAATTATATGAAACTAATTTTAAAACTATATAACATATGTGTGCGCCTTTCTACCTTGTAACTAGGGTTTAAACCCGACTAGTTACAATATCTTCAAGCTTTCAGGCCAAGATGCTTAAGACTGGCTTATATATATATAAAAAGTTAAGTAGAGAAAAGGTTGGTATCATCCTTTTCTTATCAAAATCTCTGTCATGTGTCAAGGCCTGATCGTTCTTAAGATAGCTGTTTAAAATATGATTGGCTATCTGAGAGATAAGGGTAGGCACATGTGAAAGACTAGCAACCTTTTAATTATTACTAATAATAACAACAAGTGATTTAGACAAATGTTAAATAGTAAAATATAAAAAACAAAAAATATCTTAAGCAGTCTTCTCCTTTTCTTCCAAATAAAATGATTTTCCCTATTTGCAAGTTTGATCTCTTTAATGACCATTTATCCTGTTTTTTTATTTAAGAGGATATTTCAAGAACGATTATCACATATATATCATCACTAGGAGATTGGAGATTTTCCATAATAATCAGTTTGCATTTAATAAAATAATATGGCAGAATGGTGAATTTTCTTTGAAATATAAAAAAACTCTGTTAACTTTATAACAGAAATAACTTTTTATCAGCATGTCATAACATTGCAAGGACCATAATGATCACTTAAAATTAAAGAGCAAATTGAATGTATTTCACAATAAAAACGTGTATTAAAGTTGCATCCAAACATAAAGGGTCTATACTTTATATAGGCAAACTATAATCATGACAGGTAAGTTATTAATACAAATGAGTTATATTAAATAGATTGGAAATATATATATGATCAGAGTGGGCATATAAATATAACAAGTTCGTTATAAACTAATACATATGTCCAAATGTAATTATTTTTCTGAATAAGCTATTTTTATAAAGTAAAGTATATATCTGAATATGGGTATAAAGTAAGCAAGACATAATAAATGTGAATCCTTAATTAAATTTTATAATGAGCTGTAAACACCTTGGCGATAGATTAATCAAGTAAAATCAATATAGTTCGTGGCACAATAGTACAATAAATTTCTAATTTCAGATAGAACATTAAAATAAGAGTGAATAAAATAGAAAAAGTTCACAAGATAATAAGATATATAATACCTTGAATGGCATCATTGAAGTTTCAGCTCCTGTCTCTACATAAAAGTTGCTTTCTTTTCCTCCATAGAAGTTGATTGCTTGGGTATGTTTTTCTTTTAGCAGCACATATTATCTTATTCTCTGAAACAATTAAAACTTAATTAACATGGTTGTAGAATTTAGCAAATAAAATACTATTAGCATGATCAATTTGTAGTGATTATGAACAAGAGACCATTATGCTTTCAAAAATGTCCCTTTTATACTAATTTTTTGAGTATCATGTGGTTCCAATGTTGATTAACAGAAGAGGAATTGTTACAATTGATAGGAATCTAGAACATTTGCCTTGAAAATGATTTACATATAATTTAAATAAATATAGAGCAAAATGATTTATATATTTATTTAAATACAATTATTTGTTAATTAAGACATTTGAAATTAACGTTATCTAATTCTGAATAGTAACAAAAAGAAAAAAATAATTCTTTTATTTATGTTTTAAATAGGAGGTTAACAACAGAAAGATTTACGAAAATTAAGTTTAACATCTCAAAATCAGTGTTTGGGAAGATAGCAATCTTGGTATTGACATATTCCTAAATAAAAAATATACTATTTACCAGCAATTCCCAACTGCTGGTA
Source organism: Epiperipatus broadwayi (assembly GCA_028023455.1). NCBI lineage: Eukaryota > Metazoa > Onychophora > Udeonychophora > Euonychophora > Peripatidae > Epiperipatus > Epiperipatus broadwayi. Next base: position 470,729 of record JAQFVV010012548.1, read on the forward strand.
TGTAAACACCAAGTTACCAGTATGTGACATGTAAAATAATAACAAAATATGTATAACATACAATTATTTTTTTAAACATTTTTATTTTAAAAAAATACCACAAAAGTATAATTGGGTTATTTTTTATATAATTTTTTTAAAATAAAAAGTAAAACCAAGTAAAAGATTGATGAAAAATAGTAATATTTCATGTTTGTTAAAGAATCTTTTATAGATCTTATTAGTGACAGTGGTTTGAAATTAAAATTTCAGAGTATCGGCTTGTTTTCATTTTGATTGAATATCTAGAACTCTGTCAACAACCATTAAAATTTTTAATGTCATTCAATGCCATCTATGTATGTATGTGAGAGTGGAGTTTTTGCTATGATTGAGCTAAAAACAAATATATAAATTTGCTCAATATTGAATCATATCTTTACCTTAAGCTGAACAAAATTGAACCTGATATTTCTCATCTTGTTAAAAATAAACAAGTGAAAACCTCACATTAATTAAAATAATTTCTTACTACTCAAAGAGTATTAACCAATTACACTTTTGTCATATTTATATTTTAAAAAATTGTTTCATTTCTATATTTTTATATCCTATAATTTTTATTTTGCAATAGATATGTTCAAATTTTTTCTTTAATTTTTTATATTTTTACACATACAATTATATTTAAAGTACACCTCTCACTAAATGTGTTAATGTTACGATACCTAAATAAATAAATAAATAAAAAACCCAAAAACATAGTCTGTATTAAATTCTAATACACTTCATCATCAAATTTGAAAATTTTTTAACTACCTTATGATATCCTCTTGCATAAACTTTACCAGTACTTTATCCCAAAAAGGTTGGGAATCACTGCTATATACTGATAAAATGGTTGTTGTTGGTTTTATTTGTGCATTGATGTGTATATATATATTTAATGTTTTCACGATTGTATGATGTAGATAAAATAATATTTTTGGGAATAAACCGTGCATTATTTTGCATTACAATCCGATATTTTGATGGACTAGCAACCGCCATTATCAAGGTTAACTTTTGAAAGGAAAAAAAAAAAGAAGTTAATCTTGATAATGGCAGTTGCTAGTCCATCGAAATATCGGATTGTAATGCAAAATAATGCATGGTTTATTCCCAAAAATATTATTATATATATATTAATTGATAAACTTATTGATTTGATTAACTAACTTTATTAACATGCATATGTATATAAAAATATAAAAAAACTTATAGAAGCATGATATAGAATGAGAAGGGGTGTACAAAGGATTACATGATCTCACAATTGGGTAGCCATTTGTAACAGTACAAACAAAAAAAACTGAATTACAAGATGGGAACCATCATCATCTTCATAAAATAACTAATCAAATTAAATATAAAAGAAATGAGAAGAGAGTCAGCATGAACTATAAAACTAACAATAAGTTCTCTCAGCATTACAAAAATAATCAAATCATTATCATCATGAAAGATCACCAACAAAATATCAACAGTCAACCTTGTGACTGGATTTGAAAGGGTTTCATTATAGACAGGCTAATTATCTAGCCACTGGCAAATTTAGAGCAGAAATATAACATAAAACTATGGATTCATATCATTAAGTGCTAATACATCAAAATATAACAATAAAAAATAATTCTGGGGTGCAGAAACATGCTGATCATCAATATTCTGACCATATAGTACTATTAACATATTAGCCAATTATAAACTTAACTTCTAAAACATATAGTGCATGGACTTTAAAGGATATATCATTGTGCCATCCAGAGTTATCATCTGATTGGTCAAAATACCAACATAAACCCCTTATCTCTGTAAGTAATCATTAAGCTCTAATCAAACTCAGGGATCAAGAACTCTATAAACTATTACTGTGAAAAAGAGGTAAATAAATAAATATAACAGCTTATTCTAAATAATTTAAAATAATTTATATAAGTTTACTTTACTATTATTAAATAGTTTTACTGGGATAATTTAAAAATCCTAGAACTCTAAGCTGTATTGAATTTAAGTCACATTTATTGCCAATTCATGTAACAGATAGATGAAAGAATAAAGTCATTAAGTCTAATATATATATATATATATTAAACATTAGACTTAAATATTAAGTCTAATATATATATATATATATTAAACAATTATTTAAATACTGATTAACAATAAATAAAAATATAATAGTATAAAGTTTTAATCATTTGTTTTATCAAAAAATATAGTTTTATAAAAATTATATTAACCAGTTGATTTCTATTCATTAAATCAATTAACTTTTAATTCATTAAGTTATTTCTTTAAGTAACTAAAACTTGGAAAACAACATTTTAAAATTAGCTTAACTAATCCTTTATTAAATTTTGAGAGGAAAATGAATGGATAAAAAAAAAACGTTTCAAACAAATAAAATAATTTAATAAAATTATAATTTCCAAAAAACTCTTTCATAATTTTAAAGAGTAAATTGAATGGATTAAAAAACATATTTCATTAGAAAATATTAAATTAATAAAATTATTCAAAATTATCAATTCTTATGAACAAAAAATCTTTTTTTTTACTATAAATAAAAATACAATGTGCACACAAAAAATACCTTTAACCATGATTTTATTCTTCTGTGGAGTCTTTTCCAGTTATAGTTTTCAGTTTTTCCAGTTGTTTTCTTTTTGAAGGTTTCTACATGATATACATGATTAATTTGTTCTTTTTTGATATGCACTATTTCCAGCTTAATAAGCAGCACAAATTTGTCCATTTTTTCCAATAAAATTTCCAGATGAAACTAACATATACAGAGACTCATGCTTTTGTTTGAAGACAAGATTTGTTTCAGGTTACTGCAGGGTAACTTCCTCTTCTTTACATTTTGGGTGAGAGACAGATTACATGGAGGAAGATGATGTCTAGCATTTAGCTAAAATTAGCGCATGAGTTTTATTGTAGAAAAATTTTTATAACTAAAGTCAAAATATGGTAATGGTTTGTTTAAAATTTCCGCTGTTCTATGCGGCAGCTTGATTAATATTTCCACTTCTTTCTTCTTTAGCTGTTTTATCAAAAGCTTCTTTTTTCTATTGTCTGCTGTATTAAGATTTTCTACTATTGACTTCTTCAACAGTTGGGTTAAGACTGAATGCTTCTCACAAGACTCTTAGGTCTTCTAACTTATTTACATGACTATTACTTTTTTAGAACAACACTTTCTTCAGGCTGATAATAATTTGTCTCTAACATGGCAACATTTAGTAATAATCAATTAGGTCAATTTTTACAAGTACAATTGTTTAGTTATTTTCCTCCTTAAACATTGACATTGGAATACAAGTCAAAATTTTAAATTTAAATCATATAATTTTTGACATTCCTTTTTTAATTAAAAAAATTTATTGCAAAAAGAAAAAAAAAAACAAAATAATCAGTTAATCATACTAATTTGATTTTTGCATTGAAAAGAAATAAAAAGAGAAAAAAAAACAACTCTGTTAATTAAAATGCTATTTAACAAAAATGTCAAAATCCTAATTTTTTACTCTTTTTCTTTTGAAAAATACTATTAAATATAAAATTTTAGCTTTTTTTAAAGGTTAAATTAAAATTTATTAAATAATTTACAAAAAACTTTCTCTCTTAGTACATTTTCACAGTTTAAATTAAAACTGCTAATTAATTATAATTACTGAAAAGAGATAAAAATACTTGTTCATATTATTTTATAACTTTCTCTCCCTTCTACAATTATTTATAACTCTTCATATTATGTTTTAAAATTTAATGCTTGAGAATTCTCATAGTGATAAAAATATTTAAAATAAACTCATTATATATAAAAATATGTTTAACATAGCAATATAGCCAATGGCTACAATATATTGCATAAATACTTCATTGGCAATAATAACCAGTTGCTAAAATCAAGCAGAGGAAAGATTAGATAAAAGTATATAGTTAGTTGGAAAGGGAATGAATGATTTAAAACTCAATTTATTATCTATGCATAAATCTACACCCACAGACACATTAAATTACTTGTGCACACATGCTTGTGTGTACGTGCTTAATTTCCAACATTGGTTTAAAAAATGGAAAAGTATTAAGTTCATTTCTAAATTTTAAATAAATATTTCAAGTACTTGAACTTGTGTGTTTCCTACTATAATGATTGTAAAATTTTGCTTCTTTCAAATCATTCATTCTAGGTTCACTTTAGGTTTTTAGCTAAAGTCAAACCTTCTTACCCTTTTTTCAGAATATAATGATTTCATCTTGTTTGCCTTATTTGGTATTCTCTATATATCAGCATATTTTCTCTTATTTCCATCCTTAATTTTTCTGTTTGATTATTTACTTGGGTATCTTATTTTTCATCTATTCTATTTATTCAATTTATTTTAATATTTTCTATTTGTTTCATTTGTTTTGATATGTTGTCTCTTCTCTCTTCTCTTTGTCTATCATTATTTTTTGGAGCACTGCCATTATATCTACTTCTTGGTTTAATTTTGTTTCATTAAATATTATCACTGGATTTTTGAAGATAATCTTTCTATTATCTCTTCATAAACACCAGTAATTTAATTTCCAATTCTTGAATTTTTTATCATCATTCTCATACTGTACCATTTGTGACTTATTTTCTATTTCTACCATGTAAAAGTCTTTGCTTAAAATCTACCTATCTACCTATCTATCTATCTATCTATCTATCTATCTATCTATCTATCTATCTATCTATCTATCTATCTATCTATCTATCTATCTATCTATCTATCTATCTATCTATCTATCTATCTATCTATCTATCTATCTATCTATCTATCTATCTATCTATCTATCTATCTATCTATCTATCTATCTATCTATCTATCTATCTATCTATCTATCTATCTATCTATCTATCTATCTATCTATCTATCTATCTATCTATCTATCTATCTATCTATCTATCTATCTATCTATCTATCTATCTATCTATCTATCTATCTATCTATCTATCTATCTATCTATCTATCTATCTATCTATCTATCTATCTATCTATCTATCTATCTATCTATCTATCTATCTATCTATCTATCTATCTATCTATCTATCTATCTATCTATCTATCTATCTATCTATCTATCTATCTATCTATCTATCTATCTATCTATCTATCTATCTATCTATCTATCTATCTATCTATCTATCTATCTATCTATCTATCTATCTATCTATCTATCTATCTATCTATCTATCTATCTATCTATCTATCTATCTATCTATCTATCTATCTATCTATCTATCTATCTATCTATCTATCTATCTATCTATCTATCTATCTATCTATCTATCTATCTATCTATCTATCTATCTATCTATCTATCTATCTATCTATCTATCTATCTATCTATCTATCTATCTATCTATCTATCTATCTATCTATCTATCTATCTATCTATCTATCTATCTATCTATCTATCTATCTATCTATCTATCTATCTATCTATCTATCTATCTATCTATCTATCTATCTATCTATCTATCTATCTATCTATCTATCTATCTATCTATCTATCTATCTATCTATCTATCTATCTATCTATCTATCTATCTATCTATCTATCTATCTATCTATCTATCTATCTATCTATCTATCTATCTATCTATCTATCTATCTATCTATCTATCTATCTATCTATCTATCTATCTATCTATCTATCTATCTATCTATCTATCTATCTATCTATCTATCTATCTATCTAAAGAAAGCAATGTATGTGTAATACCAATAATTTACAGTACAAATAATCAATAAAAACATATATTATTACACTAGTAAAACACAGATATATTTTCAAAACCCTTTATAGATCTTATTTCTTATTGTACTTCTGAATTTTTAAATCAGATTTACATAACTTTTAATCAAAAAAAGTTATTCTGGCATTGCTGAGAATCAAAAAAAAACTGCAATATCTTCAAACTTTCAATTAAGAAAAAATAATGAAGGAAGATGGAAAACTTTAAAAGATTTTAAAAAAGAAAAAACTTTAAAAATACTATCTAATTCATATCTAACTCCTATAATTAACATTACGGTTATGCTCATGTTGACTTTAAATCATTCTGAACCCTTATTTACAGGATCTTGCCCATTTAAAGACATAGAAAAGTGATGGGCAGAATACAGGCTGAATTTGTAATATTTTAAATACAAGTACATTTTATATGCATAAAGTGCCAGAGTGACTTAAAATCAACATGGGCATGACAATAATATTGGTATTAACAAGGGATTTGGGCATAGATAAACAGTTGGAGGGTGGAGTAGATTGAAGCCTGTCTACTAAAGTGTGAAGATTTGCTATAAACTGAGTTCTGATTATATATGTGTGTGGAAGATAATGATTTAGACCAACTGATGAGTGCTTGTTCAGCATGAAATACATATATTGGAGATCATTTATCTTTTCCTCAAATGCATGGTCATTTGTATTGATTGTAAGAGATAGAGTGGATGGCTGAAGGAAGGTTGAAAGTCTAGGTTCAAATCCCCTATATTATATCTAGACTCCAGGTATATAAAATATACTTTGTATTTAAAATACTAAAACTGGAAAAGCTAACTTTACAACAATTTGTTCATTTATTTTTATTTTATAAAATTAAAATATTTGATTTTTTTATTAAATAAACGACATTTACATTCAGCTTTTGTTCAAATATATTTGTTTTCAATAAAAATTAATCAACTGAAAATTTACAAAGTCAATCACTTTGCTTTTTTTTTTTTTGTAAATATATTGAATTTTAATAATTCAAAGAACATTTTCATTACTTGAATAGATTCTTTACTGAAATTTGTCTTATTCATACATAATTGGAAAGAGAAAATGTTTTTTTTTGTTAAATGATAAAAATAAAGTCTCTTGTTACTGTTTATTATTCTTTTTATTTGTTTCCAAAACCGATATATTATTTTTTTAAAATACTTTCATTTTTGAAATTATTCATTTAAGGAAATTTCTCAGAAGTGTAGAAAATTTATTGGAGAATACATTTTTATCATTAAAAATAAAAATACAATAAATAGATTCCAAATTAGTCACAAGAGACTATTCAAATTACCTATTAAGAACATCTTATGAATTGGGAGTTAACAAAATAGATATTCCTATTTTCAAATTGTTTGTAGAAATACAATTTTTCTCTTAGTTGTCATGTGTCTCTTTAATTCAATTTCTTCCCATGTGCTTTTTACAAATTCTCTACCATGAACTGATAAACTTTTTTCTATTCCATACTTTTGAAGTGAACCATGACATCATCTGAGAAAGATTCCTTTTTTTTTAGTGAAACACTTGTTTTGATCTTCATACCAGTTACTAATTTATCTGCAACAAGTGGACTTTAAACTCTTGTATGTCTCATTTTATTCTTAATAGCTCTTATTTTTAGTGGTTTATATAGTCCTCATTTTTTATTTTTTGTAAATAACTAGATATCAGTAGTAAATAATGCTAAAATTAGCAAACAACTGCTAAGCAATAATTTTGTTTCCAACTGTAACTTCAGTCTGAATACAGGGTGTCCATAAAGTCTGTGGCAATTTAAAAAAATTATAACTTTATTACTATTTGTGGTAGAGAAATTATGGAGAATGTACTGGAAATAAGAAAATCTCTCTCTATTTTTTTGTTTTATTATATTTTATTAAGTTTTCACATATCCACCATCATTAGTAATACAAAGGATAATACAATTTTGTAATTCTCTAAAAATATTTGCCAATTGATTTACAGTAATACCTGAAATTACATTAGTTATTTTAGCTTTCAAGTCTTCTATTGATTGAGGTTTAGTTTCATACACTATTGTTCCATATGTCCATAAAAAAATATCATGGAATCAAGTCTGATGAACACGGAAGCCAAGAAAATGGTCCACCTATTCCATCTATTAGGAAATTTCGATTTAGAAACTGTCTAACATGCAGAGCAAAGAGGCAAGGAGGTGTTTTTTTTACTGTATTCAGTTCTAATTTGTACAGCAACAGTAGATTTCATTTGAGCCAACCCAAGGACACAGTTTACTTTTATTTCAGTTGAAGCTATGAGTCTTGTAATTCTGAAAAAGAAGTATTTTTAAAGTTTTGAAAAATTCTTGAAGAGTTGGTAAAAACTTTATTTAAAACTAGGTACATTAATTAAGCTTTCTAATACTTTTTACAATTTTTTTCTATCACAAATAATAATAAAGTTATAATTTTTTAAAGTTGCACACCGACTTTATGGACACCCTGTATAGTGTTTATGTTTGCAAGAGGTTCTTAAAAACACCCATTATTTCTCAGTAAATAATTTAATACTAGAGGCCAATTAAACTCGGATAAATTATTTATTCATCATATGATCTCTTGTTTGTATAAAATCCTTAAAATGCTCGTGATCTGAGAATAAGGTATGGGAATTTTTCAGATACTGAGATTTTCAACGAAGTTTATAAATTTTTTTTAGGAAATTAACTAGCCATCCAATTATTGGATAGATAATTCAATTTTAGTTAGAAAGCAAAACAAAAAAATCCCACAAATCAGTAATTGATTAGCCTAATGAGTGAAGTTCTTTCCTCTGGGGGGGGGGGCGGACGGACAGATCTTTATCTTGCAGTAGATTATTTAAAAATGATCATTTAATCCGGGAGACAGATTTTTCTCTCTCTCTCACTCAACTGGGAATAGATCTAGAAACCATTAGCTCTTGAGCCTGCTTTTCTTATGTTAGGCCAATTATTCAGTCACTAAAATAATGCGCAAAAGAAGCAACAACTGTATCATCTTTTCTACAAAAAAACGAAGAAAAGAAATAGATGAAAGATAGGCGGGGAAAAACAAGCATATTATTAGGAAAATATACAATTTTATTTTTAAAAAAATTATTTTCATTTTGGATGCAGAAGCAAATTCAGTATGTGAATAGTTTTTTCTTTCTTTCATCCGTTTTTACCATAAATATATAATGGTAATAATGATAATAAAAAACAAAGTAATTAAAAATGCATGTTATCAACTAATTAATTAATTATATGTTTTCCATTAATTATTATTTTTTATTTCTTCAAGCAATTATATATATTTTTTAATCTTTTTCTTTAAAAATTAAAAAAGAGAAAAACGTCAGTATTAGAATTTTATTTACTTTCCCAACACAGAAAACAGAAGAAAGACTCGTAAAAGTTTTTCTTGAGGCTAAACGAGAAAACACTTAATAAGTGTTTTATTCTTATCTTAAATGGCCTTAAGTTTAACCTTATTAATAATGGATAAAATTCAAGAATCTTAAAAAATAAAATAAATGTAGGAAGTTATTAAAAAACAACAACTTTATATTAACAACATTTTTATTCTGCAGATAAAAACAATAATCTATTGTATAGTTGTAATTTAACTTCTTTTCCGGAAGATAGGAAGAGATAATTAGACATCACTGTAATTCGATCAGAAAAACTATTAATCATCACCATTGATAATATTTATCATCTTGTTTTAAAGTAGCGCCTTTATTTGGTGCTATTTACCCCTTCAGTATTATTATTTATAAAAATATATATTACAAAATAAAAAGCTGTTTTACAATTTATAAATCTAATTTTTACTGAACTTTATATATATTTGATACTAATTAATCAAAATGAAAATGTACACAAAACAATGTATTAATAATAATAATAATTTTAATTGTATTATATTTAAAAAGCAACTTTAAATAGCCCATTGTAGACAAAGTTTTCTTCTCTAGCACTCCACCGCAACACTACTAACTAACCTAGGTAACTGCTAGTTAACAAAGGATTTTATAGTTTTTTTAATTACTCCATAGCTAAGAATAGGTATATACACATTTGCTAACAATTAATTAGATGGTTAGATTGATTTCAGGTTAGTTAAATGCTGGTCAATGAAGAATTTTTATAGTTTTTTTAATTTACTTTATAACTAGAAGTAGCTGAATACACATTTGCTGACCACTAATTAGATTGCTAGTTGGCTAATGAGTCAACTATTTAAAGTAAATCCTATTATAATTTGAAAATACTCAACTACTTAATAAAAATTTCAAGTTTCAACTGGATTTGAATTCCAACTAAAGAGTATAATAGAAGAATGCATTAATAAATGCATTATGGTGTTCTCATCATTAGTAAATGTAACAGTAATATAATTATGACAAATAGCAGTTTTTAAAAGATAGTCATAATCATCACACTAATCTCTTTGGTACAGATAATTCTATAGCATATATTCATAGTTCTGAAAAATAATCATATAATCATTTGCCTAGGAGGTCATAGAACATTTGAATACTTAATGGGAAATTGAGCTCAATAGTTCCATCAAACACTCCAGTCTGAGTTTGCTTTTTCTTTTTTTTTTACTTTATTCATGAAAGTCTGCTTCAGAAACTTTTAATTTTTGATGCTACCATCTTATCGCCACCCTAAAACACTCCTATATTGAATTATAGATTATATATTTACATATGAAATAATAGTTCTAAATAAATACTTCACCTGAATGAATGCCCTGATGTTTGTATATTCATATATTCAAAGATGTTTGCAATATCTTTAAATAACTTCTACTATCGCAAAGATGGCTGGTGGGACTCAGTCAAAATATTGGTATAATGCTAATTTTAACAGTAAAAAAATATAGATATATGGGTATATCTGAAATCTAGGTTTACAAACAAATAAATTTGAACTTGTATGCATCACTCACTGCTACTAGATATTTTTACACCAAATGCTAATCCCTATTATAGCAATCATAATCTAAAAAAAAAAAATGTCAAAATATTTACCAGGCACATTAACTGAAAAGTCTGAAGCTTAATAATAATTATTTATTATTATAGTTTAAGTTAGTCCTAGAATGTACTAAGTTTGATTCATAACGCATTTATAAGCTTTTCTTACAATAGCGCCCAAACTCGAAAGTTAAATTTACAACTTAAATTATAGATTATATTACATTACAGTTTATATAAAGAATACTGCATAATTCTTTGAGATTTGCCATAAAAATACAAGATATATGTATAGTAAGATTCAATTATATTCTAAAATGTAAATTTATATGCGATAAAATAGTTGACATAAGTTATTATTACCGGAACATATCTTTAAAACTGATAAGAACACAGAGTTAATTTATTTTCTACATAAAGTAAGATTTCACTTATTTATCACAATAAATACAATATAGTTTTAAAAAGAAAATAAATCGTAAGTTGTTAAAATGATTCAACTAATAAATAAGTTATTTTATATTAATAACGAATTAGTTACAATGATGTAAATATCTATACAACTATTGAGTTAAATATTTTTGTAGATGATTAAGATGTAAACGATAGAAATAAATGAGTGTTCAATAATGTGAAAAAGTTTAATTGTAGCTCTTAAAAAAAATCATATTATTCAGCTTAGAGCTAGCAATTTCAATTGGTGGTTGCCTAGTAACATCATTGTTGGGTTCTTTTATCTAATTATTACATAGATTCACCCATTTATTTCTATTGTTAACATCTATGTTCTACTGCTCATGTCATATAGTTAGTGCATTTATGCCCATGAATTGGGGGTTTTAAATTTTGAGAAAAATTAGAAAAATTTCAGGTTTCAAACAAATTTAGGATTTTTCTTTTAGGTAATCAGTCTGTAGCCAGTATAATTACTCAAAATTAATTAACATTATCTAGATATTCTTATCTAAAAGGCTAAACATTAAATTTCACTACTAATCAGTATTTGGCAAAGCAAGTGAGTTCTGCCTTTTTCTTCTATGTTTACAATAAACAAAAAACCCATATTGATGTTTCTTCTCAGATGCCTGATATTTTTTAATTGAGACTTAGATTTTACTAAAAGTGAACTGAATTTGTGAATGTATTATGACAGACAAAAATATGTTATAGCTATCATATTCCAGAGACTGTAAAATTGTCAGCCAAAATAATGATTGGTAGCTGAAGGCAGAGAAAAATTCCATGAATTGGAGAAACTGTCTAATATTAAATGGACCAGTTTAAGACTTTGTGAAGTTAGAATGTGAAGAAACAATAGATTTCAAAAGTGTGCATATATTTACTTATTTGATAAAGACACAAATAGTGAAATACAAGTCGAATGGGATTCATTATAAATAAAAAATAGAACAACATTGTGGAATTTGATGGTATAACAGATAAAATTGATCAATTTTGCAGCTCAATGAAAGATACCAAATGCAGATAATATAGGTTTATATTTCAGAATAAAGAAGTAGATTTTTATTTAAATGTACAAAATATTTTTTAAATCAGATCAAAACAACACTTAAAATTGACCTGGAAGATTTTAATAATATAATTGAAAATTGAAAAATGTTGTGAATAAATTCGGTTATGGTGATAGAAATGAAGTTTCAGAAAAAGAAATACTGTTAATTTTATATATAAAATTAACAGTAGTACTTTTTTTGAAAATTCATTTTTATCACCATAACCAAATTTATTCACAATACTTTTCAATTTTCAATTATATATATATAAAAGCAAGGCTGGAATATACATGAAAATGTTCAAATAGAGCTGGATGATAATTTGACTAGCCAAAAATATATACTTCAAGGATATATTGTACAATAATACATTGACTCAATATAGGAAGTTATTATTGACTAGTAAGATGTAAAGTATTAATTAATACATAGCTAAAGACAACAATTATTGAATTACTATTAGTAGTTAATATTTCTCATCTTTATAAATACTTCAATAGAAATAGAATTTGGACATCATTTAAAAATATTAAAAGAATTCAATAATTATTCAGTTTAAATCAATTTAGCAAGAAGATAACTGACCCTCTATTAAGATCAGCTGAACAGATTGTCAAAACAAAAAGCAGAAATTTACAAGTGAATTTTTACAAAGATTAAACAATATATATCCAAAATAAGAAATATAAAAATATTCAAGGATGATCTATGCACTTAACAATAAAACTATTTGATTATTTATTTATGGAATTCTGTAGAATGAGGTAAAAAAAGTGTTAATGAGGATTTATGAAATATAATTGAGAATTGAGAAGAAAGTCACATTAGAACAGAAGTCTCTTTAAGCAACAACAAGAATTGATTTTAAGCCAATAAACATCACATGATCACCATTTTTTATGCTTGCTTATAACTGTTGTTAAAACAGGCAAAACTCACTATACGTATTGGCTATGTATTGGCACATAATATGTCTAGGGATATTGGATGAGTAGGCACTAGATGGGGATTTTATTCACAAGCCTTCTGGCATCCATTGATTACTCTAGCTTGCTGTGTGTGGCAATATGTATAGTGAGTTTTGCCTGTTTTAAGAAGAATTGATACTATTATTTTAAAAAAATAACAACATCTTGATGTATAAAGAACAGATCCACAAATAACTATATAATAAATATGTAAAAAAGTAGTTCTTGAAATTATAACCTCTTTGAAAATACCAAATATTTTAAATGAAAAGGTGAGACATTCAATTAAATCCTTGAAGAATGGAAAAGCTCCAGGAAATGAAGTAATTATTATTGATATCTTAATAGAATCAGATGAAAGAACATGAAATTGTTAATCACATTATATATTTAATGTATAAAAATAAAATAATCAGCTGGACCCCAAATAAAATTCAAGCATCAGAAGGAACAGAGATGACTCATAGCCCATGGATTTTGAACTTTATATACTGTCACTCATGTAGGGTTATCAAATATCTAAATGATAAAGATATATGATATAAATGAAAAAATGCAGTGGTGATATTTATATTTAAAAAAATGTAAACATTATTAAAAATTATACATCTATCAATATTATAACAAAATTATACAGTATAATTGCTGAAATCACAACTCATTTTCAAAAAATTTTGAATTTAAACTAAGCAAAAAGTAGACAGAATTTAAAAGTGGTTGTATTATAATATTATGATAAGTCATAAAAAGACCTTGTATGTATGATTTATTATTATGATTTGGATTTATAAACTTCATTTGATTCTATAATTACTTATGCAACGATTAAAGCTATATAACACCAAAACCTCAAACTGATATTGTTAAATTCTGATAGTAACATTAAGAAATGAATAATTAAGAAAGATAATTTAAATTATTTAGATTCTGTGAACTGATATACAGATTTTTTGTAAATAAGACTTCAGAGCTTCAGGAAACATTATAAGAACTATCAGATGAAAACAAAAAACAAAACAAATTAGGACTAAAAATTTCACACACAAATAATATTAAAGAAATTAACAACTACAAATACCTTGGTCAGATTATTAGCATGATGAAATAGAATGAACAAAATTAGTTATAGATTCAAACTTGGATGGAATGGTTTTAATAATACTAATTTAATCTTAAAAGGAAATATGCCTGTACATTTGGAAAATAAAGTTTTAATAGATATATTTATCAATGCTTACATATGGATCTGAGACTTGGATGTTTTGTAGAAGAGAAATATGAAAATATCAGATATCACAGCAAAGTATAGAAATATTTATATTTGGGTAACAATGAAGCATTAAACATGAAATGTATAGATGAGAGCACAAAGAAATACTATTGACATCATTAAAAAAAATTAAATAGCTAAAATATAGCTGGGATGACTGTGCAGCTAGAAGATATGACAATAGATACACTGCTGATGTCATAAAGTAGATCCCAAAACTTTGTAAAAAAGGTAGATGATAAATGAAATAAGGAAGCATGCAAAGTGATATAGAGAAAAGATATTGTAGATTGGGGAAATTAGATTAATTTAAAAATAACTTTCAGCTTACAGTAGATCAAAATAATGATGCTATATAAATAAAATTATTTACTAATCAATTTTATGTAGTAATATAAATTTTAATTGAATATTAAATCAATTCTTAATCAATCATTTTGTTTATTGATGATTATAAATTTATTAAACGCACAGTGATTACGTAAGTAATATTTACAGAGGCTATAACCTCTAGAATATGTGTGTAAAATGCGATAGAGGTCCCTACTATCGCATTTTACACACATATTCTAGAGGATATAGCCTCAGTAAATATTATTTATTGATTATTCAAAATAATGTCCCCAAAATTGATTAGTTCAATATTATAAAGGCACAGTACTGTAGTCAAGAAACCTAACATTATTACGCACTAAAAATGTAAAGACACTAGAAAAATTTGTTCACAATGAGAATTATTATAATAACAACAAATCAGTTAATTCTTCAGATCAAATAATAAATGATAAAACAAGAACATCTTCTCTGCATTTCAGTGTCATTTATTGCAAGTTTCAATCCCAAACCTCATTGATTAAAGCAAAGTCTGAAGCTGGTCTGAAGTTGGAAATTTAGAATGCAATACAACATTCAATAATCATTGATTGCTGCACTGTAATATAGACCTACATTTATTTTAACATGAATAAATGTTTCAACCAATATCATTAGATATCTTCAGAATTGACTATTATTTATTAATTATCAAGTCATCCAGAATAAATTTTATTATTTTACTATTAATTTAACTGTACAAAATTTGAAATTTAAATTGAATTCCAAATAGTTTACAGATAAATTGGCGACTAAATAATATTTATTCTATATTAATAAATAATGATCAATTCTTAAGATAGGCAAAATGCTGAATCATTAATTCTCATTAGGAATAAATTTTTCCAAAACAAAAAAGAGAATAAGTGTTTTGTCTTTATATTTATAATTTATGATTATTTGTAAATGAAAAAACATAATAGGAAGTTATAAAAATGAAGCTGATGTTGCAACTCATATTTCATACTATATAAGTAGGCCTTTTATCACTTTCTCTCATCTTAATACTTAACACACATTTTCAATGATTCAAGATTAAGTTTTTCATTTGTGCATATCTTTTCCCCTTTATATCACAATGATTTGAATATGTTCCCAGAAGTTAACATCTATTATAATAATCTCAACATTTCCAAAATTAAATATGTGATATTAAATATACATTTTATAAAATAGCTTCTATTCTTATTTATGTTCGTTAATTTATCAATATAATACTTATTAAAAAATAGTTTGAACAAATACAATGATAGGTTGATCATAAAGATTTTATGCAATCAACTAAGTGAGATTTTTTTTAATTTGCTGAACTGGTAATAAATTCAAGAATCATTAGATCTCAGGTAATGCTTTACTGTCTAGTACTTGGACAGTTATTCATCCAACTACTAAGTGAACTTACAATTTCTTAACTTTGATGATCAGGTGAGAACTACTATATTCATATGTATTATAAATGTAAATATAATTTTTTTTTTTACTTAAACATATTTCATCAAAATATATACATGTGTGACAGCAAGAAAAATATTAAACAGTTCAGTAGAGTCTATTTTAATGTCACTTAATGTTAATGTAAAAGTACTTTATAGCTTTTGAAGAGTCTAATACTCATGTGCGCTCATGCATGCATATGCATATATATACATATTGCACGGAGGCGCCAATGTACAAAGAAAGTAAGAAATATATATATAAAAAATGTTCTATTAAGAAGAATTGAATATCTACAGTTTTGTAAAATGATAAGAAAAACGTTATGGAAATAAAATTGTAAATTGGCAAGAAAAACTATAGAAAATTTAAAGGAAAATGATTTCTGCAATTAAAAAAAAAATGAAACTATAGAGAGAGAGGGAGAGGGAGAGAGAGAGAGAGAGAGAGAGGGAGAGAGAGAGAGAGAGATGACATCATGAAATGTGTAGAAGAATTTTATAAAATATTGTATAATAACTAGAAACATGAAAACAAAGTATTCCTTAAAATAAATTATATCTTCTGAATATGAGGCATACTATTAAGTCTATGGAAAAAAACACTTGAAATAATAGAATTATTATTAATATTTTTAAAAAAGCAACTGAAGAAATAGAATATTAAATGTCTAAATGATAAAAATATACCAGATAATTGGAAAAATGCAGTAGTAATAATGTTATTTAAGAAAGGTGATAAAGAAAATATTAAAAATTATATCAGTCTTCTATCAGTTCCATACAAAATCTTTATCAAGGTAATTACAGTAAACTTTGGATTGACTTAAAAAAAACAAGCTGGATTTAAAATTGATTTTAGGGTAGAGAATCACACTTAAGTACTGAGAGAAGCTATAGAAAGGATCAAATAATATGAGTTGCTATTATTCTTTGGATTTATAGATTATGAAAGGTATTTGATTCTAAAAGTATTTCTATGGTGATTATAATTTCAACATTTCCAATATATATATATATATATATATAGCACTATAATTGTTATATAAGCATGTAAAAAGCAAGAATAATGGCGATTTAATGACTGCTTCAGTTTTCTTTGATCATGAAAAAACATGTAAATATAAATTTGATTTCGAAAGTGTGAAAATTCTTCATGAAGAGAGAAATCATAATAAAAGAAAAACTAAGGAGGCAATTTTTATAAATAGGAATAAAATGCATTTAATAAATAGACAAGCTGCTAACATTAAAATAAGGGCTTCATGGGATTTGAATTGATGACGTTTGCTTCCACTTTAGTTTTTTTTTAAATTTAATGGCAGTTGAGGCAGGTTTAAAAAAAACCAAAAATACTTCTGCAGATTTAAAGACTGTTTATAATTGTTTATTAAGGTTAAATTTATTATTTTTATTAGGATTATATATAGCCCTATATATACATTTTACAAAGTAGCTTCTATCCATAAATATATTTGTTAATTCATCAATATTTGTTACTATAAAAAAGGATTGCTAAAATTAATATTAATTTTATTAAAAAAATAGTTTGAACAAACAAAATGATAGTCTGAGCATAAGGGTTTGATCCAATTGACCAATTAAGATTTTAATTTATTTTGCTACACTGGGCAGTAATTCAAGAATTTCTTAGTTTTTATGTTAATCAATTTTACCATTGCTCAATCAGCACCAATCAATTCAGTGATTGACTACAGTACTTAAGTACATAGATAAATATCCACCCAATTACTAATTGAGATTACAATTGCTTAACTTTGATGATCAGATGAAAATTGAAACCTATTACTCTGAAGCATTATTTGCAAAACAAAAACTCCACATCATCTGAAAAATGTAGATGATGCAAATAATTTCTATTTATTTTTACTTCCTTAGCTTTCCAATTTAATCCATAAAATATTTCTAGTAAAACTGCTGTAAAAGATTTTGGAGATATAGGAATATTCTGAAACATATTCTTCTTAATATTAATCTAATGACTGATTTGCATTTTAAAAATATTTTTCATAATATAATAATAGTCTAGGTCTATATCTTTTTTTTTTTTTACAATCATTTAGGTCTATACCTTAATGTTCAAAGCTTTAATTACAGTAGAAATGCTTATAAAATCAAATGTTTTTTTATGTTATATAAATTCATAACAGAATGAAAACTCATATTCAATGGTTCTTTTTATAACATCCTTCAGTGTTTGGATGTGATTTACTGTGCTAAAACCACTTTAAATCCAGATTGTTCTTTGGAATGGCTTGCAACCAAACTTGTCTTTTAATGAGTGTAATTATTTGGCAAATACCTTATAGAAGACTTACAGTCTGTAATTTTAATATCTCTTTTATAATCTTTTGTAAATATCAATATTATTATTCTATTCTTTGAATCATCTGGTACATCTTTATCATTTGGATATTACATATATAGTTTAGTAATAATTTTTCTATTTATCTATCTATTTTTTTAAGATATCAAATAATAAATTTATCATTTCTTTTTCCTTATTTATAGATTTAATCTCATGTGATAACTTTATATGAAATGCTTGGCAATTCACATCATGTAGTAATTGTAATGGTTAATATGTTTATTGGCTCTTAATTATTATATAATTCTCTGTAAAAGTGTTTACACATTTTATCACAGCATTTTTGATTGTTTCATCTTTTTTTAATATTACTGAACAAATTTTCTTTCAGTACCAAGATGTTTTACACTTTTAAAATTTTGTTTTTTTATAGCTTTCTTTGTTAATTCACAGTTATATTTTCTTATAATAATATTAAATCTTTTTCATATCATTTTACAAAACTCCAATTAATCAATCCTTTTAATGAATATTAAATACTTTTCTGTTTCTTTTTCTTCATACATTCTTTTGTCTCTGTGAAAAATTTACTGGTGAATTGCTGTTTTTTTTATAGCAGCTTTCTTGTTGCAACCTTAGTAGATTATCAGCTACATTCTTATTACTTTCAATTAAGGATCAACCATCTTCAAAGACTGTCAACATTTTAAAACAAAATGTTTTAATTTAAATTCATTAGATTGCTTCAGAAGGTTAGAAATATCAATTGTTAATACTGTCTTTTTATTATTATTAGATTTTGTCTCTCCAATCGTGGACAACCTCTGTCCAATCTCCATGGTGCCGCTTTTGATTAAGGTGATCGAGGGCCTCATAAAAGAGGATATCCAAGACAACATCATTGGACACCTCTCACCTTACCAATTTGCAAGGAAAGGTTGTTTGGCTGCTGATGCTGTAGTCAATTTCACCTCATTGTTGACTATGTGCACAGTAGAAGAAAATCCCAGGTAGTTGCCATATAGCTTGACTTTGCTGGAGCCTTCAATTGCATCAGAATTGACATACTTCTTGGTGTACTAAAAAGGCTTAAAGTGCCCACAGCATATCTCCAACTTATAGAGAACCTCCTGCATAATCAGGTCTTGTTGGATGATCAAGTCGCTCAGGATTTAGTCCTTGTGTTTCTATCCCACAGGGTTCATGACTAAATGTTCTCCTCTTCATGGCGTATGTGAACCCATTTCTGCTAAGCATTGAGGCTTTCCTCTTGGGGATAGCCATTCCCTTGCTTGGAGAGATCATTCATCACATCACCTATGTGGATGATGGGATGGTGTTTCTCTCCCCTGGCAATGAGCTCACAGGACTTGAGAAGCTCCTGGACCAATTTGCTTGCAAGTTTGGTCTGAGGGTCAATGAGGGCAAGTCAGCAATGTGGTCCATCTTGACAGGGAAGCAAACCCTGGGCATATTCAAAGCAGCTCCCCAGAGCTTCCTTGGATTCTATCTTGCCTCTCTCCCCTCAGTCATGAGGAGAAAATATGCTTCTCTCCAAAATAGAAAACACAACAATCACCTCACTTTCGAAGATATACCTTTCCCTATTGGGCAAGGTCACCCTGCTTAATTCAGTCATGCTCCCTAAAATAATTTATCTGGCCTGCTTTGCTCCAACCAACAACTTTGTCAAAAAGATTGAGACTCTTTGTAGAAAACTGTGTTGGGGAAAAGGGGCCCCTGTCATCAGCCTGAACATACTGCAAAAGCCAGAACCCTTAAACAGATTGGCCCTACATGACATTAGGGTATTCCAAGTTCAAAGAACACACAAAATCCTAGTAAGGCTTTTGAACACACAGGCTGATATTGAATGCCCCCTTCCAACAAAGAAGTTCAAGCCTATAGACAGACCCACACTCAGATGCAGAAGCTTCTGGTTTCAACAACAGATAACTACAATCCTAACAAACATTGGGGCCTCTGGTTCACTGTTTGCATTGAAGTTGGATTACTGGGACACATACCAGCTAATGTTTGGGAATAAAAAAAACTTCCCAATCCTGCTCTCAGTATCAATTTCAAAGCTTATTAAATGGACAAGGTTCCTCAGACTTGAGCCCAAGTATGTAGACTTCCTGCTCAAGATCAATATCAAGGCCCTCCCTACAGGGTCTTTCCTGTTCCATCAAAGATGCTTTAATATCAAGACTTTATATCCAATGTGTAGCAAGAAGGAAGAGACCATGGACCACATCTTACTCAGTTGTGACTCATGGTCATGGCTTCGGGACCTGGTTCTGGGGAGATTGTCCACCCCCAACCTTACTAGTGTAATGCTTCCCCAGGCCTTTGAACAGGGCTTTTTGCCAATATATGGCTTGCCACCTACATCAACTATTGGTTCTGGACAATATGATGCAAGGTATTGTTGAGAAGGGACAGATCTCTGTACAGAGGATCTCCTGATAAAATACATCAAGAAATCCAGACAAATTGATAAAAGAACTTGTCCTGACCAACTGGCAGAACAAACATGGAGTCAATTAAAGATGTAGCAGAAATACATAACTTAATTAAGATTCCTTGGTACCAGCTTACATCATAACTGATTATGGACTTTCCATCCTTGCCTCAAAACTTTAATCTGTTCAATTTATCTTCAATGATATTGCCTGGGTTTCTATTATGTAACACATGAAGCCCTCAATATATAGTACATGCAACCATCAGAAGTCACCCTCTTTGTATACTTAATTTGGTACAATATTCTATAAAGTTTCCTTTTTGAAAATGTAGATTTTGTCTCTCTAATTTTATATTAATAAGTATCTTAAACTTCATTACTAGTGATCATTTTCTGTATTGAATCTATTAAAAACCTTATAATTTTGAAATAACCATGTTTTTCAGTCAATGTATAATTCACTTGTGCTGCGTCTTCAGATGCTTTTATGTCCAATTTAGTTAAGCAGTTTTCTCAAAAAAAGAATTCTATGGTCAGTATTCTTTCAAATTTATCATCAGTACTTTTATCTTTCAATTGTTTTTCAATTCTAGCATTAAAGTCTCCTATGCAATTTAAAATGTTGTTTGCTGTGATTAAAAACATTTTGTATATCTATATAAAAAAAATTCTACTTCTTCATCACAGTGCCTAAATTATCTGAATTAGGAGTCTTTTAATAAGCTGAATAAATAATGTTGCCACTCTTTCTGATAAATCATTAGTATCTTTAATATAATTCTTCAACTGTTTATTTATATTAATTCCACTCCACTTGTGCTCTCTGATATTTGTAAAATACTAAATTGCATTTCCATTTTTCAAATCAGTTGTCTTTTCATATTTTCTTTAGCTGTACAAAGTTCAACAATGTTCCATTTAATTTTAGACAATTCATTTAAAGTATCTTTCAGTTGAAAATGATTAGCAACTATAGGTAGCTAAATAAAAGATCATTATCCAAAGACAGCCTAAAACAGGAAAATTTCTTAACATCTTCTGCATATAGTTGGCAACCACTGTTTTGGCTAATGATTTTACATTCACTTTAGAATAAGGTCATAATTTATTTTAGTCTATCACCAAGAACAATTATTCCCATACTCATTCGATCTGCCTTCAAAAAAACTCTAATGGTCAGGCCAATGAGAAGAGAGACCATGGTATTTTTTGATCCTAAACTCAGAATAAAAAAAAAACAAAACAATAAACTTGCATAGTCACTCATGCATGTTATTGACTAGCCCATTCATGTTTTTTTATTCATATAATCACATAGTAATGACAACTTCAATAATAATATGTAGAGTGGATAATAGGATTTGTCTCTGTTCAGTTTCTTTAAAGTCTCAAAAAGGGAATAAAGAGTTTTTTTTCAATTATCAGTAAAATCTTTTCTATAGTCTCAAATCTTTATATAGATATAAATTTCTGGTTATATGACTGAGAACAATGCCCCTTTCCATATCAAAATCTCTGTCGTGTGTCAAAAGCCTGATCATTCTTAAAAAAAAAAAGACAGCTGTTTAAAAATCTGATTGGCTGTCTGAGAAACGACTGTAGCGCATGTGAAAGAATAGCAACCTTTCAATTATTACTGATTTATTTATTTATTAGAATGCTATACATGCAAAGACAAGATAGGAATGTCCAATTGAAGTCACATCTGAATATATTCAAGTATGTGAGATAACTTCCTTTATAAAGATTATTTTTTTTGAAAAAATGTAAAATTGATATTAAACATTTGAACAAATTATTTTCATTTCCTTTGAAATCAACATACAGGTATACTGCTCTGCACAGTTTAGTGCAGTGAAAGAGTGGTAAACTTAAGAGCTAAATGCTCATGGATCATAACCCATCTGATTTTGGATGCTTGGACATCTTATGATCTCCTAATTAACAAACTATTCAATTATTTTATATTCAGGCAGATTTATATCATTTATGTAAAATAAGTTATTTCATTCTAAAAATACATACAAAATGTATTCAAAATATTTATTATTACTATATTTTGCGATAAGCTCAAAGCTCTTCAAGACAAGGATAAGATACTATCCTCTAGATTTTTGTTTAATAATACATGGAGCCTACTAGTATGGCCCACAGACTCTACATGAATTTTGGACCTGATATATCCACATTGTAGTGTATCGTAGAAGAAATAGTCTGTGTTGCAACATGTCGGATTCTACTAGAGGGGCATTGATTTTACACTACATGTATCCCAGCTGATAAGTTAGCATTATTGGTTCATTCTCTGCACTGGCAGGGGTGGGCAATACCAACTAAATAGTACGTATTTGCTCATATTATAACCTGCTAGTGCGGAGAATGGCTCTTGCATACTTTTTCCAGACCAACACCAGCAATGGATGAGCCAACATTAACAAAGTGTTTTTATTATGCATCTGTACAATTTTATAATGTCAATAAATATATTTTTATAATTTAGAAGTAAGTAACTTTTTATATGTAAATTATTATTATTATTTTCATAGAGTAAACATTTAAGCATATTAGAAAGATAATTTTTTTTTAATTTACAAAGATTAAAAATAAGTCTTTGTTATAGTAGAAATATATCTACTAATAACATTAACCATAATAAACATTATAAGCAAAACAGAACTATGTTAAACATTTATATTCTCTTGATCATCCATTTATATGTATCAAAATTACAAGTTTAGAAACTTGTTAGATGATGACTGAGGAATAAACCAAGAAAAATATATACACACAATATATATAAATCAATTTCAAAATAAAGTTTATTTCCAATTAAATGCACCAAGCTTGAGATACTAAAACAACCAAGCTTAATAAATTTAGTATTGGTGATTTTAATTGGTTGAAATCATAATCTATGTTTGGTAATTGACTTGTATATTACTTCTAATATAATTTTGAATATATTTAGTTTATATGAATATATAAATCTAAATATCATATTTAAAGTATATCATATTTATATAGACTTTAACAAACTATGGGTATTATCATTATCTTATAAAATTTTACAATGTAGGCTTCATTTCTGAACAAAGAAAAATTAATGGTCATCAGTTAGATTTAATTTCTCTGGTAGCTCTAAGTTATTGTTAATAATTCTCTATTTATAAATGAAAACTTAATGTCACTAATGTATTTTGAAAGTATTTAAAAAAGAATTTCATGATATTGTGATAATGCATCTACCTGCCATGTGTAAGACTTGTGATTTAAACCCAGGTCAAGTATACTCTTATTAAGCTTAGGCTTGGGATATTTTTATAGTTGGCCTATAGCAAACACAGATGATTATCCAGTTATGGATGGTAAATGATTATTTATATGTAATTCTAAAATAATTGTGGAATGGAAAACTGTTTAAATTCTTATCATGCTGTAATTAATAAATGCTATCCTTTTTTCATTGTTCTTCTGGGCTCTCACATAATACTTTATGTATACATATATGGAAAAAAGCAAATAATAGAGTAAGACGTTTTCTATATTTATTTTAAACTTTCTGACCTTTAGTTGTGAATAAAATTTAACCGAAATGAAATTATAAAAAATGTTTTAAAACTTTTTTTTACAAATATTTAAATAAATTCATGCTGAAACTGGGTGGAGCTGCCTGTATGTGGTTTTTGGTCATGTGATTCAAATTGAAAATTATATAAGAAAAGTAAAGAAAATGTTTGGTTCTAGGGATCCTAGAATTACAATCGAAAAACTGAACACAACAATTGCATAGTATATATATATTTTGTAATCCATTACAGATTCATTTATATAAACAACAAATAAGCTATATTAATTGAGTTAGTAGTCCCATTAATTGAAGTGGATATTGTACCTAAAATAATAATAAAAAATAGATAATGTGAATTAATTTCTAATAAAACTATAAATAGGAGTTTATTTTCAGTTCCATTCTAAATAAGAAATTTGTATGTCATTGCAGATCCTAGATAGATGTATTCAGTCACAAAATCTTAATTTTTAAATTAATTTATTTAAATCCAATTATACAAATTAAATTACACTTTACTATTTCAAATTAGTATTAGTTTACATTATACTTTACTAAAACCCAAGCAAAATATTTTAAGTACATATTAGCTAACATAGAGAAGAAATAATGTAAAATAATATTGTTTGCATATATGGCTTTATGTAATATTCAGACTATATGTTTTAATTATTCTATCTACAAGTATCATAGTAAATATAAATTGTGACACAATTTATATTTATGCTATTATTTGATATGTTACAAAGCAAAATTATATATTATAAACAAATAAGATTGCTAATATTGTACAATATTGATAATGAAATTAAACATTTATTAAAAAATAAATCTTATCAGTTTCATGATATTCATAAAAACATGAATTTTTTTGTTCTTTAGATATCAGGACAGGACTTCTAATAATAGTACCATTTTGATTAAAATAATGCTGAAGGTATCCCTAACCTAGTTATTATATAAAATATGTCAAATAGTGAGATAAAGAGAACTTATTTAAATTTCTAATTTGAATATTACAAACACCATTTAATTATATATCAACCAGCTACTATTTGGTGAAGAAAAAAATGTTCAATTGGAAATTTGTACTTATAAACAAAATTTTATATACATAGTATTTGTTCTGCAGTCTATTGTTAATAGTTCTTGTCATATTGATTACATTTTCTATGTTTCATTTTAATAATTACCTACTCTTAAATTTAAAGTTAAAATTTATGTATTTATGAATCCTTATTATTACAAATTATAAGTTTATGTCATCTGTCACATTCTTTACATTTCATTTTTTACAATTATCTGCTCTTGAAATTAAATTTAGAATGCAAATACTTATTTATGAATTTTTACTATAAATTACAGATTTGCAATATTTTCTATATTCTTTACAATTTATTTTAATAATTGCATATTTTTGACTTAAAGTATGTATTCATTTATGAATCCTTTATATTATAAATTATGTCTGCTATATTTGCTATAATTCTCTGTTTTCTTTCAGCAATTATTTATTGTATGTATTTGAATTAAAATATATGTTCTTGTTTATGAACTTTTTATTATAAAATATAAGTTCATCATATTTTGGTACTAGACATTATAAAGTTTGATAAATATTGGAGCTAACTTTAAAAGAAGGAATGAAAGCCATGAAACCTTATTGTTAATCAATTTATTTTATCATTAATAATCAACATTTATGTTTATCTATTTAATTTATTTTTATAATTCTTTGTTTTTATATGGAAGGGAATACCGTATAATCCTTTTGATGAATCAATTTAACATGTTACAAATATTTGAATTTGTCTGTTTAATTAGCCTTTGCCATGAATTGCTTAATATATATATATTCTACTTACCGGCATATATATATATATGTATTCTACTTACCGGCAAAATATCTTCTTTTTTAAAATTTTATTAAAATGCACACATGCTCATGGTTAGTAAATAATCATTTGAACTGTATTAAGGTATGTCTTTTCAAATCATTTGCCATCTTGAGAAGTATCTATTCACATTTTAGCTATGTAAAGGAAGAGAGAAATTCATAATAAAAGTATTGGTCAATATATTTTGTTATATGTATTCCTTTTTTGACAATTATCTAAGATTTTGAAAGGGGGGGGGGGCGTAATTAGAATGAAATGTAATTTTTGTTTATTAATACTATTTTATTATTTAACTTTCATTTGTGAAATTGAACACAAACAATAAAAGAAATTTATTTGAGGTGCATTAGAGTTGTGAATAAAATTTTGTATGAAAGGTATTTAAACTTCCTGGTTGAAAAATACGTTAAGAAAATTATTAGTAGTATTAAATCATTTTTGAAATTCCAAGATAAGTGAAAATTGAATTTTTTTAAACACATGCACTTGAATAAATTATATGATCTTAAAGCTTATTTGCATTTTATTAATATTTGCTATATAGTGAATTTTGCTTGCCATTTTAATAATGATCAGTGCTGGTTCAGCATGAAATGCATATATTGGGGATCATGTATTTTTTTTTTTTGCATGCATATGGTCATGTATATTGACTTGAGATAGAATGGAGGATGAATAGACTGAAAGTTCTGAGTTCAATATATTAGGAATTTTAAACTTCTCTCTCTATATTATAATATATAAAATTAAAAGCCTATGAAGCACTTGAAAGAGAAGCTATAGCTTCACACGCTTTTAATTTTATATATATTAGGAATGTAAAATTTCATTTTAGAAATAGTTTTTGTAGAGGTAATATCTCATTTAACTTATGAATGGGTGCTTTATATTCTCAGAGATGTGTGAATCTTCTTAATATTTGTATATTATGATTTTTATGGTAGATCAGAGTTTGTTATGGTACTTGCATTTATTAATAAGTGATTTTGAGTTGAAATAGTAGTTTCTTTTTAATATACTTAGATTAATAATTTTTTTTGAACTCCCTTGATATTTAGAATAAGTTTTTTATATTTGTATTTATTATTTATTGAGCTCTTAATAGTAATGAAAAGGCAATTATTTGAAATCAGGTGTATCTTTTGATAGAAATGTTTTGCTTGTATTAGTAATTAGCTTAAATTGTCACATGTATTTATAACATAATCTTATTTATGTATTATATATCTCTATTTTAATTTTTTTTACTTACTATTTGTATATCACAACAAACACATTTGTGTTCTGTGCTCTTATGTGTTCACACACATTTTCTACTGCATTGGAGTAAATTTGAAATTGATAATATATTTAGTAAATTGTCGATTTGAAAGGTATGATGGTAAGACTCTTGAATCTATTTTCATATAATAAATATGTTTTATCATTAATAATTTTGTTAGTAGGATTCAAGCTTGGTTACAGTTTATTAATTAAACTTGAAGCATCAGATATTTTATTTATAATGTTCCTGAGAAGTAGCTAAATGCTCTACAATGACTTTTTTTGACATAACATTATTTACTTGGTAGTCAATCTATAATTTATCTTTTCTTTTTATTTTACTGTAAATAAATTTATATTTGATATTTAAATCTCACTCTATTGTTTCATAAGGCTCAATTGCTTAGCCATTACAATATTGTTAAATTACTCATATAGTAGCTTAATGATTGGATGAGTTCAAGTTTGGTTCTGCACATTTATATTTAATTTTTTAATAATTGATATTTACATTATATTATATTACAAGATATTTAATATGAAGATATTGTTAAAAACTGACAAGTTCATATTTTAATGCAATATATTTAAGCTGCATTTAGAATAAATATTTATTTTAAATGTTCATTGATTATCTTCAGAAACCAGGTTTCATATTTTATAAAATGTTTTCATATAGAGTTGATAAATTTGTAATTCTCTCTTCAATCTTCCATTACCACCATTACAATATATATATATATATATTAATTTAATGATATGTACTCATGGAAATAATAACTTTCCACCGTAGTATATAGCTCGATGCACCATTCTCTATTATCAGGATTTGCCTTCCAAACATAAAGTGTATCCACCTTACATTTGCTTCTCTAATTTTTGTAAGAATAACAAATCTAGCAAGTGATATTAATCACGTTAAACTGTTAATAAACCATTATTCATTACAGCAAATAATCGTACTTTACAAAGTGGAGTTAATTGCTTTCCATTTCAATACTCTTGTAAATAATAATCAACCATCAAATATATAAATGTAAATTAATTTTGTGCTTCTAATAATTTGTAATCATGTGACTATAATCTTTCTCAATGCTATTTACATCAATGCATTTTCCCTTATTGTTAGAACTTGCCTTGCAAATGCAAAATAAATCCATTAAATTTGTTTTCCTATCATACAGGGAAAGTTTATATACATACATATATATTATAAAATTATTTTTATTCATGTTTCATATATATTTATATAACCTATATTTCCTTCTACTTTAATTTTTTAAATATAATACCGTAAACTCAAAATCAAAAATCAAAAAAATCGAATCCATAATGTATATTTTTTCTAAATTAGATTTGATGTATTAAGATATTGAGTAAATCAAATATTTACTCTGATTTAAACTTTTTTTAAATTAATCTGGTCTACGCATTTTTATATTGTAATTAAACAAATGAACTTGTAAATAAATAAAATTGTTTTTCATAATTGATTAAATGAGACAAAAAGCAAGACAATATTTCTTTACTCTACTGCTGCCATGATTTATTAAAAATAATGAATTATTTTTAAAAAATCCAATAACTAAAAAAATAAAAGCATAATATTTATCAATAATATATACATATTAAAATAATTCAAATTTATCCACATGACCAAGTCAACGATTCATTTGAGAAGTATAGACATTACAATTCTTTATTCTCTCTATCCACTTCTTTTTTTCTAAATCCTATTATATTTCTGAATATACAGTATTAATATTGCCTTCAATATATTAAATTAATTACAAATTATTAATCATTTATACAAAACTAAACCATTATCATAAAATCAAACTTAAACATAACATTTTACACAACATTGTAAACGTATTGACTGTTGCTTTGGGAGAATAATTCTGTAGTTAGAACATTGTTCTACATTCAGTATTCATAAATCTAAAGGTCCACCCCTGCTAGTACTGCCATTGGTCAGGACAGCAGCACCTGAAGAAGAGAGGAGAATAATATTATTTGAAAGTGTTCTATATTAACCTGTATGTTATTACTAACATTTGAACGTATTTGAAAAGTTTAAGTAAATTCGAATTTTTCTAAAGACCTTCAATATTTAATATTGATGATGGAAATAGTTCTAACATATAATTACTATTTTTTTTCATATGTCAACTGCATTGACTGGGAAGCAAACCTGGGCCAGCTGCTTGGAAGGCAGCTATGCTAACCACTAGGCCACCAATGCTTGGATGTCATCAATACAAACTGAATAAATGCAAAACTAATTTTATATATTCCAATTTGCTTCAAATAATATTTTCTTCTTATAAATATCCTTCACATCGAAGAGAAAAATAATTTTTACTTGATTCTAAAGTAATGGTTATTTATGAAAACCGTTACTGATATTTTTTTAATTGGCCAAAGAATTAAAGCAGGATCTATGCTACTTAATAATGGATGGCTGTAATCCATAGACATTATGTATACCACGTTCTTTTGTATTAAACAGTTCTTTTGTATTAAACAATTTATTATTTACTCATTGCACTATTGTAAACATGAATAAAAACCTTTAGATTATTCTTTCTTCTACTGGTCCATCTCTTACCAGGACAGTCCAACACAAATTGCAGTATCTCAATTTAGAAATTACTTCAACCTAAAAAAGTACACTTTTTTCAATTCATAGTTTCTCTTGTCTCAACTGAATCTGTTATTGCTTTCCCAAAAGTTCTAGTGTTAATTAATCCTAATTTTCTATGGCAAACATTACGATTACAAAAGTAAAACTAAAACATAACTAATCCTCCTGATTTTCTTCAAAATTACAGAATAGTAATTAAACACATGTATGAAGAAAAACAATTTAATCACTCTTCATTGAGTAATTAGTAAGATCAAAAATCTATTTAAATTAAAAAAAAAACATTTTAATTTCTCTTTTAGCCATTTCTAACATTAATATTTTTATTACACATGCAGTATTTCTAAATATATTTGTACCAGCTACTTAAATTCACTAATATATAAAAATATATATTCTTTTTTTAATGCAACTTTAATTGCATCTCCTTTATCCAATTTTTTATTAATTATATTTTAGTAAACAATGAACTATAATACAATGTATACATAAATATAATTCTATTGAAGCACCAAAGATGAAAAATACTATTCATGGAAAAATATAAAATAACAAATTACTACATTATTGTTATCAATTCCTATTTTAAATAGCTATCAAAAAGTTCAAGATGCAGATACATAGGACCATAGTTTTAATAATCAGTTTGCTAGGAACTTAAATCTAACTTTTACTTATTGCTTTAACATTAATAAGACTTCCAGGCATATATATATATGTTGAAATGAAGATTTTCATGGGTTGCATATATAAACGACATATTTTGCGGGTCCATCCGTATTAAAAAAATTTTAAATATTAATATTCCGACCCTGTGGATGACTTGTGTGACCAAGTCAAAATGTTGAAATATTAATATTTAAATTTTTTTAAACATGGATGAGCCCAATATCTACTTTAATTATAAAAGATTTTAATTACATTACTTAAAATGCTACTACATACATCATCAATCTGCAACAATCTTACATTGGAATCCAATTACAACAATACGCACACATGTATAAATATAAATTTCTCAGCAGTTAATATTATATAATACATTGAGCTTAATATTCCAGGTTTTTATTTATAAATACTAAATCAAAGAACACTCATATTTAGTCATTAAATATTTTTATATTATAGCAAATTAATTTAAAGTATGTTAAAAATAATTACATATTATAATGCCTTAAACAGAAGTTAATATTAATTAATAAGACATTATCTTTGCTAAATTGAAAATAATATAAATTAACAATTTGTAATAATATTAGAACAATTGTTCCAAAAGAGCTGATTAGTTGGTTTATTTAGCATGGTATCTTAGTTTGTAACTTCAAGATATTAGTGAATTTATGGACCGGAATATTTAAATGTTTTTAGGAACATTATGTGTGTGCATATAAATACACCCATACAATAGATTTAGCAATAAAGCATAATCACAATTGGTTTGAATTATAATCATAAACTTTACATATATATTTAATAATATAATTGAATAATGTATTTATCACATACATACTTAAAGCAGGATTTGAGGAACCTTTGAATTTGAAGAATTTTTTAATAATCTAAAAAAAATGGATCAGATTGTTACAAATCTTTAAAAATTCGGATCCAAAAATGCAGAAAAATTATTTACAGATATGTTTGAAATGTTGGATTCTTACATCTGTGGCTAAAAAATTTATCTGCAGATCAATGTTTTTTAAGGATGTGCAACAACACGATTCATTTCATGTAAATTAAAAATTTTTCCTCCATTTAAAACTTCCCACATGGTGTTTTCCAAACCTATTTAAATTTCATATTTTAACTGTGAAATTTTTTTTTGATACAACAAACATATTGAAATGGATTTCACGTTAATGAGTTGAGAAACATAGATAGGATAAAAAGACAAGATATAAAAAGATTTAGAAAAACAAATAAAATAAAAAAAATTATTAATTAAAGATTATTATATATGCATGTAAAAATAAATATATATGTATAAGGGCTTTCTTCCAAACTATAGTATTTTTGTTACAAATTTAAATTATTAAAAGTTTAAATATTTTACATAAATTAAATAATTGTTTTTTAAAATCTAACATCAGAGTTTTTTTTAATCTTTTTATAATTGTAATTCAATAAATATATTTTAGAAATAATACATTACCTAAGAAAAAAATGAAAGGAAAAATATTCTAAATATTTCGTTAATTAAAATCTTTGTTATAAGATTATTTTAGTTAGAAAAAAAAGTTAATTTTCATTTACATAAAAAAATTATATAAAAATTGTTAGATAAGTTTTAGAAAGATAGTTACTAGTTTATAAATAAGTTTAATTAATATTACATGAAAAGATGGAAGAGAAGGATATAAAAGAGATTGGAAAATGTTTTCTCTCTCTCTTATATTCTTTTGTCTTCTCTCACAGATTGAAAAACATTTCCTCCTTTCTTAGTCTCTTTTACATTTTATTCTCTTGTCTTCTATCTTTTTTTCTTTTATATAGAATTGGTGTATGTTAAAATAGTTATGTGCATATAGTTATTTCAAATTCATCAGGGATCATATGCAACACCATTATTTAGGAAATTGCTTATACTTCAATGTATTATAATCTTAAATAATTGGGTTTGTAAAAATGATACATTACTGAGTAATGTATCAAGCAATCTCATTCAGATATAATATACTTTATTTGAAAATATATCTGATAAATATTTAATCTTGGAATTCATATTATTCATCATTCAAATTTAATCCTGCAAAATACATTTTAAAATAAAGTTGTTTTTTTTTAATGGTAAAACAGAGTAAATTAAGCGGCTATTGATAATAACTGTAAATTCATTTTTTTAACATTTCCAGATCAACATTAATGTCATCAGAAAGTAAAAAAAATAAAGATTCTTCATGTGAAAATAAATTCAAAAAAAGACAAATTCTATTAAAAATATGAACTGTAACTACATACACACAAATTGCAAATCAGAAGCTATAAAAAATAAATTAAATTTTAATCATCAGTGGGCATTAAAAAAAAAAGAAAATTAATTTGTACTATTTTTAAATATAGAGGGTTTGAACTCAGACTTTTAAGCCTCTTCACTATCCACACTATCTCATACTACTGATACACATGATCACACACATGCAGAAAAGATAAATAATTACTAATATCCATATTTTGTGCTAAACCAGCACTAATCAATTTCTTCAGATTACCCTCTCCCATATATATATAATCAGTGCTCAGTTTATATTAAGATAGCAAATGCTTATACTTTGATGGACATGCTTCAACCTACTCCAACCTCAAACTCTTCAACCATCCATACCATTGAAAAACAGATGATAGAATTCCCAAATCCCGTGCTGATGCCAATATTGTTGTCATGCCCATGTTGACCTCAAGTCACTTTGACCCCTCATGTATAGGACAGTATCCATTTAAATACATAAAAGAGGGATGGGCAGAATGCAGGCTTAATATGTAAGATTTGAAATACCAGGCACTCTTAAACTTGGAACCTAATTGTAAATATAGGGGATTTGAACTCAAACTTTCAAGCCCCTTCACTATCCACACTATCTCACCCTACTGATACATACTTTTTGTATTTTTCTTACTGTATTGATTTAAATATATATTTCATGTAAAATTATTACATTTATAATACATATGATAGACTAGTCATAATGTATTTGAAGTTTTGAAAGTAACTTTTAGAAATAAATACGAAGTATAATATTATTATGAAAGGGGATAAGTGGAATGATGGTATTGAAGCTTTTGAATATGCTAACTGATATTAATAGTATTGATTTTTTAAAATGAATTTAGTAGGTATAAAAGAAAAAGATGAAATAGGGGATAAGAAATCATTACTGACTGATAATATTAAAAAATTTGAAATCTATTTTCAAGCTCTAAATTAAATAATTAAAAGTTGCAGTATAATAAAAGTTACAAAGAAAACGTTTATAATAACCTTTTAATGCTAACTTTAATTAACAAAATAAGTTTTAAATATAAATGTTTAGTTATTTAAATCAGTGAATAAAATTAAACTTTAAATATCTTAAATAGTAACTTATAAATAAAATTAAGATTTAATTTATTAATTTATATCATGGATATATATCTGTATGTATATGATGTAAAGAAATAATATTAAGAATTAGAAAATAAAATTTAATATAAAGCAGTTCAAGCTACATAAAAATTAGATATTAATAAAAAATTAAACCGTTAAGTATAAATAAACTATATGATTAGCAAAAAAAAATTAAGATCGAGAAATGCTCTAGACATATGAAGTATTATTAGGAATAGCTAAGAAAAATGTAAACAGTCCATATCGGATTTGATAAAGATAAAATACATTTCATTCTGAATATATAAATTCCTTGGGATTTAATTATTCATGGTTGTTGAATATTATTCTTCGGATATTACATATATTCCAAATGATTATATGAGAAAGATCAATACGTTGTATCTTCCTTAGAAAAGAAGCCATTTATCTGTAAGTTATCATAATGTTTGGTATATAGTTAACTTAGCATTGTGTACTTGAAGTTTTAGAAACCATGATGATAGAGTTATTTATTATTTAATAAATTAAATTAATTCATCGAAATTACGAATAATGTGTGTATATTTTAGAAAGTAAATAGTTTAAAATTCAAAATATGTATGAACAATATTAATAGAAAAGATAATAGTGATATATAAGTTAAAGATTACAGAGCATGACAGGAAGTTGTCTTTATATAGTCATTAATCTAATAGGGCTTTGCATAATAACAGTATAGTGCAGTAATAATTTACTAATTTTGGGTCGAGAGTTATAATTTCTATTCAACATTACTATAATATTAATAGATAAATCAGATATAACTGATGTAATATTTTAAGTTAAAGCAAACTATAAGGCCACTAAAAGAACTTGCTAAAGCATATAAGAAAAGAAAGTGATACTAAAAAAATTATTACACATGTTTAAGGCATATAAGTATCCTATCATATTAATATGAATTATGTTAAAAATTAAATATTGGTAATAGTTTTTTAGTATGTACTATAAGTCATTGATACAATTTTTTGTTTACATATATTCTTTATATATAATAAATATTGTTTAAATTATTACAGTAAATTTATTTATCAATAGATTTGGCATTTATCTTTACTCTTGTACACATGTTACACATGACCTTTGCAATCCAAAAAGTTAGTTCAAATATAATAAAATTTGGGATGTGTATGTGGTTATCTCTCATATACTCATGCAATAAGAAATTTTAATGATTAATGATTGCATTATTATATATTTACTACTGACATTAATTTAGTATGATTGGCTTAAGATTTCACATGCTTCTCTAAAATCCAATTACAAGAATGACTATTACTAATTATTTAATGCTGATGCTATATTTGCTTCTGATGAATATTTGCTCTTCTTTTATTGCATAAATAGTAATTGTTTTATATTTTCATACTTCTATATAAATTCACTTTTTTATATATATTTTGGTGCAACCAACTGAGGTCAAAATATTAAATCTCAGCATTGCTATGGTAAATGTATTTTTTTTCATGACCCAATAAGTAATTTGCATAATTTTAAGAAGTATCAATGAAATAGTAATTCTATTTTAAGAGTATGTGCCATTAATATTTAGAAGGTGCTTAAAAGTAATGTGTGAAGTTATGATATTATTGAAGTTGAGTGCTTAATTTCAAAGACAAATAAAAGTTTAAGATTAGGGTTGTTTATTTTCTCAATTTTTTTGCATGCTTTGTATGATGATTTTTTTTTTTTAAATATAAGCAAGAGGTAACAAACCTCAGGTAGTTTATGCGACTATACATCCAAATATATATATATCAGAATTCATAATAGACTAATCTTAGTATTAAGTATTATGGAAAATACTAATGATATGATGGGAAGGCTTAACAGTAGTT
Source organism: Epiperipatus broadwayi (assembly GCA_028023455.1). NCBI lineage: Eukaryota > Metazoa > Onychophora > Udeonychophora > Euonychophora > Peripatidae > Epiperipatus > Epiperipatus broadwayi. The sequence goes on from JAQFVV010012548.1 coordinate 507,222, forward strand.
TGTCTGACCTGCCTGATGAATATGATGAGGGAAATGAAAAATGAATTTAAGCAGAGGAAAAATGAATTTAATGCCAAGATAGATACTATTTCTGCTGAGTTGAAGGCCGAATTCAATCTTAAATTAGATGCTAATTTGGCAAAGACAGAGATCAGATTTGCTGAATCAAAAACCCCTAGTGATGAAACAACAGTCATCAGAGAATGTAAGGCACTCAGTCAAATGATAATAAGTGATTAGATAGAGTTATAAAGGAGTTAAGAATCACAGTCTCAAAGATATTAAATTATAATTTTCAGTCTGAGGGAACTCCAGATGAGAGGGATAATGACAGACTTTCCCCAGATAATGATCCACCATATTTAGCTAATAGTAGTGAAAATAATGACTTTTCTATAGAGACAAGAGTTTTAGAAAATCAATGGTTTTATTGTCATGAGGTGCATAACTATGAATGTAGGAACTTTGGTAACAGAGAGAGGTTTAAAATAATTTCATTAGAAATATATTGACAAATTTTATTTAAAAAGAAAGTATGATGAATGGTCATGAATATAATAATCTTAATTTTGATAGAAATTATAAGGCTGAGGAAATGCATGGCTGTGGCATGAAGTAGGTTTTCATAAGAAGTTTACAAATAGTGTGTATTTGAAATAATTTATTCATTTAAATGTGAATAAGATATATATATATATTTAATTAAATTTGGTTCTTGTATATTTTCTTTTATAAGATCGACATTTATCATTGATTTATGGTCACATGTATTAGATTCGCTATGACATTTTGATATTTACCTTGAGATATTAAATATGTATACATTAATATTTCCTTTTGCCCAGATATATTAAATTACTATTAGATATTCTAACATTGTAATATAAAAAGGAAAAGGATGATGTTTACGTTAAAAGAAACTTTAGGATCATTTGTTTACTTATTTAAAATATATTTTGAGATTAAAATCCTTTTGATTTTGGTGTATATTTATTTGAAATACGCGCATATGTAGTAGAAGAGTCTTAAATATAAATATGTTTTATTTTTTATAAGTTTAGCTAGCCAGAAGTGGGAGATTTATTATTATTGATCTATTATTTATAGTTTTGGCTTGATCAGTTTGTAGAGAATATTAAATAAAAAAAGCTACCCTCATTTCCCCATTACTTTTATACGTACATACAGTTTTGCCATCTATATACATGGAACATTTGAGGATCCATCTTTCTGCATTATTTACTATTACAATATATATAAATGGAGGGATTTGAACTTAAGATTTTTCAGTCTATATTCATTCTTCATTCCATCTCAAACAACTGACACACATGACCACATACGTGCGAAAAAGATAAATGATTCCATCGTATTTATTTTGTGCAGAACCAGCACTCGTCTGTTGGGCAATCTCCCAAACATATATACAATTCTTTCTCAAAAAAGATATAAATAAAAATAGATAATTTTCATGGATTTTATGCAAATAATGAAAATTTAATGAGATTTTTTTTGTGAATTTTTTAATTAGAGTTTAGCCACAATAAAAATAAGCAAGAAACAAATTAAAAACTGGATTAGTAAACTGAAATCATATTGCCAAATAATATTAATATAGTAATCTGACTGTTATAGCCAAACATGGACACCAAGAGGAACCTTTACAGCTTATTTCCCAAATTTAAATTAGAGAGGTAGTTAGCCAATATTACATTATATGTGTCAAAATTTCAAGTAATATGACTTTTAAAATATTTCCTCAAGTAATAATTCTCTCTCATAAAAGTGCTATATATAATCCTTCAATAGTTGATAAATTTTGACAGCTCCTAGTGGCAAGTTGACATAAATTTCCAACTTACTGTTTACATACTTAAGGCTAATGAAATTTTAAATAAAATTTAAAATATTATTTATAATTTTTTAAAAAATGGCAAAACTAAATTGGCTGTAATCAATATGAAATTTTTTTTTCCAGCCAAGTACAATTTATGGTGTACATTATCAATTTTCATTTGGTATGTCTTCTCCAAAAAAGTAAATATTTTCAAATAAAATCTGAAACTAATCACATTATTCTTCCTAAAAAATATTACATAAACATTCTGAAAAAATAATTATAAATATATATATACAAACTATGGAAAATTTATGTTTTCATTTTCAAAATCTGACAAAAAATGAATACATTCAAAAGCTCTTGCAAGTGCTTTCATGCAGAAAGAACAAAAAACTACCAATAAGTGATATTGTGGATGCAACATTGAGTAATTATAAAATAAATTTATCTATTTAATACCAACATCTTGAGAATTTTTTTTAAATTAAAAAAATATCACAAATGAACCAAACCTCACATGATCACTGTTTCTTATGCTTTCTCAAGCTGTTAAAACAGGCAAATCTCTCCATATAGTAGTGCCACTCAGTGCAAGCCTTCTTGCATTCATTGATTACTCTGGCTTGCACTGAATGGCACTATTGTATAGAAAGTTTTGCCTGTTTGAACCAAAATCTGTAATGCTAATGATAATTAAAAAAAAAGAATTGAAGTCAAAAAACAATGTCACTATCAGCAATAATACAATGTAGCATTTGGTGCTAGGAAAGAAATAATAATAGCAAATTGTCATTACTACGAACTTTATAGAAATAAATATTGAAAGTTTAGCAAATGTTTTAGTGATTTTTTTTAAATTGAAGTTATAACAGATGATTCTTTATTCGTGTAGTATTTATAAAGCTTTAATTCTAGGGATAAGCTAAGAATAGTTTTTAGGATTTTCACTTTTGGTCAGATTATAGAATAATATGATTTCAGTTTACTAATTCAGTTTTTAATTGGTTGTTTGCTTAGTTTCATCATGACTAAGTTTTAATTAAAATCATGGAAAATCTCATTAAATTTTTATTATATATATATAATAATAGAAATTTAATGGAATTTTTTTTTTTATATAAATAATTTTACAGTTATGATGTAATAAATCAAAGCATTAAAACATTGCAATGCCAGATAAAATTTATTTAATAATTGTATTTTCTTGAAATACTTAAAGTCAAAAAGTGAATCCACTTTTAAATTTTTATCCAAGTTTATATTAAGATCATAAATCTATTTGATGAAGAAAATATGTAATTCTAAAGCAGTATGTAATTTGTTTATATTGAATGTTTCTTATATATGTAAATAGAGGAATTTGAATTCAGGATTTTTCAGTCTATCCACCCTTCCATCTATCTCAAGAAATTGATGCACATGATCACACATGTGTGAAAAATATACACAATCCTCAATATACATATTTCATGCAGAACCAGCATTGATTAATTGGTCAGATCATAATCTCCCACACATATATACAATTAGTATTCAGTTTATATTAAGATAGCAGTTCCTCAAACTTTAATTGACATTTTTCTTATCCTTCCAACTATTCAACCCTTCATTTTACTGTAAAACTGATAATGTAAATCTAAAAGCTCTTGCTGGATTTGATATTATATCCACACCCATGTAGGCATTACATCAATGTAAGCTCTCATATTATGAAACATGTATCTTTTTGCATATGTGTGATCATGTGTATTGGTTGCTTAAAATAGAATGGAGGATGAATAGACTAAAAAAGTCTGAGTTCAAATCACTGTATTTACATTATGGAAAATATCTAAATATTCTAACAATTAAATAAGGGAAGCTCTCCCATAAGAAGCTATAGGCTTTAAATAAAAGTTTCCCCATATTTTTATTGATTTAAAAGATAAAAAATTTAATGGGAATTAGCTTTGTATTTTTATACATAATTTTCTAGTCATAATCAAAAGTTAAAAGTGGGGTCACTTTTGACTTAAGTATTTCAGATAAAACATGTTTTCTAAATGAAATAGTTTTATCTGGAAAATATCTATTCTTTAATTGGTGCTTTGCTTAATTACATTGTGATTGGAAAATTGTTTATAAAAAATACAATAACAAGATCATAAAATCAATCAATATGTTCTTCAATATTGATGGATGTGGTTCTATAGAGTCTACTATTATAACATCATACCTTCTTTGAGGATGTGTATCATGAATAAATAATGTAAAACTTCCTAAAAAGATGTTCTGCATGATTTTTGTGAAGGAAGTAGATTTCTGTATGAGGTTTTTTCTCAAAGACATCCTAAAAAATGCAATGTTAACTGTTTTCATTGGAAAGAGGTGGCAGAGAAGTCAAGCATTGTTAGCTGAGAGGTCAGAGCAGCCACCTTGTGAGCAAGCATTTGGTTGCAGATGGTTGTTGCGGGTTCGTTTCCTGGCCGATGCCATGACATATGAAAAAAAAAGAGGTGGCAGAAAATAGAATACATTCAAGAACTACAGTTAGACACGATGTTGAAGTATTTCAAGAAATGTTTTCTACTGTAGAAATTAAAAGACAATTTTGCAAAAATATCAAATAATTAGAAAAATGAAGCAGCATTTTCTATATGTGAATATATTTGTGGTTCACAGTGATTGGTTTGTATAGTCATTGCAAAATTTATTTAAAAATTAAATTGTTTACCAAAATTGAATTTAAAAATAATTCACTACCAATGATTTTGCTGCAAGACAGACTTCTCAAGTGTTAAATACCACAAAATAACACAAATATATATTATGCTATCTTTCCATAATTTCAATTCACATTCTAATTAGGTTTAATATTAAAAGTTTTAAACAAATTAATAATTTCATAATCATAAATTTTTATTAAAAGAGATTCTTTAATTTTTCTATTCTTTACATTCTTTTAAAAGAAGATAATTTTATAGCCTGTTCAAACATAATCATATCACAGATATTTCTTTGGTAAATATATATTATTTAAAAAAACTAAGATAGTAATTTTTTATCTCTGATATTATATCCTGATCCCTTTTGTGAATATATAATGCAGAACTTCTACTTTTATGAACTTTCACTAATTATTTGGAAGAAAAATTATTGTTAATAGATGCTAATATTTGCTTATTATTTATATGAGATGATTGTTTGTTTTAATAGAATAGAATAAATTAGTAAACTGTTGAATAAATTTAATAGTTTTGACCCATTTATAAAATATATTTTGGAAAAAGAGATTTTATGATTTTGCTTAAATCAAATTTTTGGATTTTTTATTAAAAATAAATTTTAAAAAATAATAATTTGTTATATAGTCATTATATTAAGAGTAAGGATCTAAGATGTGTTATTAAAGATAATAGGTATCAGCCTTTTAGTCATAAAAAGTAGTGTCAAGAAGTGCCTATTGAAAAATGTGAGGGTAAATAGATATAAAACTATATAGCTTTGTTTCAAAAAATTTTGTTTAATAAAGATTACATTATAATGTGTAAACTATCATAAACAATTGATTAAAAATATTTTAAGAAGAATTATAATAGTGATAAGACTTTTTAAAAATATTAATAAAAAAGAAAAATGTGATTTATATTTGCCTTTTTAATTGTTATTTTAAAGATTTTAAGAAAGAATCGTAATGCTTTAATAATAAGAAAATAGCATGACTGATGAATGTCATTCTAAATAATTTATTAAATAATATAAAAGAGAAACTTTATGCAAATTTCATTGCTGGAGTTCTTTATATTATTCATTGTTTTTGTAAAATTATATGAAGATCAAAGTAATTTAAATTTAATTGAAATATTGAAAGTTTATAAGTTGAGTAAAAAGTAAATATCTTAATACTATTTATAGTTTCACTAAAGAAATACAAATCATAAGATAATATTTGAATAGATTACGATTTTCTTTTTTTGAGAATAATAAAATAAGAGAATCACTTTTAATAAAAATTCATTATTATAAAACTATATATTTATTTAAAATTTCTCTAATATTAATGATAAATGAAATGTGAGTTGGAATTGTGATAAGGTGATATAATATATATTTGTAGTATTTTATGTTAATAAGCAGTTGAGAAATATGCTTTGGTAGGAATTTTTAGCTTGATATTGGCTAGCGAATTAATTTTGAATTGATGTACTTGGTTTAATATATATATAGACACGTGCACGCAAGCACACACACATATATGAATGGAATAAATCATAAAAGCCCAATGCCTCTCCCATACATTGATGCACTGTTTATAATGGATGAAAATTGACCCTAATACAAAATCAATAGTTATTTGCTGGTATTATTATTAATAGAATGAAAATAAGACAAACCAGCATCAGTATAAAATCCCATGCATGAAGCATATTATAAAAAACAATTTTCAATTTTTCTTGATTCATGGGCATGCATAAGTGCTAAAAGATGTATATTAAAATTAAGCATATGTTAAATGCATTTAAAGTTTGAAATGTTAATTGCTAAGATCATTAAGCTAATCTGCTCAGAACCAATTAGTATTATATATGTATAAGTGTATTGTATATAAATAAACTAGTATTCATATGCAATAATAAAGTATGTGTTTAGTGTTAGCTGTTTTTGGATAGCAAATACTCTCCATAATATATACATATAAAAAATATAAAGACAAAATACAATATAATATTAATCTATTATTATAAAGCATGGAAAATTTTGAAATTATTAAAGCGGAAGTCAACCACCGATAATGCACTATTTCTTAAATGTTATAAATCTCTGTGCACTCACACACCAGTAAGAGTTTAAAAAACTTAAGTGAATCACTTAAGTTTAGAGCATATTTGTATATATACCAACTCTTACTGACCATGCTTAAATCAGGGCTTGAGTCTATTGTGTGCTTGATGTTATAATCAAATACTGAATTGTACAAATTTAATTAACATATTGCAGGAGAAAGACAGTCTCATTTTTAACCATCTATGATAATCAATAATCAATATTTGATTATAACATCAGGCACACAATAAATTCAAGCCCTGGTCAGTAAAAGTTGGTATATATAAATATGCTCTAAACTTGAATGATTTATTTAAGTTTTTAAACTCGTACTGGCAGGCAAGTGTGCAGAGATTTATAATATTCAAGAAATAGTGCATTACTGAAGGTTGACTTCTGCTTTAATAACTCCATTGAAATAATTTAAAATAATGATTAATAAGTTTTTTAATTAGTAGCATTAGCAGTAGCAGCAGCAGTAGTAGTAGTAGTAAAAGTAATAATAATAACAACAACAATAACAACAACAACAACAACAACAACAACAACAACAACAACAACAATAATAATAATAATAATAATAATAATAATAATAATAATAATAATAATAATAATAATAATAATAATAATAATAATAATAATAATAATAATAATAATAATAATAATAATAATAATAATAATAATAATAATAATAATAATAATAATAATAATAATAATAATAATAATAATAATAATAATAATAATAGCAGCAGCAGCAGCAAGATGAAATTAAAAGTCTGACATAAATATTCTTGTATAATACACCAACTAGTTATGATATTCTGATTCTAACTCACAAATACCACATACTCATGATATCAATATATAGTGTTTCAATTATACACTACTCAAAACAAATGTAAATAAATAAAAATAAATATACATGAATTAAGTATAAAAATGTTAAAATTCATAAATTTAATAAATTTTATAATGCCAGCAGCAGTCTTTTTCCCATTTTCAAGTGGTATATGCAATCACATTTATTATTAGCATTGTTTAGGTTATGCTAAAAGCACTGAATTTTGATGTAATACAGAAAGTGTATCATGTAATAAAATGTTTTATAAGCATAAAGCTAAAAGTTTTACTGAAATTTAAGGAAATTTATAAAGTATTTTTCTTAAGTGATAAAATTAATTATATTTAGTAATAACAGGAAAAAAGAATTGTAAAACACATATTATATCAGAAAGCTTAAAGTTTGAAGAGTGAAATGGGCAATGACAATTAGGATTGACTATATATATTCCAAAGTTGATGTGGACATAAAGTAGAAAGACTTAGTCTACTGATAATGTGATTGCTGTCACATTTCTCATAAAAGAAAAAATTACTGAAGAAAAAGATACTGTCCAGAGCATGTTTAATTGTGATGAAAATCTGACATTTTGTTATTCATTTTATATTAAAAAAATACAGTACAGTAAGTTTTTTCTTTTTTTTTTTTAGTGAATATGAATGATTAAACACACATATAGCCAATATACATATAAATATGTTCCTTTACTTATTATTAATATCCACAGTGTTAATTTTAAATTTTGTTTCTACTATAATCTTAATATATGTATACATATTATATACATAAAAATATCTTATTACATATATGTGCATGTTGAAAAGTTCAATACTATTATAATCAAGTTTATCAAGAAAATATGAATTATTATATGTGATGTATGATGTATATAAGGGGGCTTGAAACAAAATATAATAGATATTGTGACTCCACTGTATATTCAATATTTTAATAGATTGAAAACAAAATGATAAATGTTTAAATTATATAGATATATAAATATAAGTGGAATTAAATACAATACTGAAGTATATAAGTGTACATATATGTAATGATAGTACATAAATATTTCCAGTTATAAATTATTACACACATTACATTTTATTGTCGAAATCATTTTAATAATGTATAGATAGTAAATGATTTTATAAACATATATAAATATCTGCACAGAGATGTATTTTATAACATAAAAGTATTTCAATTACTAAATTAGTTTGCTTTTAAAATTATATTCAACAAAATAATTATTTTATATATGTATTTAATAAACTTCACTCTATCACTCATTTTTGAAACATATAAATAAATGCATCTTAAAAGACAAATGACCCCCAAGATGCATTTAGTTGCTGAAACAGTTCTTATCAGTTGAACAGATTACAATCTCTTACATATATCTTTATCACATGTTCATTATTTATAAATAGTAAATTATTATACTTTGAATTACAAGTGTCAAACTCACTCCACCCACAACTTTGACACGATCCATTCTAGATAAATGCATTAATGATTATCACTGGTCATTTATTAAAGTAGAGATCATCCTAATACTACATATAAACTTTAAATCAGATTGATTATTATTTAAAATTTCAGATTTTTTATTTATAATTAACACACAAAATGTTGAATAATTATATTTTTATAACGATAAAATCAATAGAGTTCTTCATAAAAACTTGGACAATAAAATTTAAATTTTTTTATAACATTTAGCTCTTCTTTCTTTTCTCTAAAGATTTTTAATTGTTCAATTTCTTTGTATCGATGCCAAATTTACAATTTTTAAAACTTCTTTTTGTTAACACTTTTTAAATCAATATATTCAAAGTTGTTTATTAGCCTTAATATTTTTTTCAAATAAATGATTGAAATTATGCATTTTTATTTTTATTTGTATTTTATATATCTATGGCAAAAAAAAACAAACAAAAAACATTTTTTAAACAATATTATATATATCTCAAAGAAATGTACTTATTGCTTTTTCAAATGTATATATATTTTCAAAATCTACTATAGAAAAATAATTATTTTTTAATCATTTATTGAAATATGTTGTTATAGATATTTATCTAAATCAAAAGTTTTGAATAACATGCACATACATCATAATTTCTACAATATTATATATAAAATATAATAGATATAAGAGCAAGACATTTGAATTCTAACATTCTTGGTATATCATATGTGTTTCTATTTTTTTTCAAAATCTATAATGAGAAATATTCTTTTTACTATAATATCCTTTTTAAAAATGTAATAATTATAAATAATTATTATATATCTTACTTGTCATGGTGAATAAAAAATGCTGATAAAAATGGATAATAACTACCTTTACAAGTGTTCTCTTTCAATGTGTATAAGAAATGCCAGAGAGGGTCTAAGGAAAATAGATGTGATGTGATGCACTGTGACTTCTCCTTATATGGAGTCAGGAATCTCTCAGCAACTATGCCCAGAGAAACCTGTTAACCACTTTTATTTTCCTTTCCATTCTCCATCCCAAGTTTTCCCATATTTTTTTCTATCCTGTTCCTTCCCATTTCCACAACATAATTTCTGTCAACTCCATGGCCTTTATATCTAAAACCACCTTATCTTTTTCCAAACCCAGCATAAAAGCCAATAAACCACTTAGAATGCTTTATTAATTAAAACTGCCATCTATATCAAATTTCACAAACTAATACACGAATACTATATGTATGTGCTGAAATCAAAAAATGTAATCTTACAGTGAATACTGCACAATGCAAACATCAAAATGTAAGGACATCTTAGGTAAAACAATGACATGAAGGTACAGTGACAACTATGAAAAGATTAATCAGTATAAGATATTAACTTTTTTGAACAATAAACAAATATTTCTTGGATTTTCTTTAATGCTGAAATCAGTCTTTGAAATAATAAAATTATATGTAGGGATCAGGTTTTTGTCTGTGCTTATATATATATATATATATACAGATATATATATATATATATATATATATATATATATATATATATATATAATAGATTACATATAGAGATGGCATGTGAATGAGTGAATTCAAGTTTCTTACATCTACTTGTATATGCAAATAGAAATATCCTGTCTATTCACAACAGACACTTCAATTGTGTAAGTTATTCAATTTACATTTAGTTTTTATAACTTCGGAACTTTAGATAGAGTTTCCATAAAGAACATCATTGCATACTTCGTTGGAAGCTCTAAATGTGATCAACATGGAGACTACTACAATTTCTTTCTTCCTTATTCTGCAAGATTCTTAATTTTTCACCCTTATTATTTTTAATCATATTAAGGGATTTACAGAATGATAAGCATGATTAAAATTAAATATTTGTCATTTTTTATTAATAAACACAGGATTATAATAGATTTAAAAATAGTTTCTTAATCAGCTTTTTAATCCCCTTTAAGTACAAATATATTGAAACTAAATTTATAATTTACATATCCCTAAACACTGTTTTCTATACAAAAATATTTTTTTAATTATATTGAAAATTTAGACTATTGTCAAAATAAAATATATATATTTGTGAGACTGTTTTTTAATTTTAAGTAATTTGTTTCAAATATCAAAAAAGATTATTACTCATTTATTTAAGATTTAATTAGTCTACCTTAAGTAATTTTTTCTTTAACTTTATAAATTTTAAATATATGTGAATACACACTAATCAAGATTACTTATCTGCATTGTTGCAGCCCATGAGATAGACTTTCTTAATATATGTATACTATTAATTGTACAACATTTTTATACATTATATGCACATACATATATTATTTTTGCAAAATAAAAAAATCAAATATATTTAACATATATCAAGATATATACATGCACTGAATATATTTATATATCCATGTATATTATAAAAGTCATTAGGTTAATTAATAGGAAGAGAAAAAAATACAGATACTTGACACAATATAATAATATTATAGAAAATAAAAATAATCTATATCAGAGTAGCTTATTTTAAATTAATGAGTAAATTTATAAATGCTAATGATATATTATAGCTGAGTGTATATATAGAAATATACAATATTGAGACAATTATGTGTCTCATAGTATACAACAACATAGTAGTGCACACACACACACACATATATATATATAAAGTTGAAAGGAAAAGTAGAAATAAATAAAAACAAATTTTTTGTAGATATTTTTTATATTACACTGGAGTAACAGTTAAGGATTAAATAATTTTGAATTTAAAAATGTTATTATAAATTAAACATTTAAAAAGGTCTAATTAATATTTTATTCTGATTTTGAAATTAAAATAAGCATGTTTTTATGTTACAATAGATGTACTGGTAACTATAAAATTCCACTATCTATTTTGATTATAGAAAATTTTTAAATTAAAGCTTATATAATATATTTTGATAAAAATCCTACAAAGTTGTTTTTGAAAGGATTGAATTGAAAAGAGTCATTAAGTTTTTTTAATTAAGATAAAAAAACTTTGTTTTTTTTTTAAAATCCCACTCTGACTATAAAAATATTGGTAAAAAAGTTTTAGAGTTATACAGAGTTACTATGAAAATATAACTGAAGGCAAGACAATGCAAGTCAGCCACTATTACTTCCCAATGGTAGATTTTGGATTAACATGGAAGTAAAGGGTCTACTTTTCTGTGTTCTCTATAGCCTTTATTGTATACTAGACATTATGTCAACAGTTACTGGTATTATACCTTTTCTGACAAGCCATACTGTAGTTTTAGAAAAGACAAGCTTACCAAGAGATTATCATGCTATATACATAGTTTTATCAATATGCAAAAAAGCACAGTCAAAGATACCACATTATGTATATAAAGTATTTACAAATATTAGCTGGTTTTAAAGCTAAATAATTTTTGACTAAATTATTCAACTAAAACTACAATAATGAAAGAAAATAATAAATGGCTGCTTCCAGTTTTATTTATTAAAACTAAAATTCAGACTTTCTTTAGTGAAAATGATGATTGATAAAATCATTAATTTGAAAGTAAAACAAAGTCTAAAAACAAGGGATTGATTCCAAAATGATTTTATTTTGGAATAAAAAAAGTAAATTCCAAAAACCTTTCTATATTGAACAAAAGAACTTGCTGGAATATTTTTAAAGATGTTTGCAATTAATTAAGAATAACTAAAAAAAAACTTTTATGGACTGTCGAAGAATTAAAAAAGTAAAAGATAAATTTTATTTTACAATTAGAAATAATGAATTAATTAATAACTTTGATTCATACTATCCATTTTTTATATACACATGTGTGAATTTTATGCATTGTTTTTGGAATTGAACTAATTATGTCTTGAGAAAATATAATATAGTTTATTAAGTTTATGCTTTGTTTGCAAACATCAGTGGGTGTATACATTTCCACGCACACACTCATATATCAGTCATTAATTATGTATTATAAAAATGAATTTTATTTATAGGTTTATGGCAATTCAAATATGTTCTTTCATATTATACCAACACATCTGTCTGTAGATATATAGACATTTTATGTATTGATATATATATATATAAATTACAATGTAATAATGGATTTTTTGTATTAATCAAAGTCAGAAGGCTTAATTTATATCCATAGTTATATTCTACACAAAGCTTGTTGAGGAATTGGCAATCCTCATTGTTTATAACTTACAAGCTTAAGAGAATAGGATCATGTGATCTATGACTCTTATTTTGACTATTTATATTCTACATATCTTAATTTAATTTTGTTGTTTTTAATGAATTTATATTTCATTGTTGAAGTTATTCCAGTAAATTCATTTAATTAATCCTAGAATAGATTTAAAACATTGTATTTTATATTATATCTCTTATTCACAGTAATAGTTTATACAGTTCATGCTTCATGAGCTGGATTTGTGCATAATTTTAGAAGGGTTCATATTTATAGTGTTCATGAACATCCAGTTGATGATAATTTCATTACTTTTCTAATGCTGGATGGAGCAAAGGGGATATCTTTTAAAGTCTATGCACTACATTTTATTTTAATTTTTTATTTAGAATTTAAGTTTATAGCTGACCAGTACATTAATTGTACTAAGTGTCCAGAGAATTGATGATGATCAGCATGTTTTAGTATCCCAGCATTATTTTTTGTTATATTCTTATGGATTATCACTTAAGTTTGTATATCCAAATTATTGTTTAATGTTTTCACTTTCAAGCAGCCATATTGAATATTTAAAAAAATATGCTAAGCCACAAAGTTTATCATAACTTTAAGTTTTATTAATAAAAAATGACAATAAATATTGTTTTAAAGATTAAACACCAAAGAATGTAATTAAACTGAAAAAATATAGTTATTGATATTCAAAGTAATAAAAAAAAGAATAAAAATTAATATTTCTAATAATTCTTTTCATATTATTTCATAAATCCTAAATTATCATGCATATAACTTAAAATTATATTTTTGTTAGTAGGTTAGTTGAATTCATCATTAAATTTCTAAAACATTAGTATATAATAACACTTACCTAAGGTAATCCATCATTTGAAAACTTCATAGAAAAAAATTAGTACCTATCAATTTTCTCAGTAACCCTTCAAAATGTATTTCCATAGAGGGGTTTACAATGTATAAGTCATTCCTAGTAACATTCCTTATAACAAGTAGTTAACATTGATCAATAATTAGTATAATTTGAATATTATAATAAAGAAAGTCAATACAGTTTGTAATTTATTAAAAAGTACTACAAAACTAGTCACTATATATACAAAATAAAATAATAAAATAAAATAAAAAGTGAATGAAATACTAAATTTATTATAAAGTTAAGCTTGAGGTACATTTGTTTGTAGTTTTTATATATATATATATATATATAGATTTGTTTGTAGTTTATATATATATGTTGTAACAGTCATTGCCTGCATCTCTATACACATTAAGCATGACATGCGTTTTCTAACATCGAGCAGCAATTAAGAAATATTCAAAGGCATCCAAAATATACATTACTATAATCATACCTTTGAAAGGTTCATTTACTGCAACCTTTGCACACCACCTTAAGAAAGAGATTGCTCCCCTCCCCAAGGGATATGATCATGTAATTAATAAATAGTTATAATCTCTTATATTTTCTTTTTTATTATATATAAAATCAATAGAAAAGTGAATGCCTAATGAATGATTCCCGATCCTGGTAAGTTTAATCCCTGACTAGCTCAATCAACTCATGATCTCAGGATGGTGGTTTGTTGCTTCGTTAACAGAAAAAGTCAAACAATAATATCATTATCAAATACACAGCACAACACCATATTTTAAAATTAGATGTTAAATTTATTAAGCCCTCTATGATTCTATAAATATTTACAGAATAAAGAAGAGAATACACACACACATAAATGATATTAATTAAAATTCAAGCGTATAAATAAATTTTAAATAGTTTCATAAATGGGAAAGAAATGGTCTGAAATTCTTCCCTGCTTACACTTTAAACCCAAAACATGGAATAAATTACTTATACGAAAACAATGTGTATTGGCCATGGTATGCATGTGTTTCATAATAAAAAAAATGACCCTCACTCTTACACTTATGGTGATCTATAACTTTGTTTAAGTTAAAATAATGTACTAACCATGAATTAATGATATTTGAATCTTAAATGTTCCATAATAGGAGTCCTGCACGTAGCGGACAATAATAATTATTTGGAACACTTTCTAACACACTTTTATTCCTTATGGAAACAATCCTGCACGTAGCAGATGGAATAAATTTACTATTATTACACGGCAAAACACATACATCCAATGACCAAACCACCCCAATTATTTCTGTTTAACTATTTTGAAATATTTCCGATACTCCAATGAATTACGTGTACCTTTATGTTAAAATTACAAAAGAAATATTTATAACTGAATTATGCAATTCATTGGTTCGTTTAATAATAGCAATATTAATAAAATAACGAATTACTAGTAATAAGACACAAAAAGAGATATAAAAACATAAATAATACTTCCTCAAGGCTTCGTTCTTCTCCAGGTTAGGATTTTGAGGGCGATATATATCTGCTGTGCAGGTGATTACTTAACAGGGCTTCAATGGAGGTTGGCAAATTGTCCATAGCAGCTACACTTTAAGAAATAGAAAGTCACATCACTGGATGGCTATGTAGGTCTTCGAGCGGTGCGAATGTACCGAACTTGGTCTTCTACTTCATGTCCATTGCTGTATCACGAATAAATCTTGATTCCATTCCCTTAGTGATATAAAACATTAGTTTAAATTTCACTTTCTTTTGTTTAATTGGGCAGTAGTCTTTCTCCCTTCGGTTAATACTTATTAGGAAATGTATCTGATAATAATAATTTCAATTGTATCTTTCTTTCTTAATCCATAAGTCTCATATTTCTTGGTCTGCAACTTTTAAAATATGTTCAGCTATTAATAACTCTTCCAGTTGTTCAGCTTTCCGAAAAAATATTTTTCTACACTCATAATTCTGCTTTTCCATCCGTACACTCTGAAAACTATACTGCTAACTCCAAAGAGAACGGGTAAGAGTGCCCATGAGTATCAACGAATATAATCCAGCTAACTAAATCAGTTTCACCTGACCAGCCTTTATATATCCCCCCCCATTACAGGGTGTATTCTCTCATCCCCTCCACAAGTTATTGCTTTTACATTTCTGTTTTTAATTAAATTATTAATCCCTGTTTTTAATTACTTAAGTCCAAACAATGGATTTAATTTTAGCTATCTGCTTGGAAAAAAATTGTCTTACGATAACTTTATCTTTTAATTAATTTCAGAATTTCACAGACCATTTAAATTCCAATCCCTTGATTTCTTTAAACAATAAAATAAAATCACATTTATTTAATTAAATAATTTTGAGTAGGTGTCAAGCTGAATGGCCACTGATACAATTTCTACATTTTTTTCCCCAAAAACATTATACAATAAAAGAAAGAGGTCATTGGCTTGCCTATGGTCATGAACATTAAGTTCTAAAAAAAAAAATTATAAAACTTAAACTGTATACTTGTTGTAAAACATAAAAATTGTTTTTAAGTTTTCTAAAAAGAATATTCAACAAGCAACAGAAAAAAAAATACATTTGAGAATCTAAAATAAAATCAAAAATCAAAATAAAACATGTTTACTGATGGGTTACTTGCAAATACATTTCAGTTTCTCGCAATAATTTCTTTAATCCCCTGCCATATTTATTCATATCATAAATAAAAAAAATATATAGCATTTATTAACAGCAAAATACATATTTATATGTGGTGTCCACATTTGTTTATTTATAAGCATATTATCACCATTCATCCTATTTATTTACAATATAGTGTGTGTGTAAGCAACAGAGAAAATATACCTGCACAGACCACTCCTTTTATTATAATATGTACATTTGTTTGGGCTGCAACTATGCTTGCAGCCATCTTTGTGGCAGTCATTTAAGACTGACTGTCACAATACCCCCCTCCCTTAATGAGACTTCTAAATGGGTTAACCATTTAAAGTCTATATTAAATTACTTTTACCTATATATAATATTATTGATGAATATACTAGTTCATTTAAAACAAAATATTAGTTTATATATTTGACTATATACGAGTGTTACCAATACTGAAAATAAAAATCTTAAGGGATATACTAATTTATATCTAATACTAAAGAATATACTAGTTTATTATATATGTAAAAAAAATATTAGTTTATACTTAACTATATATATATACACAGTTGTGTCATTAATACTGAAAATAAAAATCTTAAGGAATATACTAAGTTATATTTAGCTATATACAATAATACTAAAAAAAATAAAAAATCTATTGAATGTAACGGTTAACGGCCACCTGTGCTAGTCAAAAAAAAAACCCTGTATCTCAGTCCAACAAAGAGAAGCCCTATTTCAGACCCCCCCTCCGAGTTCCGATTCAAACATGAGCAGAACACCATTTATTTGCCCAACAGTAGCTAACCCACAAACACACAGTATATATGCCAAAATAATAATAATAATAATACTGTTATTTATCTATGTTTGCTATATATGTCCCCACTCGTATCTTTTAACGAGACTTACAGGCATTTACATATAAGCCAACACAACTTGTTCACGGAAAATTTCAGTAACTGCATCCTTGCTATTTTTTATACTTAGACTTATTAGGACTTTATGCACACTGAATTGAATGTCCCAGAGTTCATTGTTCCTCTGCTATGTTTTAAATTAGTCTGGGTGTTTCTGCGTGTAATTTTTAGTGGAATTAAATGGTACATTTTAACACATTCAACGTAAGTACTGTCAGCAAACTTTCAATCCTTTTCCCTACATTCACAACCCTGAAGAGAAGACTAAAAACAAAACTTCCAAAGTTAACTAACTAAAATGACATCAATCATACCCATGACCACAACCGCCACCTCAATATCTTAAGTTTTGCTTGACCCTGATTTAAGTGTTGAAGGTCTGAATCCCTTCCCATGTCCATATCTATGTCCATTATCGCCGCCGTTGCTGTTTGTATGCTTAACATATGTTTCAGGACTTCGACTCCTATGCCTAGCCTTTCTAAGCCAATGCACTTGTCCCCGACCACCTCCACTCCATTTTATGGAGTCTAAGCCGATGTTTTCTCGAGTCTTATCCGCTGGTTTATTTTGTTGACTCGCATTGGCTGTGCCTAGTATCTCTGCTACTTGTTCTATCAAATTTATTTTAAAGTACTTTTCTACACTGGTAAGGTATTCTACTGGAGCCTCACCTGTCTGCCCTTTAAACACTCCTATGTTTAGAAATTGGTTAATGTTAGTAACATACATATAATTTTTATATCCCTGTACTAATTTTTCTTCTTCCCTATCTATATTGTTTTTATCCATTTTGTCTCTTTTCACTCTATTTATGTCAACACTGCTTACTTCGCTCTCTATCTCACATATTTTTATCACTGTCTGTCTTTTTTCCTTTCTAGCTTCCTGTTCTTACTTGTTGCAGCTAACATTTAGCATTATAACTTGCTGTTCTATCTGCTGGACCGTGTTTACCATTTTCACTACTTTAGTATCATTTCCTACCAGCTTCTTCTCTATTTCATACATTTTGCTATTGCAGCTATTTTCTATCTCACTTCTTTTTTCATCAATTCTTTCATGCACGCCCTCAAACTCTAGTCCTGTTGCATGTTGTCTATTTTCTATAGCTTCTGTATGTTTACTATTATCTAGCTCAAGGTTATCATATTTTATTTCTACATTAGGGATTTTTATTTTTTAATTCCTGTAATGTTTCATCTTTAACATTGTCTAGTCTTTGGGACATATCCTCCATCCTTTTCTCCATTTCCTTTTTTAAATCTTCTATTTGCCGTGGTATCTTGGCTATTTCTTCTCTCAGTTCTTTCATAAAGTCTATCATTATATTCATTAACTTTTTTTCCTCCATTTCAGGTTCTATTCTATCTTGACTATAAAAATTTAATTATCACACTTTTATATTTCACTATCACTATATCTCTATGCTAACAAATTTCTTTTATTTTAAATTCTTTTATTTTTCAAATATTCTACTTTTTCTAACAAAGTATTCTTTTATTTTTCTTTGTTATTAAATCTCAACGCTAACAAAGTATTCTATTTATCTATTTCACTCTTTACTATATCCTTTAATCACTAATAATATTATTCTATTTCTTTCTAACAAAGTATTTTGTTTATTTATTTCTTTGTTATTAAATGTCAACGCTAACAAAATATTCTATTTATATATTTCACTCTTTACTATATCTTAACATTAACAAAGTATTTTATTTCTTACAAAGTATTCTACTTATTTGTAACAAAGTATTCTGTTTCATTTATTTCTTTGTTATTAAATCTCAATGCTAGCAAAGTATTCTATTTATTTATTTCTTTTTTATTAAATCTCGGTACATTCGCTCTTAGCTCACCCTAATTTGTTTGCCATCTCTATAAATCTAGTATATGTTAATTTATTTATTACTTTCTTTTTTTATTCTCAATTGTAGCTTGCTATCTGCACAAACCTTTCCTATTAAAAAAAAATAATTTTTTTATTTCATTTATTATTTATATAACACGGCTGTGACCTCCACTATTAACTTATATGCATATGAATTGCATCGTGCCCAATAATACATTGGTTGCCATTTTTACTGTGACGGTCATTGCCTGCATCTCTATACGCATTAAGCATGACATGTGTTTTCTAACATCGATCAGCAATTAAGAAATATTCAAAGGCATCCAAAATATACATTACTATAATCATACCTTTGAAAGGTTCGTTTACTGCAACCTTTGCACGCCACCTTAAGAAAGAGATTGCTCCCCTGCTTAAGGGATATGATCATGTAATTAATAAAGAGTTATAATCTCTTATATTTTCTTTTTTTATATATAAAATCAATAGAAAAGTGAATGCCTAACGAATGATTCCCGATCCCGGTAAGTTTAATCCCTGACTAGCTCAATCAACTCATGATCTCGGGATGGTGGTTTGTTGCTTCGTTAACAGAAAAGGTCAAACAATAATATCATTATCAAATACACAGCACAACGCCATACTTTAAAATTAGATGTTAAATTTATTAAGCCCTCTATGATTATATAAATATTTACAGAATAAAGAAGAGAATAAACACACACATAAATGATATTAATTAAAATTCAAGCGTATAAATAAATTTTAAATAGTTTCATAAATGGGAAAGGAATGGTCTGAAATTCTCCCCTGCTTACACTTTAAACCCAAAACTTGGAATAAATTACTTATACGAAAACAATGTGTATTGGCCATGGTATGCATGTGTTTCATAATAAAAAAAATGACCCTCACCCTTCCACTTGTGGTGATCTATAACTTTGTTTAAGTTAAAATAATGATTTAGCCATGAGTTAATGATATTTGAATCTTAAACGTTCCATAATAGGAGTCCTGTACGTGGCAGACAATAATAATTATTTGGAACACTTTCCTACGCACTTTTATTCCTTATGAAAACTATCCTGCATGTAGCGGATGGAATAAATTTACTATTATTACATGGCAAAACACATACATCCAATGACCAAACCACCCCAATTATTTCTGTTTAACTATTTTGAAATATTTCCGATACACCAATTTTTTTAACTATTTTGAAATATTTCCGATACTCCAATGAATTACGTGTACCTTTATGTTAAAATTACAAAAGAAATATTTATAACTGAATTATGCAATTCATTGGTTCATTTAATAATAGCAATATTAATAAAATAACGAATTACTCATAATAAGACATAAAAAAATAGATATAAAAACATAAATAATACTTCCTCAAGGCTTCGTTCTTCTCCGGGCTAGGATTTTGAGGGCGATATATATCTGCTGTGCAGGTGATTACTTAACAGGGCTTCAATGGAGGTTGGCAAATTGTCCATAGCAGCTACACTTTAAGAAATAGAAAGTCACATCACTGGATGGCTATGTAGGTCTTCGAGCAGTGCGAATGTACCGAACTTGGTCTTCTACTCCATGTCCATTGCTGTATCACGAATAAATCTTGATTCCATTCCCTTAGTGATATAAAACATTAGCTTAAATTTCACTTTCTTTTGTTTAATTGGGCAGTATTCTTTCTCCCTTCGGTTAATACTTATTAGGAAATGTATCTGATAATAATAATTTCAATTGTATTTTTCTTTCTTAATCCATAAGTCTCATATTTCTTGGTCTGCAACTTTTAAAATACGTTCAGCTATTAATAACTCTTCAAGTTGTTCAGCATTCCGAAAAAATATTTTTCTACACTCATAATTCTGCTTTTCCATCCGTACACTCTGAAAACTATACTGCTAACTCCAAAGAGAATGGGTAAGAGTGCCCGTGAGTATCAACGAATATAATCCAGCTAACTAAATCAATTTCACCTGACCAGCCTTTATATATCCCCCCCATTACAGGGTGTATTCTCTCATCCCCTCCACAAGTTATTGCTTTTACATTTCTGTTTTTAATTAAATTATTAATCCCTGTTTTTAATTACTTAAGTCCAAACAATGGATTTAATTTTAGCTATCTGCTTGGAAAAAATTTGTCTTACGATAACTTTATTTTTTAATTAATTTCAGAATTTCACAGACCATTTAAATTCCAATCCCTTGATTTCTTTAAACAATAAAATAAAATCACATTTATTTAATTAAATAATTTTGAGTAGGTGTCAAGCCGAATGACCACTGATACAATTTCTACATTTTTTTCCCAAAAACATTATACAATAAAAGAAAGAGGTCATTGGCTTGCCTGTGGTCATGAACATTAAGTTCTAAAAAAAAAAAAAATTATAAAACTTAAACTGTATACTTGTTGTCACATAAAAATTGTTTTTAAGTTTTCCAAAAAGAATATTCAACAAGCAACAGAAAAAAAATACATTTGAGAATCTAAAATAAAATCAAAAATCAAAATAAAACATGTTTACTGATGGGTTACTTGCAAATACATTTCAGTTTCTCACAATAATTTCTTTAATCCCCTGCCATATTTATTCATATCATAAATAATAAAAAAATGTAGCATTTATTAACAGCAAAATACATATTTATATGTGGTGTCCGCATTTGTTTATTTATAAGCGTATTATCACCATTCATCCTATTTATTTACAATATAGTGTGTGTGTAAGCAACAGAGAAAATATACCTGCACAGACCACTCCTTTTATTATAATATGTACATTTGTTTGGCTGCAACTATGCTTGCAGCCATCTTTGTGGCAGTCATTTAAGACTGACTGTCACAATATATATGTATATATATATATATGTTAAAACGAAGATTTGCACAGGTTAAATATATAAAATACATATTTTGTGGGTTCATCCATGTTAAAAACTTTTAATATTAATATACTGACATTTTGACTTGGTCACACAAGCCATCCACAGAGTTATAAAAGGTATAAAGATGGTTGTAGAGGCGCTACAATCACTGATTTGAATAAAATGTTAAAATTCCACCAATAGCAAAAAATGTTAAATTTAGGAATGTTTTTTAAAAAAATCTTTCCAAATAGGAGGCAGTTTGCATGTATCATCTCACTTATTGATGCAATCTGGCCTTTTAAGTATCTCAATGGCTTCTCTAATTTTGCATTGGTAGAGATTATCACATCTGGATATGATCCTGGTACTAGAAAAATCAATTTTATGACCTGAATCTATAGTATGGAGTGAGAGTGCTGATGATGATGAGTGTTGTTTAACTGCATTAGCATGCTCATCTCTCCTAACACTGATGCGATGATTACTCATACCTATGTAAGAAGCTTTACAATTTTTACATGAGATTTGATAGACACCATGAGATTCAAGAGGGATTGAATCCTTAGGCTTGGTTATTATATTGCTGATCTTTTGATGAGCAGAAAATGCTGTATCTATATTATAGCATTTTAATATACATCCAATACTGTCTGTAGTTCATTTTACATATGGAACACAAATCCTAATAGCTGATTTATCATCTTTTTGTTTCCTATTTTGTTTATTTTGGGCTTGAAATAAGGCTTTTTTTTATAAATTTGTAATTATAACTATTTGCTAATAAAACACTATTAATATGATTTATTTCTTCTTTCAGATGTGTCTCATCTGAAAGGTTAACTGCTCTATTTAAAAGAGTTTTGGCTACAGAAACTATCTGAGTTGGGTGATGATGAGAATGGAAATGCAAATATCTGTCTCTGTGTGTATCCTTTCTATAAATAGAAAAAGATAAACTATTTGGTGTTCTGGTGACTAGAAAAGAACATCAAGAAAAGGGAGTTTTCCATCAGACTCTGTCTCCATTGTAAATTTAATATGAGGATGCATATTATTTAAATGTAAGAAAAAATCATCTAATTTATTTTTTCCATGTTGCCATATGACAAAAGTGTCATCTATGTATCTGAGCAAAATGAGAGGACTTTCTACCTTTTATAACTCTGTGGATGGCTTGTGTGACCAAGTAGAAACATCAGTATATTAATATTAAAAGTTTTTAACATGGATGAACTCGCAAAATATGTATTTTATATATATATATACTGTCAAAACCGTTACTTTTAGCATTTGCCTATTTTTACTATTATTAAAATGCAGACAAAAATTATAGAAAAATTTAAATCAGGTCATTATATTTTCAAAATATGTTCATCTTTGTCTCATATCAATTAATTCAAATATTCACCCAAATTCACATCATATCAAAAAATGTAGATAATTTACTATATAAATGTACACAATCATGAGCTATTTTTTTTGTTAGTTTCAATAGTATTTTTTTCATATATTTTTTATCAAATATATATATGAATAAAATAATAATTAAAAAATATGCAGCTTTGAAATTTATATTGCAATAGTCTATAACTGGCCTACATTTATGTATTGTCAAAATTGTTACTTTTAGCATTTGCATATTTTTTACTATTATTAAAATGCAGACTAAAAATTATAGAAAAATCTAAATCAGGTCATTTTATTTCCAAAATATATTTATTTTTGTCTTGTATCAATTAATTCAAACACTCCATCCACCCAAGCTCACATTATAGAAAAATATGCATGATCTTTTTTTTATATATTAGTTTCAATAGTCTTTTTTTGTGTTTTTAAGCAAATATATAAACAATAATTAAAATATATATAATAAAATAAGTATAGGGAATTTGAACTCAGATTTTCGAGCACCCATCACCACACACATGTAGAAAAGATAAATAATCACCAATATATATATTTCATGCTAAACCAGCACTCATCAACTGGTCCAGATTATCACCTCCCACATATATAAAATCATTTATACTTACAATTAAGCTCCAGGTTTGTAAAAAGTGCCTGGTTTTCAAATATTTACACATCAAGCTTGTATCCTACCCATCCCTCTTCTATGTATTTAAATGGATAAGGTCCTATGCATGAGGGGTCAGAGTGATTTGAGGTCAACATGGGCATGGCAATAATATTGGCATAAGCATGGGATTTGGGTTTTCATCATCAGATTTTCAATGATATGGATGGCTGAAAAGTTGGAGGTTGAAGAAGATTGAAGCCTATCCATTAAAGTATGAAGATTTGCTATCTTAATATAAACTGAGCATTGATTATATATATGTGTGGGAGATGATAATCTGGACCAACTGATGAGTGCTAGTTTAATATGAAATATGTATATTGGTGATTATTTATCTTTTCTACATGTGTGTGGTCATGCGTATTAATTATATGAGATAGTGTGGATAGTTGAAGGGTGCTTGAAAATCTGAGTTAAAATCCCTATACTTAAAAATAAAGCTCCAGGTTTGTAAAGAGTGCCTGGTTTTTAAATACAGAATAAAATAATAATTAAAAAACATATAATAAAATAATAATTAAAAAAATATAGGAAAATAAAAATACTTACCATTAAGCCTCCATAACGTTCTCTTCAAAATATAATGGAAAAAGTAAAACTTTTTATGGATATATTTTTCACACTGAACTCTTCTCCAGTAACTATCAAAAAAAAAAAAAAAAAAGAGAGAGAAAAAAAGACAAAAGAATTCAATTTACTTGATCACAAAAATTATCATAAAATTTTTATTTTTTATTGTAGAAAAATAAAATTTATCTTTCTGGAAAGTAGAGGCAACACTGCAAACAAAGAACTAAAAAGTGCACGTATAGCCTGTGTAGATTTTTGTTAATCTTAATCTCAACTCAATGTTTATAATTTGAAAATCATTGCCCACATTGTGTGGGCATAAACACAAAGAGGTTAAATAATCTGCCCCAAGCTGACAAGAGATAAATGATTAGCTTGGTCTATAGTGGATCACTTTCAAATACAGTCACATGATTGATTGTTGATTTATTTTTATTGTTGATCATTCATGATGATAAATGATTATTACTTTTGTGTAATGCTGGTGAATTTATACTTAGTTCTGCACTGATCTCTCAGCTTCCTCAGACTCATAGTCATTTATTTGTAATTTTATATTTTGTCATTAGTTGTAAAGGATCTGCCAAACAGTCAAAACAACCCTTAATAATAAAATTAGGAATTTCATCACAACTCATAGATTTAAGTCTGTGAATTGAATTAATTATTTCAGTAATATATCTATATTCCGACAACTGACATTATTAAACTTAGCATCAGACAAATTATTACAAGATGAATTTGAATGAATATTTGAAAAATGATGAATTTAAATAATGAATTTAATTTTAGCCTCATTTATACATTTCAGCTTTTTATATGAGTAAGTAATAGTACTCAGGCATTCAAGATAACTCATAAAAATAGAAAACAACAACCAATAAAAAATATGTTCTATTTGATTAAAAAAATGAAACAAATTATTTTTACAATGTGAGGATCAACCTTTTTCATTTAACTTTAAATATTTACAAGACAATATGAAATAAGTGTAGCTTTAATTTTTGTATTTACTTGTAAATATGAATACATTGAATATACAGTAAATAATAATTGTTACAAATATAGGTTTCATTCACATTTTTAGCATTAGTGCAAAAACACTTTGTACTATATATATATAATTAAAAGGCTACAATGAAGTTGGGCTGGACATGTTGCTAGAAGAGAAAAATTCTTAAACTGGATTCCAAGAGATTGTAAAATACCTAGAATGAGAGCACATGTGAAATGAATGGATAAAGTAAGGAAGTGTTCTGGGATGATGTGGAGAAGAGGGGTTAGAAATTAGAGAAGATGGATTGAACTTGGAGAGACTTTTATTCTGCAGTGGATTGATGATGATTGAAAATGACAATATATATACAGATCTGGTGATCTTATGCATGGAATAAATTATTTATTAACAATCAATTTTATTAAATTCTGATTTAAAATATAGCTTTGGTAAACTTATGCACAGGATAAATTCAATTGCTAAAACACAGTCATCCTAATGCCCCTATTTTATAATCCTTTGAATTAAGAACTTGTTAGAAATTAGATCTATTTGGTTATTTTAATGCATGGAATAATCTGCGATATATAACTACCTTAAAATAAATTTTCTTATGACCATGACATATATAAAACGATAAAAGAAAGTTGAATTTAATGTTATACATAATATTTCATTAATAATAGTTCACAGCTTTCCCACATCTGTTCAAATATTTTAAAACCACATGCATTAAAAGTATGCTTTATTATAATAAACAAAATATCTTTCATCATAAAGTTTGCTTTGTAAGTTGGCTTAATTAGTAACTTAAAAGTAATTCTATTTATCTGAGTTCGCCTTTTTTTCTTTATTCATATAAACATGCACGTTCTTACATTAAGTAAAAAATTATATATATTTGTATCTTAAAATATTTTTATAATTTGTTCTTATGTTTTTAAATTTCTTATTGATTTAAAATACACTAGCTGATATTATCATTTAAAACCTTTATCAAATATTAAAAGTAATAATTTTGATTCCATTGTATATTTTATTTTAATATTCCATAAATTGATTTTTTACTTCTTTATTAATTTTGATAAATTAAATTTACTAAACTCAATATATAATATTTTAAATACAAGTATAACAAATATATATTTTAAGCTAGATGTAATAAGGTGGAGTGAATGATTATAAGGAGTTTGAAAATCTAGATTCAAATACCCTATAATTAAACTGAATATAATATTTAAATACAAGTATATATATATTTAAGCTAGATGTAATTAAGATGGAGTGGATGGCTGAAGGGAACTTAAAAGTCTGGGTTCAAATTTCCTCTAATTAAACTGAACATATTTAAAGCCTGTATTTGGGGTATTTTGTTGCTTATTCAATGAAACAAAAAACATTATAATTTTTTCTACAAAACAGTAAGAATCATATCGTCATCATCAACATTTTTCAATCATCATCGATCTACTGTAGGATGAACGTCTCTCCAAGTTCAATTCAATATAATGAGAATTTTAAATGGAATTGAATTTTAAAGTTAATCTAGTTAAAATTAGAATTAGATATAAAAAATAATATAATCTCATCAATACCGTAAATTGGTCAATATATATTATTTTTTATATTTAACTCTAAGTAGATTAACTTTAAAATTCAATTCTTCCTCTCTCATTATATTATATATAATCTTTAAAATAATATCTATTTCAAAAATAAAAAAATTTAAGCTATAATAAAATGCAATTTAATATAAATATTTTTTGTCTGATGTGATTTAATGTATTTGATAGAGTACCGATTCTGGAGGGTAAGATTTTGATCGATTGCGATTCTGGAGCTTTCTATGCTCAAACTTCTTGTGAATTTATAAGCAATAAGGCCTTTGATTCTTATCCTATGTGAAGTTTGGTGCAGTGGTAATTATTCAGACTTTGTATGAAAAATCCTTTGATTTCTCAAACTTTTCACGAACTCTTTGATTAATAAAACCATTCAGTTATTTTAATATTATCTAATTCTAAATTATGTGAGAGAATTCAGCTTGTTTTGCATTTAAGCGAAAAAAAAAGTCACTTACAGGTTGTGCTTTATTTCTTTAGCCCCCCCCCCATAGATTATCGCTAATTTCAGGAAAATATTTAACCCAACAAAATGCACTACTCCTAGCTTTTGTATAGTTGGCTTTATGAATCATTTTCAGGACTATTACTCATTTTATACCCATAGTATACTTTATTTTTAGTCGGAATTTTTTAATGATTCTTAGAATAAGAATTTGGCTGTGATTCATTTTATAGCATGGAAATTTGTCAGAAGATTGCAATTTTATACACTTTATTAATACTCACAATTTTTTGGACATTTGGGTCTTTTTGCTAATTAATGAACATTTAAATGTTCACACAATTTATATTTCTTCAGCCAGTTACAAATTTCAGCTAAGCAAAACTGGTCTATTTATTCTTCCCATTGGCCCACTACTATTCCACATCTAGAAATTTATATTTGCCTTTATAAGTATTAAAAATGTATAATAGCAAAGGTATATAAATGGATATATCAAAATAATATGATTGTATATTTATTTAAATACTAATCTAATACGATTATGTTTTGTTATAGAAGCTGAAAAACAATTGAAAAGTATATAATTTAGAAGGAGAAAGAAAATTTAAAATATATTTAAAATTTTATGAAGAGGGCAAAAAAAAAAAAGGTAAAGAGTTTATGCATATTTATTTAATAAATGGAGAATCAAGCTTACATTTTAGATTGCGTGTAAGTGTATTATTGTTTTAATACTAAAACCATGATGGCATAACACAAGTTCAATTATTCAAAAATTAATTATTAGATGTTCTACATCCTGACATCATTATATATATATATGTCATATTATTATTACTATTTGCGGGATATTCCGTGTAGTGAAAAAGCTAAATGCTGACGTTTCAGTACAATATCAAGTACCTTCCTCAGAGCGTCCTCTTTCTCAAATCATAAGAATGCACGTGAGATTTAAAACCGTTTTTATCGTTTTCTTTCTCCTCATATTTAAATTCTATATATATAGTGGTTCACTTGAAGTATGGAATTTTCTTATTATATATACAGAAAATCTTCTAATGTGAAATAAGTGTTTATGATTAAATAGTCAATTGCTTGGGACATCAAAAGACATTGACTGAAAATATCAGCTTGAATAGCAATTCAGAAACTTTTAGCTCTCGAAATTCATTACTTTATCATTGTTTAAAATAAATGATTACCATAGTGTAACGGAATATAATATCCCATCACATTATTTTAAAATTAAAATAAAAGATTATAAATAAAAATTGATTTATTAAAAAGAAAAAAACTTAATGTAAACACTGTTTAACGTATATATAGATCGCATGATGGACAACTTTAAAAACTTTTAAAAAATAAAAATATTTGAAAGTAATTTTTTTGTAAAAAAGTAAAGATATAAAGATTGATATTTTAAAAATAGAAATAATGTTGATTTCTATAGTCTTAGAAAATGGAAATGATTGTCTTATTAATTAAATGATTGTTCAAAAGCAAACTACCTCGTGAGGCATGTAAAATAAATTAAATGGTCAGATAAGAGAATACAAAGGAATTAAATGACCAATGCAAATACGAAAATGATAGCACGGACCATAACTGAAACACGAATGGATTAGTGACGTCTTGCTAGTTGAATCTCAAGATCTAATGATAAGAGACTAATAAAAATATAAAAGCCAAATTATTATTATAATTGTTATCTTAGAGCTGACTATGAATAGATCGTTATAACTAGCTATATTGCAGATTTTCACGATGTGGAAGTCTGCAATAAATTTAATTTTCCAGACAACCAGCTGAGGCCTCTGGATGACAGTTCCTGACCAAATGCATGGCAAGTCGCAGTTTCATTTCAAAGAAGGACAAAATCTACGAAAGTGATCACGAAGATGGACTTCTCAATCTATTAAATCCATAAAGTATGAACTATTGTGTCTATCTAATAAGAACTTTCCTAAAATTGCAAGTAATTAATAACTGAAAATAAGAACTCTTATCTGACTTAAAGAATGCAAATTCAATTATTGATATTGTTTTATGTAGATGTTTAAGCAATCATTTCCATTTCATTTTTTTTGTGTGTGTATTATGTTTTAACTAAAATGTATTAAATTTAAAGTTGGGTGTAGATAGCTGCATGGATAAAGATTAATAACTATGTTTAAATTCGTTTATGTTTAATTTAAGGGATTTTAATTTCAGGCTATTTGTTTCGTGGTTGTGTCAGTGCTAGTGGAGAGATATATAGATGTTTATATTAATGTAATGTGAAGCGTGTTTAGCATACAGGCAACATGCCCACCTGAATGCATGACCCCAAAGAGGCAGTCATACCGTTGCAATGGTTGCAGATGTATTTCCTGCACCATTAACCCCTTAGCTCTATGGACAGGGATTTATAAGTTGGAAGAAAGACCGCTCTCCCCCCATAAGTAGCACTCTTTAAAAATATATATATATGATTCCTTAGTTTGACAGATGCACTTTCCTGTTTTAGACACGGATCATTTCCTTCAAATAATATCACACTGTCAGATGCACATTCCTGTCTGCGTGGTTTTATGCTAGCATCTTCATATTGCATTGATTGCGACTATATATCTGGAAGCAGGCATTGAGTTGACTACGAACTTTTAGTGTGAGATTGAATGAATGTTTTGATAAGTTTTTAAGTGAAAAAAAAAAGAAATCTATGTAGACTATCTATGCTCGACATGCTAAAGTAAAATATAATTTAAATATCCATCCATGCGATTTATTTAAATAATTTAAATTTTAAAAAAAATATTAATGTTAAAATCAAAAAAATAAATTTATTCCTCAATTTTAAATGTGCGTTAATAAAAATCTATTTGTGTGTTAATTACTGGCAGTGGCTTCTTTTAGTTTATTGTTCTAAATATTTAATATATACTTTGAGAATAGAAATCTATTGAAACTTATAAATATTTAAAATCTCTGCTACTCTATGAGCTAGTGACCTTGGGCAAACGATCGGTATCCAAATATATAAATTAAAATAAAAAAATTTTTTTTTAAACTTAACGTACCTGCCTACTATATAAATTTTCTAGGTTCAAATGCCTAGTGGCGCCCTGTAGTGCAGATTATGTTAAGTCTCCTTCTCCTCCAATTGTTAAAATAGAAAATGTCCTTGTTTTTGAATTATAAAATTTATAATAGAGAATACTTTTGAAATGAAATTTATAGAAATCTCATGTTGAATTTGAAGATATCAAAAATCTTTTAAGAAGTCATATTAAGAACTCATCTTAATAATATCAACTGCTCTCCATCAATAAATCTTTATAACTTATTGTTTTCCTGAAGGTTTGTGATAATGGTGTTCTAGTTGTATTTTTATATTGGACTATTTCCGTCATCTAATATGAGTATTGAATGTCTTTAGAAAAATGTAACTTTTATTTAAATAGCACATCAAACAGATTAGTATATGCACAACATTTCAAGTGGTATTATTCTCCCCTCTTCTTTGAGTGTTGTTGGCCTGATCATATCCCTTTCAATTAAATTCACAATAGAATCAGAACAAGAACAAAATTGGCATTCTTAGATGTTCTTGTGACAAAACTCCTTCATGGCAAAATCAAAACTACAGTTTATCAAAAAACATACACATATAGGAAAATACCTAGCCTATACATCCAATCACACCAGAAACACAAACATGGAGTTATTCTATCACTATATCACTCTATGAGGAATTCTAACATCTACAAAGCCTAAACTTGAAATGCTGCAAAGAAAAAACTGCATCTATAAAATACCATGTGAATGTGGAAAAACATATATTGGTTAAACCAGCTGTCCCATTCAAAAGCACTTGCAAGAACATAAACTGATGATTAGAAGAGAAAAAACATATGTTCAATTGGGAAAATACAAAAATATTGGACAAAGAAGAAAAGGTACAAAGAAGAAAATTTAAAAAAGCTGCTCACATGACAATGGCAAAAAATTCCATAAACCAATCTAGTATGACTATACATAATGTATAGAAACCACTAATCAACTTTGCTTTTAGGAAAAAGTGGAGAAATGAGGGGGACCCTCATAGATAAGTATATAAAATTTCTATAGACTGTTGCCTTTGGCAGGATATCTCAGTTGGTTATAGCATTACCTTAAAATTCAATACTCAAGAATCTAAAGGTCCAGATTCAAATCTCATGCTAGTACTGTCACTGGTCAGGCTAGCAACACCTGAAGAAGAGGCCAGAATA
The DNA here is from genome assembly GCA_028023455.1 of Epiperipatus broadwayi. Lineage (NCBI taxonomy): Eukaryota > Metazoa > Onychophora > Udeonychophora > Euonychophora > Peripatidae > Epiperipatus > Epiperipatus broadwayi. The sequence goes on from JAQFVV010012548.1 coordinate 539,575, forward strand.
ATACCTCCTGAAAGATTGTGCATATACTAATCTGTTTGATGTGCTACTACTAACAGTTGAATGTATTTGGAATATTTAAATAAAGTTAAATTTTTCTAGACATTCAATACACATATTCCATGATGGAAATAATCCAATATAAAAATACAACTTTATAACTTATATTTCCTTATTTTTTGTAACCACATTCAAAGCGAAAATTAGCAATCATGCAATTTTATACTTCATGAGATAAAACTTTAGCAATTAATTATATTATTTTCCATTCAAATTGTATGACTGTTCAAATTATCAATCTGTAGGAAAAGGGGGTGAGGCAAATCTATCTACCTTAAAAAAAAAAAAAACAACTCTAAATCTGCTTGTGACAAAAAATTTCCTCAAGATTCACTTATACTTTGTCTCTTACCCCAGGTCATTGGCATAATAAGAAGATGAGCCAACAACTATGCCATAAAACCCTTCATATCAACAAAAAATGCATCAATGAGATTTTTATTGACTCTCAAAGAAAATACAAAGAGCATTTTCAACAGTAAAAGTTTTTATGATTGAGGCTTTTTAAAATCTAATTGGAAAAAAAAACAACTTATTTACTCTAAATAAATTCTATTAATTCTATTTACTATAAATAAAAACCGCAAACATATTTGTTGTTTTTATTTTAAAACATTTTGATAATAATAAAAAAGCATATGACATTATTGTTCGGGAGTTTATAAGAACTTCGAGCACCAGAATAGATCTTGAGATCTCCCAATCCCCAGTCAGAACTCTACCAATTAAGCCAAACCGCGCAAGATATTTTCGGGAATAATTATTCGTTATTGGATAATTTTTATAAATAAATTGAAATATAGTTATATTTACATAAAATATGCGCAGATTTCTCTTCCACCAGTACTTGCATTTCACTAACTAAGAAACAAATTTTAAAACAAAAAAATTGAATAAGTTGCGTTCTCTATACATATTCAACATTTTATCATTCACAACTAGTGAATTCTTTTAAATAATAAAAGGTATCCGTGCGTTCATAGCGGTATGACATCACTCCCATAAGTAAAGCATCGTATTGCAGTAGATTTTATTCTTATAGTTAGCGCATTGGCATTCACCTGAGTGGCCCAGGGTCTGTCTCTTTAATTAAGAATCATTAAATATCTATTTACCACCCACCATTATGTATAATTATGTTGGCTACGAATTGTTTAACTGACAAAAAAATTCTCAACCTATTTCTCATTTAAAAAAGATATCCAAAACTCATTCAGGTCAGATTTGAATTTCAAGTCATGGCAACTAGATATACTAATCATTAATGTCGCAAGGCCCTTTAACATTATAATGACTTAGTTAAAACCACCGTTTTAAAAAATCACTACAAATGATCAATGATAAAAGTTAAAATAATCACCCGATAAAATATAAAAAACTAAAAATAGTAGATGAAAAATTATAAATAATTATTAACATTATTCTTATTACCTAGAATACCATTTTCTTTTAATTTGCCTTTGGAATTAAAGGAAAAGAAAAGATAAAGTGATGAAATAAATCAAAAACTAATTGATAAAAAAGACATGACTCTAAACATCTGCTAATTGAATTTAAAGATGGAAAATCAATCTGCCACCAAACTAAATCCAAAAGAGTTCACCATCTATCAGTTTTGCGAGATTTGTCAGAAATAACCCAGATCAAAACATATCTAAGGGGGGGGGGTAAAGGAAAAAATATGTTTTGTTTTTTTTTCCTTTTAAAATTAAGATAACATTATTATCTTATTGTTGAGGAAAAAATCTATAAAATTCATTATCAGAAGAACTCTGTGTGATCTGATGCAGTGGTAGAATCGCAGAGAAGAGTTTAAAACCCGCGATCGTGCCCAGCCTTTTCGTTTCTATTTCGTTTCTAGTGCTTGAACTTCTTAAATGAATTATTATCAAATAAAGCTATTTGTTTATTTATCACCAGAAGGGTCTCTAAATGGAAATGATTAAAAATACAATTTGGCCAAATAAAAACAGGGAAATTATTTCAGGTAGCCAAGCCCACAGCGAAACTCAATTAGATGTCTGAAATTTGGTTAGTAAGTGGGCCGTAAATTATTCTTGACTAGAAAGTAAAACAAGGATAGTAAATTACTAAAAATTCCCGATCATCTGGCAATTATCATGTCTGTTGCGTGAGACATTCTCTTTCGCTGTTTTTTTTTTTTATTTTTATATAAAGTTGTTAGGAAAGCTTTTGCCCTGCAGTGAATTACTGTAGGTTGTTTTATTTCTCTTCTTTAAATATAATAGGGTTGGAGTAGGGATTATATTTTTTTACTTAATTTATAACATTATAGTAAATTTTTTAAAGTGACTTTTAAGCATGTTACACATTTAACACGCACACGCACAGAGACTCGTTTATAGGTATTACACAAGATTTTTTTCGAAGCAAATTGCAGAGATTTTTTTTCTGCTATATATTTTAGTTGCAACTTGATTTAATAGATGGTGCACTTGTGGGCATAAAAAATTAAAAAATAATATATCAAATAATACTTCAAAAAGAAAATAAGGAAGATTGAAAAGGGGGATGGAAAATAAGAAAAACATAAATGAGATAGGGAGTAACTTTTATTTTTATACGTACATATAAAAAAATTGTTTATTACTTTTTTTATTTATTATTTTCTCTTTTATGTTTAATATCTTGACATATGGCAGGAAATTTTCATTTAAATTCAATCAGACGTTATGCTTTATTCAAGATATAATTACTCCATAAATAAGAATGAATTAACACAGTTTATTGTTAAGTTAATGGCAACTTATTTTGGATTCAGATATACTGTTCAGAGAGGAGGATTTTTTTTTAAAAAATAAATCATCTAAAGTTTTACAATAGCTATTTTTATTCTTTGTTTATATTTTATCTGACATTTAGCGAATATTCTTATCTAAAAAGATGTTGTCATTACCAAAAATCTAAACATATGCGTGTGTATGCAGAACTTTTTAAATTATTGCAAATATTTGCAATAGGGGAAAGGTGCAATTTGGAGAATATTTTATTCACCATAGTCAATCTCCTTTACTTAAAATATGTAACTAATATGTTTTACGAGTATTATACATTTACGTTATATCACCAGCCTTTTCAAATTTAATCCAGTTTCTCAGATTTCTAGCCTTTCTTTTCCACATCACCCTAGTGTACTTTCTAACGTCATTCATCCATCTCGTGTATAGTCTTTTTCTAGGTATTTTACAATCTTTTGGAATCCAGTTTAATATTGAATTGGCCATATATTATCATATCTTCTAACAATATCTCTAGCCCAGCAACACTTCAATCTCTTTTATTTTTCAAAGATGTCAGTAATGCCTGCTTGGTCTCTCACCTATTTACTTTGTTTTCAACCCCTTCTTGTTATTTGTAATATATATCCATACTTTATTGAATGGTTTGAAGTCTCTGAACTTCTCTTTTGTTGAGTATTCAAATCTCAGATCTCTAAGCAAATATTAGTAAATTAAAATTAAAAACCTTCCTTTCAAACATATAGTTATATTTTGTTTTAATATTCTACCAAATTTTATTTCTATCTGCATTAAAAATCTGACCAATTAGTTGTCAACTTCGTCTAATTATCATAAATAAACTTTAATGTGTTCTTTTGAGAAAATCCATTAAACATTATTTTAGTTTTTTTTAGTACTTATTTTTATTTTTATTTTACTTTTATTTGATAACTTGTGTAACATTTTTGAAGTTTGAAAGCATTATTTGTCAAGCGTCGTTAGCCGAGAGGTCAGCGCAGCCGCCTTGCAAGCAAGCAATTGGTTGCAGACGGTTGTTGCAGGTTCACATCCTGGCCGATGCTATGACATAAAAAAAAGCATTATTTATAAAAATAGTATTATCATCTGCAAAATATATATGACTTAAATAATCTTCATTTATTTTTATTCCCTTAACTTTCCATTTTAATCCACAAAATACTTCTTGAAAAAGTGCTGTACCTTGTCATAAATCCTTCTCTATTTTAATATTTTTAGTACTATTATGTAATATAATTGTTGCCATTGCATTTTGATAAATATTTTTCAGAATATGACAAGATTCTGGGTCTGTATCTTGATGATTTAATGGTTAACTCACTGCAGAAAGTTTATAAAACCAAATGCCTTTTTATAATCTCCAAATTCAAAGCTTATTGGCAGCTCATATTTATTTGTCCTTTATATAATTTAAATACTTGGATATGACTCATTGTGCTAAAACCACTTTTAAATCCAACTTGTTCTGTTGGTTGATTAAAATCCAAAATTTGCTATAACCAAATTGTAATTGTCTTGGTAAAAAATTTATATATAATTGATAAAAGATTGATAGTTGTATAATTTTTATAATATCTTCTTTACCACTTTTTAAAATATTAATATTAATGCTGCACTCTTCCAACCATCTGGTACATATTTATCATTTAGTCATTTGAAATATAATTTTACCAACAATTTTTTACCTGCTTTTTTTCAGATATTAATAATAATTCTATCATTACCTGAAGATTTTATCTTCTTCATAGCTTTAGTTGTATGTCTCACTTCTTCATTTAAAGTTCTGGACAATTAAGAAAATATAGTAGTTGTAGGGAATACTTTATTCTTGTTCTTTATTGCTATATAATTCTTTATAAAACTTTTCCATAAATTTCATGATGTCATCTCTCATTTTAGTAATAATTCCATCTTTTTTCCTTATGTTGAAATAAGTTTTCTATCAATATCAGTATACTTTAATTCTCTTTGATATTTTTCCTTTCTAATTCACAATTATAATTTCTTTTACCATTATTAATTATTTTTCATATACTTTACCAAAATCTAAATATTTAATCCCTTTTAATAGATCACTTTTATATATGTTCACATTCCTTCTTCATAAATTGTCTAACTAGAAATTTCATTGGTCAATTGGTGCCTTTTTGTATCAAATAACTTTGTTGCAGTTCTTAATAGTGTATCACTTATCTTCCTTTTGATTTCATTCAAATCTGAACCTCCTTCAAAATTTTTGATATTTTAACTTAAATATATTGGAATATTTCTGAAAGTTAAGAATATCAATTTAGAAACCTGTTTTTTTTTAAATAAATTTTGCCTCTCTAGTTTTACATTAACACATGTTTTATATTTCAATAATTCATAATTATTTCTTATGTTGAATTCATTAATAGTACTACAATCTTGAAATACATATTTTCTATTAGTCAAAAGATAATCCAATTCATTCTTCCACATTTATTTTCATTTAGCATTTTTCTCAGAGAAAGAATTCATAATATAGAGTTTTTATTTTTCTGTGAATTTCACAAGACTGTGACATCTCAGTTCTACCACCATAACTAAATTTACCTACAGTCCTTACATATTTCACCCATTTACCAATTCTAGCATTAAAGTCTCCCATCACAATTTTAAAATATTATTTGGTGTGAGCAAAAGTCTTTTATAAATCCACATAAAAAACATTTTATTTCTTTATTACAATGAGAACTTGTTGAGGCATAAATCTGAATTATCTGCATTTGATATCTTCCATTAATTTGAATAACTAATCTTGTTACTCTGTCTGATAGATTATCTGGTGAATCATCAATCACCACAAAGTTGTTGTTCCACTTTTTATTTATAATGAATCCCACTTCCTTTATGTTTCCAATATTAATTACTTTTAAAATTATTTGTCCCTTCATCTTTTCTTCTAAGTTCATCAAGTCCAACAATACTTCATTCAGTATTAGACTGCATCATGTTCTGTGTCAGGAAGATCCCAAATCTCAATCAATATGGCCATTTACCAAAAAAAAAAAAAAAAAAAACTAGTGACAAAAAGAAATACTGAATCGAACCTATATATGATAATGTTAAGAGCATCTTCTCACTTTCCACATAATATAAGTAAAAAAAATTGAAATAAAGCTTCTTAATGAAATTTATCAGAATTTATTATTATTATTATTATTATTATTTAATTTAACAATTGATTCATTGATTTTGTTATAATTTAACAACTAACACATCTTTAGTAAATTATAGACCCTCGAAACTGTACATTTATTCAAATTCTGGGCTGCCATCTAGGTTTAGAAGAAAATTCACAAGTACCAAAAAATTTGCTAGTACTAGTAGGTATATATAATGGAAATTTTAAATAAAGTTAAAATTTTCTAAATACATTCAATATTTAATATTAGATGGTGAAAATAGTCCAACACACACACACACACACACATATATATATATATATATATAATGCCATCATTACAAACCTTCAAGGAAACACAAACAATTTTGGTTTCAATATTTTATCTAGACATTTAGTTCATTGACATCTAACAGTGTGATCACAATATGCTATTTGAACTGGCATAGCAAAATAATTTAATCTTTAAATCATGCAATTAAATAATTTTTTTAGATTTATAATGAAATATAGACACCCAATTTTATATACAAAAGACATGGTCGATAATGAGGTTGGAGAATGATACTATGCTATGTAAAAAAAATACTGCAAACTGAATCAATAAATGTTCTGTACTTATTAAAGATATATATTTCAGAATGGTAGTTAAGATAATTCTTAAAATATAATAAAAAGTCATATATTCAAAAACTTACATTCTTTTGTCATGCAGCAATATTTTAATTCAGAAAGTCATGTCATTCTCACAACAAATGAAGCTACCTAATAAATTCATAGCTGGGGCGAACTTCAAATTTTCCTTAATTTACTAGAATTGCCATTCTTCATACATTTGTTTCATTTCTTCATTTAAAAATCTTTTTTGATAACAATTATATACTAATATTAACATATGTATACTAGAATAAATTTAAGTCATATAAACAGCTTTGTGATGAAACTACAATGTATAATAATGCTACCGACAATATAATAAATTCAACTGATTAAGAATGATCTAAATTTTAAAAATATAGCATTTTACATAGGTATACTAATGACAATTGCTTATGTTTGTTGATGAGATATATACCAAAATTCATACTCAAATATTACACAACCATGATGACTGAACTAATTACTTCCATTGCATTTAAGATATTGTTCAAATATTGATGAGTCCAGACATGGTAATGATAATAAAAAGTTGAGCACATTGGAGGCAGATTGTAGATTGCAAGGTATTGGGTCATAATATTCCTAATTAAAAATTGAGAGTATAAGTATGAGTTGAACCATTTCTTGTTATTCATTTTGAGTAATTGGCAAATATTATGAAACAGCCTTTTCTTAGTCTGTGAACAGTTACAGATGCATTTTAGAGTTAAAAGTATTTTACACATTGTTTAAGCAATTGATTGTATACTTATAAAGCACAAGCAGATGTAGAGATGAGAAATATACAGGTTTGAAAATGTCTTTTGGATGATTACTGCACAAAACATATGTGGATTTAAGATTTAGTTTCAATCATTCATTGAGAAACATTTTGATTGGAATTATACTCTGTAAAAGATAAGACAGAAATTTTAACCACAACTGACAGGATTGTCAATAAATGTCTGGATGAATTAAACTTCTATATAATATGCCAATAAAGGATTTGATGTTATACTGGTCTAATAAGTCAGCATGCTTAAAGGTATGGTCTGTGAAAAATGAGCATCTGATATATGAGAATGAAACAAGCAATAGTGTCACAATATACATTTTGGTTCTTAGTATAAGTTACATAAAAATTGAGCCTTCCTTTACAGATCGGAAACTATGCAGTTTTGAATGATGCTCCAAATTTATATTTTGTCATAGACAAGCTTATCATGCATGGTGTCTGTATCCAAAATAAATAGCATTCATTATATGATATATATCTGTGAGAAAACAAGTGTTATGGACATCGGAGTAACAATTAAGAGACTAAAATGGAACTGAATTGAATATATTTCTAAAAGAGATGATAATAGATGCATAGTTGATCTTTTAAATTGGATTGCAAAAGATAGTGAAAGATGTTGAAAAAAATTCCTTGTGATATAGGTGACTGAAATAAGAAAAATTTACTAGTGAAAACCTAAGTATTGGAATGTGGATTAAATTTAGAGAAACCTTCATCCTACAGTGGATCGATAATAAATGAAAATGATCATGATGATTAGAGATCTTTGTAGAATTCTTCCAACCATTTTATGATATCATTTCTTTTTTTAGTAATAATGGAATGCTTCTTTTTATTGCCAAAGAAACTTTTCTTCTCATATGTATATGTTATTTATGCCTAGAGATTTTCCTTCTTTTCTATTGATTTGTACTTTTTTATATCATTAATGTTTTTGTATTATTTTTAGAATTTCAAATATCTTTTTTAAATGAATCATTTTAAATATTTCACTTTTTTTTCTTCTTCATATATTATTTTATCTCAGTTGAAAATATACTAGTGAATTGCTAACTTTTTTGTGTTAACTGACTGTGTTGTGATTCTTATTAGAATGTCTTCTTACTGACGTTTCTTAAGTATGGATTATTAACTCCTATTTTGCATTTTAGTAATAAATAGACACTTCCTGTTCTGAATCTGTTATGTATATTAGAATTTGGAAATTAATAATTTTTTGATAATCAAAACATAATTCATTGTTGCTGTACTTTCATTCGAATAGTTCCATAATCATTGAACTTATCTGAAAAATGAAAATCATTTAGATTCTCTATATATTTCATATAGTTGTGATAGTCCAAGTCATTAGGTCAGTGCATGGAAATACTTCCAATATAACTCAAAGATTATTATTTATTATGTCAGGAAATTAGATCATCATCATCAACCATTATCAATCCACTGCAGGATAAAGGTCTCTCCAAATTCAAAACATCTTCTCCAATCTTCAGATTATCTTCTCCACATCACACCTGAACACTTTTTTTATTTCATCCATCCATCTCACATGTGATCACTTTCTGTGTCTTTTACAATCTCTTGGAATCCAGTTTAAGATTTCAATTGTTCATCTATTATCATCTCTTCTAGCAATATGTCCAGCCCAACTCCACTTCAGTCTTTTAATTTTTTTAATGAGGTCAATAACACTTATTTGTTCTCTTACCCATATATTGCATTTTCAATCTCTTCTTGTTACTCTTAACATACATCTCTTCATACTTCTTTGAGTGGTCTGAAGTCTCTGTATTGCTATTCTATTAAGTGTCAAGCTGGTAAAACACATTTATTAAAAACCTTTCTTTTCAAACACATAGGCACATTTCCTTTTAGTATCAAGTTATTTCTACCAAAAGCACTCCAACCAAGTTTAATTCTATGATTAATTTCATCCATTATATTTCTATCTGTATTAATAATCTGACCAAAATATTTGTAACTGTTAACTTCTTCTAACTAATCATAGTCAATCTTTATTTTCATATTTTTGAGAAAATCCACTGAACATTATTACTTTAGACTTTTTAACATTAATATTTAGTCCGTTTCCTACTTTCATCTGATAACTCCTGAAACATTTTTTGCCGCTCTAAAGCATTATTCGCAAAACAACTACATCATCTGCAAAATCTAAATGACTTAAATAATCTCCATTTACTTTCACTCTTTTAGATTCCCATTTTTAATTCACAAAATTAGATATAGTTGATTAATTTTTAATTTACTTTCAAATATCTTTTAAAATACTTCTGAATATGCCAATTAATTATGAATTAAAATGAAAGTTTCCAATAATAAGCTACTTTCCCACATTAAAATGTTAATTCAATCTTCACAGATATTTCAAATTTTATGTTTTTTGGTTAAATATTTTTAATATAGCTGTTCCCAAAGTTAACAAGATTATCAACTCATTTGAGATTTTTCATCACTTAACAGTGCATCAAATCTTCCCATTTCCTTTGGGAACTTAGATTTTGTTTTTTAGACATTATTTGTATTTTATATTAAAATATAAGAAATATTCAGCATAAGCAAATTACAAACTGCTTTAGAATTACATTATATCTTAGTATAAGTTCAGTCCATCTCTCTACTATTAATATATATGGATACATAATGATCCGATAATATGAGGGGTAAGATTGACATAATGTCTACATGGATATGACTGCAATATCAAATCCAATGATAGTTTTGGGAATTCCATAATTGGTTTATCAGTGAAATAGATAGTTGAATAATTGGAAAGATGAGAAGATTGAAGCCTGCCCATTAAAGTTTGAGGAATTTCTATGATAATAGAAAACTAAGCAGTGATTGTTTTTATGTGTGAGAAATTATGTCTGGTCCAGATGATGAGTGCTGATTCTACATGAAATATGTATATTGGGTATTGTGTATCTTTTTCACATATATTTTCTTATGGGTATTGGTTGCTTGAGATTGAGTGGAGGATGAATAGACAGAAAAATCCTGCATTCAAATCCCTCTAATTTCAGTAACATTCTAAAAAAGTCTTCATTCCATTCTTAAAGACCTCTACTAGCTTACTAATACAGATGCCATTAATGCCACATATTGATATCTGTGGGTCACTTTAAAATCTGCATTTTAAACAATTTCTACTTCAAACATGTCAAACAGCTGATAAACAAAAAGTTTTCTGTTCTTCTTTCATTTCTTAAAATATTTAAATCATTTCATAATATTTAAACACCATAAATCTGCATACAATTTTTATCCAATATACTGGAAATATAAATTTCTGTCAAAGTTTTATGTAATGTCACCATTTAAATTTTTTTTGTATTTATAAATGTAGACAAAAAAATATAGTTGTTTTTAATTTCTTCTCAAAATGTGCTAAATTTAAATAAATCAGATCTTAGATGTTTGACTAATAACCACTGAATTTAAAAGGTCTTTTAATCATATCATATAAATAGTTTGGTATCCCAAATGCTACTAGTTTAATTTGCTTACTGAAGATAATGTGGATTACCACATACAAATTAGTTTTTGATAATAGAAAGCTTGGAATTAAATAAAAAGCCATTTATATGAGCAACAGCTACCAATATAATCAGAAATTGTTGCATTTCACTAGTTATAAAATGAACTATGTAATATATAGCGTATATGAGCACAGACTTTCACATGACCCACCACTCTCCACACTATTTCATAACACTGATACACTTGAACACATATATGGTGAAAAGATAAATAATCACCAATATACGTATTTCATGCAAAACCAGCAATCATCAGTTGGTCCAGATTACCACCTCTACACACATATGCTATAAGTGCTCAGATATATATTAAGATAGCCAATCCTCATACTTTAATGGAAAGGCTTCAATCTACTCCACACTCCAACTCCTCAACCATCCATCCAAATGAAAATCTGATGATAGAATGCTCAAAGGCCACCCTAAGGCCGAGATTCTTGTCACACCCATGTTGACCTAAAGTCAATCTGACCCCTCATATACAGGGCATAATCCATTTAAATGAACTATGTGAAAATTCCTAGTGAGTTAATTTCAGGGTAGATAAAATAAATAGAAGAATAAAGTTTCTCTTTATATAATAACACCTGAAACATTTGTCTAAGCGCTAGAGGCTGTATTCTGATTCTAACACTTCACTTAAAACTATACACAGCTATTAGATGTTAAGAAGTCAATCCGTATGCACTATCAAATTGTTTTAACTAATATATTTGCTTTGAATAATTTATTACAACCATCAAGCTGAGAATTTTATGCATCATAAAAACGCTAACTGCAGTTTTACAAATTACTTTTAAAACATAAAAAGTGATTGCTTTAACATGTTTTAAAAGGTTTCATTTAATTTCAGTACATACATTTCCACACACACACACATACACACACACACTCAAATCATATTTATAAGAATAACAAACCATATTTATAAGAATAACTCTGTACCAGTAGGATTTATTATTAGATTTATAGTTACAACATGGCAGTAAAATGAACAATTAACCACCTTTAATTCTTGTCTTAAATATTTGAAACCATTTAATATATATATGTGTGTGTATATGTGTGTCATTGCTTATTACTATTGTTATTGTAATGATATGTTACAATCTAACCCTAACTACAGTTTTACAAATTACTTTTGAAACATAAAAAGTGATTGCTTTAACCCGATTTAAAAGATTTTATTTAATTTCAGTACATACATTTCCACACGTACACACTCACACGAACTATATATATATAAGAATAACTCTGTATCAGTTGGATTTACTGCTGAATTATTTATAGTAACAATTTGACAATAGATGAACAAATAAACAGCCTTAATTCATGTTTTAAACCTTTAAAACATTCATCTAATATATGTGTGACTGCTTATTATTATTGTTATTGCAATGATATGTTGCCCAATCATTTGGCATTGTCTATGTAGCAGTTATTGATATAGATACTTACGTATACATATAAAATCATAGTCACTGAAATACATAGAATAGTCCAAACCTTAAAGGCATTAGAATTAACTCATTAGTTCATTTCATACTGAATACCTTCAAATAAAGTATTGCAAGTTCTGTTATTTAAAACTTATTTAATTCAGGATATTTTAGATGGGTTTGTCCCATTAAATAATCATAGACAGTAATCTTTTATCTGTGGAAATATTAGAGCATATATAAACTTTTCCATATGTATAAATGATAAGTGTGAATTGAAGAAAATAAACAATATTTGGGAAAAAACTATTGGAAGATAAAATGTTTTTTAAAACTTTTCAATCAATAGAATTTGAGAATGAAGAGGAAATAATAAAAGGAAAAAAATAATTTTAAATCTAGTACACATTCTTATAGTTTGAGAAAGAAGAAGCTCTGAGAAAAGTACCTGTTGTTGTATTGAAACTCCAATTATTTAGCTATTTTATTGACTACAAGGAATCTCCTAAAAATAATATATGAAACCATCATTTATCAGAATATTAGAATTAACAATATATATATATAATTACACTTTGATTTACACTAAACAATTTTCACCTTAACTATGTCAGATACTTAATACAAATCATTCATTAAATTATAAATAATGCCTAGCTTAAATATCAACTTTAAACTTCTACTAAAAAATTATATATCTATTTTTTAATTACACTTAAACACAAAATAACTCACATATTTCTTTTTTCGCAAATGTAATATCTTTTATAGATGAACAAAGACATTTGCAAAAGATAAATGATCTCCCACCCTACATGAGATGAACCTTTCATGCTGAACCAGTACTAATTAGTTGACCCAGATCACAATCTCTTATACATATCCTTATCATTTGTTCAGTGTTTATTATAAGTAGCATATTTTGATTTACAAGTGTACACTTTGACATCAATCCTTAATATATTAATGATTATTACTAATCATTTGTTAAACTAGTGTTATTCCTAATCCAGATAAAGTCCATTTCATTTCTTTTTTCCTATGTATAATATGGAGTTAAAATTTTGGTTATATCTACAATCTGTAGAATTATGATTTCGTTTTCCAGATCCATATATTACTTTTAATGTGTTGAAAAATATCTAAAGTGACCCCCGGTGGCAGATTCTAGAACTCAAGCTTTATAGATTGTGATTAGCAGTTCTCAAACAATAAACTATTTGATTATTATTATTTGTTATCATGTATCCTATATGGTTTAGATAATAATAGAATGATGGAATTTAGAACTCAAAAATCTATGAATCAGAACACTCCCAGTGATTGAAATGTTTATAAATTCTCAAGTCTTCCTGCCTTTAAATATTACATTGCCTATGAAGCTTCACATTCCTTTTATTATTCAACCAAACAAAGATTAAATGTTACAATAAGGAAGAGCTTGCCCATTTAATTATGAAGTATATTTACAGTAGAGTTTTTTGGTTATTATTATTATTTAAGCTATTAAACGCTAATTATTTTCCATGACTTCTGTCGTAATAAAACCAATACATTGTAAATAATGGGGGGAGGGGGAAGCAGACAAAAAAATTCATTTCCAAACTAATAAAAATAATAAATTATAATTCAATTGTTACTAATTTTCTTCTTTTCTGAGCCAACGTAAATTGATAAAAGAAATATTTTGTTAATTCAAGACAAAATTTATATTCAATTGAAATTTAATTGTATAAAAGATATGCATTAATAAATTTAAGTGAAATTCCGTTGCGTACATGCTGGGTGGGCATACAATATGATTTATGAGTCCTAGTGCAAATTACCACCTCTGCTTAAATTTTTTTCTTCTTAATTTTAATCAACAACAACAACAAAAAAGTAAATATTTTAATATATATTTATTTAAAGTTATTGCTGGTTTGGCGTAATCAGATTATATCATTTATAAAAAAAGTGTCTGTGAGTCAATTTTGAGTGAAAAAAAATATTCAAAGCAAATTATATCATTATAATTTATATACATATTAATGATCGAAATTTTGATTTTAATTATTAAAATTGAAATGTTAGAATAAATTGTATCAAGGAGGGGGGAAAGCAATGATAAATAAATAATGAAATATTGTTCGGGAATTTTTAAAAAGTTGATGCACAGAAAACGCTAGAACTGAAATCGATCCAAGGATCTTACGTTCTGGAGTCCGACACCTAACACTACTAATGATAACCGAGCGTTACTATTTGTCCATTGCATTCTTGGTAGCTAAAAATCTCCATTCACGTTTGTGCAAAAGATATGTAAATATAAACTGAAATTTGAAAGAATCTTTGCCGAATATTTTATACTTTTGTTTTATGATTAACTGGCTGGTATTAATTTAAATAAATTATTCTTTTGACCTTGTTTTCCATTTAAATACTTTTGTGACTTCAAACAATATATAATTTATTAAGAATAAATTACTTCATTAAACTGAAATAATGATGGATATTTACAATTTTCTATTCCCTTTTATCCACACGTACTTTCTGGTATTTAATTTTCTTTTTGTAAGCAAAAATAATTCACCACCCTCCCCTCCTAAAATATTTTTAAACAACTGGAAAGTTAATTCTTTTCTTTTATATATGTGATGATAATAATAATAATTGATTGTGCAATATAAGCAATTATGACTAAAGCATAAAATAACTATAAAAAATTTAAGGTGAGTGAAATGTTAAAGTAAAGAGGTCATATCGTTGTTACTCTAAAAGCAAGAATAATGTTTGTTAGTATCTGTTGTATATATGTATAAGTATAATTGATTTCGTGCAGCGGTAATGTTAAATTCTGAATTCCTTAGACCGATTCCACTGCTAGTACTTTGAACACTTCTTAGGAATTTTAGAAAAATCATTCGATTATTTATTTTATTATCAATATTTGCCTTGATTTACACACACACACATATATATCAAATACCAAAAAATAAAATAGTCATAATAATAAACCAAATATATGAATTCACAATTCAAATCATTAACCAAAATAAAATTATACTGTATATTTATTATCGATGATTTCTCTGCTAAGGCAGATTTCTTACGTCTGCTTTGGCAGGGGGAAAAAATTGTAATAAATTTCCCTGATTTAATTTTGGTTATAATTTAATTAAAAATTGATGTATTTGGTATACACACGTATTATATATATATGCATTCCATATATATATTCATTTCAAAATAAATTTAACTTATATTTTTTTAAAGAATTAATTTATAAACTCAAAGCCTAAAAATGAGACGGAGCGGGACTTAATATTGAAGTGAAACATCATATCCATATTAATATATAATCTACATACATACACGACATATATGCACACATCTATTAATTGTGTATTCATTTTATAGTACATTTAATTATTATTTTTTATAATTAATTTACAAATTCAAATATAAGATTAGACGGAGAGGGACATAATATTATGATGCAAAACAAAACATTACAAAATGTATAGATCATAATTTACTTGTTCTCTTTCCTATTTAAACTGTTTTTTTTATCTTATCTATTTGAATTAAATTTCTTCTCTTCTGTTGAGTTTTTTTTTTTTGAAAGGGAATAAAAAAGATATGAGTCATTAGTAAAATTTCCAGAATATAAAAAAAGAGTGTGTTTATATTGGTTTTATATATGCACAGACACACACAAAATGATTTGCTTTAAAAAATAGTTTAAGTTCGCTTGTTATTATTCATTGTAACTTCTTTGGTTTTAATGTCTTTTCCTTTTTTTTTTTTTCCCAATTATACAATAAACAACAAATGGATATTATTTTTGGTCAAACAATTTTCTGTTTGGTTTCCAAGTCTTGAATCACTTGCTTTAAAAAGCAGTCATTTTATGACAACCTGTCTCTAAAAAAGTTGTTTTTGTTGACTTGTTTACATTTGAAAATGTCGTTCCTTGCAGCAAAATGGAAAAAAAAAACCCCGTTCAGCTCCCTGGTATCTCGTGCAAGGAAACAACCCAATATAAAAAGCGAAGAGGAAAAAATGCATATATATTAGGAGACAGAAGGGTGGTGGTGGATAAATAAATAACTCATCTGAATAAAAATTTAAACATTTTTTATAAATAAATAAAAACATTGTAAACAATCTCGTATTCTGAATCAATATTATATTTAATATGATTTAAGTTTTTAATTATATTTAAGTAGATTTTTTAAATATTAGAATATCTTTGTAATGAGGAAGGAAGCACATATAAAAGCATTGATCCAATAATCATATGAGTATTATATGTAAGGAGTGGAGAGGACAATATGTATAATTAATAGCTAAGTAATTTGAGAAAGAGAGCGACTTTACCATTATATAGATATGATAAAAATTAGTAATGGTAAGAATTTAAAAAAAAAAAGATTTAAAAATAATAGTGAACTAATTAGAAATGATTTGTTATGCCTAAATCTCACTAATATAATTTCCAAGTCTGAAGTGAAATGAAAGAGAGAAAATTATCAGTGACTTTGATCACAACATAATATTGAAAGAGACATATAGAATCATTTTCAATAACTACTATTAACCCAGCAAATAACAATCTTTGCATACTTATTTCCCTTGCAAAAGAGTTATTCCTTAAGTCAAGTGGGGCATGTTTTAAATCTTTCTAGGACACACTGGGTTGATTATATTAGTGTTAATGTGCTAAGTATAAACTTGCACGTGAATAAAATATAATGCTCAAGATAAATAGGGTCAACATTCCCAAGTGTATTATCAAAGTTGAGTTGAGAAATCGAAGAAACAGATTTTAGCTTTATATCACATATTTTCTATGAAAATTAAGATATTATAATTGTATATGAGAAATGAGAACAACAGCATGGATCAAATGAAAAACTAGATCTAATTTGTAAGAAAATGCATAAAAAAAAAAAAAAGATAATTGTAACAATTTTTAATTAGCTAAGATATTTTGGATGATTTTAAAGTTATCTGATTTAGAAACAAGTAAAAGCATGAAGCTAGTATAAGAATTTTACCAGGATTAAAGAGCAAAAGATGTATCACTAAGTCTGTCAATACTAGAATGATTGTAGCTGAACTGAAGATAGAACTTTTTAAATGCTGAAGCTGTTAAAATAAACACCCATACATTAGATTATATAGATAACAAAACCCAAATTAATTATTCATATATAAGACTTTTGATTTTTTTTAATATGATCCTATTAATGGATTACAGAAAATAGATACAAAGATCACATAATAGACAAAAAAAGGACATAATCCATACATTATAGTACTAAAACCAAGATAGCTAACAAACTTTCCAAGAGAGAAATCTAAATTACAGATCACTATCTAATAATTAAAAGTGTCAAGTGAAAATTTATTAAATTAAAAAAAAAGAAAAGAATAGATCTGATAAAAATAGAAAGGTGAAAATAATTATATAATATCAGCTGGCACTTAAGAAAAAAGCATCAAATATATAGATAAAAAATGACCTTAATTCAAATGTGGAAGATCTGAACATGGTATTGAAAGAAACTGTTATTAAAATTGTACCAAAACAGAAATGGGAAAAAACAGAATGCTGAAATGCAGAAAAATTACCTCAAAAAAAAAAAAAAAAGATGATCTTAAGTAAATGAGAAAGTACAATGACTTAAAAAAGGAGTCTAAAAAAATAAACTGAAATGATTAATAAGTCAATTTAGAAACAAAAATTTAATTGGAAATACAATTCCAAATAATAATAAAAATCTTAACAGAAAATGATAACCACTGTCAACAATAAAATTCAAGTAATAGAGAATATTTTGCAAATTATATAAAATAGATTTTGATTGAAAAAGATATTAGAAAAAATAGCAAAAGGATACATCTAAATTATAGAAAAAGAAAAAACATCAGGAAACTGACTAAATAACTAAAAAAAATAATTGAGCATGGTAGGAAAGAATTTCAGAAAATTTTAGCTGTTATAATATTACATGAATGAATGAGGGTTAATTGTTATTTCCATTCTACAACAAGAGAATTGAGACAAAGCAGAAATTTATAACAGTTTAAATAGAACTAATAAAACATTACATGACATAATTTACATAATGCTATTCAACAACAAATTATTTTTTCTCACCATTGTTACACCATCTACTGTAAACTTTGTAATCAATAGATGCCAGATGATATTTTGGCCAATACACCTGGGTCTCTTTTTACGCGGACTTATTTAACATGATTTTGAAGTTATGCGATTCCTGTTTCATCAGAAGTCGAACTCCGATAATGCGCTATTACGTTAAAAAATAAATTTTGCGCACTTACGTTATATTGAAAGTAATAGCACATTATTGGAATTCGACTTTCATCTTAGTAATTTCAATATTTTCAGTACTTTATAATAGTAAGATTTTATGCAATAATGAAATTAAAATCATGATTTCCACATTTTATGTATACACACATTAAATTTTACAAGATTATAATGCAAATTTGTTCAAACATTGTTTGTGTTAATTTTGCATTTTAAATCACATTCTGTTTTTGCTTTTTAAAAAAGAACGTAATCAATTATTAATCATTTAGTATCCACAAGTTTATTTTTAAAAGATCAGTAATAGCAGTGGGCACAATTAAATTTGACAATTAAAAATTAAAATCTGATTTTTAATTGTAATTAACAATTTAAAAATTACTTACGACGACTTGAAATTAATGTGATGTGAAATTTGATTTTTAAATAGAATTGAAAATTAAAGACAAAAATAAGAATTTAATTTTTAGTTGTTAGTTTCATAAACAATTAATAAAATCATCATCTCAAAGATTAATTACTAATTATGTTGTCACCAGAAAACCATTGACACAACATGAGTGTGAAGTTGGCGCTAGTTGTTTGCAAACGAATGTGTTTTTCGGCAAATAGCTATAATAATTAAAACGTGTATAAAAAAATGTAAATTACTGTACTGTAAATTATGCATAAAAATATATTATTTTGAATAAAATTAAATATTATAGTTTAAAAAAGTTTGTCTTGTATCAATTTTTTTCAAATTTGAAATTTTTTATTAATCATATTTTATTTTCTTATTTTTTTTTTGCGCGAATTTTAAAGTAATTTTACATTGGTGCTTTGCTTTTTGTGAATTTTGAAATATCACAGACCACATCCCCCCTTTTTCAATGTAAGTTATGTCTATTTTTGCACGATTTCGTTTGCACGTGTTTTCTGAGGAACCTATCTATTGCATAAAACGAGACCCAGGTGTACTATTCTATCTAATATCTCCAATCTAGATTTTAGATCATAACTAGTCTGGGGATATTGAATAAGACAGCACTAAATAAGAATTTATTAAGCACTACCATTTGCCAAGACCTTTCAGAGAAAATGTGAAGCATGGAACAACTAATATTTTAGAGGCCCTTCAAAATTTAAAATAAGAATATAGAATATAGGGAGAGAGAAGAAATGAGAGTTTTTACTTACAGGGTTAAAAACAGGACTCTGGGAGCAGTTGATTATGAGTTGCAGAAATGAGAAAGCAGATCAGATCCAGATAGCACTTGGATAGGGTAGATTCACTCTAGCACTGTTAGCATCGTAAAACACTGTTACCACAAAATTGACTGACAGGGAGCTGAGTCTATTAGTTCTTCCAGTCACCAAGCACTTGCAGTCACTTTCATTGCAGAGTCATAAAATTGGCATCCTATCCCTAAACTGGCATATATTTTTGACTTGTGGTATGCCTGCTTAGAAAAGTTTTTCTTGAATATTTTTTTGGGAAATTTAACTAAAATTAAGGCCAGTCTATGAGTTATGGCTTTGCCATCTCCTATATTTTTGTTTAACATATTGAGTTGCCAAGTTGAGGCCCCTACTATTGTGAGGCCTGGGATGGCTGCCTCTCCTGTTACTCCCTCTGATTAGCCCTGTCATTTGGCATTTATTGATTTTCAAAGACTACATCAGGTGGCATAGCAGTGAAGACAAAAGTAGAATTTGTTATTGAAGAACTTAAATAGAAAAACATTTAATTGATGCAAAATATGAATTTAAAAAGAACAGGAAAACTATATAGCAGATTATCATGATCTTTCATTATAGAAAAATGTAGATGGAAAAATAAAATTTATTTTTGATTTTCACAAAATGTTTTTTTCTCAACTAACAGATATTAATTTTTTAACGAATACTTATGATAATACAAAGTTGTAAAAATATCCAAAAAAAATTGAAGTTTATTTGAAATTAAAAATAAAAAGAGCCTCAACATTACCAAGCTTATTTAACAAATTTTTAGGGGGAACAATGGATAAAATCACAAGAAAAAATAATATAAGATTTTAAGATAGGCATATGATAGAGTAATCATTGAAGAAGATGAAGAAGAATTAGACTCAATTTTTTATTGCTAAATGGGAAAAAAATACGATTAGTATGGCCTAAAGCAAACAAACAAAAAATAGAAGAGGCAGGAGAAAATAGAAAAGATTAAATAAAGTAAAGTAAAAAATTAATATAAAAAATAAATCATCTCATCTGGGGATTTTTTCTATGCAACTTGTATTTACACTAACAGTTTTGATGGTACAAAAGTATTTTTCAGAGCTTAAATATACAAATAAATCATATTCCTCCAGCCAATGCTCAAAAGTAACCTAGAGAACATAAGCAATCTGTTGTAAAGATAATATATTTCTGGCATTCTATTGTTTAATTTTGAACACTTTCTGGAGTGATGTAATTTAAATATGATAGCCATATTAGTTAATCACACTTATAGTTTAAAATACAGAAATGTACCACTTTAGAATATTACCACATGTAACAAAATTGTATACATATAAAAGCACTAATTATTAATATATTAACAATTAGTGCTTTTATATGATAATGTTCATTTATATAGTTGTATTTTTTCAGATTTGAAAAGTCTGTTGTATATAGAGTAACTAAAATGACAAATGAAGAAACTATATGAAAACAAGTTCATAAGTGAAATGATTTGTGATTTACATTTGTATCAAATATTAATATAATCAATGCAAAAAAGAAGTCAAAAAAGAAAGTGAATAGTAGCACACACACACACACACACACACACACACACACACACACTCAAGAGACTAAAACTAGGCACAATCAAACAAAAACATATTTTTAGATCAAAGACGAGATTTGGAAAAACAAAAAAACCAAATAACAAAAGAAAATATTTGTACTGAAAATATGTATGTCTAATAAATCCATTGTATAATGTAAATGAAAAACTTGGAAGATGATGAAACATTTGATGAGGAAAATTTTTATAATTGAAAGAGATGCTACAAACAATATTCAAGAATTGTCTGGATGCAAAGAATTTCTAATAATGAAATGTACCAAAAAAAAAAAAGAATTTCTAATAATGAAATGTACCAAAAAAAAAAGTAAAAAAATTTATTAAAAAAATTCTTTAAAAAAAATAAAGAATTTTCTCAATTGTATGATAGCATCTGATTGATAATAAAGAAACCAAATAAGTTACTTTTTAGTGTAACACAAGGCACTAATTGAAAAGTTAGATGTCAAAAAATATGGGCAGATAGCAAAAAGAGATAGTGAGAAATCATCATAACTTCATGGCTTTTGAGTCTGTTATTATTCATGATTACAAATTATATATTGGGATAAAACTTTTTTACAAATTAAATTTAGTTATAATACATAACACATATGTATAACTATATTAATGATTATCCTCAAAATATAGTGGTGAAATAAAGGTGTATTCTATGCCATATGAATATTTCTTATTCTTTAGGATTCATTTATATTGTCTTTCAATAAAATAAACATAATTACATATATAAATCTAAGGTTTTATAAACAACCCACACACATATATAAATGTGTAAAGGAAAGTGCAGAAGGAACATTTGCTATGTATATGACCTGAGTTTGAGTCAAGATTAAATAAACTTGAAACTTTTTTTACCAGGGTTAGAATTCTTTTTTAGATAACCAACTCATATGCAAATCAATTAGCCATCCAATATTAATCAAATATCATGGGTATCTAACTATTATTAGCTATAGGATAAAACAAGAATGAAACAACATACAAGCTTCACCATTTATCAATTAACAAACTTTTCTCTTTATTGTTTCTCTTTGAGGGGCAGTTGATGAGATTTTTGCCCTACAGTGGATTATTTATATAAAAACCCATGTAACTACATGCATGCATGTGTGTATATATATATACAAAAAAAAAACATTATCTTCAGCGTGTCACAAAACAGTCTTTATAATAAATCACTGACAGGGTTATGTGCTTTGTTTTGCACACTGAGCTGTTTATATATATATATATATATATATATATATATATATATATATATATATATATATATATATATATATATAGTAATGAAATTGGGTCTTTCACTCATAGCTATATAGCTGTTTTAACATACGCAATATAACTCTTTATTGTGGTAATTCAACACTTATCTAAACTCTACATAATAGTAATAATATTTCATTGAAAATAAAATGAGCCCTTTTACTCTTGACAATATAGGTAATTTAATATATATGAGGATGTAATATATTTCTTTATTGCAGTACTTCTAGACACTACATAATATTTAATCATAATCCTCATCCAGCATATTTATGGACATCAGTTTTCTGACTCCAAGCGCCAATCTTATTTACATAAGAATTATGCTGGAAAAGATAGGAGAATGATAATAAGCCCAGCCATTGGCTTGCTCACTCAGGGTGGGTCAGACTTAAGCCATAAGAAAAATACAGTGAACAGTAATAATCATATATTCAATTAATTTAATTAAATAATTACTACACATACGTATATTTTTTCTTCAGCTACCTACGTGAAATTTGAAATAATAAAACAACATGAATATTTTATTGAAATTGAAAATTTTAATATAACAAATAAACAAGAGGTAAAAGAATATTATTTGTGCTCAGATATTTTTGTAAAACCCAAGCATACACATACACCCTACAGACAAGCAAATCAAATAACAAAGAGAGAAAATAATATCCAATCCACCCAGATGTGAAATATAATTGGAATGGTAGATACAGCTAATCATAATATCATCATATAAAAGTCTTTAAACATCAATAGAAAGTTCACACTAATGTGTAGCTGAAAAAAATATATAATAAAGCATACATATTACCTGGAATTTCCTGGAGAAAATAACGATTCAGATTGGTAATGACAATAATTTTATTTGACACTATGACCATTAAAGTTCCTCATCATGGATGGGTTGTCCTGCTTGGTTCATTTGGATGTTAACTCTAATACAGATGGTCAGGAGCAGAATCCTTCAGGTTCAAGTAGTTGTTTAATATTTAATATTGTAGCAGCTTGCATATCTTCATGGGACTGGGGTCAAAAGTCCTCCAGCCTGTTTCTGGCTGGTGAATATATTTGCTGATTCCAATAAGTTTCTGAAATCTTCAGACAGATATAGATATTAGTTCTTTTACCTTCAAATTTCCATAAAAATATTTCACAAACTAACTCTTGACATTTTCCCACTCTTTTTATAGTCTTTTTTCTTTTATATTCTAGAACCTTCCAAGAATTTTGGTTATGTTTTTAGTATCTAAGCACATGGTAGTCAAGGTGCAGCTTCTCTTTAAAACAAAAGCAAAACTTTTGGCACCTTTTCCTTTTTTGATTTAATCAAAAATACCGTCGAATACCTTGAAGTTATTTTTTTGAAAATAACTTAAAATAATACTTTCATTAAATTCGCTGTGTAGATTTCTCTTTTTTTATTTTCATTAAAAATATATTTTTCATTTTATTAAAAATGAAATACAGTGAAGTTTACCATGGAAATAATGTGTATTTTATATATTTTTTTTAAACGATTTCTTCCATTCACTTGCCTATAAAACAATTATACCCACACATGCATTATCAAAATAAATGAGCACAAACTCCCCCTCCTTTATATCCATTTTAACTCTGTATTTAATTATTTGAAGAAAAACATTAAAAAAAAATCAAATATGAAATACGGACAATTAATAATAAACCTTTATACACATGCATGAATACCAAAATTCCTTCTTTGAAACAGGGTTTAATCCCAGCCCTGTCACAATAGCACCCATTTAAAAGCCTTTAAACAGTCTATGTGTTTGATTGGTTCAAACTACTCAAAATAGATAACATAGTAGTAAAAATTTTTTTTTTCCTCTTTACCTATCAGGGTATGCAGATGCGGGTTTCAGTGACCAGGCAATATAAGAGCCCTTGACTTTTTGCCCTGTGTCAACCCAAAATAGTATTATTTTGCTGATGGCAGGTAATGGGAAAAAGACCTTTGTAACAAGTTATAAAATTTTCACCATATAAACTTGCACAGACTGTTTATAAAATGTGTGATCTGCTGGATATACTTAACACAGCCTCAAGATACATGCAAAATAAGTGGATAAGTGCAAAATAAGTGCCCTAATTCCCTCATCACCCTTTCACATATAAAAATATGCCTAATTCCATGATGCTGGGTCCATATGTACCACTTGTTTGACATGAATGGAGTACCATGGTCAGAGAGAGTGATTAGGCTTTCCAACCTCCAAGAAGTACTCATTTCCCAACATCATCATGGCATTCCTTACACTAACCTGGTTGCTGGGATAAGCAGAAACATACTTCAAAAATAAATCATATGTGACAATGAGATTTTTTTTTATTAAAGATTGGTAGTGATCCACAAAAATCCATTGCCATCATCTCCAGAGGCTTTGAGGGTATAATTGAGACCATGGGTGCTGCATAGTTCCTATTTGCCAGTTTAGTTCTTCTACATGTTTCACATCCATTCCAGAAAGGCCATAACCATTGCATGCATACCCATCCAGTGGAACCATTTTTGAATTAAATGCTAAATTTCAAATGTGCCATAATGGCCATATAATTGATGGACATAAATCACATCATTTCTCATCTGATGTGCTTTGATGGGCTTCCATTCTTCTGGTTGTCATGTATTTTATACTGTAATATATACTAGCATATTCAGTGTCTTGCCTCTTGATTATCTTCCTCTATGACATTTAAGTTCTTATCCCCTTCTAATTGTTCAATCATTAACTTTTAACCATTCATCTTTGCGCTGATGATTCAACTCTTCCGCCACCCTTTTATTAATCATCCACAAGTCCATATTAGCAATATAAAATTTTCTGTCCCTAAATGACAAGGCAGGAGCCAGCAGGGTTTTGGCTCAAAATATCTGTGATGATGTTCTCTGACTCTTTACATTATTGAGCAGTATAATTGTACTCCTGGAGAAACAAACTTAATCTAATCAACCAGCTGTTCATTATGGTTTAGGAATTTTAAACTTTTGTGGTCAGTCACTATGACCACCTTTGACCCTAGCAAGAAAGGCCTAAACTTTTGAAACACTCAGACAATTGCTAATGCCTCATTCTCTATGGCCAAATAATTTGGGTCCCTTAACAGCCAACTGATAAAATATAATGCCCCCATTTGTTCCCCATCTTGCAGCTGTAATAATGTTACTCCCAATCTGTATCCACTATCAGTTTGCATTGATGAAGGGTTTGGTAAAATCTGGAAATAATAGCATTACTTGTTTCACAAACCTCTCTATTATGTTTTTGAATGCTTTGTCTTTCTCCTTGTCCCATTTTTATGGTACATCCTTTCTTAATAGTAAGACTAGCAGTTCCATCTGCTCTGCCAACTGTTTATGAAGATGGTTATAAAAATTGCAAAGATCCAGGAATGATTGAACCATTTCTTGGATCTAGGTACAGGAAAATCTTTTATGGCTTAGACTTTGTCTTGATGAGGTCTCATCTCTTGAGAACCTACAACATTTTTATCTTGATTCCTTTTTTCTCACACTCATTGATAGAAATCTTTGCATCTCACATATGCTCTTTAATAGTTGATGAAGCTATTAATATACCACCAATATACATGGTCATAAGCTTCTTGACTTCAGCCACCAACAGCTGATCAGGGCATATCAGCAGTCCAGCTCCATTATTTATCAGACCAAATGACATTCTACTAAATTGATGTGAGTATCCCTCATATCTAAAAACTGTATTGCCAGTCCTCTGGATGAAGCTGATTTTCCAGTAACTGGTAGTCAGATCAAACATTGAAAACATTCTTTTACCTTTGAACTTCCCTAACAAGTCATGTATGGGGGGTGGGATGTTACAGTCTGGCACTTACTCAATTTAGTTGCCTAGCATCAAGATATAATCCGTTGCATTTTTTTTGACCATCACCAATAGGTTTCAGTACGGTGATAAACATTTTGAAATGACCCCCATTACATCATTTATCTTATTTGATTTTACACTTCTTCTCTATACTAGTGCAGAATAGGGTAAGAATAAGATGCAATAGATGATCCTGTTTTAATTTAATTCACTGTTTGAAAATGTGGATTATTCCTGGAACATATGAAAAAACCCGATTATACTTTTTTAACATTTGCTTGAGCACTTCCTTCCCATTTTCATTTGCTATTACCACTTCTTTTATCTTTTCCTCAATAACTTTCTTTGTTTCCTCCTATTCTACTTGTAACAACCCAATCAATCTATATAACTTTGAAGTTGTAAACTTTACTGCCTCCCTCTCACATGTGAACAGTTCCATTTTGAAGTTGATGGTGCTTTGTACCTATCAAAAAGTCTGACCTTACCAGAGCATTGTGAATCAGATCCTTCATGACTAAGAATACATGTGAGAGTGGTTTTCCACTTAGTAATTCTATCCATACCTGTTTAGGTTCCACTTTTGCTTTTTTATTGTTAGCCATCCTTATCTGGACTGCTTTTATTGGGAGAGTCCAAACACTAGGTTGTTTGCTTATAATCTGAATGTACACTTCCTCTGACAATACCGAAATTTGGCTGCCAGAGTCTACTAACAGCTCAACTTCCATCCACAAAATAGTTATCCATATCTTAGGGCAGGCTTGACTTGCATAATTTGAGACACAGCCCTACCCTGAACATACTACATTTCCTATATGATTTTCTTTTTCTCTGTGATCCAAATCTGTTTCAATTTCTTCACTCCTCTTCCTTTTTACTCCACCTTCTTCTTTTATATTTATTGACCTTGCTTCTGCCCTCACAGACTCCCTGATTTCTCCTTTTTGCCATTGCTTGCTAACTTCTACTTGTTCTAGAATCTTATCAATTTTCTTAGCTAACCTCCCCTTTGTTCTTCTATTCTACTGATTATTTTCCCTGGAAAATTTCTGCAAATAATACCCACAATCTGTCTTTCTGATAGTTCACATGCTTCCAGATCCCTTAATCTGGACACTTGGCATCTAAAGAAATTAATGTAAGCCTCTTCCTGCTCTTTGTGAAACTTTTGATAAATGATCTGGGCTTTAGTATACTCTTGCTGCTCTTCATTCCAGAACATGTTTTTTTATGGCTCTTTCATATTCTTGGAAAGTTTCTGGTTGAATTAACAGTGACTCCCACCAAGTCTGGGCATATTCTTGGAGGTGGCTGTGCTCCACTATTACTCTACTATCTTCTCTCAACTTATGGCCACAAGAAATCTCTTCAAGCATTTTATATGTTCCCCAGGCATCTTTCCTCTCTTTCCTTTAAATATCTATTTTTTGATCAGCTCATTCCCTTTTCTATTAATATCCATCATTGTTTTTCATATACTTATGTGTATATTTCTGAAGGTTTATATGCTAGGCTAAATTCCCCAGCCTACCGAGTACTGTGCTACATATATAAAATTTCCTATATTTAATTATTCTTCTTAAAATCCACTAATGCAACCCCCCAGAAGCCATATTTTATCTCTACTTAACTACAAAACTATGAGAATGAAATTGAAAACACAATAATATTTTCAATCCAAGCCCATATATTTTTGTGTCTTTTGCTCTTTAACAACCATAGCCACCACTATTCTATTAAGCAGGATTGGTGTTAAGCTACTAAACACCACATAACTGTTATTAAACATGCAAACTATCTATACAATAGTGCCACTCTGTGCTAACCAGAGTAATCAATGGATGCCAGAAGGCTTGTGCATAAAATCCCCATCCTAGCTCTAGATATAATGCTATCAGATCTAAGGCTTCTCACCGACGAAGGCCACAAGCCAGAAACTAGTCTGGGGATATTGGATGAGTAGGCACTAAATGGGAATTTTATGACAAGCCTTCTGACATCCATTGATTACTCTGGTTGGCATAGGGTGGCATTACTGTATGGATAGTTTTGCCTGATTAATAAGTTATGTGCTAGCATAATAGATGATGATCATGTGATGCTTACTGGTTTAACATGTATATTATATGTTTCTTTTAAACAATTCCTTTCATGCACTTGCCTATACAACAATATATAAACACACATGTTTTAACAATATAAATGAGTACAGCTCTCCCTCCTTCATGTCTGGTTTAACTCTTAATTTTAAAAAAACATTAAAAAAAAATCAAATATGATATATGGACAATTAATAATAAACCTAGATGCATATGCACAAATACCAAAATTCCCTTCTTTGAAATAGAGTTTAATCCCAGCCCTGTTATAATATATAGAGAGTTTGATTTATTTCACACACACGTATACTCTACTATAAAGGCACAAATATTGGAAATACAAGTGGAGTAGGATTCATTATAAATAAAAAATGGAAGAATAACATTGTGGAGATTGATGGTGTTTCAGACAGAGTAGCAAGATTAGTTTTACAACTTAATAGCAGATACCAAATGCGGATAATTCAGGTTTATGCCCCAGCAAGTTCTCATAGTGATGAAGTTATAGAAGATTTTTATATGGATGCACAAAGGCTTTTGATCAGAATAAACAACATTTTAAAATTGTTATGGGAGACTTTAATGCTAGAATTGGTAAACAAATGAAAGATGAAAATGCTGTAGGTAGCTTTGGTTATGGTAATAGAAATGAGAGAGGACATATTCTTGTGGAGTTTGCAGAAAAAGAAAAACTTTATATTATGAATTCTTTTTTTGAAAAAAATGTTAAAAGGAAATGGAAGCATCCAAATGAAGGTACAACAGAATTGGATTATATTTTGAGTAACAGGAAATACATATTTCAAGATTGTAATGTTCTTAATAAATTTAACATGGGAAGTGATCATCGATTAGTAAGGTGTAAGATCCGTGTTAATGTAAAACTGGAGAGACAAAAATTATTAAGAAAAACAATATTTACAGTTGATATTCCTAATCTTCAGAAACATTCTAATGAATTTAAATTAGAACTTACAAATCGATTTCAGGTATTAGTAGATTTTGAACATGATTCAGATTTGAATAACATTAATAGGAAAATAAGCAAGATGCTTTTAAAAACTGCAACAAAGATAGCTGGTAGAAAAAAGCAGCAATTGACCAGTAAAATTTCTACTGAGACTAGAGAATTTATGAAGAAAAGAAGGAATATGAGGATATACAACAATGATGCATTAAAAAAGATTGAATATCTCGAATTTTGTAAAATGGTGTGGAAAAGAGTTGAAAATGAGATAAGAAAGTATAATTGTGAACTAGCAAGGAAAGCTGTAGAAGAGAATAAAAATCTAAAGAATGTAAAACAACATTTTGGTATTGGTAGGAAATTTATATCTGCAATAAGAAGAAAAGATTGCATTATTACTAAAAAGAGAGATGACATCATAAAATGTGTAGAAGACTTCTATCAAGAATTATATAGTAATAAAGAACAAGTGCCTCCTATACATATTATATCTTCCGAATTGCCCAGAATTTTAAATGAGGAAGTGAGACATGCAATTAAATATATAAAGAATGGAAAGGTTCCAGGTAATGATGGAATTATAATTGATATATTAAAAGAAGCAGATGAAGAAATAGAATTTTTTTTACCAAAGTTATATACCAAATGTCTAAATGATAAAGATGTACCAGATGATTGGAAGAATGCAGTATTAATATTAATATTTAAAAAAAGTGATAAAGAAGGTATGAGAAATTACAGACCTATCAGTCTTTTATCAGTTTTATATAAATTTTTTACTAAGATAATTACAACTTTTCTACAGAAAACACTGGATTTCCACCAACCAAGAAAACAAGCTGGATTTAAAAGTGGTTTTAGTACAGTAGATCTTATCCAGGTATTGAGAGAAATTGTAGAAAGGACAAATGAATATGAGTTGCCATTATGCTTAGAATTTGTAGACTATGAAAAGGCATTTGATTCTATAAATATTTCTTCAGTGATTAAAGCATTGGATCATCAAGGTGTAGATCCAGGATATTGTCATATTTTGAAGAATATTTATAAAAATGCAACAGCAACAATTAGATTACATAATGATAGTAGGAAAATCAACATTGAAAAGGGTGTAAGACAGGGTGACTCCATATCTTTAAAACGTTTTACAGCAGTGCTCCAAGAAGTATTTTGTGGATTAAAATGGGAAGCTAAAGGAGTGAAAGTAAATGGAGATTATTTAAGTCATTTAGATTTTGCAGATGATGTAGTTGTTTTTGCAAATAATGCTTTAGAGCTACAGGGAATGTTGCAGGTGTTATCAGATGAAAGTAGGACTAAAGATAAATGTTATAAAGACTAAAGTAATGTTTAATAGATTTTTTTCAAAATATGAAAATAAAGATTGATTATGATGAGTTAGAAGAAGTTATGAAAATAAAGATTGATTATGATGAGTTAGAAGAAGTTAACAGTTACAAATATCTTGGTCAGATTATTAATACAGATGGAAATATAATGGATGAAATTAATCATAGAATTAAACTTGGTTGGAGTGCTTTTGGTAGAAATAACTTGATACTAAAAGGAAATATGCCTATGTGTTTGAAAAGGAAGGTTTTTAATAAATGTGCTTTGCCAGTTCTTACTTATGGATATGAACTTGGACACTTAATAGAAGAGCAATACAGAGACTTCAGACCACTCAAATAAGTATGGAGAGATGCATGTTGGGAGTAACAAGAAGGGATCGAAAACGCATTGTATGGGTAAGAGAACAAACAGGTGTTACTGACCTCATTGAAAAAATTAAAAGACTGAAGTGGAGTTGAGCTGAACATATTGTTAGAAGAGATGATAACAGATGGACAATTGAAATTGTAAATGGGATTCCAAGAGATTGTAAAAGACCCAGAAAGAGACCAACTGTGAGATGGATGGATGAAATAAGAAAGTGTGCCGGGGTGATGTGGAGAAGAGAAGCTAAAGATAGGAAAAGATGGATTGAACTTGGAGAGACCTTCATCCTGCAGTGTATTGATAATGGTTGATGATGATGATGATGATGATATATATGAACATATATAATGCTCAAGTGAATTATATTAATTTGGTAGTTTTATTTAAATTTATGCTTACTTATTATAACGTAATTACAGAGTAAAGATAAATTATATGAATTTAAGATTATATTATATCTTACAATAACAGACTAATTGCTTGGCTACAAATCATAGAATCATCATATAAATTTCAGCCATTGAGGTAGCAAGACAAAAATCTCTTCAATATATTTTTTACAAAGGTCTATCACTTTTTTGTAATAATACAAATGACATACTTATTTTGTGCTCTTTTTATACTTCCAAATACTTCTCTTCTAAGAAGTTTCTTATGATTTGGTATTCAGTTAATGTAATCTATCAGATAGTATCTCCTTTCATTACACAACACTTCTCCATTTAAGTTTTTTTATTTTTTACAATGATCTCAGTTACACTAATCTAGTTATAAATTAATTCAATTCCTTCTGTTGTTCTAATATAATTCTCTTTATATCTTCTGTATCCCTTTTATTTTGAAATTTAGACCACATTTTACAATCATAAATCAATTATAAAATAAATAAATGCTTAATCATAAATCAAGCAAAAGATAATAATTAAATGTTTTCTTTAAAATACTAAAAGTCTTCTCTTCAAAAAAATATTAAGACAAATAAATACAATTCATACTACTGCATTAATATTATTTGTTTGTAGGCATAAGATGCTAAAATAATATTTAAGAAAAAACACTAACCAGTTGTAAATGGATGATAATCAAATGTTATTGTGTGGATCCATTTCTGAAAGGATCTTTGAGCAGGCATACATAAACTAATAGTTACAGAAAAATTACAATAAGAAAATATATATATATTAAAATAAGCTTAAAAGCTTTTCATACCCATAAATACTTTTATAATTTATAAACTTCAAGTAAAGAATAATTCAAATAAAATTAGAAATTACAACCTTTTATAACTAATTTCATCATTAATTAGTAATAAAATGCAGGTCACTCTCTAAACCAGGGAGAACCAGTATGTGGTGCATTTTTAGACACAATGAGAGACATTGAACTTTTGATTATAAAAATAAAAATTAAATCTAGATTTTGTAAGCTAAAATTAGTACCAAAAAAAAATTACCATAAAAATTAAAATTCAGTGAGCCAAATTTGTTCCACTCTTTAAATACATTTAGTATTTGTCTAATCTTGAGATGTCTAATATAAAGTGAATCCATGAAAGTTTTAAATTTTTACTTGTAATTGATATTTATATAATGGCCTGTTATGCTTTGTTCATCTTTTAAAAACCTTGCAATTTTGTTCTTTACAAAAAAATTATTTTCATTCATTAAAGTGACAAAAAATCAAACAGAATTATGGTCAACTTTTTCAAATTTAAAAAATTTTCTGTTGTTTTCATTGGCAGCCTCAGATATTAAAATTTAATTGAAGCAAGGCACTCAGAACTCTATTAAAGTAAGCAATGCTTAAGCTTTATTTTTTCTATAGTGTATTATTATACTAAGGGGAAAAAATCCCTAAATATGACTTATGTTTATTAATATTTTAATTATTTAACTTTATACTCTTTTTCATATCCTAATGAAATGCTCCAAAAACTTGAGCTGAATCAAGCCCTCTCTTAACAATTTTCTTAACAATACTAAGTCAGAACTCTATTTGAACACACTCCTCAAATAATTTATAAAATTTTATGCCCATCTTCAGTGTAAAGAGTGGCAGAGTATTGGGAGTCTTGAACTAATAGATCTATGAGAATTGACCAACACTTCCATTTCTATATGAAGACAAAACAAGATTGGCAATATAAGTCCATTTTCTTGGAGCATAAGATTGCTATAGGATACATGTTTTTTCTTTCTATTATTAAATCCATCTGCACAGAGAGGGATGATCATATGAGAAAGTTCGAGGAAACATGGGTTATTGCAAGAGACCCTAATTCAATCAACAAGAAGGAGTCTTGCATCCCTTTGCCAAAAATGGAACATCTGACTTTTAATTAATTTTGCACAATCCTAAATAACATTCTCAATATGTAGATAATTGAAAGATTATTAATCAGGAGTTTATAGGAGGTTTAGCCTTTGAAGTGGTAGAACTGGTCCCAATTCATGAACTTTAAGCTCCTAACTCTGATCCTCTACCACTGCAAAAAAACCATGCAGAACATTTTCAGTATATGAAAGACTAATTTATTGATAGCAAATAGAATACAAGGTCTCTTCTCCAATGTTAATCTCTCACTTATTGAAACAATACTTATTTAACAAATTATCTAAATATATAATAAATAAAGAGCACCATTATTTATTTTTCTACAATTTTTAAAATAATAAAGAAACTCAATTCACTCTATCAAATATCTTTTAAAATCACAATATTTTACATGTTGGCATTTAGATTGTTACTTGATATCTTGTTTAAAATGCAGTATTTTAATTTTATCTGAAGCAAACTTATTCTTTTTAAAATACTTCAACATCTTAATCATCCTGGCTATCCATTATATTATATTTAAGCCATATTCTTCCAATGAAAGTAGTTGTAATTGGACACCTTTAAAGTGCCTTTAATATTTTTATAATGTAAAATCCAAGCTCATGTTTATTATAATGTTATATCATGGAATTATTTTTCCTGTAATTCACATGCCAAATTCTGTGAGGATCCATTATCATTACATCCAGAAATCCGAATGACATACTGATTAATTTAATTTTCTTGTCTTATATACATATAAATAAATACATATGTGTGTGTAGTGCGAAAACATTAGTCATCTAAAAATTTCACGCTGGACAAAAGCTCACAATTTAATAACAAGCTTCCAGGAAGTGAATTGCAAATCTAAGATATTTGATTGATTGTAAATATATTTCAGGCACTTTAATTAATTTATTACATGATCTTATATATAAAATCTTTTCTCTGTTATCTGATTGGTCAATGTATGTTTTTTCATAAGGCTGTCATGTGCCAAATTTGTAACCACTGTCACATGTCAAATTCATAATCAATTAAAAAAAATATGTTTGTGCGAAGAAAGTAATTCCGTCATTAATAAAAAATGCTCAGAAAAAAATCAGTATATGTGCTTTTAACTACAAAGATATAGTATTAAAAATTATGAAGAACATATGATTACAGTGCATAATTTCATGTTTGAGATGTGATATTTAGCGAGAGAAAAAAGGTAGTTGTTATAGTACTGTCTTTATATTTAGTTTTGTTTAGCAAATTATGTTTATGCAAAGGAAGTTACCATTAATAACAACTGCTCAGAAAAAAATCAGTAAATGGGCTTTTAACTACAGTTCAGAACTGAATAGATATAGTATTTAAATAATGAAGAAAATGTGATTACAGTACATAAATTTATGTTTGAAATGTGATATTTAGTGAGGAAAAAATAGACGCTATAGCACCGTATTTACATTTAGTTTTGGTTATTTTATAATTGAAGTTGAAACAATGGCTTTCAGGACAGTATAGAATTCTCAAATTTATTTAAATAACACTAAAATCTGTTTAATTTACAGTAAATCTTAAAACAAATTGTTTAAACAACCAATTAAAAAAACAAGGCCTATTTAGGCTGGCTACATATTTATATAACATGAATAATTACAGTGCCTAATAAATTTATACATACATATATAATGCATAATATGCAACTATTTTTGCAATTAAGTTTTATATATATATATTATCATAAGGAGTATATAAACATATATTTTGGATTCATTCATTTATGTATATAGTTGCTTGTTATTATCATCATTGTACTGACATTTTGGTTTAACTGGATGATCTTCACTATGGAATAAAGGCAGGGATAATACAACTAAAACATTGGAATATTGTTACTAATATCAAGTGACTGCGTATATGGATTAATCTAATATATATATTCATATCCTTTAGCTATGAAAATCTTCACTTTAATTTATACATATTCAATGCTAATTATCATCATACAATTTTCATCGTTGTTTTTAATTTTTTTCTAAATTTAAATTGCCCTAAAAAAAACATGTCTAACCTGTCAAATATTTTTAGCAGCTTGTTAAGATAATTTTTTTAAATTTTTTTGTATGTAAATGAGTTAAGCCATTTCTTTAATGGAGTGACACCTGTTGAAAAGAAATCTACTAGATACTCTCCTAAGAAAATTGTGCTACAAACATCAATTATTTTTTTCACTCTTTATTTTTTCATGCTCATTAGTCTTCATTTCCATTAAAGCTTTTACTTTCATCTTTCATTATCTATACTCTCTATTTTATTCTTATTTACACAACTTTTTTCTAAAAAAACAAACAAACTATAGATGTGTCAAAAAAATCAATTATACATTCTTTCATTTTTTTTATTGCATCTATTTTTTTATTATATATATGTCAAAGCGTTGACCGGGAAGCAAACCCAGCTGTTTGGAAGGCAGCTAATATAAAGGTAAAATTTATTATTTCAATCATTACTTCATTCCATGACTCCGCTTTTCCCATCAATACTGTTTTTTTTTTTTTTGGTGTAGTTGGTGGAGCGTCTAACATGGGATAGAGAGGTCCCAGAATCAATTCTGGTGCTTTCAGTTTTGATGCTCAAACTTTTTGTGAACTCCTGAGTAATAAAGCTATTAACATTTTTGTTTATCTATAACTTACATTAAATAAAGTGAAGATTTTCTTATCTACATTCTCATAATTCAATAAATAATAGATCAATTTCAACATGTATATTTTATGTCACAATTTGCAGAAATAGTTTAAACTATTTGACTTTCTTGCTTTACTAATGAAGGCAGTCTAATTCTTTAACATGAAAGAAATCTAGGATGTCTTGCAGTGAGCAATATTTATTTATTAAAAAAAGCAAAAGAAAACATGAAAATAAACAATCAAATTCAAATTATTCAAAAGTAGATAGTAAAAGCTGGGAACAATTTTTATTGGCTATCATGGTACAAAATTAGATCTAAAGCAAGTTTGAATAATTAGGACTTACTAAAACCATTTGACTATTATTGTGCCAATTGTATTTTTTTTATATTCTAGATAAAATTTTCACAATAACTTCACTTAGGCCATATAAATTGAAGCCTGTCCATTAAAGTATGAAGATTTGATATCTTAATATAAACTGAGCACTGATTATATATATATGTGAGAGATGATAATATGGACCAACTGATGAGTGCTGGTTCAGCATGAAATATATATATTGGTGATTATTGATCTTTTCTATGTGTGTGATCATGTGTATCAGTGATATTGAGATAGTGTGGATAGTTTGAAAGTCTGAGTTCAAATACCCTATATTTAAAGCTGAGAAAATATAATCATTATTGTAAAATAATGAAAATGATTTTTTTGGTTAATAAATTTATTTATATATCCCATAAATTTAATTAAAAATGCATATTAATTCTTACCTGGGATAGTTTATGTCAGAAGAAATAAACAATTGTCTTTCTCATTTTTCTATATTCTCAGTCCACTTGTTATGGAAAGATGTATCAGATTTAATTATTCTCTAACAAATCAAAAAAATCTGAGGGTAAATTATTGCATATTTATTAGAAATAATATTGAAGAAATATATATATACAAATATTTAAAGGGGATTTGAACTCAGACTTTCAAGCTTCTTGCAGTCATCCACTCTATCCAATACAACTGACACACATGACCACATACATGTGAAAAAGATAAATGATCTCCAATATACATATTTCATGCTGAACCAGCATTCATCAGTTGGTTCAGATCATCAATTTCCACACACATATATAATCAGGTTAAGTTTATATTAAGATAGCAAATCTATACACTTTAATGGACAGGTGCAATTCTTTTCATTTTCCAACTCTTCATAGAGGTTAAGTATATACATTATACTTGTATTTCAATATTCACATAAATATATGTTTTTCTTTTTTTTGCACTGACTGCTAGCATGTTTGCATTTTGATTTTTTCGATAATATTTTACACTTTTATTTACTAATATATTTTTAAAACAATAAATTTCTATAGACAATTTCATGGAGAAAATGCATTAACCATTGGCAATATATATATATCATGTAAAGTTTTTGCAGACTCTGTGTTAAGTTTACATTGCATTTTTATAACAACATATAATATTCATTTTTATGTGTTGTAATATAAATAAATCTAATAAAAATATTTTTACTAAAAATTTTAACAATAGATTATAATTTTTATAAATAGAAATAAATATCTAATTAACTATTACTAAAAGTTCTTTATAATATCTAGTAAATAATTTTACTGGTTTAAAAAATTAAAACATTGAAAAAAATTATTGGGTTAAAATTTTCATAATTTTTTTAAGATATGAGAAATCTGTGGACTGTTTTAGAAATGAGCGACTTTAATTTATCAAAAGATGTATCATGTGATCATAATACTTTTCTGGCAAACTTGAACTCAAAATGGGGATCAGTCAATTTTGAAGGGAAAAAATATGGAAAAGGTGGAGATAAAACAAATGAATTAAAAAATAATATTTTTCAGAGCTAATTTTTAATTTCAATCTTTACTGATTTCTCTCCATATAAAATAAAATATTGCTATGAATCACATGAAGTATATATATATATTGTTTTGCATATGTGCCATATTGAATTATTCCAAGAAAAACAAACAAATAAAATGGAAAAAAATCAAATTATTTAGTAGTAGATAATAAAAATCAATAAAGATTAATGAAAACTGTCTTGAATGTTTACATAAACAATAAGCATTATAAATGTTTGAAAAATTGAGGTTTTAAAAAAAATCACATTTTTCAGAGTACTGATGTTTGCATAAAGTGCATCATTACTAACACCATTGTTTAATATCATGTGACAAATCTTAAACAGTTTATATTACTGTAATTGACAAAGTGAATGATTCGGTCAAAACGTGTTCAAATTTTTAAAAGGTTTTTTTTTTTTTTTACCAACGAAGGTTTATTTAAATGTTTGGCTAAAAATGAATTTGAAGCCTTTATATATTTTTTGTAAGATGAAAGAGAAAACTTTTTTCACTTGTTTGAAGAATGTGTAGCATTTAAATTCTTAAGATCAAAATTATTTCATGCCCCATACATACATTTAAAAAGGGAAATAACAAACAATATTAAATCCACATAATTCAATGATTTTGCCACATGCTCT
Organism: Epiperipatus broadwayi; assembly: GCA_028023455.1. Lineage (NCBI taxonomy): Eukaryota > Metazoa > Onychophora > Udeonychophora > Euonychophora > Peripatidae > Epiperipatus > Epiperipatus broadwayi. Next base: position 578,584 of record JAQFVV010012548.1, read on the forward strand.
AAAAACTATATGGACAATAAGATGTGAAATGATTTTTGATAATAATAATAAAAATTGGTTTAAAAAACTTGATAATAATTGGAATAAATATTTTAATAAAATAACAGAAAAAGTTTGATCAAGCATTGGTCTGTCTCCATGTGAATTATAAAAATAATCTAAAAATTATAAAATAATAAAATTAAAATTATAAAATAATATATAAATAAGTATAAAGATCTGTAATTAAAAATTTATATGCAAATAATTATTGTAAAAATGTATATAATTTTTGTTTTTGTTAATAAAGATTTTACTTAAAATAAAAAATAAAAAGTATTAATGTACAAAAATTATTTGAAATAAATTTTTTGTGATTATTATTTCAATCTTAATTCGTCTTACCGAGTATATTAAAAATGTATGCATATTAAAAAAAAAAAAACATAATCAGAAGGCAATTTTTTTAGATTTTTTTTCCTGATGTTTATGAAAAAGGTTGCTTTTTGGTAAAGTAGATGAGTTTATAAATTTGAGCTAATAATATAAAATAAAATCTCTGTCTGCCTATCTGTTACAACTTGGAAACTAATATATGAATTTTCATAATTCCTGATGGACATTTTTGACTTTTAAACTTTTTGCTTTACTAATGGGATTCTCCTATAGCCAAAATATGCATTCAAAGAAAACAATATAAAGAAAATTTGAATTATAATGATAATATTTTCAATACAGTTTTGATTGAACTTAAGTAAATTGTTATGTTACTTTTGGGGGAAAATACTAATGCTTTGATCTTCCCCTTCCAGATTATTCAGGCAGACTTATACTTGTCTAATAATATTTGGAAGACAATACATGATAGGTCAATTCTGATACAAATTTTAAATAAAGATGAGCTGTGATTATACTATATATAATAATGATTTGTAAAGCATCCAAAAACAATTTTAAAAGTGCTCTTTCCAGATGCATTTGATATAACAGAAAAAAATATTTTTTATAAATAGAATATCTGTCTACCACTTTATAATTCAAGCAAGAATGGATATATGAAACAATTTTTAGGAAAAATTATAGACATTTTTTTTTATCAGCAGAGGTATGCTTAAAATCAAAATATGCATTTGAAGGAAACAATGCATAATAAAATTGGCTTTTTCCTATATATTAAGACTTATCCATAAAATTACTTTTTAGACAGTTCAAAAGTCCATTCTAATAAAGATATGCTTTTATAAAAGTGGATTCAATAGCATCACATTCAACAGGCTAAAACCCTTATTAATGAGACTTATGATCTTGTCTTTCTATTTTCTGAATTTTATAGAATATTCTTAAATAATTTTTTTTATAGGCCAAATGTAGCCCATGAAAATTAAGTTTACTGATTAATTAAAAAAAGTATCAGGTACTTTCACCCAGCAATGGAAGAAAAATTTTCAACCACATTTACCTTAGATATAGTTATTACTGTGAAAAAAAAAATTATTCTAATTCACAGTTCCAAAACAACAATCCAAGATTTTTGTGAAAATTAATTAAATCAAATTATTTTAGGATTGTATTTAGCCTATATAAAAATTTGTATTTGAATGCATTTTTAAAAATATCATGAAATAAGTTCTTCAGCTTATTGAACTGTTATTTAAATCAGATTTTTAAATGAATGAACTTCCTAAAAGGAAATTAATCTTGAATAGGTTTTAATAAAAAAAGCAGATCCCACTATGATTATTTTAAAAAATTTATAAAAAAAGGTAATGTTAATTGATTTTATTGGAAGATATCTGTAGATAAAATGTATTAAAACACTACAATAAGGCAAAGTAACAAAATCTTTCAAAAAACAAGTGCTTTCTAATTAAGTTGATTTAAATGGATTACTTCACACATTAAAGATTTCCATATATAACTATTGTTCACAAAATACATGTAAAATGAAAAAAGGTGATCTGAATTTCTGTGCTAATGGATAGTTACAATATAGTGAATGAAAATGATGGATGCACTGATGAAGACCATATATACACACTTGAATAATCAATTTTCACAACATTGTTAATATTAATGTGCCAGACTTTTTTACAAACTGCCTAAAAGACATAAACTTACCATTTATATATGTTACATTGAGTCTCATGAATATGATAAGTCTGCCAAGGGATATTTTTCAGGGCAAATCTCAAATCAAATACAGACATAATTAAAGCCTCTTTCAATATGGCCAAACACTAAATGCCAATATAATTTGATTCATTTTAAGGCCATTGTGAATTAATAATCTATAATCAAATACATAATAGCTAAACATTGTAGATTTTAAACTATATGTAAAGAATGGAATAATCAATCTTAATTTTTCAAATGCTGTTAATATCAATGTACCACCACTTTATCAAAACACCAGAATCTATATAATGACTATTAACAGTATTTGGGAAGTTTTCAAGAATTTATCATGGAATTTAAAATGCTGTATTGTTATTTAGTTCATATTCAATTATAGATTATTAATTCATAATGTTTAAAAATAAATAAATTTTATCACTACTATGTGAATTACTGTTTGTTCATATCGAAAGAGCTAGTGTTTATATCTGTGTTTGATTTGAGATTCAACCTAAATAATATCATTTGTTAGATTTATTCTTTTCATAAAATCTGATGTTGCATATGTAAATGATCATTTTATGTTTGCTGAGCAATATGAAAAAGAGGCTGGTGCGATAATATTAACACCATTTGGAAGATAGTCATTCCAATGTTTACATATAGTTTAAAATGTTATATTTCTTATTCCACCTGTAGTTAATTACAAAGTATTAATGTCTTTACTAAATTAATAGTGCCCATAAAATGACTCTTAGGTATATTAATTCCAGATATTATAGAGTAAACAGTGTTAAGTATAAAAACTAAACTTCAAATCAGACTCAGTTCAGCCTCAATAAGTTCACTGATTAAAATTTCCAATTCTAAGATATGGAATTAGTTTATATAAATGGTCACGAACTGTTTGTTTGAGAAAGAGGCTGCTGATTTCTGAGTGGTAATGGATAAAGATTTGTTTGCTTCAATATTTGTATTTAATTTGCTATGCATTTTTTCATATATATATGTGCATAAACATGCTTTATAGCAGTGGATAAAATCCTGGACATCAGGGGTTGTCTCTTCTCTGGAGACTTTACAGTAATCAGGTTATCTATCTTCCTGACATATGCTTTTTGGTACACAAGGTGCAGGACAAAGTTCACACAACCAACACCGGATCCCAATGCTATATTTTGTGATAAGCTCAAAGCTCTTCAAGACAAGGATAAGATACTATCCTCTAGATTTCTTTTTAATAATACATAGAGCCTACTAGTATGGCCCACAGACTCTACATGAATTTTGGACCTGATATATCCACATTGTAGTGGAAGTAGTAGTCTGTGTTGCAACATGTCGGATTCTACTAGAGGGGCATTGATTTCACACTACATGTATCCCAGCTGATAAGTTAGCATTATTGGGCCATTCTCTGCACTAGTAGGGGTGGGCAATACCAACAAAATAGTATGTATTTGCTCATATTATAATCTTCTAGTGCGGAGAATGGCTCTGGCATACTTTTTCCAGACCAATGCCAGCAATGGATGAGCCAACATTAACAAAGTGTATTTATTATGCATCTGTACAATTTTATAATGTCAATAAATATATTTTTAAATATAAACAAATATTCTTATGTCTGACATTCAATTCAAATCAATCTAATTTTATATCAATTTCGGAGAGCATAATACCTTAATTAAATTCATGGTTTTAGCATATTAATAAACCTATTGATGCATGCATGATTCTGCTGACTTAAATAACATGAAGTGCAGATAAAATTCTTTTTAATTGGGTTGTATCTTTTGGAAAATAATTCTAGTAAACAATTTCAAATATTAAATATAATTTTAGAATATCTTTTTTAATACAAAGTATAATTATATTTTTTTAATATTGTGATAGGTAAACTATTGCTGGCCAGAGTAATATAATTTATTTTTATCTTTTAAATTTTTCTATAATTGCAAACTTGGTTATTTGTGATATTTTACCAATAATTTCATTTTTTTTTTTGTATATTCCTTTTACTTGCTGTAAAATATGGCTTAACCTCTACTTCAAGGTTGTTAATGCCCTATCTTAGTCTTACACATAGAAGGTTGGATTTGACAACTAAAAGTTCCTAGGTTAAAACTCAACCTGTACTTTGGGGTTTGAATATCACATTTACTCTCTTATTCTCACAATAATAAGTAATTATATCAACTTGCCGAAGTCAAGTTGATAAGTATGAACACAGCAAAAATAGTAAAAAAAAAAAAAAATACTTAAATTTAATTTATAAATGCAGATACTTTTAGCAAACATTTATTCAAACAGCAACTTCTCACTCAATATCCAAATATTATTTAAACACTATTCTTCTTTCAATTAAAATTTCTTATTATTCAATATTTAATAAATTATCTTCTTTTATATTTATTTTTTGTAAATTTTATTAATTTGATGTTTTGATCATTCAATAATCTTCTTCAGACATCTACACAAAACATTTTATTCATAACACAATATATAATTTTTGTTTAGTCATTTTATATATAGGGTATATGAGCACAGACTTTCACACAACCCACTACTCTCCGCACTATCTCATAACACTGATACACTTAACACATATATGTTGAAAAGATAAATAATCACCAATATACGTATTTCATGCTAAACCAGCATTCATCAGTTGGTCTAGATTATTATCTCCCACACATATATATATAATCAGTGCTCAGTCTATATTAAGATAGCAAATCTTCATACTTTAATGGTCAGGCTTCAATCCACTCTACTCTCCAACTCTTCAACCATCCATCCAATTGAAAATCTGATGATGGAATGCTCAAAGGCCATCTTGAGACCAAGATTCTTGTCACACCCATGTTGACCTAAGGTCAATCTGACCCCTCATGTACAGGACATAATCCATTTTAATACATATACAACAGATGGGCAGACATTTAAAAAGATGGTTGGATAAACAAAATAGCAAATTAATTAACAAAATTTAAATATTGCAAAAAAAAAAAAAAAAAGCATAAAAAGATGTGCTACTTTTTATAGAATTGCAATTACTTTATTCTACTCACACTGAGACTTCTTGCGACAGCAGAGGAGATAAGAAAATACTTTTTAACCTATTTTATATATAATGGAATGCTTCATCTTTAATAATATTTGTTAAGAAAAATTGAAAGTTATCACTAACGGTTATGAAATATTTTTATTATTCAGTCACAATATTTTTTACTTAAGTGATTGTTTGGAGTCATGAAACTAGCTTTGCGCAGATCATTTAATACCACATCTCCATATAAGACAACAGTAATATTTTAATAATAAGTAGGAGTAGGTTTTCTTAATTAAAATATTTGTTACAGGATATGAATTTTTATTTTTGGCTACCATACCTTTAAATGTGTGGCAAGATTTATAATTTGTTTAGGACTAAAGGGTTAAATTATAAAACTCTGACTTCAAATATATATACAATTTAAATTCCAATTTAAATCTATAAAAAATAAGGTTTTATTTTTTTTTAATAATAAAAAACACCCACATGACAGGTGGAGTCTTAGACTTTACTGTTAATAACTACTTACCAACCCACACTGACTTTTTTTGCAGTGAAGTGAATATTTAGGTGGGGAAATATACAGATACACACATACACGAGTATGAATCACATATTAGTAAATATAAAATGAACCATGGATATCTTCATATATTATTTTTATAATTGGGCTGATTTTCTATAGTGATATGCTTAGAATTAATTGCATATTCATTCAGCCATAAATCAATCATTATTCATATATGAATATAATTTAATTTACTGACAAAGTTTGAATACTTTTTTATATACTTTTTTTTTTTGCCTAGTTAGAAAAAAAAAGAAAAGAGGAATAACCTAGCCTGACCTCTAGTGATTTTATGAACTGATTTTTTTATAAACTGTCTAGCAAAGTTTTTTCTTTTCCTTATTTTTTTGTCTCTTTTGGAAATTTTCTTTCGTTTTTAAAAATAAACTGTTAAAAAAATTAAAATTTAAAATTTTGAATTCAAGAATTTAATAATCCACTTTAAATTATTAATAATAAAAATGAATTTTTTATTAAAAATATAATTCGTAGGCCAACTTGAAGTAAACTTTAAAATTTAAAAATGCATATGTAAGCACATATACAATAAATATATATCATAGAATAACTTTCGTATTCAAGCAATATATATATTTATTATTGCCTTACTATTTTGTATTACATATATCTACATATTTTTATATCAAATATGTCTACATATTCATTTGTGTTATAGTAAGACACCCCCCCCCAACCATGCACTTTAATACTTTGATTTTTTTTTTTAAAAAAAAAAACATTTCAATTTACAAATAATATGATCAAAGAGTAAGAAATAAAAAAATTAAATAATAATGGAAAAGTTGAATTTTTATAGGAATTACTTATCTTTACAAATATCAAAAAGATTGTTAAGATCACATGAATACTAAATAAAACCAAAAACTTTTTTAACTATTTATTACATCGCTAAAATATTTAAATTATTTATCTATTGAATTAATAAATCCAGAACCATAATGATAGTTATCAATGATTCAAAAAAATATTACATAAATAATAAAAATTTAAAATTATATATGTATATTTGGTGTGGGTATATAGTATTAATACATCCCTGCATAAATGGTGCGTTATATCAATTTTCAACATGTATATATGCACCCTATATGTGCGTATGTGTTTAAACACTTATTATACTTTAATTTGTACAATCTGTGATGGATTTTGAATATGGAGGGCAACTATATATGTATCAAATTAAATGTTTTCATGTATTAATTTGTATATAAATGAACATAATGATTGGGATATTTCATGTAACAATTAAATATATTAACAGTAGTGATATATATATATGATCAATAGATGGAGTTTTTACCAAAAACCCGATCAAGCATTTGTTTACATAAACGATCAAAGAGTCAGAATTAACTATCTCTTTCGTTTTAGCCCACTTTCAGATCAGCTGATTTCAAGCTATTTGCTATCATCACTAAAAACGCCATCTATTGATCATAAATACAAGCGTCATCATGTTTTAACATGATTAAAACTTGTTTTTGGTTTTCATATATATATATAGCATAAAAATATAATAAAATATAGCTACCAGAGTTCAATATAGAGAAAAAATACAATCACAAAAGACTAGTTATAAAAATCTCATTCATCATAAGCTAAGATTAAATTAGATTGTCTGCTTTAAGAAATGATTATCATTAGAAAAGTAGTTTAGTATATTTTATCAAAAATACTTTGATGGTAAATTAGAAGAAATATTAAGTGAAATAATATAAAACAATGAATTAGAATCTTTTCCCAATTTACAGAAACCAGGGTATTACAGCACTATGCATTCAATTAATTATCAGTTAAGCTAAAAATATAACAATAAACATATAGCTAATAAATATTCCGAAAGATCTTTATACTTTAAGCAATAGTCAGTCCATGAGAAAGCAAAATAGAAGTCACAAGGTTTTATGTCAATAAGCAGAGTTAAGATGTCAACAAAACCAGAAATAGAAAATCTAGCAATCTTGATATTGAAAAAGTAATAAGCCCCTTTGGACAATAAAGTTATTGATCAAGTACATGGATATTAAAAATAAGATTTTTCAAGATTTTTAGTAGGTAAACATTTTCAAAATGTAAAAATAAAGAAATAGCTTGATAAATGATATGACATGTAATTACACTAACCCCTAAAAATATTGCTATTGTCCTATATAATTATATGGAAATCATGTAATAGATGAATAGTCATGTGGCTTATGAGCACAATAAGTTCATTTAATTGACCAAATTGAGTATTTTTTTAAATTTTAACCAGCTGACAATCTATCCAGTAATCTTTAGTTCTATAATCTATAACTCTACCATGGCATTAAACTGCAAATTATACAATGTTGATCCTATCGCATTGCACTCCAAGCTTCAATAGGTTCATTCACTGAAAAAAAATAAATACACAATTTCTCCTATGACAATTTTTGAAATCAATAACAACCTAAATACACATATACTTACATAGAAATTGATTAATATTTAATAGAGGACAAAACAAAAAACTAAAAATCACCATTCAGAATATGATCGGCTTCTTTATTATTGACTTTTTTTTTATTGTGGAGTAATATGTAAGGGTTTTTGTTTTACAATGTTTTACTGTTTTATAGGATATAATAAATGTTTTTATGTTGATCCTTTTTATTTAAGTACATAGCTACAAAGCCACTCATACATGCATAATAAATATTCATTATTCAATCATAGTAGAAGAGAAGATTTTCATAATTTTTGAAATATAATTTCTGAAAAAGGTAATTTATATTGATTAATTTTTAGGATTACTCTCCTTTCCCTACTATTTTGAACTCAGGTTATGTTATGGCAATGTGCATGCTAAACCTTACACTTATTTTTAACTTTTTTTTTAAAAAAAGGACATATGAAAACTAAACTTTAATCTTATTTTATTACAAGAGATATTCTGTGCATAGTAATCCAGTGATAAAATAACATATCTCAGAAATGAAAATTATTAGATAATAGTACAAACCATGAAAATTTTGATGCTTGAATATATCATGATTTTCTAAGCAACAAAACATTAAAAAAATATTAACAATAATTGAATGCAAGTGAAAATTGTGACTTTTAAACAACAAATAGAAGAATATATTAAGAGTTTTAACTTTTAAAACTATTTCAAAATAATTTTTTTTAATTTAGTTTTGAATCATCTTGGAATTAATTTTTTGTTTTTTTGGTCTTTGTTTCAAATTATTTTTGTTTTATTCCATACTATCCCCACCCTCCCAAACTTGGTAACTTAGCTAACAAATTTCAAAGTGTTGTTAATATGTTAAAAACATTAAATCTAAATATTTCAAAGTTATCTGCAGATAATAGTTTCAACATGTTTTGTTTTCAAAAATTATTACTTTCAAACACTGAGGAGAATTCAAAACTATGTTGCTCCTATAGAGAATCCTTAATTCATGTGCAGAGTTTTAATATCTATCATGTGATGAGATTAATAGAAAATGAACATTTCCTTAAAGGAAGTTAGAAGTTTCTGTCTACAAGTCATATATTTAAAAACAACCATTTACTTTTCACTCTTTAACACCAAAATCATTGTTTATCCTCTTTTTCTTCTATCTTATTTTAATAAAAACTGTTTCATCCTCACTTTCAACTTTAAAAAACACATTAAAATCTTTGACTCTTTCTTTATTTTTATTTGTTTATCATTATTAATATAATTTCTTCTTTTAATATCCACAATAAACTAAATATACAGTTCAAATCTTTATCCATTTTTACTAGTATCTAAAGCTTCTGCCAATGAATCAAATGCAATAAGCTATCTTTAGTGCTATTATATATCATTTCATATTGTATATATTTTTTATTTTTATATAACATCATATTAATTTTTTTAACTGAAATACAGGCTTATTATATATATACCTGTATCTATATATGTAATATATAGGGTATATGAGCACAGACTTTCACACAACCCACCACTCACCACTCTATCTTATATCACTGATACACCTGAACACATATATGTTGAAAAGATAAATAATCACCAATATGCGTATTTCATGCTAAACCAGCATTCATCAGTTGGTCCAGATTATCATATCCACACACATATGCAATAAGTGCTTAGATATATATTAAGATAGTCAATCTTCATACTTTAATGGACAGGCTTCAATCCACTCCATACTCCAACTCTTCAACCGCCCATCCAATTGAAAATCTGATGATGGAATGCTCAAAGACCATCCTGAGGCTGAGATTCTTGTCACAGTCATGTTAACCTAAAGGCAATCTGACCCCTCATGTACAGGACATAATCCATTTAATACATATACAAAGGATGAGCAGACATCTCTCTATGTAATAACTGAAATACAGGCTTATTATATGCCTGTATATATATATGGTATATGAGCCCAGACTTTCACACAACCCACCACTCACCACTCTATCTCATATCACTGATACACCTGAACACATATATGTTGAAAAGATAAATAATGACCAGTATCCGTATTTCATCAGTTGTTAATTACATTAATTTTCCATAACTCATTCTTTTATCTAATCATCTTATTTATCCTTTTTTTTATCTCTCATAATTACATCATTTTAATACATTCTTTGTAAATTTATTCCATTTCTTAAAAAAATATATGGAAGTAAGTTGTCTACCTATTAACTCTTCATATTATAAAATCCTTCTTGCCGATGTGTGTATTATCCCCTTGACATAATCCAGTTAACACTATCTTTACTAAGTTATTTTTGTTTGTTTTTATAACCTTACAAACATTTGTAATTAACTTTTATTTTCACTTATTAAAAAAAAGTGTGTGCATTCCCATATCTCCTGAACAATCTTCTTTATTATCCACAATTCATCACTCATTGTATATTTATCTATTTTTTTTGTATTTTTTTTAATTTTCCAAATTTTCTGGCTAACAAATACAAAGTGCATCATTTCCAAATGTTAAAGCAGATACCATCACTCATTTTCAAATAATCTTTCATACCTTATATTTATTATATGAGAAACATGCTATCATTTTTAATCAATTCCCTTTTTTAAAATTTCTTCCCAACTCCTAACTAATTCATTTTTCCATTTTACAATATACCAATTTATCCAAATTATTCCATTTCTTCAAGCATTTTCCATCATTTAGTTTTATCTCCCCCCCCCCCCCCAATATTAACAACTTAGATTTTTCCCCAGTGAATTTACATTATAAGCTTTTCCCACAGTTTTTTTAATAGCAGCTCCATATTTTTTTTTTACTATTTACAAAAAAAAAAGAAGTTATATCATCTAAAAAAAAAAGTAAGCTACAATGTTATGGTTATAAAAGTCTTTAACTTTATTCTTAATCTTTGTATTTCATATGTCCAATTTTATTTATAACAAAAATGATCCTGTTTTATTCCCAATTTCATATTTTAATTTTACTGATTTTATCATCATTTTCAACCATTATTAATGCACTGCAAAATAAAGATCTCTAACAAGTTTGATCCAGTTTCCTATCTATCTATCTATCTATCTATCTATCTATCTATCTATCTATCTATCTATCTATCTATCTATCTATCTATCTATCTATCTATCTATCTATCTATCTATCTATCTATCTATCTACCTACCTACCTACCTATCCATCCATCCATCCATCCATCTATCTATCTATCTATCTATCTATCTATCTATCTATCTATCTATCTATCTATCTATCTATCTATCTATCTATCTATCCATCCATCTATCTATCTATTTATCTATCTATCTATCTATCTATCTATCTATCTATCTATCTATCTATCTATCTATCTATCTATCTATCTATCTATCTATCTATCTATCTATCTATCTATCTATCTATCTATCTATCTATCTATCTATCTACTCATCTATCTATCTATTTTTTATTTATTATCTACCTGACTTCTTACTTATTTATCCATCTGTTTATCTAAAGATAAGTGTTATTTAGAAGTTCACTTATAATAATTCTTTGGGGATTTAGTTTGCGAATTATTTTAATAATGTGATTTGGACTTGTTTGCTCCATGAATAGGTGTGTGTGTGTGTATATATATATATAATATAATGAATGGATTTGTGGGTAATGTTTAACATTATATATATTGTGTAGTTTTTGCAGTTCTTTACACTTGAGAAGTCCGCTTGTAGCAGTGAAACCTTTGGTAGTGTTTTAATATTATTTTTATGCTGGTCTGGTTGAATTTTGGATTTGGGGTAATTTTAATTATATATATATATATATGTGTGTGTGTGTGTGTATATCGAAATTGTGTATATGCATATGTGAATATGATTTACAAAGTATTTAATGTCTTAAAATAAACGTTTCCAGTTTTTAGTTGAGCTCAATGCATTTTCTAGGCTGATCACCACAATCATAACTATTTTTATTAAATCTAGAGGCAGCTATATAACTCCAGATTTAGTAAAAATAGCTACAATTATAGCGCTCTGCATTGAAAATGCATTAAATTAAATTAAAAACTGGAAACATTTATTTTAAGACATACAATATTTCATAATGCATATTCACATATGTACACTTTGTTACATTTAATTTAATGGACTTTTATATATATATAAAATTAAATACATGTATAATATTTATATTTAAGCTAGATCTAATTAGATGGGAATTAAACCCAGACCTTCAATCTCCCTTTAGTCATTCACTCCACCTTATATAACCAATACACGTGACCACATAATGTGAAAAAGATAAATGACCTCCAATATTGAAACAGTAAGGTCTGCTTTGCAGATCTTCGTTTCATCTTTTCTCACCTATTTCCTACCTTCATACCTTAGTTTGAACCCCAATCTATCGTAGTGTGTCTGCTATACGCTTATATACCGAAAATCCTGCCTAATTTTAAACCATGAGTACAATGCTCATATTATATATATATAACTCATTCCCAAATAAATAAAAGATTATAGATTATGTATATGTTCACATAATTTTGATTTATTAAAAAGTAGGTTATATAAGTCGTAATTGCGCACACACTATGATATGCATTTTAAAACATCAAAATTATAAATTGTTAAAGTTATTTTGTTTGAATCTATTTACAAATATATTACCGTTGTAATATATTTTGATTTAAAATAAAATTCATTTAGTAAATATTCGTTTAGTAAATAGATTCAACTATTGCAATTTAAAAGTAAAATAATTTTCATTTAATTTAATAAAAGTCATTCCAAATATTTCTGTTAAAATAAATCAGGGACAATAGTTTAATTAGTTAATGTTTTATAAGTTTATCTAAAAACAGCAGATGTCCACTTAAGGTTTTCTTCAATTAGTAAAAGTAATTTTTAATTAAATCTAGTTTGTAATTCGAATGTCGACAGGGAAATTAACAAAAGAAATTAATTAATGTTGAATTCCTTTAGACATTCAGCTAGATTTAATTACAGCTGATAAGTCTGATATATTTTGTAATGCTCCAGGGCAGTTCTATTGTTAAATTCTACTATAAAAAGGAGGGTTTTCTTTTATTCTCCATTCTTCTAATGTTTCAAAGAGAAATCATTCTGAGGTCTAATGTTTCTAACCAAAATTATTGTAGTAATTTGGGTACTTGTGTATAATTCAACCGATGACGTATTACCCTGAAGGCATATCAGTCTAATCTTGTGATTTTTAAGATAACGTCTCCAAGTGATCTGTGGACACATGTAATCGCTAAAATGTGTCTGCAGATCATGTGAACACGGTACATTAAAAATCGCAAGATTAGACTGATATGCCTTCAGGGTAATACGTCATCGGTTGAATTATCCAGGTCACATGCTAAAAAATATTCAAAAATGAAAAATATCTGACGCAGGTCAGGCAAATACTAAAAAAAAAAATGTACATGCATGCATCCAAATATTATTCTCAATTTTAAAATACAGCAGCGCGTAGCGCTGGAATTGGTGGGGGGGCCTCCGGATGTTTTTGTCAGGCTGCAGGCTCGGCATACACATATATCAGACATTGTATTACTCTCATAGCTGTATGATATAATTCAGAAATTAAAAATAAAATTAAAATGTAATTCAATGTAAGTTTGAGAATTGTAGAAATATTAACAAATATTTTTTGTAAATAAGTTTGAGAATTGTAGAAATATTAACAAAAACTTTTTGTAAATTTTAAATAAACAACTAAATAAAAAAGACGCGATCTAATGCAAATCTGGTATTAATGGTGTCCAGAAAACACCGCACTTTTACATGCATTTGGTAATTTTTAAAACGTACTGCATATTGCAAAATTGATTTAAAAAATTATTTCAAATTATTTACACATTAAAAACGTAATGTAGAAATATTAATAAAAAGTTTTTGTAAATTTAAAATAAATAAAACACTTTACCCAAATTAATGCGAATCTGGCATTAATGGCATCCTTGTTATCACATGCATTTGGTAATGTATATTCCAAATTTGTTTTAAAAATTTATTGAAAATTATTTACACATTAAACGTAATTCAATGTAAGTTTCAGAATTGTAGAAATATTAACTAAAAAATTTTGTAAATTTAAAATAAACAGATAAATAAAAAACACTTTACCGGAGAATAAATTATTTACACATTAAACGTAATTCAATGTAAGTTTCAGAATTGTAGAAATATTAACAAAAACTTTTTGTAAATTTAAAATAAACAGATAAATAAAAAACACTTTACCGGAGAATAAATTATTTACACATTAAACGTAATTCAATGTGAGTTTAAGAATTGTAGAAATATTAACAAAAAATTTTTGTAAATTTAAAATAAACAGATAAATAAAACACTTTACCTGAATTAACAGCTCAAAAAAGTAACTGTGATGCCGTGGATAGCAAAATCGCAATAGACAGAAAAATCAAAAAATTTCCCAAACCTCTCTACGAATTTTAAATCTCGTGGGTGAAAAAAAAATTGACTCTCTGATGGATTAATCATGCCAGTCACTTGTTACCATGACAATGTTGTCATGCAAAAAATGTCGATGTCTACCGGAAGGGAAATCGGTAAGTCAAAAACATCATCAGTTGAATTATACACATGACATGACGGAGTAGAGCACAAGAAGGCTATTTCTCTCCAAAATGGTCATATGCTGCCGTAGACCATCGGAAGTTATCACACAAGGAACCCCGGAACTGCTGCTGCTGTCAAAAATATGAACATTTCCAGATTTTGCTGTTAAATTATATAAAAACCTGCCGACCATCAATCTACCTAAAAATGCTTCTCCAGAGGTAACCCTAAATTAACCCAAGAGCTCTTGTGATAACTAACATGCTATTTTAAATTGTTTTCTGATGTTTCACATAACTTTATTATGTATTTCTTTTAAATATAATCAACATTTTGCTCTCTATCCTTGGGTTAATATTTTCTATTTATAAAGCTTTCTTTTATTTTATTATGATAATGTGTCAGAATCGTCTTTGACCGAGTGAATTATTCCTTTTGTTGAAAGTAAGATGCCGCTATTAAGACATATTTTAAATTTATAATAATTCCCATTTTTATTATCTCACAAATCACTCATTCGAGGGCAATTCTTTTCTTTAATATATAATATAATCACATAGTTTAAAATCTACATGTTATTGATTTTAATCTAATATGAGAGTATGTGCGAGGTCAATGATTAAATGTGTCCCCTAATGCATGATTGCGTATATAAATCTATACTTACTTTTCAAACCCGCAAGCATGCATTTTCCTATTTTAATTACCGTTTTCTACTTTAATTACAAAGTTCATCATTGACGTCGAGAATGTGCAGACCCTTTTAAATGAATTTCGGGGAATTTGATTGGGCATTTCTCTTAATCCAAGTAAAACCCATTCAGTATGTTTTATATACACTAGTCTCGTATTGCTGGTAAGTGAATTGGTTGTTGAGACCACTTTGTTTTACTTTTCCAAGGATTCTTTACATGGCCAAGTCCGTTCTCTTTGCTTATTGCAGTTTCCAGGCAGAGTGTGTCCATAAATGACATACCTGGGAATTAAACACAATCATCACCCAGTCGCTAAGTTTCGGCTGTTCATAAAATACTTTCCTACGGGTTAGCGGTGAGATGCCCTCCGTAATCATTCCAAATATTCCATTATTGTTTTATTTTATATTTATTTTACAAAGCATCCGTGACTTAAACATGTCACATCCTCCAACTTTAATAAATTCATTATCAGCAATACTGATCTCCCAATGTAACTTTATTATTATTATCGAATAAATGCTTTGATCACATTCCCACTTTGTTGCTTAGTAAGCTTTTGTCCGTGCTATTCTCAAAATCAATAAATATTTTAGAACACTTAATTTTCAAATATTTTCTTAAACTTGTATAATTGCTCAAAGCACCTTGCTCATGTTCCTATCTCATCAAGCACATTATCGTAATGCTATTAATCTGAGGAATAGAATATATCACTTTGCTTTAAAACCTTTTTGTCATTTATTGGAATATAATGCTCACAATTATTTAATATGCATCCCTGTCTCATATAAGCAGACAGGGGCATTATATATATATATATTTTATATAAATAAATTTTGTGAAATTATTTAAAACTAAATTTGATCTCTTATTTTATTTGATTCCTATCACTGTCTTGGTCTATATATATATTTTCTGCATTTCTTTTGTAAATCCATAGACGTTAATTAGCCACCCAAGCTTCTTTTAGTATAGAGTCTTTTGTTTCTCCCTGACCACCAGGCACCGGTCAAAGGTTATACTAGTAGTGGCATCAGATGCGCTATCACGTAGATGGCACTGTGAAATTTGGACTTTAGATTCGAACTTAATATATCTAGGAGGCAACCCCTCCTAGAATGTTCAGTTTCGTGTCTGGGGTTTGAATTCTGCAGTGTGTTAGCGAGATAGACGATTCTGACTGTTACAATTTATATATTTCATGCTGAACCATGTAATATTCAATTTTATTTACTAAGCACAGATATATGTAAATAAAGAGAAATGATTTCCACTTTTAAAACATAGACCACACTGATCTTACAAATAGTTCAATGATGTCATGTTGAATGCTGAGGATTCTCTCAAACTCAAACACAAGATACTTTTGAAAAGTTAAGAGCACTCATCTTATCTTTAAACCTAAATTCTAATTATATAGGCCATTCTGAAGCATCTTAGTTTGAGAGCATTAAGATGTTTATTCACTTTTACATCCATTATTTTCTTTCACATATTAACATTTATGAAAATTTTCAATTTACTATGTGTTAATATTATGAATTATTAGAAACTATGTAATATTCAATTTTATTTACTAAGTGCAGATTTCATATGTGATTAAAGAGAAAGGATTTCCATCTTTAACCTATGCACTATGCTGATCTTATAATAGCTGAAACTAAAATGCTTGAGATTGGCCTATATAATTAGAAATTAAATTTAAAGATAAGATGCCTATTCTTATCTTTTTAAAGGTCTTTATCTTGTATTTGAGTTTGACAGTGTCATCACTTACTCAACATACCATTGATCAGTATGATGCATATGTTAAAGGTAGAAATCCTTTTTAAAAATTATATATAATTTATATGACAATAAAAATAATAAATATAATGGAAGTTAACTATTATATACTTTTTCAATCTGCAGAAGTACTTTTGATTAATTCCTTAATCTGCCTCAATTGCTGTTAAATTCAAAAAACAAAATGGAAACAAATGTCACCAACTCAAATCCCATAAATCTTGAATTTTAATGTTAGCAGCTTGTCTATTAATTATATTCATTTTTTTCTATTTATTAAAACTACCTCATTAATTTTTTTTCTTAGGGTTTCTCCCTTTCTAAAGAATCTTAACACTTTCAATATCACTTAAATTTATATTTACATGTCCTTTCATGAGCCAAGAAAACTGAAGCAGTTATTAAATCAATATTATTTTCACTTTTCGCATGCTTTCATGCTCCTTTAATCTTTTTTTCATATTGCACCTTGATTCACCTATATATAATAATATACATCCACAAAAAATTTGTAAAACAACAGTACTTTTCTGCTTGACAGGTATGGCATTTTTAGAATTATTCACTAATTTATTAACATTATTTGTAACATAAAATGAAACATTAACACATTCTTATAAACATCCTTAAAAAAAATTTCACTTGACCATTTGAAATATATAGACTAGATATCCATTTTTTACTATCAATCTTTAATTCCTTTAAACCATTATAACTCTTTTTAAATTGACATAAAGTATTATTAATGTGTTCCATCTTAAAACCAACTTTAAGAAATTCTTTTGAAATATTTCAATATTTTTTAATTTATCACACTGGTAATGACATAATTTTTCAAAATGAAACAAAAAAAGATCTAAAATTTGCCATCATATACATAATTGATACTTTTATTTACAATTTACATATTCCCTTTTATACATCCATATAAAAATCTTCTACTACTTCATCACTATAAGAACTTGTTGGGGCAATTAAGTTGAATAACTAACTACTAATCATGTCACTCTGTCCAAGACACTATCATTCTCCACAATGTTGTTTTTCCACTTTTTATTTATAATAAATCCTACTCCACCTGTACTTCCAATATTTGAGCCTTTATGTTCACATTTTAAATCAATTGGCTCTTCACTTTTTCTTTTGACTTCACAAAGTTCAATAATGTCTCATTTAATATGAGACAGTTCTTCCAATTCTTTCATTCTTCCTTCACTTGAAAGTGATCTGCAGTTGTAAGTACCTAAATAAAAAGTCACCATAAAGTCACAATTAGGGGATTCTTAGCACCCTTTAACTTTGGCCACCAACCGTTGCCTTAGCTGGTGACTTTACAGCTTCCTGGGAATAAGCATCATCATTTATTTTTGTTTCTCATGATTGTATATATCTATTAGAAATTTTTTGCATTCACACACATACTTATTCTGCCTTAGAAGGCAACTGAGAAGAAAGCCATGATGTTTCTCGATAAACTCAGACGAAAAAGCCAATAAACTCACCACGCTGCTTAATGCGTGTTGGAGAGCATCCAGCCATGTTCGTATACTATATGAATAATCACAGTAATAACAGCTGCAATGACAAAAACATATGGAGTGGACATAGGAATTTGCCCTGTTCGCTTTCTTTAAGACCTCCAAGAGGATTCAAAGGATTTTTCAGATAACAGCAAACTCCTTTTATAGTCGTATATAACAAATTTAAATATGATATATATGATTTATATACAAATATGAATTTACACTATAAATACAGATTCTCAACTCTGTTTATAAAATTTATACGTACACACATACATAAATTCATACATTAATATATATATTTAATAAAGGAAAATATAAAAAAAAATTAAATATTTCTGTTTAACTAACAACCGAGGATTTTGTGCATTTGTAGACCTGCATGAATCTAATAACCAAAAGATTTAAATTATTTGAAAAAAAAAAAAAAAATTTCAAATGTAAAAAACATTCATTTTTCTAATTAGTTTGAGTATTATTGATTTGTTTATTAATTTATACTTTCTCGAAGAATGCTACATTTAAACTTCGTTTTCCAGTAAGCAATATATTTATTGTCATATTTGTTTATATATCATATACAATTACTACGCTGAAAGACAGCTTTGATATCTAATCAAAATAATTTTATTTCTTGCATTATATATCTATATTTTAAATTTTTTTATTTATTATAAAATCATTTTATTTTTCTATTTACATAAAAACAACTTGACTATCTAAAAAATATACATAAAAAATAAAATTGGATTTTTAAAAGCATTATTTTGTACATTTCTCTTTACATTTTAAAATCTTATTTATTAAAATTGTTTTTTTGCGAAGATATTTTTATGTCTTTGTGAATATATATGCAGCTATATCTCATACATACACAAACGTAAAATTATATATATATTATAGATTTGTATAAATATATATTTAATTCATGTACTCAATGCTCGAAAATGTTTTTTTTTTTAATGTCATCTGTTTCAACTTAAAGATTTGAAAACTTCAGCCACACGGTGTAGTATGGACACATAGGTTTTGGAATTAGAGTGGAGATTGAAGGTAAAATAAGTGGTGTCAAACGTTGGTGGCTAGCGGTTAGCATAGCTGCCTTCCAAGCAGCTGGCTCGGGTTCGCTTCCCGGTCAACGCTTTGACATAAAAAAAAAAAAAAATAAGTAGGTGAGAAAGTAAAAAAAAAATCATCATATCTTTGAAAGAATTAAGACTGTTCACCTTATTATTGATATATTTCCAGACGAATTGATAACAAATGATAATTGAACTCCTAGTCCTATACTGGATTTCAAGAGATTGTATGAGTTTAGGAAGCATTCCATGGATAAAGAAGTTTTAAGTAAAGAAGGCAAGCTCTAAGGATTAAAAAAATTGGATTAAATTTAGGAATGATACTGCAATTTTTTTTTTCTATTGATATAAATGTAACTCTCCAAAATAATTTTTTTTTTAGAAAAAAATATTAAGCATTATATTTTTTCTCATTAGAAATATACATTTCAAAGTGAATTTTCTGCTTTGCAATACATTTAAAATAATGTACAAGAATAATTTTTGTTGAAAGTCGATGGAAAATAATGATCAATTATGTTTATGATTTACGTTTAAATTGAGATTTAGTTTTCCCAAGTGAAAAGCAATCCATGAATCTTAAGTTCTTAAGTCTAGTGTTTTGTGTTAAAATACATTGATCTCTTTCATTACAGTGCTTATTGTCAAAAGACTGCATAGAATTCTTAGACCTGCTTTTCAGCATGTGACATGACATAAAATGGCTTTTTCTTAGAAAAAAAAAATAGAATCTTCCATGCATAGCCATAACATAGAAACACTGCTAACCTAATCAAATGCTCCATTTCTCTGAAGTCAATCCTAATTCACTCCTCCTCCTATTTCATATTAATATAATTTGTTTCATTAATTCAACTATCCTATCTTTACATTTCCATTTTTTTTATAATGTCTACTTTATGTTTACATTTTTCATATTTAACATATAGTTGATATTGATTTTCTTTCAACATTCTAAATCTTCAAAAAATAGATGTTCTATACATCCCTAGACTTTCACATAAACTATCTGTATAGTACAAATCCTCATTCCATTTTTGCCTTTTTTCTGGCACCTAAATAAAGCTCCTGTTTTTATATCAAATAACAATAAGCTCCTCTAGAATTATTACATATTTTTCATACTTTATATCTAATTTTATATGGCTCCAAATTATTATTTTTTAATTCGCATTCATTTTCTGTCTTTTTTTCTTTTAGTCAATTTATCTATTCTCTTTATGCATACCTTACAATTATGTGTAATGCAAAGAAATAATTTCTCTAACTATTAACTTTGCATACTGTAAAACTTTTCTCAGTCACTATGTTTGGCATCTTCTTCACATAATTTTACTAATCCATTTTCATTTACTTATTATAATCTTTCAAACAATTTAAATTTGCTTTTAAAATCTCTTATTAAAGAAAACCACATTCATTTCCCTTGAATAGCTTTATTTTCCCAATATATATATATATATATATATATATATATATATAATTGATAAAGTGATTTGTACACATATAAAATATTGTGAAAAAAAACTACTTTTTACACATGCACTATGAAATAGACACACACTCTCTCCCATCAAAAATTGTAAAAATTTTATTGGCTTTAATTTATATAGTTAAGCAAATATATTCATCACTGTCATTGATTATATAGCATAGAATATGATCAATATCATGTTTAATAGTCTCTCATACTAATGTTTATGAGAAAATATATAATTTTATAAAGCATTTTTGAATGGCTTTCCAAGCAGATTTTATTATCTACATTCATTGTATAAAATACATATACTACATTTTATTGTTATTCTTATTAACGAACAAAGATATCAAATAGTACTGCTTTCACACATAAAACAACTAATTTCATACAGAAATAAAAAATAGAATTATAAATTTAACATTATCACACTAAAATATTTTGAAGTAAAGCAATTAGATTTAGTTTATATTTTTATTTATATGCAGAATAAAGCTTTTACATTTTTATATTTTGTATGCATCATGTGGAAGCTTACATGTTTAGATTTTTATTTAACAAAGACTGACTTAGTTACTAGAATATTTATTAAATAATAAATTATTTATTATAAGGCCAATTTAAAATTAACTGAAATAAATGTCAGATAACTTTATGGTTTTATGATTTATTTATTAGAAATAAATGCTTTTAGAATTATTTTAAACCCAGAAATGAAATTGAAGCTATTGGAAAAGACTGAAATTATTATTTTTATTTTTCTTCATTTTTAAGTGGTGTTTTTAAAATTTTACCATCTTGTTTCAAAAAAATCTCATTTCTAACATTTGTCCAGAAGTAATCATGATAACCTTCTCCAATATTTCATGGACAAACTGAGAAACCATGATGGAGAATATTCAGTAATTTTGACATCATGTGATAACTTATATAAAAGCTAAAGTTTGGTAAATCCTGACAGTCTCCACAAATTTTTATTGTATCTAAGAGCTAAACAGATTCAATTTTTGAAGTAGTCATTTTGTTTGTCATCTTTATGATGATCAGTTAGTTTGAATAGTCTAGGCATTTTCCTTTGCTGGGAAAATGACTTCTCACCATTCTACGAAAAGGTTGGATAACAACAAATAAACAAAAAATTATCGTTAATTATTTCATTAATTCTTCATTTTAAAAAATCTCATTTATACAATCAACTGTTAGTGGAAAAATGAGTAATTCAACTTATGGAATGCTGCCTCATGTCATCTTTAATTCTTCATTTTAAAAAATCTCATTTATACAATCAACTGTTAGTGGAAAAATGAGTAAATCAACTTATGGAATGCTGCCTCATGTCATCTTTATTATAAAAGGAAAAATTTTAAATAATTTTTCCACCTCAAATATACCTCCATATAAACTTGTCACTTGGAGAAATGGTGAATTTTGATTCAAAAATGAATGAAAGTTGCTTTGTTATAAATAATAATCTCATCCATTAAGCAGATATATGATCAGAACTATTAGCTACATGGATTAAAGATCTATGCATGAATAGAGTAATTATATATGTCAAATTAAAGAAGTAATGAATAAAATTCTAACATCTGTTTAAATGAATTAAATTGCTGCAAGAAATAAATTACGAATTTGTATTCAGTGCTTAAGAAAAGGCATTACAGATTATCAGTGCTAGATATTTAAATAAGATTCAATGGATAATGGATTAGAAAAGCTAAATATTAAAATGCCACTCATAAATTATGGATTATTAAAGCAAAGTCTTAAATACAATAAACATCGAAGTTATAAGCAATCTTAAAAATGGATTAAGGTGTTAAATATAGATTACCTTGCATTAAAAAGTAGGCTCAGTGACATTTATTAATATTTGTGCTTTGTTCCAGAAAGAATTATATACAAAATGAAATTATTCATGTTTTACATCATCTGTGATACTACTGTTTTAAAAGTATTTGAAAATTCCATTCCCAAGAACCCTGAAATATTTTTCAAGTATCAATATTTTATTGGGATAAACTTTAAATTGCCACAACCATTGGAGACTTATTCAATGCTTTTTCTTATAATTGTTTTTTTCTTAATTAGTTGTTGTTGTTGTTGTTGTTGTTGTTATTATTATTATTATTATTATTATTATTATTATTATTATTATTATTATTATTATTATTATTATTATTATTATTATTATTATTATTATTATTATTATTATTATTATTATTATTATTATTATGATGATGATGATGATGATGATGATGATGATGATGATGATGATGATGATGATGTTTCAACAATAATCTTTATTAATTCTTTGGGATACATGGCATTACATAGCATTGATTGTAAGGGTTACAAGTGCAACTCTAGTGTCATATTAAAATTTATATACTGTCATTAAATTAATCTTGATTAGTGCTTTTTTTATTGTTAATCCTGTAGGGTGGCAACTTATAATTTATGTAGCACAAAATCAAGCCATGGCTGCTGTACAAAAAACAAAGTTAATTCAGAGAAGAATTCAACATGGTGACAGCTAGCAGAATATGATAGATAGGGAGCAAATTCTGTAGTCCAGTGGTGGATGAAGTTGATGGCAGTTAATGAAGAATTTTATTGAGGGTAATGAATGGTATGATTGAATGCTATTCATTGAGGTTATTGGTTGCTTTAGCAGTGACCAGGTGGCAGCAAAAATATCCAGGAGTGCAGTATTATTATCCCGGGCCTTGATTTGTTGGAGCTTATTGAGAATGTAGCTGGATGCCTTCTGGTGTTGTTGTCAATGGTGAAGATGAAGCAAGTGCAGCAGAAGGCATATTAGGTGAAAGTTGTTGCACATGGGGTGGAAAGGTGTATCTTCTGATAGGATTGAATTAGCTGTTGTATAAATGCAACTGGTTGTCTGCATGTATTTAGCATGATAGTTCTGATTTGGTTATGGACTTGACACTGCTGAAAGAGATGTTGAGTTTTCTCTGCTGCATTACATAAGATACAGAATGGATTTATATTTTTTATACAGATGGTGACACAAGGGAAAAAATGTTATTGGCAATTATTATTATTATTATTATTATTATTATTATTATTATTATTATTATTATTATTATTATTATTATTATTATTATTATTATTATTATTATTATTATTATTATTATTATTATTATTATTATTATTATTATTATTATTATTATTATTATTATTATTATTATTATTATTATTTCAACAATAATCTTTATTAATCCTTTTAGTTATATGGCATTACATAACATTGATTGTAATGTTTATAGGTGCAAATCTGATGCCATATTAAGTTATTTGCAGTCACTAAGTTAATCTTGATTGTTGCTCTTTTAATTGTTAATTCTGTAGTATACTAGGGTGGCAACTTGTAATTTATGTAGCACAAAATCAAGCTATGGGTGATGTTCTATGAACCAAGTTAAGTCAGAGTAGAATTTCATGTGGTAACAGCCAGAAGAATGTGATAGATGTGGAGCAAATTATATAGTCCAATGGTGGGTGGTATTAAAGGCAGCTAATGAAGGTGAGTTTTATTGAGACTAATGGATGGTACCATTGAATGCTATTCAGTGAGGTTATTGTTGGATTATGACCTATTATAGATTGGATGGTTGTTTAAGCAGTGACTAAGTGGCAACAAAAATATCTGGGGTGCAGTCTTGTTGTCTCAGGCCTTGATTTGTTGGAGCTTATTGATGAATGTATCTGGTTGTATTCTGGCATTGTGGCCAATAGTAAAGATGCAGCAAAGACACCTGAATGCATACAGGTGAAAGTTGTTGGACATGCTATAGGAGGGTAAATCTTCTGATAGGATTGAATTAGTTGCTATATAGATGCAACTGGTTGTCTATATGTATTTATCATGATAGTCCTGATTTGGTTGAAGGCTTGGCACTTCTGAAAGAGATGTTGTTTGGTGTCTTCTGCTGCATTACATAAGATTCAGAATGAGTTTATATTTTTATATTGATGGTGATACCACAGAAAATGCAATGTTGGCAATGCATGTAGGTTAAGAAAAACTAGGAAATTGAAATATTAGGCTCCAGGAACCATCTTTTGAAAGAGCAGAATAGCTGGTGGTATTGATACCAAGCATGGGAGAAAAAAAATCTGTGTTGGGATCTGGGTATAGTATAGCATATGTTTGCCAATATGTGTGTTTATTATTCATGGGAAATGTTGATTGGTTGATTGGAAAAGCATAGTTAGAAATGTAGCTGGTATAGGGGAGGTCTATCAATAGGGATCACTTGTAACAGTGATTATAGTGCTGGTAAGTTTGTGAACAATTGATGCAATTGAATTTATGGCTTTTTGAATATAGAATACTTGGGTATTGTGAAGTCCCAGACTATTATTAGTGGGTGGGCAACTAAGTCTCTTAGCTGAGATTGAAACTGTATTTCTGCCTCATAGTAGCTTATTGCAGAGAGAGGAGATGGCAGAATTAAATGATTTTGAAAATTTAACATTAGGCAAATAATATGTAATCTTAATCATTATGAATATATTAAATAGATGAATTTTTGCATAAATGGAGAGATAAGCTTTGGTAATGGAGTTGGTAATATGTGTGGCATTTTCTTTGTTTGTTTTGTAAGGTGTTCTTCATTGCAAGTGATCCACGATGTAAAATGGGAAACCTAAGATGCACCTTGCCTTTCACAGGAATATTTGAGTGTATGGTTTGTTAGTGAATATAAACCATGCTGCTGTTTTACTCATGTTAAATCTAAGTTTATACATGGCAGCACATTGAATGAGGATGCTCAGCAATGTGGTAAGATGCTTATGATATGACAGGAAGACAGTGACATCATCTATGTATGCTATGCATGGAATGTACTGGCCTGTATAATTTGGACACCTGTAAATTTTTGTTGTATATGCTTGTATAGGAAATTTATGTAGAAAATGAAGAGCAGTGCACTAAGAGGTAAGCCTTGGGAGATGGATTGCATAGGGATAAATGTTGGTGAACTTTTCCCATTAAGAATGATATGTATCTATCTGCACTGCAGTAAGTTGATAATTAAGTAAAGCAGAATAATTGGAATGGTAGGGTTAGCTAACATATCAATTAGAATGGGATATAGTCAAACGAAGACTATATCTAGCTGAACTGCAATTGGAGCATATTTTTTATGACTTTAAACTGAGTTCAAGACTGCTTTAAATATCAAAGCAACCTGTATGGCAAAAGACCATTTTTTTGCAAATTGTATATTGGAAATTAAAGGAATAAGATGTGGTTCTAGATGATCCTTCACAACTTTTTTCAGTATCTTAATTTCTGGTGGCCCCATGGATATTAGATGAAGGTTGGTTAGAGTAGTAGTCAAGCCTAATTTTTGGTAAATGGTACAATTAAGATTGGATATAGACCTTTGATGTCATATATTCTTTGGGATAGATAATATGCCAGGTCACAGAAGTGTAGTGCAGTAAAGTGTATAAGTTGGGCAAAAACAAAAGCTGGTATTTCATTGGAACCTGGGTGAGATGAGTTATTTATAGTGGCAAGCTTTTCAGAAAATTGTATGGTTTGGAATGGGGTGTTAGTATCAAGTGGCTCAAATAGGCCTGAAGGCAGTGTAAATGCATTGTGGATTTGCAACTTCTGCTTGAAATATTGGTATATAGGATTAATCATGTTATAGCCTGCACCCTTATTACTATCAACCTGGAGTACCATAGAAACTTTTAGTGTGGATGGATAATAATAATAATAATAATAATAATAATAATAATAATAATAATAATAATAATAATAATAATAATAATAATAATAATAATAATAATAATAATAATAATAATAATAATAATAATAATAATAATAATAATAATAATAATAATAATAATAATAATAATAATAATAATAATAATAATAATAATAATAATAATAATAATAATAATAATAATTATTATTATTATTATTATTATTATTATATTACTACTACTACTACTACTACTACTACTACCATTACTACTATTACTAGCACTACCACTTCTATTACTCCTACCACTACTACCACTATTACTACTACTAATATTATCATCTACCTGATAAATATCTGGGATCAATCAAATCTTTCCAGATTTGTAACACACACCCCTCTAAATCTTGTTATAAATTTCAAGTGTATATATTGTAACCCTCCCCCAACACCTCTCATATCTTTCCTATCAGCAAATACCTGGGTGTACCAATTCTATTGGTAATAAAACAAACTACTAGTCCGATTTTGCTTTAAAACTATTAATGAGACTCTTATAATACTGTCCTACCTTAGCTTAGCTCAGTTGGGCATTACAAAGATCTATAAGGTGTAAAATGTATGCTAGATATAGTAGGAAACATTATGATTAATAGAAACAAAACAGCTATTAAGTTTAAAATAAATAACTAATTAAAATTGGTAAAGTTCTTCCATTTACATTTACAAGTTGTAATTTAACCTCATCTCCTCCCACCATCCACAAGCATTGAACAAGCTCTACTGTCTGATAGAATGAAAAAATAATAAAATAAAGATGTAATACTGATTAACTCTACTGTATGGTAAGTTAAAATTAAATACAAAATGAAATATAACATTACTTAACTTTTAATAGTACAGTAACTTAAACTAAGTAACTGAATTAATGTTTAATCTAAATAATAAGGGAGTATCTCAGGGAATTAATTTATTGCATGATTAATTTTAAATCTATACTTTCCAACAACTACTTATTACTATCCTAAAAGCAATGACATAAATTAAGCATTATTCTAATAAAATAATAATAGTTAGATAATGGAAAAAATAGGGTGCATTTTGATTTCAATTCATCATCTAAATAATGACAGTAGTAAAATTTTCAGAGAATCATTAAATAAACAAACATTTCATATAGTGTTTGGATCAAGTAAAGCAACATCATCAGATCTGGACATGTTTATCATTAAATTATGGCATAGTGCAATCATATCATATGGGATATGTAGATGTGTGCACATGTGTGGAAATATGGTACTTAAATGCATGTCAAAGAAAAATGCTGAACAAAGCTTTTAAATAAATAAAACTTTTATTACAAGATGATTAAATAAGCATTTGGTTTTCTAAGTTTACACATTTACATATTTTGGAATAATTCCAACATCAATGATTAAATAGTCTACATGAAAATAAATAACATAAAAATAAACTTTCTGTATTTTATTTTAACATGTGCCAACTATCAATCCATTTTAATAAGTCTATGAAAAGAAACATTATAATATTAGCACTGAAATAGCAAAATATTAAACTAAACTTCTTGATATTTTACTTATAAAATATAAGCAAATTATCAATCGATTCTGATAAGCTTATGGAAAAGAATACTCTATTAAATACTGGCACTAAAATTATAAAATGTGAAACTAAAATTCTTGGCATTTTTACTTCAAATGCACATCCAGATAATATGAGAGAGGTTTAAATTTATGAATAAGAGGTCCTTCATACATCAAATGAATAATTCTATTAATTAGCTACACTTTGTTTTATTCTGTTTGCTCATTCAAAATGAGGGTGAAACATTATGAGAGTTGATGGTATAAAACCTAAATAATTAATATGATATGATTTGAAACAATAATTAAAGAGTTACACATTAATGATGGATTTTCTCCATACCTTCTAAATTAATAATATTTTATGCATGCATCTGAACTATGCTACCTGCTATAAAATAATTAACATAACTAGATCCAATCAGTTTACTTATGAAACCAAAAAATAAAATATCATAATATGAATAATGACAATGGCCAACCAAGCTTTAACACATTCTATTTCAGCTGTTCTGTGAGAAAAATCAATTCTACCTTTATTTTATTTTCTTATCAGCAAACTATCCTACATTTGGCTATGAATAAATAATGGAAAAGCATTCCACAGAATACATGATGGGTAAGAAGACTTTCATAACTCTAATCATTTAAATAACAATACCCAGTGACTCCCTAGCTTAATTTCTGAGGCTCAAATGCTGGTGTGGACATTATCTCATAACTGAAAAACAAGGAAAATACGCTACTTGACTTCACATACTATAATTATCATAAAATACAACTACTTAATCTGGAAAAATAATCCACTCCTGAAAAATATTTCAACTAACTAAGGGAGAGCTCTCTCAATCCCTGACAATGCAATACATAATCCACTCATGACAAATATTCAAATAAATCAAGGGAGAGTTTTCTCAACCCCTGATAATACTACATATAACATAAACACTTTCCTTCTGCATAAGCCACTAAATACATTTCAATCTAAGCATAAAAAAATAATAAATTCACTCTTAAACAAATCCTTAATCTTTCCATTTCTTTTGGGCACATTTCATCATGTGAAAACAATGGAAATTAAATTATTTCTACTTTCAATTCAACAATTACATAACTAGATCAAATAACATACAGGTATATAAGCATGATAATCCATAAACAATTTCAAATCGCATTTGATAAAGAAATACTGTAGCGACATTAAGTTATAAAAGAAATAATGAATAAGTCTCTCACTTCTGATGAATTATAATAATTTAACTTGGAAATATAATAATTATTATTAAATAAGCAATGCAAAATAACTCTTTAGTGTATTTGGCATTAGCCAATAAATTGAAACAAACATCTTGTTTGGGATAAACAACTAATCTTTAAATTTGGAGTAAAATAATTATTAAGAAGTAAACCTCATAGCTTCTTGAAAAATGCAAAGATAAACAATAAATTTTATGCAACTATCCCCTTTCAAAAACAAGCTGTTAACTTTTAAATAACAAACAAATATTTCTATTGTCACATGCATATAGAAATACAAGTACATAAAAGCTATATTAAAATAACCACTAGTTACCCAATATAATATTTCTCTATATTATATTTTTGTGAGACATTCTTCAAGAGAAAAATAATAATCAAATTAAAAAAAAATCATAAGACAAATAATTAATCTACCTATCTATCAAATGTTAACAAAAATAATAATAATCATTAAAGCTTTTTTTTAGCTGGAGTGAAAAGTTCATTTATAGTCTGTAGATGACACATCTTAGTCATGTGTGAAAATGATGATAATCATTTGTAT
Source organism: Epiperipatus broadwayi (assembly GCA_028023455.1). Taxonomy (NCBI): domain Eukaryota; kingdom Metazoa; phylum Onychophora; class Udeonychophora; order Euonychophora; family Peripatidae; genus Epiperipatus; species Epiperipatus broadwayi. The sequence goes on from JAQFVV010012548.1 coordinate 609,100, forward strand.
AATCATACATATGATGCACATAACAATGTCCTGCAAAGAGATAAAGAATACTACTTGGATTCAATTGGAGAGCATTTCAAAGTTTTTTTAGTGACAGCTAATGAAACCGCTGGCAATATCACATATGAAAATCTTCATTATGGCAATAAATATCTAATACTACATAATTTGAACAATAATTCATTATTTAATTCATTAGACTTGTTTAAGCATTTGTTCCAAATTTTCAAAAGTCATTCACTAGGCAAAGAACTACTTAGTTCATAACATTCATTCAAATTCATGTAAGTTTATTGATAACATACTTTAATAAAAAATATCAAATCCATATGAGGAGAATAAAATAAAAGGAATTCATATCCAGTTTCATGCTCTACTACCTGTTCATTTATTAGCATATTTAGAGATAAGTAATAATTCATTGATTATATGTCATGCATTTTGTTTCTTATTCCTAGATACAAATGGTTAGGTATATATTTTTGTCAATAATAATAATAAAACATGTTATAATAAATTATCCACACACATCCCTCCATTTAAACTTTATCCTTTATAGTTAGCAAAAATTATCAATGAAGAGTCTCTGAAGTGTTTTATGAAAAAGTTCAGAATAAATCTTCCAGAATAGTAATAAAATTCATACATTCTGGTTATTTCTTTAATGTCAGAGATTAAATCTAGGTAAATCAAACTTATAAAATAGACACACATTTCAATTATTTCTTTAATATTAAAGATAAAATTTAGGTAAAGTAGATTTGACATATATACACACATTTCAATTATTTTTTTTTTTATATTAGAACATAGAAGTTAGGCAAGGCAAACTTATAATATAGGCACACATATGCATCTCAAATGATGATTTTAATTTTAGATTAGTCAATTAGAAGTAAGGAGATATCCCTTATTTCTATTGTTGTTTTACGTCTGCACATTACATTTTTATTTTCTTCAATTTCTGAACTGTTTTTATCCAGAAAACTAATAGTAGTTTTAACTTTTAAGCTTGAATTATGGAAGAACCAACTTGTAGCAACAAAATTGCACTAATAAAAAAAATAAAATTTTTATGTAGAGAGAATTGTTGAAATCAGAAAACCAACCTTTTGTAAAAATATTTCCTTTTATATCAGATTATTACCCAAGCATCTGTTCTCCCACCAATCCAAGATCATTTAAAAATTCAGCTCTAGAACAACAGTTGTTCCTCCCCTTGTACTGGTCTAATTAGTTACAAAATATGCAAGAATCTTTCTCTCTTGAAAAAGAAAGAAAGAAAGAGAGAAAGAAAAATTATTTTGTCTTAAAAAATATTAAATTGAATCAAGAATAAAATATTCTGTATTTCCAAAGTAAAAAAAAATTATTATTTTGGCAAATAAAATATTTAATAGTGTATTTGTCTGTTGACAATTCACTGGTCCAGTGATCCATTAATTCATTTACAATGTGTTTAAGCTGGTTATCCAAGCTATTGGTTATGAAGTTAAATGTTTTGCTATGAGACAAGATATTTGGTGATTTAATGAAGTACATGAATAGAAAATGAAGTAGAAAGATGGCACAAGCATACATGCACATCCATAAATACTGTACTATAGGTACTAAGCCAATCTGACTGAAATATAAATATCTATGATGATGAGTCAAACATATTGCACTATTTACACTATGGATTGGAATATTAAAAGCAAATAAACCACTAACCCCTATTCTGCAGACAAATAAAACAAACTTGGATCAATCTAAACTAAACTGACAATTTCTGTGACAAGCCACCCCCTTTCTATCATTAAATACTCATTAAAGAGAAATATTAAATATTCCAAAACCTTCAAATTATATCTGTAAATGCTTTTAAACATATCATTAATAAAAAAAAATTAAAATTTCAGGTTATTTCATTTTTTTTAATAAGATGCAATCACCTGTTACTGATACAGTGCTATATAACTACAATTAATATTTCTGGTGCCTATCTAGAAGGTTACAATATATAAATGAATTTAAAATGGGATTTGTGAAATATTATGTGGCAGTTCTCAACAGAAATGTTTTTTATACTTATACAACATGATCAGGTTGGTTTGAGTTTTTAAAAAGACACTAACTTAATAACATTTTTTTTCAACAAGTATGATTAGCTAATATTTCACTTATGTACTTTATAATTCACTTATTATATGATTTCTAAAATAATAGTCTAGATCTGCTTAATAGACTTTTCATTCATTATTTTATAAAATAATTTATAAATTGTTTTGATCATTTGTAGACAATTTTCACATTTTTTATCTATAAAATTCTGATTTAAAAACAGTAAAAGTAATAAGTCAAAAAATTTACAAATTTATACATTTTCCCCATTATTTTGAAAATCATAAGACAACTTTCAAGAAAAAACAGCAATGAAAAAGATGAGTGAGATGTCACTGAAACACCAGCTATCCACATTTAAAGAGAATTTTTTTTATGTTGTAAAGAGTTGCAACAACTGAATCCATTTTATTTAGTTATGAAAATGTCTACCTACTGAAGATTTTCACACAGCTTTTCATAGAAGAAACCAACTTCTGTGTGGCTAAAGTCTAAGTTTTAACTTTACTACTTTATCATATAGATAAATATAATTTGACATCATTTACTAATAACTGAATGGATTTATAACCAACTATATAGAAAACAAATTCAGACTGCTTATCAAGTTTTATGTGATTGGTATCTTATATTGTGAGCAATATAAATGGATATGGTATATACTATATAATAGAAGCTAATATATATGCTAAGTGATATCTGTAATACATCAAACCTTTTAAGTTTATAATGAATTGCTTGGAAGAAACTTTTGGACATCCACATAAAAAATAGTAGGTGTTATTTAAACCATTGATTATTATTTTGTTTAAATTTTTTTTACTAACTTCTAACACTATATAAATATTTTACAAAACTCAATTTATTAGATGAGCTACATGCTCACATTTTCCCTCTTAAAAGTATTGACAGTTAGTCATATATATATACACCTGGGTCTCGTTTTACGCGATAGATAGGTTCTTCAGAAAACACATGCAAACGAAATTGTGCAAAAATAGATGTAACTTACATTGAAAAAGGGGGAATGTGGTCTGTGATTTTTCAAAATTCGCATAAAAGCAAAGCACCAACATAAAATTACTTTAAAATTCACGCAAAAAAAAAAAAAGGAAATAAAATATGACTAATAAAAAATTTCAAATTTGAAAAAAATTGATACACCACAAACTTTTTTTAACTATAATATTTAATTTTATTCAAAATAATATATTTTTATGCATAATTTACAGTACAGTAATTTACATTTTTTATACACGTTTTAATTATTATCGCTATTTGCCCAAAAACACGTTCGTTTGCAAACTAGTAAAAAATCAGATTCTCATGTGATGTGATGTATTTGGCTTCTCCTTAAATGAAGTCAAGAATATCTCAGCAATTATTCTCACAAGAGGAAATACAACTAGCGCCAAGTTCACTCTCATGTTGTGTTAATGATTTTCTGTTGACGACAACGATGATTTTATTAATTGTTTATGAACTTAGACTTATGATAATAAAAAGACATTTATTCATCACTGCTGGGAAAAATTTAATTAAAACTAACAACTAAAAATTAAATTCTTATTTTTGTCTTTAATTTTCAATTCCATTTAAAAATCAAATTTTGTTTAACATCACATTAATTTCAAGTCACCCGTAAGTAATTTTTAAATTGTTAATTACAATTAAAAATCAGATTTTAATTTTTAATTGTGCTCACAGCTATTACTGACCTTTTAAGAATAAACTTGTGGACACTAAATGATTAATAATTGATTACGTTCTTTTTAAAAAGCAAAAACAGAATGTGATTTAAAATGCAAAATTAACATGCACAATGTTTGAACAAATTTACACTATAATCTTGTAAAATTTAATGTGTGTATACATAAAATGTGGAAATCATGATTTTAATTTCATTATTGCATAAAATCTTACTATTATAAAGCACTGAAAATATTGAAATTACTAAGATGAAAGTAGAATTCCAATAATGTGCTATTACTTTCAATATAACGTAAGTGCACAAAATTTATTATTTGAAGTAATAGCACATTATCGGAGGTCGACTTCCGGTGAAACACGAATCGCGTAACTTCAAAATTGTGTTAAATAAGTCTGCATAAAAAGAGACCCAGGTGTATATATATAAAAGACATATTTTGTGGGTTCATCCATGTTAAAAAATTGGATATTAATATACCAACATTTCGAGTTGATCACACAAATCATCTACTGTGTAATAAAAGTTAGAAAGACAGTAGTAGAGATGCTACAATCATTGATTTGAAGAAAAAAATGTTAGTTCCACCAATAGCAAAAATATTAAATTAAGAATGTTTTTTTTTAAAAAAAATCTTTCCAAATAAGAGGAAGTTTGCATGTATCATCTCGCTTATTAATACAATATGGCCTTTTAAGCATCCCAATGGCTTCTCTAATTTTGCACTGGTAGAGATTATCACATCTGGATATGATCCTCATACTAGAAAAATCAATTTTATGATCTGAATCTATAGTATGGAGTGAGAGTGCTGATGATGGGTGTTGTTTAACTGCATTAGTGTGTTCATCTCTCCTAACACTGATGCCATGATTATTCTTACATATATAAAAAGCTTTACAATTTTTACATGAGATTTGATAAACACCATGAGATTTAAGAGGGATTGAATCCTTAGGCTTGGTTATTATATTGCTGATCTTTTAAAGAGTAGAAAACACTGTATTTATATTATAGCATTTTAATATACGTCCAATACTGTCTGTCGTTCCTTTTACATATGAAACACAAATCCTAATAGCTGATTTATCATCTTTTTGTTTCATATATTTTGTCAATTTTGGGCTTTAAACAAAGTTTTTTTAAATAAATTTATAATTATAACTATTTGCTAATAAAACACTATTAATATGATTTATTTCTCCTTTCAGATGTGACTTATCTGAAAGGTTAATTGCTCTATTTAAAAAAGTTTTGGCTATGGAAACTATCTGAGTTAAGTGACGATGAGAATGTAAATGTAGATATCTGTCCATGTGTGTATTTTTTCTGTAAATCAAAAAAGATAAATTATTTGGTGTCCTGGTGACTAGAACCTCAAAAAAAAATGAAGTTTTCCATCAGACTCTGTCTCCATTGTAAATTTAATATGAGGATGCATATTATTTAAATGTAAAAAGAAAAAATCATCTAATTTATTTTTTCCATGTTGCCATATGACAAAAGTATCATTTATGTATCTAAGTCAAATGAGAGTTTTTAAAGATGATGATTCTAAAGCACGAGTTTCTATATTTTCCATGAATAAATCAGCTATTACTCCTGAGATTGGTGAGCCCATAGGAGTACCAAAAATATGTCTGTAATGCTGTTCATTGTATACAAAATATGTATTCAAAAGACAATGTTTAATCAAAGCAATAATATGGTTTGGTAAATTGCAGCATTGCGAAATTACATTGAAAGCTTCATCAATTGGAATGTTTGTAAACAAAGACATGACATCAAAACTGACCAGAATGTCATTAGCATTAATTTAAAATTTTTTTAAAACAGAAATAAAGTGAAAAGAGTTTTTAAACTATGATTTAATAGATGGGATTGCAGGTTTAATGAAATCAGATACATATCTAGCTAAAATATGAGTGGGAGATCCTATTGCGCTTACTATTGGACGAAGGGGGGTATCTGGTTTGTGAATTTTTGGGAGTCCATAAAATTTTGAACAGACATATGATTTTTCACGAGAGATTATTTTATGTTTTATCAATGTTTCAATAGGCGATTTATTAATAATGGCTTTTGTTGTTTTTTCCAAATATGTAGTATGATCTCTTTTTGATGGTTTATAAGTTTTATCATAAAGCAAATCTAAAATTTTATTATGGTACATGTCACGATCCATAACAACAGTAGCATCACCTTTATCAGCTGGAAGTACAATTGATTTGTCTGATTTTATATTATTTAATGCTTTTCTTTCTTTATTGGAAATATTATTTTTAGAAAGCTTAGCTTTTTTAAAAATATTGCAAATCTCAGCTCTAGCCAAATCAGCCGATGAAGAATCTATTTTATCGAGAGCTGATTCAACATTACAAACAATTTTTTTCAAAAGGTATCCAGGAAGGTGTTAATGCAAAATTAAAACCTTTTTCTAAAACAGAAACTTCATCTGTAGAGTTCCTTAGATAAATTATATAACTGTTTTTTGATTTGGATATGTAATGATTGGTGATTGTGTTCTTGTAATTTTTTCTTTTGTTTTTTTATGTTAAAAATTGCGAATCTTTAATGGATCTAAAATTCGCAATATAATCAAACCTAGTTCATAGTAGAGGATGTATTTTATTACTAAGGAATAAACGTAAATCCAGCAATGCTACAATTTATCAAACCATATTATTGCTTTGATTAAACATTGTCTTTTGAACACATATTTTGTATACAATGGACAGCATTACAGACAAGTTTTTGGTACTTCTATGGGCTCACATCTCTCAGGAATAATAGATGATTTATTCATGGAAAATACAAAAACTCATGCTTTAGAATCATCATCTTTAAAACCCCTCATTTGGCTCAGATACATAGATGTCACTTTTGTTATATGGCAACATGAAAAAAACTAAATTAGATTATTTTTTCTTCTTACATTTAAATAATATGCATCTTCATAGTAAATTTACAATAGAAACAGAGACTGATAGAAAACTCCCTTTTCTTGATGTTCTAGTCACCAGGACATCAAATAGTTTATCTTTTTCGATTTATAAAAAGAATACACACACAGGTAGATATTTATATTTCCATTCTCACCATCACCCAACTCAGATAGTTTCCGTAGCCAAAACTCTTTTAAATAAAGCAATTAACCTTTCAGATAAGTCACGTCTGAAAGAAGAAATAAATCATATTAATAGTGTTTTATTAGCAAATAGTTATAATTATAAATTTAATAAAAAAAGCCTTATTTCAAGCCTAAAATGGACAAAATAGGAAACAAAAAAATGATAAATCAGCTATTTGGATTTGTGTTCCATATGTAAAAAGAACTACAGACAGTATTGGATGTATATTAAAATGCTATAATATAAATAGTGTTTTCTACTCATCAAAAGATCTGCAATATAATAACCAAGCCTAAGGATTCAATCCCTCTTGAATCTTATGGTGTTTATCAAATCTCATATGAAAATTGTAAAGCTTCTTACATAGGTATGAGTAATTGTCACATCAGTGTTAGGAGAGATGAACATGCTAATGCAGTTAAACAACACTCATCATCATCAGCATTCTCACTTCATACTATAGATTCAGGTCATAAAATTGATTTTTCTAGTACCAGGATCATATCCAGATGAGATAATCTCTACCAGTGCAAAATTAGAGAAGCCATTGAGATACTTAAAAAGCCAGATTGTATCAATAAGTAAGATGATACATGCAAACTTCCTCCTATTTGGAACATTTTTTTTAAAGAATATTCTTAATTTAACATTTTTGCTATTGGTGGAACTTTGACGTTTTTTTCAAATCAGTGATTGAAGCGCCTCTACAACTGTTTTTTTACCTTTTATCACCCAGTAGATGACTTACAAAATATGTCTTTTATATATGCAATCCGTGGAAATCTTCTTATCAACATGTATATATAAAGTATGGGCATATATTAGATGAAACCATGATGAGACAATGATGAGCATTTGCAAATAATGCTGTGTATTCATTAAGTACAGGATGAGTTAAAGTAAAGAATCAATGTTCACAATCACTATTTTATTCATCCAGCATAATATTAATTACAAATTAAAGTATTATTTCTCAAAATAGAATCTCAATAAAATAGTACTGATAAGTTGATATTTCCTTGTAGTAATGACCCATTGATCTAAACTAACCATCCAGATAATATTGTTATTTATTCTGATAGCTACATTTGATCTGAATTCAGTGAGTCCTGAAATTCACATTATTATTTATAGTTTCATTTATATTTCAGACCAATGATTTTTATTGTGAAATTCATAACTTTTACAGTTATTTATGTCACAATATTTTCACACACTTATTTCTTTTTGCAAATTAGATATACTGAATACTAAAGTTTTATTTAGTTACATGTTGAGATAAAAGTACTTGAAATATGATTTACTCCTGGGTTATAAAAATATTCTTTCACACTGTATTCCCAGATTCACTTATCACTATCTATAAATATATTGAGCCTTCAATGATAAAATTGCAAGTTTCTGATGCAGCATTACTGGTTTATGTTCTCTGGGGCAATTTTGCCATACATAATGGTAACAAAGTGGGTTCACAAAGATAATCAAAAAGATGAAAATAATTTGGAATGATACAACTGATAATGATATATAAAAGACTAATCATATTATAAAATGTGAAGATGACAAGGAATTTAAATCTATAGAAAAGGATCTGATATAAGACTTATATAGTTTCAGAAAATATACAAAAATCTGATAAGAGATATCTGGAATGAGTTTGCACAAGTTTTTTTAAAACTTATACTGACAGAACTTATAACCTCAGTACCATCAGTTTTTATGATGACTAAATGCCTTAGAAATACTTACCCAGTGAATAATTTATTCTCCTTAAGAAATATATGAATGAGTTTATTGCCCAAGAGTTCAATATATGACCTCATAAAAACACAATGATCAAAATCTTTATATCATCTATCGCCATGATAACAATTAATTCCAGTGCACTTCATTAATAAATATAATATTTTTGAAATGATTTTTATCATATTTCATATAATAAGTAAATATATTTTTTCCCATGAAAAGCAGGTTCACAATTTATTATAGTTTTAACAAAATACATCTTCCTTCCATATTATTCTCATGGAATTTTATTTCAGCAGTTATTTCGACTTGATCTCAGACTTGTTTACAAAATATATTCATCTTCTATATAATATGTCACATTATTACTACCCTTATTATTTAGAATTTTATAAATATTATACTTATATCATTTTATTCTTTCATGTTAAAGAGTATTATATTATCATTTTTAAAGGAAAAGTATATATGTTATTATGCTTATTAACTCTTTTCTTGCTTTAGATTTATCTTGGATGAATCTATTAAATCTATTTGAATATCCACTGTGTCACTTTGATACTCTTAACCATTAAATTTTAATCTATAGTCTCTGAATTTATTTTAGACTCTTCCCTCTTTGAATCAACCTGAATTTTCCCCACAACTGTTTCACAAGTCTTATAATCAATCATCAGTTGTTTTACAATGTGTCCATCAATTTTATGATCTACATCATTTATAACTGTTTTAGCTTCTAAAATATTCACATTAGTTTTAGAGAATTCTCAACTTTTTCCATAATGTCAGCACTAATTTTTGTTCTTTCTTTTCAGCCATTTATTCTTCTATATGCTCAATCTTTTTTAGTATACCTGGGTCTCTTTTTATGTGGTAGATACTTTCCACTGAAAACCTGCATAAAAAAATCACACAAAAATAGACTTAACTTACCTAAAAAATTGATACAAGACAAAGTTTTTTTATTTTTTTTTTATTAACTATTTAATTTTATTCAAAACAATATGTTTTTATGTGTAATTTATTTTACATTTTTTTATACATATTTTAATCATTATCACTATTTGACAATATGTGGATTCGTTTGTGAACTGGTAAGAAATCATATTTGTCACAAGAGGAAACACAAACAGCAGAATTAGCAACAACTTCAGTCTCATGCTGTGTTAATGGTTTTCTGGTGAAAAGGTAATTGCTGATTAAACTTTGAGATAATGATTTTACTAATTGTTTATTAAGCTTGCAATATACAGAACTACAACTATTTAGCTCTCATTGGAATTTAAGAGTTCATTCATAATTTGTGTCATTAAGAGTAAAATGATTTTCCAATTGATTAGAAAGTTAAAGACTTTCTTGAATCATTTTTGCTGTGAAATAAACAGGTTCCACTTCTGTTTCATTACCTTTTTCTAAATCTTCTACAGTATCTAAATTTATTTCCAAACCTTTTTCCAACAGGCATTTAAAGTATGTGAAATTTAATGCATGTATATAAAATGAGAAAATCTCAATTTTAAGTGAAATATGAACTTTTTTATCACATAAAAGAAAACCACATAAAAAGATATTAAGAAAAACATCACATTCAAAATCACATTTAAAAAATCCGCATAAAAAGAGACCCATGTATTTCTTTCACAACTGGCATATCTGATCATTGTTTTTTGTAGTGAGTGCTCTAATTTTGCGTGATATTAATTTTAGCTATCTATCTTGTTTTGGATTGGAGTAAATTATTTGCCTCCTTCCACCTTGATTTTTCTACACACATCTTATTATTTTAAATTTATAATACAGTTTTCTCTTCAACTTTCCAATATATAACCATGAATGTGATGTGAAAATATTAAAAATATACTTGGTACAATAAATATTGTTAAAATTTTATATTTAAACTCTGCATAAATATTATTTTACATTAATTTATAAATTTTAATGTTAATGATAAAAAAGAGTATTTTTTATTTTTTACATCTTCAATTTATAATTGTGTTTATAAAAATAGTCATTTATCAGGAGATATGAAAGTTGCTTGAAAGAAAGATCTTGATTTAGATTCATTATTAAATATTACCAAAATCACTTTCCTTTATCTTATATAAAATGTTTGAAGTGATTTAGATAAATTGGATTTACCTCTTGAAATGTTGTGCATATATTAACCCATTTGATGTGCTATTACTAACAGTTGAATGTATTTGGAATATTTAAATAAAGTTAAATTTTTCTAAAGACATTCAGTGCATATATTAGATGGTGGAAATAGTCCAATATAAAAATACAACTAGAACACTATCATCACAAACCTTCAGGAAAACATTACTGGTATATGTATACCTGGTATAGTTTATAAGACTTCTTGCAATTGTATAAAATTTATATAGGTCAAAGTAAATTAAGACTAAATAAAAAATTTTAAATTTATAAAAGTAAAGTTAAAAACAGATTTCATAACTTAGTTCTGTATATTCATGAACTGAATACAGATAAAATATTTTTTGACAATGTCAACCTTTTCTTATATAAAAAAAAATTAAAAAGAAGAGCTAAAGAAACTCTGGTAATAAATCTTCTGAAAGTGAGGCTATTATGAAATCTTCCTTTGTTAAAGGTAGGTGGTTTTTTATATGGATAATGGGGATTGAATATTGATTTATATATATATGTGTGTGTGCTATGCTTAGTTAATTTTTACTTAAGGTCTATTTATGTAATAGATGAAATTATGGGCATTAGAGAATTTTTATATAAATTTTGTTATTTTCTAGTATTTAATGTTATGTGATTTTCTAATTTATATATATATATATATAATATTTTGAATACAAGTATATTTTATATATATACTTGGAGATTAGATATAATTGTAGGGGATTTGAACCCAAACTTTCAAACTCCCTTCAGCTACCCTCTGCATCTCATACAACCGATACACATGACAACATACATGTGAAAAAGATAAACGATCTCCAATATAATATTTCATGCTGAACTGGCACTCATCCATTGGTCCAGATCATCATATCATCTACATACACATAATCATTTCTCAGCTGATAATAAAATAGCAAATCTTCAAACTTTAATAAACAGGCTTCAATCTACTCCACCCTCCCACCCTTCAGCCATCCATACCATTGAAAATTTGATTATAGAATGCCCAAATCCTTTTTGATGACAATATTGTTGCCATGCCAATATTGACTTTGTGATTCTGACCCCTCATGCATAGGACATTGTCCAATTAAATATGCAAAAGAGGGATGGGCAGGATACAGGCTGGCTGAAGAGTTGGAGGATGGAGTAGATCGAAGCCTGTCCATTAAAGTTTGAAGATTTGCTATTTTAATATAAGATGAACACTGATTTTATACGTGTGTGGAAATGATGATCTGGACCAGCTGATAAGTGCTGGTTCAGCATGAAATACATATATTGGAGATCATTTATATTTTTTACATGTGTGTTGTCATGCGTATTGGTTGTATAAGATGCAGTGGATAGTTGAAGGGAGCTTGAAAGTCTGTGTTCAAATTCCCTACAATTACATCAAGTATATATATATGTATTCAAAATATTACAGATTCAGTCTGTAGTTTGCCTTCCCTCTTCTGTGTATTTATCTTTATGATTATAGATCTAACTTCAGCATTAGTTTTAGCCCTATTGTATTCTATGTGTAAAGAAAAAAATAAAATGAATCTTAGGATGTAGTACTTAAATAAAAAATTGTATCGCCAACTTAATAATACTGTTATGAATTTGTTTTATTAAATTTGTAAATGGAGTCATAAAGAATTGATCTCAACTAATGAAATTTTGCTAATATATATATTGCATATATTAATATAATTTGCTGTTACTCTCATCTATGTAATACCATGACCATTTAAGTCTGGTTATTACCTATAAAAATTCTGTCTCTCTTAGAAAACACTCTGCTATTGACACAGCTCTTTGAGTTGGAAGCACGCCAAAATCCTGTCATCAGGGTTGTGATTAACCTATATGCAGAAGTAGAGATGGATTTATTAACATTATATTGTTTTATATAAATTCTTTTATTATTTATTTTTTGTCTCTTTAAACATTCCTAGATCAAAATAGTTTTTAAATTTCAATGTTATTTTATTGTCTATTGCATATAGATATATTTTCTGCAAATTATCTCTTCAGTGAACATTACAAAATGCCAATTGTTTGTATTACAATATTTTTCAATAGTTTCATTTTTTTTGTATATAAAAACAAAAAATTTAAAAAATCCAATAAGTTTAATTTCTAATTTTATAAAGTTTTTTATATGAAAATATATAATGTAAGAAATAAAAAGCAATTAACTCCATAATCGTTATAAATAATGTATTCTAATAATTTTCTGATAATTATAAAATTGTAATTTTTTCTCAGCTCTATAGATTCAAAGCTATTGTATTTTTATTTATTTATTTTTTACATCTTATGTTTGTTTTGTTTTATTATTTTGTTTCTTTTATTATTATAAATTTAATGTTATTATTTTAAAATATATTTTTGTATTTTATTTTCATAAATTTTCTTTTCTTAAATTAAATTAAAAACTTTTACATTTACTGACGATTTTTTTTCCCTATTTATTTTGTTTCCAAGATACCAGATTTTTTTTCTCTTCACTTCCCATGATTATTTTTCATTTTAAATGAAATTCATTTTTTTATATACGTTTTTCTCTTATGAATTCAACTTTAAAATCTATTTTTTACTACTTACACACTACATTTAAATTTTTAAATGTTTTTATTTTTCAAAAAGAATAAATTCTCGTATAGCTACATATACACGCACGCTTGTACATCTATGAATATCTATTGTATTTCTTAAATAATATTACAAGTTTTATTTTATAAATTATATTTTTAAAATGCAGTTATTTTATATTTTAATGATGATCATGTTTTTCTAAAGACCTGAATTTAAATATAATTTATACAATACAAATTTAAATTACACACATCCACTTCCATGTTAATTCGGAGATAAAATTAATCACTTTTTTACTTACAAACATTTTAGTTTTATTTATAAGATTGATTTTGTATTTGGGCCCAAATGAAACGTTAGATTTCTTGCTGTAAAATCATTTAGACGCAATAATATAATGATTAGTTAGTATTTAATAATTAATCTTTTTGTAGTAATTTACTATTTATTTTTGTTAGTATATTTTCTACAAATCTTATTTACCTCCAACTGTCTTAAATAAACCTAAAAATCTTTACACTAATAAAGTTTATTTATGGTGAATGTAATGGTTTTTTTTCCATATGTCATAGCATCGACCGGGAGGCGAACCCACAACCGTCTGCAACCAACTACTTGCTTGCAAGGCAGCTGCGATGACCTCTTGGCTAACGTTTGACGTGAATGTAATGTTTATTGTAACATTTTACCGAAATAGCACATTGCATTTGTATTTAGAATATCATAATATATATAATGGCAGCATCATCATTTTCAAATATAATCATGCCATTTCAAGATGGCTTTTTTGATCCATAGCTTCTTGTCTCTATATCACTCCAGTGAATTTTATTATCTTAATCATCAATCTTACATATAATTTTTGTTCAAGATGGTTTATAATCTTTTAGGATCCAGTTTAAGATCATAGTTGTTTACCTATTATTTTTTAATGCTTCAAACTCTATCAACCTTTTAACTCTTTCAAAGATGTCAGAACTATCTGTTTATTTTTCACCCATGCACTTTGCATCTCTATTTATCACTGTGTGATTTGAAGTCTATGTATTGCTCATTTATTAAATATTAAATATCTGAATCCAATATACATTCATTAAATATATTTATTCTATTTTTTTAATGCACAAATACATAGTTCCTTTTAATATAAAATTATTTCTACTAAAAATACTCCATTCAAGTTTAATTCTATGATTAATTTTATTTGCAATCTGATCAAAGAGAACAATATACATATATTATGCATTAACAATTACAAATATCTTGGTCAGATTATTAATACAGATGGAAACATAATGGATGAAATTAATCATAGAATTAAATGTGGTTGGAATGCTTTTGTTAGAAATAACTTGATACTAAAAGGAAATATGCCTATGTGTTTAAAAAGAAAGGTTTTTAATAAATGTGTTTTGTCAGTTCTTACTTATGGATCTGAGACTTGGACACTTAATAGAAGAGCAATACAGAGACTTCAGACCACTCAAAGAAGTATGGAGAGATGCATGTTGGGAGTAACAAAAAGAGATTGAAAATGCAATGTATGGGTAAGAGAACAAACAGTTGTTACTGACCTCATTGAAAAAATTAAAAGACTGAAGTGGAGTTGGGGTGGACATATTTCTAGAAGAGATGATAATAGATGGACAATTGAAATTTTAAACTGGATTTGATGATGATGTTTTATATTATAACAGTTTTAATGAATATTTCCCTTCATTACAAAAAAATATATATCATTTCTATCTTTGCACACAAATAAAAAGAACATATATAATTATGCACATTACAAAATGAAATAAGTTTTGGGTAATACCTATATCAGTTTTCTGTATATTTAACAAAAACATTTAATTTTATTTTTTAATCATGAAAATATTCTTACAATATTATATACTTTATATGTAAATAAACACACAGTTCGTTTGATATGAAACAAAAATATTTTCAAATAATTTTAACATTTCTTAGGTTTTCATATTCAAGCCCTAACATTAAATGAAATTATGCGCCTTAAACAATACAAACATTAAAGTGAAGATTTTTATGTATAAGGCTTGAACATATATTTTGTATTTGCCCATTTAAACATTTGTTTCCAACCAGATCACACCAGCTATTGTTTGTACAATAGCATTCATTCAAGGGTGTTGTAGAAATATCCTAACCAAAACCAGAAAACTGTTATTTTAATTTAAAGATGTTCTAAAAATTTGAGATTTTTTTTCATGCATGTGCTTGACATATTTTATGTAATAAAATAAGTATGAGTGATGTAATAATAAATGAGAAATAAGATTTTGTTTGAATAGCTTTTCTGATCTGTGCAAATTATCTAAATAGAAGGTAATAAAAAATATCATTTGTTTAAAAGAAAGAGGGGATGAATATATGTATTAAACTAGAATTAGGAATTAATTACATTTTGTTTAATATATTCGTGAAATTTTTTCAGATGGAACTTTCATAAAAGGAACTCTTGACAGAATAGTATGTATATTAAGATGATATTAAATATATTTTCTATTGATCATTGATCATAAAGTTGTTAAAGTTTTAATTAATTTTTTCTAGAAACCCAAGGAATCTATGAAATCTTTATTGGAATTTGAAAAGCCATCTAAAAGTCATCACATAAAGGAAAACAACATTCAATATCCTGAGCATTTATTATCCATGTTTTAGACATGGTTCATAAAATAGATTTTATCAGTATAAAATTCTTGTTCAGGTGTCATACATTATTAAAAGATAACAGAGATGTGATCAAAACTCCTAACTGATCATTCTGTATCAATATCATTGCTAGATTTTATTGGATAATAACTATCTTCTATATGAAAAAATTGGCACAGGGTATATTGATAAAAAAAAAAAATCATTAGATTCAAACCTGATACTTGTCATTGTTTCATCCTGCATCTTGCTTCTAAATTTTATTGAGCAAAATATGACAATCCCATACAGGAATAAAATCATTCCTAAATTAAGATAAACAATTTTTTGTATTTCTTTGAAAGCAACATCTTTGCCTTTGTTGGTGGACTCATATGATCTGGTTAAAATGGCAGGGTAATGCCTACTTTAATAACAAATGGGAAATTCAAAATTATGTTTACATATATGTATATGCATGTGTATAATATCCAAACATACACTTCTAATTTTATAATAATTTTATATATTAATACTATAAATAACATCTTATATATATTATTGTGTACAACTAATATGTATAACATATATGTACAATTCATTAAATAATATTTCTGATCTTAAATGAATTGTAAAACATTAAAAAAAATAGAATATCATAAAATTTTTGAATTTAGAAATTACAAGATTTAATGTCATGCTGCATTATAAAATAATAGTAAGGCAGATTAATATTAAATATTAAATCACCCTACCTCAAAATTGTTCACAACTTACAGACTTTAAGGCTTAAAAGTATATTTTAATAAAAATAATAATGTACAAAGATGAATCAGATAAAAAGAAGAAATACAGAAAAAATAAATATGTCAGAGGATAAATATAAGATGGAAAAATATATAAGGCTACTTAATCACAATATTAAATTTAATGTTAACCTACCAACAACAGTAAATGTTTGATTTATATGCCATATATTTAATTCAACACAATAAATTATTAAAAATATTTGCTACAAAAAAGACCAGTTTTTACTATATTTTAATTTGAATATATTTATTGATAATTCAAAAGATAAATTAATCCTCATGCAAAAAGCTAATGTCTTATGCAGTTGAAAATACATAAATCTTAGATGTTATCTAATATATTTTGAGAAGACTAGTTAATCTGAATGCAAGAATCAAACAATAAATTCATGAATACAATTGTTTAAAAATCAAGCTTAATTCTATTTCAGCAACAGATTTACTTATTTCATCCATCTCACTTGTGATACATCTTTTGGTCTTTTATAATCTCTTAGGATCTAGTTTAAAATTTTAATTCTCTACTATTATCATCTCTTCTAAAAATATGTCCAGTTGAGTTCCATTTTATTATCTAAATTTTTTCAGTAATGCCAGTGGTATTTGTTTGTTCTCTCACACATGTATTTTGCTTTTGATTCTTTATTTTCTGATACACATTTTTCCATATTTTGCTGACCGGTCAATTTTCTGTATTGTTTTTCTTTTAAGTGTTCAAGTTTCAGATCCAATAATAAGAACTGGTGAAACAGATACATTAAAAACTTGTTTCCACATATAGGAGTATTTTCTTTTAATATTAAGTTATTTTTATCAAAAAGCACTCCATCCAAGTTTAATTCTATGATTAATTTCATTCGTTATATTCTATATGTATTAATATATAAATTGGTTTAAATTAAAGAAACTAACACTTTAATGATATTATAAATAAAAGGTAAAAGAAAAAGCATTGAATTGTGGCATTTCAGAATAAAAGCTTTTACAGAAATCCTCATGAAGTAAAATTGGAAGAAATGTTATTAGAATAGATAATTGGTTCATGAATGTTTTTGTGACTAATCCTATTTTTCTCTTTAGTTTAAAATAACTTGATACTCATTTACAGATAAATAATTGGTTCATTAGTCTCCTATGTAAAAAATTCTTATAAACTTATTTAGGAATTTTTAGATTCTTGAAAATTTTTTATTTTTTTTTATATTTAATCATCACCAATGGCCCAAAAGCTCTGCAATATTAAGCATATATATAATTTAATTATTTTACTTTCTGAGAAGAATATATCTCTTGTCATTTTCTAAACAAAGTTATGTTTTATTATTGGTATATGTCTATCAGTATATTAACCCTTGATAATTCCAATTTTTTAGCAATAAAATACTAAATAAATTTTCACCTTTATATTTAATATTATTTTCCAATTTTAATTTTAAATCAGTAATTTGATTTGGTAGATTTACATGTCAAGAAATCATGTCTTATTTTATTTTATATATCAGACATGTATCTGACCTTTCATAATACACTTGGGTCTCTTTTTATGTGGATTTTTTAATGCAATTTTGAAGTTATGTGATTCATGTTTTGTGTTAATATTTTTTTATGCAATAAAGTTTATATTTCACTTAAAATCAGGATTTCTCTGTTTTATATACATGCATTAAATTTTACATACTTTAAATGCCTGTTGGAAAAAGGTTTGGCAATAAATTTAGACACCATAGAAGATTTAGAAAAGATAATAAAACAGAAGTGGAACCTGTTCATTTCACAGCAAAAATGATTCAAGAAAATCTTCACTTTCTAATCAATTAGAAAATCATTTTCTTGTTAATGACACAAATTATGAATGAACTCTTAAATTCCAATGAGAGCTAAATAGTTGTATGTCCGGATATCATGAGCTTCATAAATAATTAATAAAATCATCTCAAAGTTTAATCACCGATTACATTGTCACCAGAAAACCATTAACACAGCACGAGACTGAAGTTGGCACTAATTCTGCTGTTTGTGTTTTCTCTTGTGATGAATCTGATTTCTTATCAGTTCACAAATGAACCCGCATATTGTCAAATAGTGATAATGATTAAAATATGTATGAAAAAATGTAAAATAAATTACAAATAAAAATATATTGTTTTGAATAAAATTAAATAGTTAATAAAAAGTAAAAAAACTTTGTCTTGTATCAATTTTTTCAAATATTTGAAATTTTTTATTAGTCATACTTTATTTCCTTATTTTTTTTAATGCAACTTTTAAAGTAATTTTACCTTGTTGCTTTGTTTTTATGTGATTTTTGCAAATTATGGAACATCCCAAATTTTTCAAGGTAAGTTAAGTCTATTTTTGTGTGATTTTTTTATGTGGGTTTTTTGTGGAACGTATCTACAACATAAAAAGAGATCCAGGCGTACTGTTTTTTAACATTTCTGTAAAAAAAAATGTTAAAAGATTGCTTAAATTTTTTTTTTTTTCAGAAATGTTACAAAAACATAAGTATTACGAAAAACAAAATTAAATATAAATACAGAACTATAGTATCTATTTTTTTTCCTTGCTAAATATCATATTTCAAATATGAATTTATGTGCTCACATTTTTTTCATGATTTAAATACTATACTTATTCAGTTCTATGTGACAGTTAAAGTACACGTACTAATTTTTTTTTGAGCATTTTTCCTTCAAAAAGTTTTACAAATACTATTTGCAGAATTACTTGCTTTGAATAAAATGCTTGTAATCAAATTAAGCTCTTAAATATAAGGAAGGAATTGCTTCCTTTGCATAAAATGCTTCATAAAAAAATTATAATGGTGGAACAAATAATTTTTTCCTTGAAAAATATGCCTGCTAACAAAGAAATATATAGCTTGAATATCACATAACAGCGTATGGATATTTAGGAATTTAAGATTCTTTAAATCACTGATTAGTTTTTGATATTCTGAACTGATTTAAGTTCCAAACTAAGTTTCTCAAAAAATTTAAATAAAGAATCAATATTATTTGTAGAATAAATTGCTTATGAAGCTTATTATTTATTTACTGAAGAAGTTAAAAAATAAAATTCTTATCTATGGAGTCAAGATGAGATCTTCAGTTAAACCCATATTTAAAAAAGTTCCACCTTTCTTTTTACATTTCCATAATATTTATAAATGGATGACACATGTTTAAAATGCTAAAACTATCCATAGAATGAAAACTCCATGTATCCTAAGTTAATTTGCATAATTTCCATCAGAAAGAAATGATAACTGACAACAAAGTATATTTTATCCATATCAAACCAATAAATGAAAACATATATAAATGTTTTAAATTTCAAAATTAGAGAAAAAGATAATACTAACAAGATAACTAATTAATTTAAATATATATATATATATATATGTCATTATTATTGAACAAATGCACTATGAAATTCTCTCCAAGTTTAATCCAGTTTCTCAAATCCACAGTCTTTCTTTACTGCATTAATCCAGCAAACTTTCTTATTTTATTTATCCATCTCACATATGGTCTCCTTCAATGAATCTCTTGGAATATAATTTGCACTCCAACTGTTCACCTATTATCATCACTACTAGCAATAGATTCCAGTGCAGATCAATTTCAGCCACTTAATTGTTTCAACAATGTCAGTAATACCTGTTTTTTTCACTCGTATATTTCATTTTCAATTTCTTCTTGTTATTTTCCTTAGTATAGATCTATCAGCTTAATAAGTAGTCCTGAACTCTTTGTATTGCTGTTCTGTTAAGTGTTCAAGTCTTACATCCTTAAGTAAGAACTGGTAAAACATTAATTAAAAATCTTCCTTTGGGCAAATATAGAGATATATTTTCTTTTGATACTAAATTATTTTTACCAAAAACTCTCATTCCAAGTTTAATTCTACGACTAATTTTAATTATTATGGTTCAAACTGTATTAATATTCTGACCAAAGTATTTCTAGTTTTTAGCTTTTTTAAATTCATTATTATCAATCATTTTTTCCTTCTACTGAGAATATAACTTAATCCGGTTTTCTTTCTTTCCTTTGATGACTCTTGTAATGTTTCCTAAATCTTTGAAGCATTATTTACAAAAATACATCATCTGTGAAATATAGATGATTTAAATGATTTCTATTTACTTTTATTTCCTTAGCTATCTATTTTAATCTGCAAATTACTTTTTATAAAACATCTGTAGAAAGTTTTTGGAAATACAGAATCACCCTGTCATATACTCTTATCAATGTTAATCTTCTGTTACATTTTTATAAATATTCTTCAAAATAAGACAATATCCCAAGTTCATATTTTGATACAGTACTTTAATTACCATAGAAATGATTACAAGAATCAAATGCCTTTACATAATATGTAAATCAAAAGCATACTAGCAATTTATATTCATCAGTTCTTTCAATACTTTGATGTAATCCATTAGGTTACAACCTCTTTTGAATCTAGCTTCAATTTTTGATTGTTAGAATCTAATATTCACTATTGATTAATTGTAATTATTTTGGTAGTTTCTAATATCTTTTTTATCACTTTTTTGATTACTACAATCATATGGTACATTTAGGGAAGTGCCATTATAGAAAACCACACAAAGCTGGGCAGAACATTTCCATGCATATGTATAGAAAGTGATGCCATCACGTGGCCCAATTAAATGGCTATTATGATTGTAGTGTTGTATTAGTTGCAGGTTCAGACACAGCAGAATAAATGACTCTTACTGATTAGTAATGTTATAATTTTGGCCGTGTAAACCACATCATGTGGCTGCTAAATGGCTACTATGATTGTAATGGTGTATTAGTCATACGTTCAGCCACAAAAATGGTATTATTCTGTGTTTTTACACAGAAACAGCACCACCAAGCGATGTACAGTGGCTATTTAACAAGAACTGATATTTGATATATTACTTTGTTAATTTTTTTTAATTTTATCATTTTCTGAATTTTCCCCCTTCTTTATAGATTTAATTTTTTGTTTTACCTCTTCATTTAAAGTATGTGATAATTCAGAAGATGTGGTAATTGTAGAAATAATTTGTCATTAGTTATAAAAACTCTTCTACACATTTCATGATGCCATCCCTCTTTTTAATAATACTTCCATCTTTCCTTCTTATTGCTGAAACAATTCATTTTTGAGACTTTTATTCTTTAATATATATTTTCTTACCAATTCATAATTATATTTTATTATATTTTTATTCATTCTTTTTCAAACTTTTTTATATTTCTTCATATATTGTTTTGTATATTTAATAATCTTTAATAGGGAAGAAAAGTTATCGTCAAAACCACTACTAAAAAAAGCTACTTAAAACAATTAGAGAGCATACCAATAGCTCTTCACTGAGGTGAGCCATAAGTTCAAAACCAATTGGTCTGGAGATAGGAATGTTCTGGATAGAGATTTTAAATATTTTCTCATACTGCACTTATCAATTAAGAACTTGTTTGAGCTATTGGTACACTCTCTGTATTACATTTTTGTAAATACAAGCTTATAAAAGTATTGTCACATTATATATGACTTGCTTTTTTGATTATTAAAACTATTAGGAAAAGTTGAATTATAAAATCTACCTGAATTTAATTTTGAATGTCAAGTTAATATGTTGTTTGAAATGTAGATCTTTAATATTTATTTCAAAATTAAAATTTTTATCTCCTGTCACATAACAGATTTATCCTCCTTGATAAATGAATCAGATTTCAAATTCATATTATTTTTTGTAACAGTTTTCTGTTACCAGAACAATTATTACTATTAATTTTATTACTATAAATTTTGTGCTATTTTCTAATATAGTGGTATTTTTTTTATATGTATTTCGATAATTGTTACTAAAAACTGATTTTAATTGTATCAGTTTCCAAAAACAATTACTTTTTATATCAAAGGAAAAGAGCATTGAATGTATTTTTTAGTATATAAAAAAAGGACAATTAGGAAATTTATTGCAAAGACTTGCCATTTAATAATCAGTTAATGAACTTGTAGAATATAGAAGGATTGTAAAATATGTACCATAAAATGTTCAGGACATGAAATGATATCATTAAAGCTTACAGCAATATAGTTTGTATCTAAGGAAAAAGAGTCAGGCATACTAATTGATGAAGTGTCAGAGTTAATTATTTCCCCTCAAAATAAGTAAGGAAAATTGAAATAAGTTTATTTATCATATATATAAATAAAATTAGAGATATTTGTAACAATATCATTATTTTTAGTTCTTGTTAATATAGAAAAATTGAGGTAATCATAAGTAATAAAATCATCAAAAAACATTATCATTCTTAGTAATAAGAGACAACATAAGATTTGGGTTAGAATTGACATCTGATTATCACAAACATTACTGCCATCTTTAATATTGTAATCTGGAGAATCAGCATAAGAAAATGTAATTACTATATCCAAATTTGAATTATATTCAGCAAATACATTACACTCAATAAGAGAATTATCAATATTAGAGTAATAACAAATCAAATGATTTATTTAAGGGTGAAACAACAGCTTAATAACAATAATAATACTAACATAACAAAAATAATATTATATCTGTCTTCTGATCTTATACAAAAGTTGCAAAAAATCATGCCTCCAAAATGATATCAAAACCCATATAAACTTCATGAGGCTAATAAACAGTTATAAAATGATCTTCATATTCTATAAGCAAAGTCACAAAAATGTACAAATGTTTACCAAATTATTGTCTTCTTAAATTCTGAAATGGTTTGCACCACTGAAAATAAAGCATCACAAAGGAAAACATAATCATGATACTCGGGCAGAAAAACATTTATAAAACAATGTGAAATTAAGGAGCCTATTAGCAAATGGTTTTACCCTATTATCTTAAGTAAACAATTATTACATATCTTGGAAAGCCATTAAGATTCTTTGAGTAAATTAATAACACAGAGTTACATCAAAATGGAAAACATCTATTAATTAATAAATCTGAAAGAGTTGACCCATAACAGTAAATGATATTAATATGAAGATATTTGTCAGAGTAACTCTTAGTAAGATGCATATTAAAATATCTCTGGTTCATGCAGTCAATGGCTATATATGCAATTCTGATGATCTAAAAAGTCATTTTGCACACTTGTAAATTAAAAGTTACAGATTTTTATGTAATTTAAATATGTTTTATATTAGTTCTCATCTATGACATCTGACCCTACCTTTTTATATCTTGAAGAATATTCTCATAGATTTTTTTTTTTTGAGTTGAAATGAATTATACTTCAATAATCTTTCTTTTTATAGATTACATTGATCCGTTAATTAATAAAATTGACTGAGCTATACAAGATTGATACTTCTTATGTGCAGAATACTATGTCACAAAGACAATTCACACACATTATGCATGATAAATGTAAATATATATTTGCATATAAACACACCCCCACATAAATTTATACGTAAAAATTATATGCACATATAAGTATGTATAATGTATAAGAATATATACATGCCTGAAAAATTATATATTCATAAATATACTTTGTTATATTTTACTATATATTAAATATATATATAAAAAAATATATTTACAGAAATTCTTTACAGGTTCACAACGTGCACAGAGATCTTTCTAAAAATACATATATAAAGAAAGTACACCTTAAAAAATATGTGTATAAATGGTAAGCATATATCATAATACACACACATCACCGAATATTGATTCATAACATCGTCACATAAAGAAGATATAAATATAATTGTTTAAATATGTTGAATCTTTTAATGTTATAAGTCTTCAAGCTGAATGAATAATAATAATAAAAATATATCAATTGTTTACTAATCTAGTAAAACAAATCTGCAGTATGACAGCCAAAAACAGAATCTCCATAATTGTTTCAGAAAAATGAATTAAAAAAATAAGTCTTCAAATTTTTTTTTTATATAAGATAACCAAAAAAAATATTAAAGCAGTAATCATCAAAGTCTTAATTACTATATTTCATGAATAAATTTATAAAAGATAACAGTGACAGTATGTTGAATATCAAATATGGATGCCTCAATCTCATTTCCCAAAATTGTACGTTAGATAAACATATAATAAATGATTAATATTGTTAACGAAACCACTCACTTCAGTAGTTTTTTAATCAAGGTACACACATAAAGAAGTTCACTATGGAATAAACTTCAACACAAACTATTAAAATTCCCAAAAATTACTTTATCATCAAACCCATCATTTAATAAAATTGAGCAAAACATTAGTTTACGTTGATACTTTAAAATCGTGGCATTAATTCTGTTTAAATTTCCAAACTATTTTCTCTCTCTCTTTTTTATCGATTTGTTGCATTTTAATTTCCTAAAGTATCATTGTTTTAGAAATTATTCGTTATAGTAACATTGATTTAATTTTAGTATAGTAATTAAATTAAGAAAATATATCTTTTTTATTATTTTAAAAAGCATACATAATTAATTTTAATTAAAAATAAATTTTATTATAAATGTATATTTAATTTATCATTCCAAATATCTATCGAAATATTTGTTTAGAATTTTTTTTTATTTAAATTTTTTTGTTTTGGTTTCAAAGTAATTTTTTAAAAAATTTTATGCTATGTTACGATAGAAGCTTTTAACGTTTCGAATGCTTTCAAATGAGATTTGATTTAAGATCACCTTAATCAACTTTAATAAATTAAATTTTTTGCATTTATATTTTTGCAATTATATAAAGTATTATATTACTATTTTAAGAATATACTAGTAATTACGTTCAACAAATTGATCTTCAGGTAATTAGAGAGTTAGAAAAAAAAAAGGGCTGGAAAAAAACAACAAAAGCAATCGAAACAGCCAATAAAGTAAATAAACAAACTTTCGTAAAGGACTTAAAATTAATTTTATATGGATATTATCAAAATTGGAAAAGAGTAAATATCTTTATGCTGTTCTTTCATAAAATAATAATCAGAAAATAATAAATTCTTTACAACAGTTATATAAATATCAATTTTTTTTTAATATTCATAAAAAGCTTTTTCAGCACCTGATGTGGTGTCCTTTTCAAATGTTAATTATTTTCTGATTATTATTATTATATGCATATTGCAGCTATCAGTATATGAAATTACATCATCAAAACATAAATGTCCATTCCATCGTAAATAAACCTATTTATGTGGATCATAAAAAGTCATACTAAACAGACACTACTAATTTTAAATTCTTTGTCAATAATTGCTGTTAATTAGAATAAGTACAGTTATAACAACACAACAATTAAAATGGAATTTTAGTTTTGTACCCCAGTGATCAACACCTGTCAAAACATTGCGCTGAGCTTTTTGCTATTAACTTCATTTGGTTGAACTCAGTTGTAGCAAATTTATAAATTAAAGCTAAAATTCCCAAAATGTGTATATTATTATTAGTAAATAATGAAGAATATTTATTTTATTGCCTTTATAAATATTACCTATTCCTCCCCCTTCCACCAAACACAATAGAAGTAGTGCAATTGAAGAATAAGAGTTTGCTATTATGACTGCAATAATAATTTAAAAGAGTAAAAGAGAGAAAAGAGGGGGGGGGGAGGATTTTGACACCATTTGTGAAAAAAGATAATAATTCATACAGAACATCCAGCAAAAAATATCATTCCCCTCCATTTTTAATAATAAAAATTACAATAGTGAAACTGAGGTCCTTGAAAGAATTTAAATTGTTGGAAAATTAAAATTCTTCCAGAAAAACTTAGAAAATTGTGGCATTGATTACAGTGTGTGTATAAATGTGTGAGGGATCAATAACTTATATAGTGTAAATACAATTTATCCAAATCGCTTCAAACACTTTTTAGCAAAACTCTTTATTTGTACATATATGATTTTTTTTTTAGAAGATCAAAATAAACTTGCTCTGAAGAAGACTGCAGGTCAGTCGAAACATAGGTGTATGTATATGTACAAATAAAGAGTTTTGCTAAAAAGTGTTTGATGTGTTTTGGATAATCTGTATTTATAGGATATTATGGCAAAAATAAAAAAAAGTATGATTTTGGTAACTTATAAAGTCTAGTGATTTCAGACCACATAATACATTTATATAAGTCAACATTTGCACTGCAATCAATCTACTTCAGTATTTCTTAAATTTATATGGATATTGCAAAGATACAATTTTAAATTACACAACAAGAAGAATGACGAAAAGGCAAAGCTCAGGAAGTTAATGCAGATTTGTAAATTCACAGACTTCCTAGAAGACATCATCTTTGAATATGCAGAGTTACAGTTTATAGATCAAATCCCTGAAGGACTCTAGTTTACTCATATTACAGTCACTCAGGTACTCCTGGTAAAGCTAATGTGTAATCAGGCTTTACTTTAAAGAAACTTTGTTCAGAAGTAAACAAATTTAAAAAATTAGTCACAGCCCAAATCTTTGTCGCAAGATATGCCAAAAACTATATTTGTAAGCTTAGCAAAGCTTGTACAGATGTAATTAAAACTACCTGAACAAGCAATGCCCCTGTATATGGATAGTTTTCCTATACTGCTATCATATTGTGTACATTGAAACAATTTGCTTCACAAAAAAAGGCACAAAATGAACTAAGCCTGAGCATAAAAATCTAAAATGCATTGAGAGATACTTCAAAATCCAAGTTACAATAAATAATATATTGATAAAAATGGAGCTAGATTCAAAATCACCAGTTTCCATTATAACCAAGAATATAAAGGGAAAAGTTGTAATCTATAATAAGTCAGTAAAGTCATTAAAGATGATCACGATGATCTGATTTCTCTTTTTATTGAAAGTATTAATAAAAACATTAAAGTATAAATCATTTATCTATCTTTGATTATTTTGCAACTTTATGAATCTGACTGATTTTGATTTGTCACTTAGTGCATACTGTGCTTAAAGAAAAACAGATCATGAACATAATCTTAAAAAGAAATTTCCAGAAATGTTTAATAAAAAAATTGAATATTATCATGGTGAAACAGTCTATTTATAAATAAATAAAACCATTAGGCCCATGATAACTAATTCAAGTGATCAGTTTCATGTCATATCAATCTAGTAATACAGAGGTGCTGAAATTATTATCAGTGGTTAATTAGTAGAGACTGGAAATTACTTATAATATTTTTAAAAATGTTCTATTTAATTATATTTAAATATTTGACATAAAAATTCTTAATTTTCATGGGTTTTATAATTGAATAAGAAATAAACTTTTCCATAAAAGTTTGAATGGAAGCATGTACAAATGAGACCTTATTTGTATCTGGATTTTTTTATCCTTATTTCGAAGTTTGTTATCTATGCTAATTCTTAAATACATCTGGAACAGCTAATGAAAATGAATATTTTACATTGGCATAGTAATTTAATAAAGATGGGAGTTTTGAAATGCTTATTATCAGTATTTGATTAGTCAAGAAAATAAATTTTACATATACACACAATTTTAAGCAAATATATTTAAATAAAGTTTGATATTACTTATTTATTTTAAGAATTGTTACTATTTATATATAGTTTTTGTTAAACACTTTATTATTGAACAAAGTAAAAGGAAAATATTATTCAACTATGCATTAATAACAGATCTATTCAGTTATCTTCTTTGGAAAAACTATATAAACATGAGTAATTAATAGATATTAGATGGCAATGCTCTAGTTTTAAATAAATTTAATTATTCTATATAGTTAGTGTAATTAATTTTAAAAACATTTAATATGTATGTTGATCAAAACATTGAGGGGGGGGGAGATACCAAACACTTCTGCTGTAATGTTGAGGTACATCCATGACTGAAATTACCAATCCTCTTATGACAGCTTTTTTAAAATCCTTGATATTAGAGGATATTGTAAAGCTAGATATATGGAATGTTAGAATAATAAACAAATCAGAAAAATGGTAAATACATTTTTAGACATAAACTATTCCTTTGTCCCTTTTGAGATGCACACTAAAAAATATAGTTAATATATAATTATTTAAATATATATATATAAAGATATTTTCCTTTTTATAAAAAATAAAATAAAAAAAACTAACAGAAATAGTTTTTTTTTAAGTGTCATAGCATCAGCTGGGATGCGAACCCACAACCCGGGCAACTGCCTGCAAGTGCAAGGCAGTCGCGCTGACCTCTCGACCACCAATGCAAGACAAAAAGGAAAAGTTAAAGACTAAAAGTCTTTATTCCTTTCGTTTTTTCATTTAAAGGACAAGTAGTGATAAAATAATTGCCCCTTTAGAACCACAAATTCAAACAATTTTACATTTAGAAAAATTAAAACACTTTCTAAAGGTGAAATAGTGTCTGCCAACTAGCCACTGTTGCTTAATAAATGTATGTGAAATTTTTGTAATTTTAGTAAATTTTACCATGAATAAGCCAAACTTTTTTCTTATATTTTTTTTGTATTTCTGTGTAAACCAATTTTGTAAATACATAATAATGTTATATGCATTTTTAATGTATAAATAAGCACATTTATAGTGAATTAGAAATTTAAAGATTTTACCAAAAAAATTATTTCATCTATTTACTTGTGACATTTTCATAAAATCCAATGGCTGTATTGTGAAAAAAATTGAAATTGTTTTATTTTTTAAATACAAATAATTGTTATCATGGATTAAAAGGAGAGTTCACTGTATATATATATATTTAAATTAATTATCAAATGGAATTTAAATTATCCAATCAATAAATTTACATGTAATAAACTTTATCAGCTTTGACATCATATCAGAATTATTAGCAATTAGTTTATCCTGAGTGACAATTCTAAAGTCTCCAACAGACTTTTTCAACTAATTGCAGAATTCTTCAGTAGTATCTCATGTAATGTAATAAAGTCATTTTCTTTTCCATAGCTAACTTTAAACCTATCGAATAATAAAGCAGGAAATAATTATAATACAATCTTTTAAATATTAACAAATTATCACTATAAATATTAATTAAGAACAATTGTTCTAACTATGAATTTTACAAGGTTAAAAAAAGTATTTAAAGATCTCACTGTAGAGCAAATAGTGGATAGAAGATAATACTCATCAAACTAATAATTATGAAGTGTGAAAAATTTGTGTTTTTCTTTTCTTATGCTATTCTCTAAGTGATATTAGTTACCTGTCATTTACTGATTAATAGTCATATGATTAACTCATTTGATTGCAAGTCAGCTTGCTGGAAACATATTAAACTTCTTTGGATTTAAAATTTTTTTTTAGTTTTGAATTTGAATCCAAGATTAAAAGCATGGCATACAATTATATAATACATATTAGTTTTGACAATATTTAATAATAGTTAATGATAGCAAATTAGACATATAATTTTACTGTAAAAGTGCAAACAAAGAAAAATTGATGCTAACAAAAAATAAAAATAATCAGAAGAGTTTATTTTTTGCACCAAACCAAGTATAAATAATAATATAGCAAAAAAAAAAAAAGGCACACAAACACAATTTATAAAAATTATGATGTATTTTTTCATAATTTTTTAAAACAAAAACAACTGAAAACTGAATACATTATCAGACAAAATTTAATATGTTATTCATATAAATTTGAAAATATTTTACTAAATATTATTCCTCTTAGAGTGTTTGATGATTTGGCTCAATTGATGCAGCTAGTTCAATATTACTTGTCTTTTTGTGATGTCTTTATTGATATTGTTTGATGAAGCAGAAGATTTTCAAAAATATATATTTATTAGTATATACATGTAAAAAAAGAGAGGGAGTTAAAATAATCCCATATATGTTTAGAGCTTATAATAATAGATATACTGACCTTTAACTATTTAAATCTATATTTGGCTAAGATTGCATAGTTGTATAAGAGTTGCATATTTGTAGAGTAAATTGTAGCAAATACATTCTCTTTTAAGGCTCCTAATGAAATGACATTACATGCAAATTTTTCAAATTTTTCATAAGATTGCAAATAAAATGTTTCTAAAAGGAAAGATTTTTAATTGGATGATCCACTGAAAAAATCCAATTATAATGTGCCATATATAACATGGCACCCAAAAAGTTGACCCTGGTATATGATATGAAATTACAATATATTTCAATTGTCGTGGAATTTTTTTTGAGACATAAAAATTACCAGTTTATAATGTAAAAATTAAATTATGCCTATTATTTTTAAATTACTTAATTGAAATATTTGCTGACCTTATATTTTCATAGTTATATTTAAGTCAAAATGATTTAAAATTTTTCCAATGATGTATTCCGATGAAAATTATAATTAAAAATTAATACTATAATTATTTAGCTCCCTTTTTTTTTATCTCAGTAAATTCTATTTCTTTTCTTTTTGAGACCTCCTTGATATTTATTTTTTCTTTGAAGAGTATTTTAGCTTTACTTTATTTTCTCTTACTATCTCCTTGTTTTTTTAAGCAGAATGGAGACTATTTTCAACTTGATTAAAGATTTAAGTAATTCTTTTACACTTTCATAAATGTATTTATAATAAAGCAATAATTTAATAAATGTTAGTTTTTGTTAGCATGTTATACCTGAAGTGTTTAAGTTAAATTAAAATGTAATTTTCTTCAGTCTGGATAAAGTATATCTAGAAAAGGATAAATTAAGTTGGAATTTTTCTAAAAACATTTAACAATTTTAATTAGATGATGAAACTACAAGAATTTATTTATGCATTTGAAATGTGTGTAGTTAAAATAAAAAGATTTAAAGTATATATACATATAATTCTAAAATAATGGTATATACAACAATCTAAATCTTGCATCATCTTAATCTTATTTTTATTGATAGCTTGAAGTAAGTTTTTTAGGTTATATGGCTAAGAATTGATCCTGATACTTTTTAACTCTTGCCTCCATCACTCTACCTTTGTGCTAAACCACACAACACTATCTTAATGTAGTTATATAAAAACTATTTAAGTCTAATAATAAGATAGCTCACAAGAGTGCAGAAAACTTTTTTGAGTTTATGCATAGAAAATTATATATACATTGGTTAGAATATTATCACGAATTTTGTAAATGTAGATATTGCAAGTGTAAAGAGAAAGAATTTCAGTATATATACCTAGAGAAAAACAACCAATTAAAACTGGAAATTGCAAATGAAATTAGACCATCTCATAATAACATTTTGCCCAACTCATTTTATTTTAATTAAATAGGATGATTTTATTTTTAAAATTGACAGTTTCAATTGGTTGTTTTCTTAACTACAGCACAATTGACGTTTGACTACATTTATGAAAATTCTCATTACAGTTTCAATATTTATGTGTAATACATATGTGTATATTGTAATAGTCATAGAAACTGCCCAAATCAAAACATAGGTCATAATAACATGCAAATCAGAAAGTGTAAACAAACAGGTAAGTATAGAAATTATCACAGTTAAAAAAAGGCATATGACTTTATTTCACAGGAGTTCATAAGAAGTATGAGCACCTGACCTGCAAGAATCAGAATTTGTCCTTGGATCTTTCCGATTGGATGCTCTATCAACTGCACCAAATCATGTAGGTCAAATAAAGCTGTATGCCATTTTTAAAATCACAGTTGGAAGACAATCACATACATTATAATTTTAATGTAATATGTGTAAAATTTTGCAACCATGTTGATGTTCTTTTTAAAGAAGATCCTATGCCCATGTTTTAGCACAATAGTATTTAGACTTATTTAATAATATCTTCCAATAGAATCTACAAACAATACATATATCTTCTTGTTAGTCAATCTGTGGATCTATTATTATAATGAATTAAAGGGATTTGAACTCAGACTTTCAAGCTCCCTTCAGTCACCCATTCCATCTTATATAACCAATTCATATGACTACATACATGTGAAAAAAGATGTGGTCATGTGTATCAGTTATATAACATAGAGTGGATGACTGAAGGGAGCTTGAAAGTCTATGTTCCTCACATATATCTTGAGAATATACACTATATTTGTATTTAAATAAATATTATTATCAAGAATATATAGAATATTATATAATGATATGTATAAAATTCTCAAATGCCCAACACTTCATGGCAGTACACACAGTGAGCAACAATCTTTCTCATAGTATAATCACATTCAAAGTTTCTCTTACTCCAAGTTACATTATATGTCCAATTGTATTGTAAATATTGAAACATAATGCAAGCTTCTTTTCTTTTATTAAGATATTACTCTAAAAGTTAAGTGAAGTCAAGCGGTAGTGGCCGAGTGATCAGCACAGCTGCCTTACAAGCAGGTGTCCCGGGTTCGTTTCTCGGCCGATGCTTTGACACATGGAAAAATAAAAATAAAAGTGAAGTGAATAAGTTTAATTGAAATTCCCCATTAAATCAGATAAGTTTGTATTATTTATTACTGAATAAACAAATTTTATTTCAAGTAGTGTGTATGCACATATATAAACACATATTTATCAACATTAAATCAACATTGACTTTGCGATGATGCGAATTGCATTCCGCCTATTTGTAAATTTTTCACCATAAGTAGTGGGAGAATTTAAGATTGCTTTATTTCGCGCAATTTGAATGATGTGATTAAGTATTGCTAATATATTCCTATATCACTGCTACCTTTATAAGATATTATAATAAATATCATAAAAAATACTCAAAATGATAGAATAAAGTAAAAAAAAAACAACGATAAAAAAGTGACATCGAATCCCCTTTTGAAGGAAGAAAGATGAATCTTAATATAGATTTCACTGTAAAACGAGAAATATTAAAAGATAAAAAAGATCAGTTAGCTATACGTACACATACATACGTATATGTTTTGATTTTAAACAGGTAAAAATTAAATCATGTTTTTTTTAAATATCTAAATTCTTCAAGGACAAACTTCTTAAAGTTGACAATTTTTTAATGAATCTTTTAACCAAATCACTTTAATTAATTCATTCATTTTTTATCATTCAATTTAAAAAAAATATTTTTTTTAAAAGTCTTATAGAGGCATACTTTAAATAATAAAATGTTTCGTTTATAAAATATCTCCTTTGATCCCTTTTATTCTTTTGTTTCAACTGAAGTTTTTTTTTGTTGTTGATGCTCTTTCTTCCTTGTTTTCTTTTAAAATAAAAAGTAAATCAATGGTAAAAAGGAAAAGTTTTATTACCTCAAGTTCTTTCTTTTAAAGATTTTAAAGTAAATAGAGATGGCAATAATTTCTCAGAAAATTACAATGATAAAAAAAAAAAATTGTGTGTGTATATATATGTGTGTATTTTGTTGATGAATGAAATTTTATTAATGTAGTTCTATTACCCAAGATTCTGTTTTTTAACACTTTTTCTACTTCACATAAATGATTTTTTAGTTACACTTAATCTATTTTACAGTTTCGCAGGCAATAGCCACTTTGTATATCATCAATGTTCCTTTTCTGTTTCTTATTATTCAAAACATTTAGTTAGGTTTTTCATTAATTATTCTTTGGGTGAATAAACACTCTGCATGATTGGGTGCAATAGTAGAATGAATCAGGCCCAGCTCTGCCACCTCTAGTGCTCAAACTGCTTGTGAATTCCTGATCAATAAACCCTAAAACTATTTATTTTTGGAAAATAATTCAAGCTTAATTCTTCTAGAACTCAATTTTGTGTTATTTTTATTATAATTATTTGTTGGTTTACAGGTAACCTATGAAAGGATTTTGTGGCATTGTTCATGATTTGGGTTTAAATCTGGATCAGGTGTATCTTGGAAGTGTTTTTAAATATTCAATTATATAGCATTCTAATTAATAGACCAATGGGCATAATTAGATATTGGTACATCGCAAATTAATATAAGTTGATCATATCAGTATCAATGCACCAATTATAACATGATCATAATGTGATATGCTGTCCATTACAGAGAAAGAGCAGTATTATTTTTATAAGAGCTAAGACCATTGTCTACCATTACCTAATAGAGACAAACAATATAGTCATTCAATACTGATTCACTGAATGGTTATATAAATATTCTCAGTTGAAGAGTAGAGATTTTAGATTGGCTAAGTTGTTTAAATCAGTGGTCTTCAACCCTTGGTCCATGGACCTGTGCCGGGCCACAGAAGGTTTTTATCAGTCCGCGGTAGACTGGCAGGAAAGTTTATAATAATAAGAGTTTAAACTTTTAATTAATATAAACAATTTTTATTTATATTTCATCTCATTTTTACCCAATTAAAATAAAAAAAGAAACAGAACGGAAACAAAATCTAATCAATCATACATAAATTAATTTGTTTTTCTAGATATCATAGATGTTTATGGGGGGAGGGGATAGAATTAAATTTTTTATTACTTTTCTGAAAAAATTCAAAATTAAAAAAAAAAAGTTTTTTATTATACAAACTCCATATATATATAACTTCATCTAAGGCTAAGCAGTTTACATCTTTAAGAAAATTTATCTATAGACTTCTGCCATCCGCAAAACCTTATCTTTATTTTTGCTGGTCTGCGAAATCTTATCCTTATTTTTACTGGTTCGCAGGTATGAAAAGGTTGAAGACCATTGGTTTAAATCATAAAACACATTTAATGTGTCATATTCACTGTTAGTTATCACACACCTATGTGTTCCCAGTTTGATATTTGTTTCTGCCTTTTATTATACCTATTTTAATTTTTTTTAAATATTTTTCAAAAATTCTTTAATTAATCAGCATTTAATATTATCAAATTTTAAATATCTTTTTTGCTTTAATTGTACTTTATCTACTGCCACTGTTGTTTCCCCAAATCATGGATTTCTATTTTTTCTCGATCATATTTTTTTCTTCATGAAAACACTAAATATCTTTTTAACTAATCATTAGTCCATCTCTTACCAATTTCTGAACTTGCTTCATTAATTTCCGATTCAAAAAGCAATCCTGTTATTCACTGTCTTTATTTTGTTTGTAGATGCTTATGAAAATGAGCACATTTCTGAAGGCACATCAATTTATTTATACCATGACTATCATTGTTAGTGACAAAACAAATATATAAACAAAATAATAGCACAGAGAGAAAGATGAAAGTAAGAGTCATTATAGAAAGACTGAAATTGTTTATTATTTTTTATTTAAATATCTATGACATTGTGACCAATCATAAGGTTTTAACAAAATAGCTCTAATTCCAATTCATAATTAATTTAAAAATGCAATTTAATATTGGATGGGTGAACATAAAACAGGAATATTAAGAAGACAACATGGCATTGTTTTTGTTCTCAGAATCTATAATTCTTGGAAGATTTCCAAAAATTGTTTATACATTTTGTGAAGACTGAGAGAGATAAATAGGACATAGATGCTTCTGAAAAGGAATGCCAGTATTATTTTTTTTAGTAAATTTTCTTTAATTTATCAGTTTTATAAAGCTTTAGTCATTTGACTTTCAAATTATTTTTTGATCATTTTCTTCTTCCAAAATTTAAACTATATAAAATTATATCAGCTTATGAGCAAAATGAATTTGACTTAATTATTTGTAAGAGTTAATAGAATTAACTATATTTATAATATTGACATTAATATTAAAACATATATTTATTATAAAATTCATAATGAACTATTATTTTTGCTAAAAAACTTAATATATTTTTCACGTTTTGGTAGGTCTTCTTTTACACACTATTAAGTGAAAGTTAATCAAGCTATGGAGAAGAAAAATATCTTGTTCCTATTTCCATAAACATAGCTAATATTTCCTGATGTAACTGGCCTACTAATTATTATGATCTATACTGCTGGCGGAATCAATTTTTTCTTTATTTTAATAAGGGCACCAGGATTCATACAAGAATCCGTTGAAATCCATCATGTTGCACATCATAAATTAAGAAGAAAATAATTTAAAAAATTGGGATTAGGATTTCCCATAACTTTATTTATATTTAGAGAATATTACTCCCGGAGCTTAATTGATAACTATTGGAAAAGGAAAATTATACATTTAAATTTTAATAAACTAACATTAATAATGCACAATGAAAAGTTGATATTAGAAATAAATATTTTATTCTAACAAATTAAAATATTTAAAGATAAATTGTTAAATAAAATTGAAAGGCATTTACATGCTAATCCAGATAACATTGATCAATTAATTATTACCATTCATATTACACTTCTTAAGTTTTTTCCAGAAAGTTCTTTAAATGATAAATCTGCAAATCTCTCTATTAATAGTATATTATAAGCTTATAGTAAGGATTGTTTGCAAACACTTAATTTAGTCACAATAAAGATATGAATAATCTTACCAGTAAGTTATTTAGTATGCATTTTCAATTAACTAGTTTCACTCTGTTGACATTTTTGTATGTTCTTGGCCTGTCCTAATGCTAGACTCAATGGTTTTTCTGAGTGACCTATAAAATGAAAGGTATCTGTAAAGTACATTGGTTCCACTCTGCATGACGATTCACCTGAGCATATGAGTAGTGGTAGTTCTGCATATGGGTAGTCCAGGATAGACATTTTCTCTATCCCGGACCTAATGGAAACTGATTGTTAGGGAGAAGACACAAGACCCAGTTTTAAGTTTTTCTGATCTTTTATATTCGAGATCAATTTTTAGACTTCTCTGCGCATCTATTTTCTTCAGTTCTTTTATCAGAATACAAGATAATAATCTTGTACATTATTTCTTAAATTTAAGTAACAAAGTCTTTGTTTTACAACATGATTCTGCTATCTTTAATTAGCTTTCAAAAAGGCTTTACTGATGGTAATCTTTTATTTTGGAATTTTTTTTAATTTATTTATCTGGATTAGTAATCTGCATGTCTTTTTTATTTCTTCCAATTTCAACTTTAATTAAATTATATAGATAAGTAATTCTGAAGCAAAAAATTAACTTTCATTGTACGTTTAAAAAAAAAAAATACATTAACTAAAAAAAATTAAAATTGCATCTTTTAATAAGATCTTTAAATTTACTTTTTTTTTTTTTAGCTTTTAAATATCTTACCAAATGCCAATATATTTGTACTATATATAAATAAACTGTACAATATATTGTAATGGTATAGAAATTAGGATTTTTATGGGAATGTGGAAATAATATATTAGCAGCTATTATTTAATTGAATATGATAAAATAAGAGTGAAAAAATATTAGAGGCAAATAATCAAGTCAGGCATAGTATTATAAAAGAACAATCATCAATGTATGAACATAATCCCTAAAATAACCGTAAAATTAAATATGTATCAAAATGTTGATCATTAAATCAATGCTGATCATCATCAATGCTTGAGGCCATCAAAATCATAAGTGTACTAGTTCTTAAAGGATTAGTTATCAACATAAACAATATAAAGTGGATAGACTTTGAATGTGACTTTCATTATTTTAATATCATCCAAATAATTCCAAAAAAATTATATAGATGTTTATATACATCTACTATTAGATCAAAACTGACTTTGGAATTGCAATGACTTTGATAACTGTGATCAAGAGAAATTACACAATATTTAATCTATTCTTGTATTAAATAACTTTAAAAGAGTAACTAAAGTATGGAGGTTGTTTAATATATGTATAAAGATATTACACATGGGAAAGAGAAAGGTAAATAACTCCATGAGTGTGTATGTTTAAAATTTAAAAATCAGATATATTATTCTTTAACTGAGGTTTAAAGTTTATATCTGTGCTAGAGATAATCTCTAGTTTAGAAAATGATTAGTAATAATCATTATTGTATTTATCTGAGTTGGATGGTGTCAAAGTTGTGAGTGGAGTGAGTTTGACAATGGTAAATGAAAATGTAATAATAACTTAAAATAATGCTTAATAAGTTTATTGATTAATTAAAATAATAAAAAATAAGAGGTTTGAATAAATACTATATAATATAAATAGGTCATTCTGATTTTGACTTATTTACAAACATCAAATATTATCATATATTTAAAAAGCAACAAATACTTAACATTGTTTAAATTTTAGTTTAAAAAGATATATAAAATGTGTTTTCCTGAAGGTTTGTGATGATAATGTTTTCTAATATGAGTATTGAGTGTCTTTAGAAAAATTTAACTTTATTTAAATATTCCAAATATATTCAACTGTTAGTAATAGCACTCAGGTTGGTATATGCACAACATTTCAAGAGGTATTATTCTCTCTTCTTTTTCAGGTGTTGCTGGCCTGACCAGTGGCAGTACTAGTATGGGAATCAAATATGGACTTTTAGATTCTTGAGTATTGAATTTTAAGGTAATGCTGTAACCAAA
This sequence comes from Epiperipatus broadwayi, assembly GCA_028023455.1. Taxonomy (NCBI): domain Eukaryota; kingdom Metazoa; phylum Onychophora; class Udeonychophora; order Euonychophora; family Peripatidae; genus Epiperipatus; species Epiperipatus broadwayi. The sequence continues at coordinate 648,328 of JAQFVV010012548.1, forward strand.
TGAGTCATCCTGCCAAAGGCAACAGTCAGTAGAAATTTCACATACTTATCTATGAGGTTCCTATTGATTTCTCAACTTTTCTCTCAAGAGCAAAGTTGATTAGTAGTTTCCATACATTATGTAGTCACACTAGATTGGCTTATGGGATTTTTTGGCATTGTCATGTGAGCAGCTTCTTTAAATTTTATTCTTTGTACCTTTTCTTCTCCATCCAATATTTTTGTATTTTCCCAATTGAACATATACTCATTGGCACATACATGATCTGCTATCTTAGACACATTTGTTTTTTCTCTTCTAATCATCACTTTGTGATCTTGCAACCACTCAATATACATTCTTCCACATTTACATGGTATTTGATAAGTGCAGTTTTTTCTTTCCAGCATTTCAAGTTTAGCTTGTAGATGTTAGAATTCCTCAGAGTATGTTATGGCTCTGGAAAGCTGTTCTGATATTATACAAATTGCAGATTTTCTTTAATTTGTTTGAAATTTTTGGTATATATATAAAATACAAACTATGAGGACAATTTTTATTAAACATTATTTCTACATATTTAATTAAAAAATGAAGTCTTGGGCAAACCCAAAGGCTATAGTACATGGACTGTAATGTTGTTTTAAAACCTCAATGATGTTTTGTTGAGTATGAAGGAGGTTCGAAAAATTTGCACTAATTAATAGATAGAATAAAGTTAATGAATATAAAGTAATTAATAAAAGACCTTCATACTCTCATTCCAAGATGCTTTAGATTGGCCTATGTAAATGAATTTAGATACTAAGATAAGATGGCTACTCTTATCTCTTCAAAATCTCAATCTTGTGCTTTGGTCTGAGAGTCTTAAAACAACATTGCAGAGCATGTGTACAGGGTGTAATTCCTGATTTAAAAAAACATTTATTATAAAATATTTTTATATATATTATTTTTACTTTTTTAATATTTGGATATTTTTTGTAATTATTCTTATTTAAAATAAAGATTAAAATGATGTTGAAGTCTGCATAATATTTTAAAGGAAATTTATAGATGATTAAAAATTGATCCCAATATTATTTTGTTTATGAAAGAAGAATTTTTTTTTAAATTTTTTTTTTATATCAAGAGAAAATAAAAGCAATAAAAATATACTGCCTTTTTGGGCACATCACTGAAAACTTACTGAACTAATATCAATGTGTTTGAAATTGAACCACCAATACCTTTTTATTATATAATCCCAATTTCATTATTATATTGCATTGGCATTGATTTCTAACACAACTAACAAAAGTTTAAAAAAATCCATTTGATAAAAGTATGTTAGAACTTGATTACAAAGTATATCCTAATCAATCAAACAAACAAACAAACAAACAAATAAACAGAGTTTAAATAAAAGCATTTAAAAACAAAAAAGATAAGAATTATAGTTGTTACAATATATATATTATTTCGGATTTTTTTTCTTTATCTTTTGATTTAGATTTACAGAAGTGTTTAAATAGTTCAAATTACTCCTGAAAAGTTCTTAAGTAATCTATCTATCTATCTATCTATCTATCTATCTATCTATCTATCTATCTATCTATCTATCTATCTATCTATCTATCTATCTATCTATCTATCTATCTATCTATCTATCTATCTATCTATCTATCTATCTATCTATCTATCTATCTATCTATCTATCTATCTATCTATCTATCTATCTATCTATCTATCTATCTATCTATCTATCTATCTATCTATCTATCTATCTATCTATCTATCTATCTATCTATCTATCTATCTATCTATCTATCTATCTATCTATCTATCTATCTATCTATCTATCTATCTATCTATCTATCTATCTATCCATCTATCTATCTATCTATCTATCTATCTATCTATCTATCTATCTATCTATCCATCTATCTATCTATCTATCTATCTATCTATCTATCTATCTATCTATCTATCTATCTATCTATCTATCTATCTATCTATCTATCTATCTATCTATCTATCTATCCATCTATCTATCTATCTATCTATCTATCTATCTATCTATCTATCTATCTATCTATCTATCTATCTATCTATCTATCTATCTATCTATCTATCTATCTATCTATCTATCTATCTATCTATCTATCTATCTATCTATCTATCTATCTATCTATCTATCTATCTATCTATCTATCTATCTATCTATCTATCTATCTATCTATCTATCTATCTATCTATCTATCTAAAATAAGTTTTTACCCAAATAATTGTAGATCATGAAAATGGTAGCAAATATATTTATTATAATCTTATAAAGCTATTTACTCTAATATATTTATTTATATCTAGCAAAATAAAATATTAAAAAAACATGAATAAATGCAGTATTAGTCAAATTATTAACAACTTAATTTATGATTCTGATTTCATGTATACATATTGATTTTTTTTAAGTGTAAGCAATACATATATTCTTAAGAAATTACACATAATCCAATTTTACTTCCCATCTATTTTTATAAGATAATAAGTTGTGAAAAGAGTAAATGAAAAAAGAAGATTGATTGAGGAAATTAAAAATAGAAAGAGAAACTGTTATTTGATATATATTAAGAAGAAAGTGTAGTTTAATGAAAGATGTTTTGAAGAAAATGATGAATGAAAACAAGAAAGATGAAAAAGATTGATATTGTTGGATGGTATGAGATAGTAGTTATGTGGGATTGAATAGATAGGAAATAAAGAGAGTGGGGTGGCAAAATGGATGAATTGATGATTAGACTAATCTCTGGCATGTTCATGGAACAGAATACTATTGATGATAGCAGCTTCAAATCCTTATTTATTAATTAAAAAAATTTTTTAAACTTATTTTCATCTATAATTCTAAAAAAAAAAAAAATCTTTGCCTGGTTACATGTTCAAAGATAAGATACAGATCATGAAATATTGTTTGACCAGATAAAGGTTGTCTTCTTTGAGGACAATGAGATGAGAATAAGTGTTAAAAATTCTTTATAATTAATAAATAGTGTTCTATAATAATCAATATCATGAAATTACCCTTTAACTTAAAAGGTAGCTGAAAAATAAAATTAGATTGCGGGCAGTTTGTAAATGCATTTAAGATATCACAATTATGTATCATTGTATTTACACTTGAAAAGTCTATGTCTATTAGTAAAACGATGGCCATGTGTTAAATTGTTAATAGTTTGTCTAGTACTGCTGTTTATTTGTTTTTTATTATAAATATATATATATATAAGTAAATTATGTATTATTGATTTTTCCTTTCACTTGTATTTGTAATTCAAATTTGTAAACTTTTGTTCATCTGTGTATCAAGTGTTTTCTTTTTTGTTTAAAACCTAATGCTAAGTACATGTTCACTAAAGTTTACGATAATCGGGGCTATGATTATGGTGAACTTTACTAAAAGTGCACTTAGCATTAGGTTATGAAGAAGAAAGAAACTATTTTAAAAAGCAGACAAACAAATATTTGCAAATTTGAATATGTATTATTAATAAATGTTTATCAAAAATTTAAATTCATGAAGTACTAATTTTTTTTTACTATTTCTAAAATGTACTTAGTTTAAATGGAGAAGATAGTTTCTGACTTTATCACACCAATTTTTTTTACCAATATATATACTGTACATATAGATATAATTAAATCTCCCACTTCACTGTACATTATTGAACATAGGAATAAAGACATTCAAATTTTATCCAACCAGGATTCAAGATTTATGACAAGAGTATGTCACAGAAATGCATTATCTCTGGATCATGAGACCTTTACATATATATAATAAATTTTGAATATTCAAAATATATATAATAAATTAAGTTTGATATTTGTATTCTTTCCAAAATATATGGTAATATTCAAATTTACATACACTGTATATTAAATACAGTGATATTCATATAAGTTTAATTTATTTTATTATAAGTACTATCAATTATCTTCTTTGTAGTCTTTGTCAACTATATAATGTTGAATAATTAAAATGAGACATCATTTCATAACTCCCATAATTCAATTCAGTTTTCCCACAATTCTTTTATTTTAATGTTTGATGATTGATGATTCATTAACATTTGACAATTTCTTGAAATTATTATAGCTTCTTATTTTATGTTTATTGTGTCAATGTTCAATTTGTATAATGTTTAGGTTTTTATAATCAAATTTAAATTTGTATTTACAAGTTTTATTAAGATCAAATATAACAGATGATGAAGGTTTTAATTATTCAACATTATATAGTTGACAAAGACTACAAGGCATACAGTCAAAACTATTTCTAATAAAATAAGTTAAATTTATATGAATATTATTGTATTTTATGTATATAAATTTGAATATTACATGTATATATACAGACAGACATTCAGACAGATTTGATAGTTAGATAGATAGATAAGCAGAAAGACAGACAGATAAAATTATTATCTTTCTACGAATCCATTGGAATACATTTGTTTTTTTTACTCTCCCTACCCTTTTTTCCCCTTCAGTCAACATATAATACCCAAGATTAAATAAAATAAAAGAACATTATCGAATTGTTACTCAAATGCCAGTTATATATAAGAAATACCAAAAATTACATGTGATTCACAGAATTTATATATGTACATAGGGTGTTTTCAATTCCACCTGATGTATGTATGTCATTTTATAGACTTGATGGAGAATTAACAGGTTTCCATGAAAAATTTATATTTGACAAATTTTTTATCCCTTTCTTTTATTTCACTCTTATTTATAAATGCATTTTGGTTGTTTTCTGGCATTGTTATTGCACACATATACGAAAAAAGACCTTTATAAAAAGTTTACTGGAGATATTAGATACCTATATTTTTGTTCTTGAATAAAGTCTCAACCCTAACCTTATTAGAACAAATGAAAAAAATGTGTGAATGTGTTTCTGATTTATTATGGCAAAGATTATCATGCTCTTCTGTCATTTGAAAATGGTTTTTATATTTATAAGAATGATTTGTGTATAATGCTTCTAAATTTAATTTTAAAAGGAAATCAAAAACTCTGGTTCAAGTGACTAATATCTAAACTGGGGCAACTTGTTTATTTGCTAAGAATTGGGTTTTTATAATAGTGTACGAATGAGTAAAGTAATAAATAAATTCATTTGTCAAGTTAAAAATTGGTTTTTATATTTTAATATGTGGTTGGGTAAAATAATGAATTTATTTCCCAATACTAACATTTATTTTTAAGAGTTGGAGAAAACAAGATTTATATTTCCAGTAATGAATCTCGGAGATATTTCAAATCACTAGTAATAGAAGATGGTTTGTTTATAGAAGTGATTTTAAATACTATTTCAAGATTAGGAAAGGGCATTCATTACATGCAATGAATTGTGTTGTTTGAATCCTAATTGTCTAGTGTATGAAGCTCAAGATCATTAAGTGATAATGGTCTTTGAAGATGGCTAATTGATGTTGCCGCTATTTTTGATCCCATAATAGTTTCCTAAGTAGTATGTGGATATAATTAAAAAATTTTTTTTGTAAATATTATTTTTCTTATAAGTAATAAGACCCCCCCAAATAACTGAAATCATTCACTTTATTTTCTAATGTAAAAAGTCATCCAAGAATGAAACTATTGAAATAAAACTATTTTATTTAAATAAAAAAAAAATTTTAAAGGATTTTATCAACTGATAAATATATCAAATTTAAAATATATTTTTTTAATAATTTCTTTTTTAATTTAAATGTTAAAAATATTTGAAATTGACAAAGATAAGGTTGAGTGTTTTTAGGGTTGAATAATAATACCCTTATGTTTCTTTTAACATCTTTTTATTATAAGATTTATAAAAAAAAAAAATAGTGGAATATTTGAGAAGTTAAACACACCTTTATTTAAATAATATATATATAAAATAGTTTAGCTTTAGGTAGACTGTACATAATAATAAAAATACAATCTCAGATATATTATTATTTTTATTTAATTATTTTTTTTTTAAGAACATGTTTAATTTAAAATAATATTTTTTTCTTATTGTTATTATTCTTCGAAAAGTAGGTTTCGTAATTGATCTGAGTAATTGGTCTAGTGAATAAAAAAAACTTGCTGGTGAATAAAAAAAAAGTACTAATTCACTTCCTAACGAAGTAAATTTTGAAAAAAGGAAATCAACAATATGTTATATTAAATGGTATTATGGTTTAGAACTCAGTGATATTGGTGCTTGGATATCACCTGGATTTATAAGTAATTAATCATATTATTTAAAAAAATCAATCAGTCAATATCTTCTTTATTTTTACAGCCCATGTCATCTTTCCCATGATTCTGCACATATATTTTAATCCGTCAGTCTATTATCTATCACTTATAATATAAGCAATGTGACATCAATATATTTACATTGAAATAAATACTTGTAGCATTAGAAAGACATTTGATCCATATAAATATAAACTATCTTAAAAAAATAACTATCTCCAATGAACCTAAGGAGTACACAAATTACAAGTAAATAGTCGCAACTATTTTTATACATGAGAAGTATTAAAAAATAGTAAATTATATTAGTTGATTCTGAAAACAAAAATTATAAATATTACATAAAAAGAATTTCCTAAACCTATTTAAACAATCTTCTGAATCTTAATCACTAAATTTTATATGCCAAAAACTAAATATTGATAAATGAAATTTAAACAATGAAACATTTATATATTTAAAGTAAATTCAATAATTCCATTATTAAAAAGCCATTTAATTCATAAATGTGTGAACTGCATTGGTAATTGGATCTATTTTGTCATCAGTTATTTGGCTACATATCTTTACTATCAATATAGGGATCACATTTGTTAACTTTAATTTTGATTTGTGTATTTATTATAGTGATAGAGTGATGGCCTCACATAAATGTTTCAACATCATTTTTAGATGAGTAACATATATGAAAAATTTTAAAAATCTTGATTCAGACTAACTGAATGAAACTTAATTGTTCATTCTGACATGAAGCTACTCAAACATCATATGACTTCCTGAGCAATTAACATATAATATTTATTTATATAGTTAAAACTGGGCTTGTGTAATGTAGATGTTTAAAGTTTGAAGTTTGATATTGAACAAAAGGTCTTGAGAACGATTATTGGATTATGAATACAAATGAAATATAGTCTTTTTCTAATCATAATAACTTGGGATCTATTTTGCTGCAATGAAAGTGACATTTAAATTTGATAAATGATGTGATGGGCTTGATGAACAAGTAGATGACACTGTTTTGTATGATCATTTATATTTTAAATAAATAAAGGAAGTATTTTGATATTTTTTGAATAATGATACAATAATTTAAGTGACTGCTTTTATTGATTTATCAATCCAATTAGTTTATTTAGATTTTATCAGGGATAGATGTTCAACTTGATGATTAAAGTAATTTTATTGTAGACATAGGAATAAAAACATTAAAGAACCAATGAAAAATGCAAAAAGTTTGAAAATATGGTGATAATATATTATTTTCAGAACTAACTAAAGTATTTTAGGGATATATTGACCCAGGAAGTTGTTCCACATTATCTGGAAAGAGAGCCTCTAATGTTCCAGTTTATAAAAATAAATAAAAAAAAGCCTAAGTAATTATCATAAATTTTTTTTGTTAAAGTCTATAACAAAGCTCCTTTTGAGAATTATATTAAAAAGATTTGTGTTCAGTTATGCATAAGTGATTTCTGGAGACAGTTTGATTTTTGAGGAATCAATAAACACCCTGGATATTGTTTAGTTGCCAAATAAATATAAAAAAAAATGTTGTGAGCAAGACAAGTAAGACTTAAATATTACTTTATTAAAATGTTCAGGGATATGTGTTAGCACAACAATAAATGATTGAAAGCTTAATAATTGGATGAAAGAATATTGAAAGAATTAAGAAACCAAAATGGTGTCACTGCTGGACATATTGATAGAAGATATGATGATAGTTGAATAGTTGACATTTTGAATTGGAATCTAAGAGATTGTAAAATACCTAGAGAGAAATTACATATGAGATGGATAGATGAACTAGTAAAGTTTGCTGGTGAGAACTTGGGAAGATCTTCATGGTTGAAAATGATGATAATAATCACATTTATGTAGATGTATGTGTATATAGTCTCAGAGCTTTGATGTTTATAAGCATACCTTTTGTCAACATTGTTGGTAATTCAAAAATAAATTAATTTATTGGTCAGATGGAATATGGCACTTAAAGAGTTATTAATCTGATAATTATATAAGGCTGGAGACATCATCTCACTTTTAAGACCTTGATTGTAATAATTAAAGTTCAATGTATATGTAAACAAAGGAACTAAATTACCCTCCCCCTAGACTAAGAATTAAAGCACTCCAAATTTTGAACAAAGGATCAAGAATAGAATAAAGTCAACTGTTCTTGGAACTTTAATGTTTATAAACATACTTTTTCCAATACTGTTGGTAATTCAGAGTGAAATTAATTTAACAGCCAGATAGAATATGGCAGTGCTTTTAATTCATAGCCTAGGGGAGAATGATTTACTCCCTTTGTTTATATAAATATATCAAAATACAGTAGAATTTACATAAATTATATTATATTTAGAAGTACTTTTGACTATACATCTTGTAGTCTTTATCAACTATATAACATTGAATAATCAAAATGAGACACCCTTTAACAATACCCATAGTTCAATTCAGATTTCCCACAATTTTGTTATCTTAACATTTGATGACTGGTGATTCATTAACATTTGACGATTTCTTGAAATCAACATAGCCTCTTTCATTTTACATTTATTAGGACAACGTGTTTGTCCTAATAAATGTAAAATGAAAGAGGCTATGTTGATTTCAAGAAATCGTCAAATGTTAATGAATCACCAGTCATCAAATGTTAAGATAACAGAATTGTGGGAAATCTGAATTGAACTATGGGTATTGTTAAAGGTTATCTCGTTTTGATTATTCAATGTTATATAGTTGATAAAGACTACAAAATGTATAGTTGAAAGTACTTCTAAATATAATATAATTTATGTAAATTTTACTGTATTTTGATATATATATTGATTTGTATATTACATATATGGTGGAATGAATCCGGATATCAAACTTAATTTATTACATATATATATATGTATATATAATTATTCAAAATAATACAATAATTAATACAGTAAAAAATATTTTAAAAACAAATATATACCACAATTTAATAGAAGTACTTTCAACTATCTATGTAGTCATTATCAACTAAATTCAAATTGTATTACAAAAAAACGTTACAAATGTAAACAAAAAGAAATACGTCATACATCAATTTTTCCACAATTCATTAATTTTTATATTGGCAGCCTGTCTATTTATCAAATGTTGCTTTTCATTTTTTAGTAACATAACTTCTTTAATTTTTCATTTATTATTATTTCTTTCAATACACAAAATCTTAACTTTATTAAAATCAAAATCAAACCCATAATTACATGTTACATTATGATCAAAAAATACTGAAGGTGATACGTCATCATTTCTAACATTCTCTTGTCTTGATTTTTGTACTCGTTTATATAACAACAAATGCTCCTTTGATCTTTTCTCCAATGTACATTGAGATTCACCTATATATGCCTTTCCACAAACACCATTTATATACTGGATATGATCATAAATTAATTTATAATATTGTTACTAAGTTTAATAATAATAGTAATATTTTAAGTGCTATAGATATTGATAAAATGAAATATACTTGGATATCAATACCATTTATTTGTAATGAACAAGTGGAATTTATAAAACAGATATATAAAAATATATGTCGAGTCACATTTTATACTACTCCTAATTTAAATAGATTGATAAATAATTCAAAAAATAGATGTAGTATTTTAAATCAAAGTTGTGCAATATATAAATGGATGTGTGTTTGTGGAAAGGCATATATAGGTGAATCTCAATGTACATTGAAGAAAAGATCAAAGGAGCATATGTTGTTATATAAACATGCACAAAAATCAAGTCAAGAGAATATTAGAAATTATGATGCATCACCTTCAGTATTTTTTGATCATAATGTAACATGTAATTATGGTTTTGATTTTGATTTTAATAAAGTTAAGATTTTGTGTATTGAAAGAAATAATAATAAACAAAAAATTAAAGAAGCTATGTTAATAAAAAATGAAAAGCAACATTTGATAAATAGACAGGCTGCCAATATAAAAATTAATGAATTGTGGAGAAATTGATGTATGATGATTTCTTTTTGTTTACATTTGTAATGGTTTTTTACTTCTATTAAATTGTGGTATATATTTATTTTTAAAATATTTTTACTGTATTAATTATTGTATTGTTTTGAATAATTATATATATTTTATTATAATTGGAATACAGACATTGATTAATAATATATATATATATATAACGATCGAAAATGAAGTGAAGATCAAATCTATGTACCAGGGCGCCATCTAGGCATTTAAACCTAGAAAAATTTATAGAGTAGGCAGATATGCGCTGTTAAGATTCCACTTTATTTAAATATTCAGATCGTTAGCCCAAGTCACTAGCTCAGTGGAGACACAGAGATAAAAATCTTAAATATAAAATATAAAAATAAAAGCCACTGCCAGAAATTAACACATAAAAATATTTATTTATGCACATATAAAATCATTCTAATTTGAGGAATAAGTTTAACATTTTAGATTTTTATATTAACTTTTAATTTTACATTTAACTAAGTTTCAATGAGTTTAATATTTTATTTAGATAGTCAAGTATGAATAGACTACATAGATCTGCATTTGAAAAGAAAATATTCTTCCCTGATTTAACCTTAGGCAACAAATTTCGCAATCAAACCGGCGCCAATCCATCTGATACATTTATGTATTCAATGTAGCATGAAAATACGACAAAACAAAATACTGTACTGTCAGGAGTGTACATCTGATCAGTAAGTAGAATTAGAGAAGACATTGTCTCTCCACCAACAGGAATGTTACATCTGTTGGCAAGTAGAACAATAAACATAAAACTCCATAGGAATGGACTGCGGTCCTTTGCCATCTTACAAACCCATCCATAGGCAAACAGAAGGTGTGTGGCATATGTATATAATCCTGCCCATAGCAGATCTCATACTACATCTACAATTACACAAATATATCCAATCCATTGAACCAATTCAACTACGAAATGAATAACCTAAAATTACCCTCCCTTAATATAACTTTACAAAACTATATAGCCATTCACACCCGACTTAAATTTAACATTTAAATACATTCGCACAGATTATTTTTATACAATTTGTTTTATAATGTCGAGTATAGATTGGCTGCACAGATTCCACGGTCAAAAACATTCCAAATTAAACACAACCGATCAAAATACAAAGTCAATCGATAACATCAATTGCTGAGGGAATACAGGAGACCCTTTGGTGTTCATCATAAGACACCACAGTGATATTGTTGACTTATATATTCTAATCGACCGTGAAAACCACAACATAATCAACCACTAACGAATCTATGCAACGTCTATACCCAACCTAAATTTCATCATTTAAAATTTAAACAATAAACAATTTATACAATAAGAAAAAAAAAATGGAAATGATTTTTATCAATCAGAAAACATATAAAATTAAACATTATTAATTTGATTTTAAACTTAAAAAAGTCAGATGGAAGTTCATAAGCTTGAACGAAAGTTCTTAATTATTTTTAAATTTAGAGTTCATGTCAATATAGCTTACGGTAAAAGAGTCCAGTTTCTGCTTTTAATTCCCGCGATGCCTCCATTGGAAGATAATGTTCTGGAGATGGCAATAGCTGGTTCAAGGTATCACAGTCTTTTCCTTTTTCTTTTTTAAATAGAGAGTGTGGTATGTGCGTCCTACCACAACTCTCAAACACACAACTCTGGAACTGCCAGAAAAAACTGTATTTCCCTTTTTATATTATCCACACGGATTCAATCAACAAAACGTCACTAATCCATCACTTTCGTTAGGGTCCAAGCCAAGGCTTAGTGCTTCCATTGGTCAAGCTAATTTCTCTTTATTTTCTTATCTATCTTTCATCAGATCATTTTAATTATACAAGAGCCCAAGGCTAGCTTGCTTTTCAAACAATTTATAAACAATCATTTCCATTTACAGATTACAAGAATTAATTAATACCTGTTTTTATTTTTAAATCTTGTACTTTTTTTTTTTTTATAAAAAAGTACATTCAAATACTTATTTATTTGTTTTTTTTTAAAAAATTTTTTAAAGTTTGGCATCTGTGCGAATGTATATATTTTAGCATTTAGTTTTTTACTTTTATTTGCGAACTTTTAAGTTTTTATTTTAAATTAATGTAACGACATATTTATATATCGTTACAATATATATATATATATATTGAACTATGTTAATTTAAAGTTTACATATGAAATATTTTTTAATTATTACAATCAAGTTGTTAAAAGATGTTCTGTCCCCAGCCTTGTATAATTTATTATGTGTTTAATAACTCTTAAGTGCCATATTACATTTGATTGATAAATTAATTTTCACTCTGAATTACTGGCAATGTTAATAAAGGTATGTTTAAAAATATCAGAGCTCCAAGAATAGATGGATTCATTATATTCTTGATCATTTGTACAACATTTAGAATGTTTTTAATTCACACCCTAGGGAGAAGGTGATTTACTCCCTTAGTTTACATATACATTAAACTATATTTAAAGTTTATATATATATATATGTATAAATACAGAAAAGCAGTCAACATTTAAAGAATACTAATATTAATAACAATCAGCAAACTCAATCTGCTGTCAAGGCAATCTTCTTTAAACAATAAAAAATGGAAATCATCTTTATATATGGCCTAATATGTTACCTTTTTCTGAAAGCAGACTAACAAATAGTCAATTATAACTTTCAAATTTGCCTTGACAACAGATTGAGATTATTGATTGTTATTGATATTAGTATTGTTTAAATATTGACTGCTTTCCTGTATTTACATTAATATCTATCTATCCTTAAGCATTATTAATATTATTATCCATATACAATCCATACATTTTTAACATGTATGTAAGGATCTATGTTACAATCCAAAAATTATACACATTAAAACATCATCAAAAATAAAAAGTGTAATACTATATACTTTTTAACATACCCCCCCCCCCCACAATTTAATTAAAAATGTTTATGTACATTAAAACATCAATCGAAACCCTGAAGCATTATTTGCAGAACTATATCATCTGATAAATCTAGAGACTTAAATAATCTCCATTTTCTTTTATTAACTTTAGGTACTCATTTAAATTTACTAAATAATTCTTGAAAAACTACTTTAAAAAGGTTGGAAATATGGATATTCACCCTGTTGTATATATACCCTTACCGATATTGATCTTCTTAATATTATCATATAATCTAATCACTGATACTTGCATTTTAATAAATATTTTTCAGAATATGACAATATTTTGGGTCTATACATTGATATCCAATGCTTTGAATAGAATAGAAATACTTATAGAATCAAATGCCTTTTCATAATCTACAAATCCAAAGTATAAGTGCAATTTATGCATAAGTTTTTTCTAAAACTTTTCTCAATACTTGAATGTGGTTTATTATGTTAAAATCATTTTAAAATCTAACTTTCTTTTAGAATCTAAAGTTGTAATTATCTTAATAAAGATTTGGAAAGAGCTAATAGAAGACTGATCCAGTAATTTCTTAATATTCTCTTTATTATCTTTCTTAAATATCAATGCCGTTATTGCATTCTTCCAATCATTATTTTTATCATTTAGACATTTGTTATACAACTTTTTAAACAATTTTGTTTGCTTTGACTGTTTCTTTTTAAGATATCAATAATAATTCCATCATTCTCTGTAGCTTTTTTCTTCTTTATAGATTTAACTGCATCTCTTACTCTATCAAAATGCTGGGAAATTCTGAAAATTTAATAAGTGTAGAAGGTACTTTGCATTCTTGTTATTTATTAATATATAATTCTTTATAAGACTCTTCCACACATTTCATGATGTCATCTCTCTTTTTACTAATAGTTCCATCTGCACACAATTTTCACTCCAATATCAAGTTGTTTTATACTTATGAGACTTCTATTTTCTTCTACATCTTTTCTTGACAATTCAAAATTGTATTTTTTTATATCATTATTTTCCTTTTTCAAATCATTTTGCAACTTCTACATATTCAATTTTTCTTAATGGATCATTAAAAAACTTCATATTTCTTTTTTTTCTTCATACATGATCTTGTCTCAGTAAATTTTTATCAACTATCTTTTTTTTGTGATTTTTAATAGAATATTTATTTTATTGATTTTAATCAACTCTGAAACATCTTCAAAATCTGTTAATATTTTGAAAAGATTTTGCAAGTTCTAATTTAAATTCACTGAAGTGTTTCTGAAGTTTTAGGAATAATCAATTATGAATATTGTTTTTTTAAATAATTTTCATCTCTCTAGTTTTGCATTAGCATATATCTTAAATTTCACTAATCAATGATCACTTACTGGGTTAAATCTATTAAAAATAATATCATTCCATTTGTAATATCTTCATTTGATTGCTTCCATATATATTTTTATTTTGCTTTTTTTTTCAATAAATGAATTCATAATGTGCAATTTTATAATTTTTCTGAAAAGACCACAAGTATGTGTCCTCTTTCCTTTCTGTCACCCATAACCAAATTTACTTTTAGTTCTTATAACTTTCAATCATTTATCAATTCTAGCATTAAAGCCTCACATAATAATTTTTAAATGTTGTTTGGTCTAATAAAAAGAATTTGGTACATGCCTTTAAAAATCATCTAATTCTTCATCACAATGAGAACTTGATTTGGCATAAACATAAATTATCTGAATTTTATATATTTCATTAATTTGAACACTAATCTTGACAGTGTCTGATATACCAGAAATCTCCATAATGTTACTTTTTACCTTTTATTTATAATTTATTCCCACGTCTCTTAAGCTGCCAGTATTTGTGACTTTATAGTAAAGTATGTGGCCACTTTTTAAATAATTGTTTCTCTATCTTTTCTTTTATTCTTCAACCTTTAACTTGTCTTGACTAGTGACTTAACAGGATTCTGGAGATAAGAATCATAATTTAACACCTGTCATAATTTTAAATATATATATATACAAAAAGATGATTCATACATACATTCATCCTGCCTTCAAGAAAACTCGCTGATACTTCATTTAAGTGCTATAAGGCAACTGAGAAGAAAGACTATGGTGCTTCTTGATCTTAGAATCAGAATTAAAAAGTCAATAATCTCACTATATTCATTGATGCTTGTTGATAAGTAACCTACTAGAATTTGTTTACTACATAAATAATCACTCAGTAATAACAACTGCAATGACAAAAATGTATGGAGTGCACATTAGAAATTTTTCCTGTTTAGTTCCTTTAAGATGTCTAAGAGTAACCAAAGAGTTTCTTTTCAGCTAACAGCAAATTCCTTTCTGTAAATTTAAAATATTATATGTACTATTAAATTCTAAAAGTTTATCACAATCATATTAAAATATATAATGTGCAATTGCATTAGTTTTGTGATACTAGCTACATTTTTAAAAATATTTTTTTCTAATGTTTAAAAGAGGGATTTTCACAATTTTTAAATAGAAAACATTCTATGTATAAATGTATACACTGTGTACATTTAAATGAAGAAACAATTTATAAGGATTGTTAATTTAACATTGTCTAGAATTTTTAACAATACCTTCTGCCTTTCAACTGCCTTGCACGAGGACTTGTTATATAAGGATTTATCATAGCGAGTATTATTAATTTATCCTTCCACTTTAATTAGCTATTTGCTAGAGTGATTTTTAAAAAAAAATTTTAACATTTTTAACAATGTCCCTTTTAAAAAAAAAATGGTGGCCATTTTTGAAGACAGAGTACTGGTATCATGAAAGTAACGCCATTCTTATAAGATAAAATGGTGATATTCACTTCCCTCCCCACCAAAATATTGTACAAAATTTATTGATTGTATAATTAAAAGAAATTTAGATAAAATATATTAATAAAGTGTAATTATAATAAGTTGAAAATATGGGTTAACTAATTTTTATTGCAATCTATAATAGAATTTCTGGCAGACATATGGCATAAAGATTTCAATCAAAATATAAACAATCTCCACAAAAATATATATTTTATACAATACATAATTAAAAATAATTTTTCAGTATATACAAAATTAAAGAACAAAACAATAAATTGAAAATATTATGGTACATTACTTTAAATATAATTTTTATTTAGCTAACCTTTATTTAATATTCTTGTACCAATAGAAATTCTTGTTTTCTTCTACACAAAAATTCCTATCATAAGTGTAAACAATATTGCCATAAAAAATCATTTTATATTATTAAAACTACAGTATTTAACTGTACATTTTTAAAAATATAATTTCTATTTAATTTAGCAGTAATTTTAATTTTTTTTAATAATACTACAGAAAACAATCACTTTTATTCATTAGATAAATTATAAAGGAAAACGAAAACATTGATAATGTAACAAAGTACATTAAAAAATGTAATAATTATAAAAATTATCTTCACTTAATTTTTTTTTGTATATGCTATATTTTAATTTAATTAGTCATCAGTCAATATAATATTAATTTCATTTGGCGTAGTAATTTCAAAATGTGACTATAAAATGCAAAATTATTACAAAAGAAATCACAATATTGAAATGTCCTTAGTAAATATCATATTTACAAATAGGTATTTAAAATTAATAATATACTTAATAAAATATATATTAATTATACCTTTTTTCAGTTTTAAGATTTGATTTTATATCTTTTATTATCATATCACAGAATATTCTTTTCCCAAATATGTTACTCAGAACTATTTTGCAGGCAGACTCTTTCATCTGACTTCCAATTATATATATATTGTAAGTAAATCAATTTTGATATCTGAAATATCTGAAATTTATTATTAGTGGCATTGATAAATGAAAAGTAAAATTGGATTTGCTAGTTTATTACAATGACTTGTCATGAGTCTGCTTGCAAAATAGTTCTGAGTAATGTATTTGGAACAAGTGTGTTCTGTGATATAATTACAATCTTAAATGGTACATATTTAAGCAGTAATAAAAGTTATTTACATGCTGTTGAAATTAGTAATATTTAATTAAAAATAATATTTGAAAGTTGGCTAGATTAATTTGTGAACTAAGATCGCTGCTAATAATAAGTTTCAATATGTCAACATAGGTAGGATGACAACCTTGGCACTAACATGGTCTTTGAACGTTCCATCATCAGATTTTCAATGAAATGGAAGGCTGAAGAGTTGTGAATTGGAATAGTTTGAAGCCTGTCCATTAAAGTATGAAGATTGGCTATCTTAATATAAAGCTGAGCACTGATTATATATATGTGTGAGGATAGCATGAAATACCAATATTGGTGATTATTTATCTTTTCAACATGTGTGTGATCAGGTAGGTCAGCAATATGAGATGGCACTGAGAGTAGTGGGTCGTGTGAAAGTCTGAGTTCGAATCCCACCTATATTACATATATAAATGCAGGTTTAAGCCTGTGCAATGTATTAATCTTTTCGGATATAAATGTTGATTTTTTTTACAATATGTACAATTGGAGGTCAGTTAAAAGAAGAATTCTCCTTTTGTCAGATTGAACAAATGGGTATTGGCAAATAAAAAGTAAAATTGTATGTGCAAGATTATTAAAAAGATTTGTTATGAATCGGTCTGCAAAATAGTTATGAGTAATGTATTTGGGACAAAAATGTTTCGCAATATGATTATAATCCCAAATATTTCATATTCAGGCAGTAATAAGAGTTATTTATGTGTTGTTGAAATTAGTAACATCTTTTATTATATATTATCCTTGATTGGGGAAAACCAATTGACCTCATCGTTTAGGATAAAACTGTATTGTTAAACAAAAGTTTAAAAACAAGCAAAACAAAAAAATTGTGGTCGAATAGGTAAAGATATTGAAACAAATTTGTGAGTAGAAAAAAAATGTTAATACAGAATTTATTAAATTAAATGAGAAATGTCAGCCCTAAATTTTAGAATTTTAATATCAACAGCCATTAAGTTGATGAAATTATAAAATGTAGTAATAAAACAAAATGTTTTGATGTATGAAATATGTAGATATATACATACACATACTCAGTAAGTAAAATATTGCTTGGATCATCATTCACTGCTTGAGTATAAAGATGAATTATTTAACAGTTTCATTCACAATGAATCCGAGTTAGAGGTTTTTTTTTAATTGGTTTACTCAGCTGAATCAATTCTGGAATCTTCAGCTCTGAAACTATTATTTTACCCATAGACTAACAACATAGAACAAGATGTACACAATTTATCAAGATAGGATTTTGTTTTATAGAATGAGCGTTATTATATATTGAATATGTATGCATATGTTAAATATTTTTTCAAAGAGAGAGAGAGGATAACTAGAGTGCTATGACCAAGTAATAATATTTAATCACCACCAGTGGCATTGGTTAACCTTTCCTTTAAATAAATTTATTCTGTTGTCTTAAATTTCTAGAGATGCATCATAAAATAATAAAGACTTAGATGTCATTGGTTGCATATATATTATCATATTTCATACCGTTATGCTTGAATTGTTATTAAGGTGTTAAAATAAATTATAATTCTCACTTGACCAGAAGTAACAATCACTTCAGACTTATTATGTCTGACAATAACTTATTTTAAATCGTTTGTGTGATTAAAATATTTCATATCGCGAAAAAATAATAAGGAAGTATTTATACAAATAAAACATGATTAACAAGAAGGGAAAAACACCTTAAATATTATTTCATGCTAACCAGAAGAGGAAGTTCTGTATTTAAGTCCAATTCTGCACACACAAAAAGGCAAATCAAGTAACTTAATGATAAAAACAAACACACATATGATTTAATTTTATTATCATAAATATAATTTTAATCTTAACACTTTAATAAATTAAAATTTAATTTTAAACCAGTAATATGCAATCTAAAGTTGAAGAAAGAGTAAAGTATATGTATAATAATAAAAAAAAACATTTTCTGTTTACATAAGACGAATGCATAAACTACATTTCAAATTTTGATAAAATTAACAACTATCACTGTTGATTTTTTTTTATTGAAATATAATATAAAAAATTGTGAAATAATACAGAAATACAAATAAATATATGTCTCTAGATCACTAATTAAATACCCCGAATTCAAAACTAAATAGCACTAGCCAAACAAAATAAACTCTATAACACAACCATTGTTTTTTCTTCCAAAAGCAGACTTTTCAGATGCAAAGGATGAAAAACATATCAACAAATATATATAGTAATTATTACCCACAATTCTCAATTACATCCCACATCCCATTATATTAGAAGAACTAAAACAAATTCATTGCTTCAGAATCATAAATTTTTAATAATAAAGATTCTTTAAAACTCTTCCTTTCATTTCATTACTTTCAAGAATATAACTTTAGCCTCATCAACTTTCATGGACATTAAAGCAGAACTGAGATATTTATTTCTAACTCTACTTTTATGTACTTTTATTCTTTTATTTCAGCTCAAACTACTCTGACCTATATATAATTTATTAGTACACCTGGGTTTCATTTTATGCAGTAGATAGGTTCCTCAGAAAATGCGCACAAAAGAAATCGCACAAAAATAGACTTAATTTACCTTGAAAAATGGGTGATATGTACTGTAATTTTCCAAATTTCCATAAAAGCAAAGCAACAGCATAAAATTACTTTAAAATTCGCATAAAAAAAATAATGAAATAAAATATGACTAATAAAAAATTTCAAATTTGAAAAAAATTGATACAAGACAAACTTTTTTTTACTTTTTTTTTTTTATTAACTACAGTATTTAATTTTATTCAAAACAATATATTTTTATGTGTAATTTACATTTTTTCATACATGGATAGTATTTTAATTATTATCGCTATTTGACAATATGCAGGTTCATTTGTAAGCTAGTAAAAAATCAGATTCGGCACAAGAAGAAATACAACTAGTGCCAACTTCATTTTTTTAAATTGCTCTTATAGTGGACTCACCCAAATTAAAATGTTTTCCAATTGCTGTTGATCCTTCCCATTTTACTAAGTGATCTAAAATTGAAATTTTTGTTTCCAAAGAAATTCATTTTCTTAAGTGTTTTTTCCTTTCCATTAGGGTAAACTAAAATTTTTAAATAAAAATAAGAACTTAGACTTAAGATAATAAAAAGACACCTACTCACCACTGTTGGGCAAAATTTAATTAAAACTAGCAAAGATTAAATTATTTTTGTCTTTAATTTTTTATTTTTCAATTCTGTTTAAAAATCAAATTTCATCATTTCACATCACAATAATTTCAGATCACATCACGTAAGTTTTAAATTGTTAATTACAATTAAAAATCAGATTTTAATTTTTAATTGTCAAATTTAATTGTGCCCACCACTGTTACTCACCTTTTAAAAATAAACTTGTGGACACTAAATGATTAATTGATTACATACTCTTTTTTTTAAAAAGCAAAAATAGAATGTGATTTAAAATGCAAAAACAACAACATGCATAGTATAGGCATCTACAACGTTTCAACAGATTTATATTATAATCTTGTAAAATTTAATGTGTGTATATAAAATGGGGAAATCCTGATTTTAAGTGACTTAGGAACTTCTTTATTGCATAAAATCTATTACAGTACTATTATAAAGTGCTGAAAATATTGAAATTATTAGATGGAAGTCGAACTCCCATAATGTGCTATTACTTTAAATATGACATGTGAGTATGCAAAATTTATAATATTTAAAGTAATAGCACATTATCAGAGCTTGATTTCTGATATAATAATTTTTATTGTGTAAAAGAAAACCACATACAAAGATATTAAAAAGAAATATGAATCACATAACTTCAAAGTCGCATTAAAATAATCCACATAAAATGAGACTCGGGTGTAATGTTTCATATATCCATGAAAGAGATACAGACTACACTATTAGCTTTAATGAGGTTAAGGTTTTTTTTTAAATAAATAAAATTAAAAGAAGAATTAAATAATCTTTATTATGAAAAATTTATGTTTCAGAAGCAATGAACTTATTTCTTTTAATATTAAGTGTATGAGAAAAATAATTAGGAATTGTGGGTAATAGTATATATTTGTTGATATGTTATAGTTCTTTGTACTTGAAAAATCTGTATTTGGAAGGAAAATCAATGGGTGTGTTACAGAGTTTGTTTTCTTTATCTAATCTTTGAATTTGCAGTAATTTTAATTATTCTACTGAGTAGTTTAGATTTACGCTTTTAATATTTATATTATGATATGGTATCAAATTCTCTTTCCCCTACTTCAGATAAGTTGGTTTTATTTCTGTGTCACATGACTAAGAGGAAGAATCAAAGCAAAGGTTTAGCATTTTAAAAAAGCAATTAATAGAAAACATAGTAGAGCATTCCAATTTATCCAAATCACTTTGAACACTTTTTAGAAAAACCTTCTATTGTACATATATACACATACATCTATGTTTTGGCTGTCCTGAAGTCTTCTTCAGAGCCAAATTTACTTTAACCTTTCTAAAAAAACAAGGTTAAAGTAAATTTGGCTCTGAAGAAGACTACAGGACAGTCAAAATATAAATATATGTGTATATATGTACAATAAAAAGTTACACATGCACCTACATTTCAACTGTCATGAAGTCTTTTTCAGAGCCAAATTTACTTTATCCTTGTTTTTTTTTAGAAAGTTTAAAGTAAAATTGGTTCTTAAGAAGACTGCAAAATAGTTAAAACATAGGTGTATGTATGAATATATATGTACAATAAAAGATTTTTTTTAAAAAGTGTTTAAAGTGATTTGGATAAATTGGATTTATATAAGATATTATAGCAAAAATAAAGGAAAAGGTGATTTTGGTAATATTGTAGAGCATTATAATCTAAAATTTTCTTGTAAAAAATAGTACATTATCATAAAATTTTTAATCCTAATTTCACAATAATAGTATGCATTTATTTATAAGATTCTGTTAATGAAGAAGAAAAAAACTCCAGAAAATGATAAAATTATTATAATATACTTTTATTTAACTAACTGTTTTTTTGTAACTATCTATCTGATAAAATTTTATAACTCAATTTTTACTGCCTTCCCAATTTTAAGTCTAGTTGAAACTTTGCATGCATGTATTTCTTTATTACAATACAGTTCTTTAGAGTTTGCAAACAGTTTTAAGAAAAAAATTAGAAAATTTGGTTAATTTTATTTCAGCACTCTTAACAGCATTGCCATTTAGTTGTATTAAATTGGATCTAAATTTCTATTAAGTTATTATCAATTGTTAGAATTATACAAAACTAAAAAGTAGAAAATGAAAAAACAAAAAGAATTTTTAAATACTTTTATTTATATAAATGTACTAGAAAGTGAAAAAAAATGCACTGAAATATATGTATATTTTTTCAGTTCTTACAGTATCTTTAATATTGTGCAACATAAATAAAAGTCTCCAAGAATAAAATTAAGAAATTTATAACAAATATGTTGATCACATAATATGAAGAATACTGTGAAAGTTGCATTGTTTTTCACTTGTTAATGCATTTAGGGTGAATAAAAACATTAAATTTTTTTTAAAATATATAATTTAATTTATTTTTTTGATATTTTAAAAGAAGCAAGTAAAGAAATAGAAAAAAATAATAGAAATATTATATACTAAATATTCAAATAATAATATATGCCAGGTAATTTAAAAAATGCAATAATGATTCTATTTATATATTAGACTATATTCAACATCTAATATTAAGCATTGAAATGTGTTTAAAAAAATTTAATTTTATTTAAATATTCCAATTACATTCAACTGTTAGTAATAGCATATAAGTTAGTATATGCACAATGTTTGAGAAGTATTATCCATCTCTCTTTTTCAGGTGTTCTGGTCTGACCAGTGACAATACTAGCATGGGAATTGAATCTGGACCCTTAGATTCATGAATATTGAATTTAAGGTATTGCTCTAACCAAGTGAACCATCCTGCCAAAGACAAGACAATAGTCAGTAGAAATTTCATATATTTATTTATGAGGATCTTCCTGAATTCTCCACTTTTTCCTAAGAGCAAAGTTGATTAGTGATTTCCACACATTATGTATAATCACACCATGTTGAATTATGGAGTTATTCACCAATGTCATGTTAGCAGCTTCTTCATTTTTCTTCTTTGTACCTTTTTCACTACATCCAATATTTTTGTATTTTCTAATTGAACATATGCTCATCAGTACATACATGGTTTACTACCTTAGACACATCTGTTTTCTCTCTTATCATCAGTTTGCATTCTTAGAATCACTTTAAATGGGATGACTGGTCTCACAATATTCTTCCATGTTCACATGGTATTTCATAGATGCAGTCTTTGCTTTTTAATATTTCAAGTTTAGACTTTGTCACCATTAGAATTCTTCATAGTGTGGTATGGCTTTGGAAGCTTTGCAATCTGTATAACATCAGGACAGCTTTCCAAAGCCATACCACATTATGAGGAATTATAACATCTACAAAGCCTAAACTTGAAATGCTGATAAGCAAAAACTGCACATGTGATATACCATAATCTGTGATCAGTACAGATCAGGTCAACTTTCCAGAATTATACTACACTACAAGGAATTATAACATCTATAAAGTCTAAACTTTAATTGTTGGTAAACAAAAAACTACATCTGTAAAATATCATGTGTAGGTGGGGAAATGTATATTGTTGAGACCAGCCACTACATTGAAAAGCAATTGCAAGAACATGAACTGATGATTAGAAAACAGATGTGGCTCAGGTAGTGGACAATGTATGCACCAATAAACATATGTTCAATTGGGAAAATACAAAAATATTGAATAGAGAAGAAAAGGTACAAAGAAGAAAAATGAAGAAACTGCTCACATGACAATGACAAATAATCCCATAAGTCAACCTATTGATACCTAATGTATTGAAAATCACTAATCAATTTTGTACTTAGGAAAAAATAGAGAAATCGGGTGGAATCTCATAGATAAGTATATGCAATTTCTATTGATTTACCTTCGGTAGAATGGCTCAGTTGGTTAGAAGATCATTACCTCAAAATTTCAAGAATCTAACAGTTCAGAGTCGATTCCCATGCTAGAAAAAGTCACTGGTCAGACCAACAATACCTGAAGAAGAGAGGTAAATAATACCTCTCAAAATATTATGGATAGAAGTAACCTGTGTGATATTACTAACAGTTAAATGTAATTGGAATATTTAAATAAAGTTAAATTTTGCTAAAGACATTCAATACTTAATATTAGATGATGGAAATAGTCCAATATATAAATACAACTAAAATAATATTATCATAAACCTTCAGAAAAACCCAAATGTTGTTAAGCAGATGTCTTCTACCAGTTCCATACAAGATCTTCACTAAGAATTGTAGTTCACCTACAACACACATTAGATTATAATCAATCAAAAGAATAATTAGTTTTAAAAGTAATTTTAGCATGATGAATTGCATCCAGATATTGAGAGAAGTTATAAAAAACCTGATGAATATGAGTTACCATTATAGTTAAGATCCATAGATTATGAAAAGACATTTGATGCTATAAGCATTTCTATGATGATTAAAACATTGAATCGCCAAGATATAAAAAAATTTTATTCCAAAAAATATTAATCATGATGCAATGTAGGGATTAAGTTACATGGTGATACTAAGAAGATTAACATTATAATTGTATACAACAGTGTCATTCCATATGGCAAAAGCTTTTACAATAGTTTTAGAAAAACAGTATTTTGAGTATTAAAATGGGAAACGAAGGCAACAAAAATAAATGAAAATTATTTAAGAGATCTAGATTTGCAATTGATATGGCTTTTTTTTTTTTAAAATAATATATCAGAGTTTCACAAAATGTTGAAAGAGTTATCAGATGAAAGTAAAAAAGCAGATTTAAGGATAAATGCTAAATAAGATTTAAGTATGGTTTAATAGCTTTTCTCAAAAATAAAAAAATATATAATTGCTAATTATGAATTAGAAGTTAACAACTAAAAATACTTTGATCAGATTACTAGCACAGACAAAAGTATAATGGAAGTAATTTAATAACAAAATTAAACTTGGATGAAGTGCTTTTAGTAGAAATAACTTTATATTAAAAGAAAATATGCTTGTGTGTATGAAACGGAAGATTTTAATTAAATGTGTTTTCCAGTTGTTACTAATGAGTCTGAGGCTTGAATATTTATAAAAAGAGCAATTAAGAGATTTCATATCACTCATTAAAGTATGTATAGATATGTGTTAAAGAATAACAAGAAAAGATCAAAATCAAAATACATGATTGAGAGAACAAATAGCGATCACCGACACCATTCAAAGAATTAAAAAACTAAAAGGGAGATATGCTGACATATTTCTAAAAGAGATCATAATATATGGATAGTTTAAGTCTTAACATAGATCTCAAGAGATTGTAAAAAGATTTCAAAAAGAGGTTTGCTGATATGTGAAGAAGAAAGTCTTGGAAGCCAGAGAAACTGGATTAAATTTGGGGAGACCTTCATCTTATAATGGATCTATAATGATTGGAAATTATGATTAATTATTTGTAATAAAGTTTATTGTATTAAGCCTCTAAATTAGACAGGCAAAACTCTCTATTCAGTAGTGCCACCCTGTGCCAACCAGAGTAATTAATGGATGAGAGAAGGCTTGTGCATAAAATTTCCATCTAGTGCCTTTTCATCCAATATCCCCAGACTAGTTTTTGGCTTGTGGCCTTCATCAGGGAGAAGCCTTGGATCTGCACCTAGATCTTAGGATCTAATGCAATCCTCATATCAAAGGCTCCTCACTGATGAAGGCCACAAGCCACAAACTAGTCTGGGGTATTGGATGAGTAGACACTAAATATGGATTTTATGCACAAGCCTTCTGGCATTCATTGATTACTCTGGTTGGCACAGGGTGGCACTATTGTATGGAGAGTTTTGCCTGTTTAATAACAGTTATATGCTAGCATAAGAGATGGTTATCATGTGATGTTTAGTGGTTTAACCTCTAAATTAGCATTACTTTCATATCTGAAATTTTTTTTTACATAAAATAGTATTTTGTGGTTAAGTACTTTAATGTAAATGAGATTCAATCTGTTTGTGTATGGGTGTGTACTAGTTTTTAATGATATATATATGGTGTGTATGCGTGATTTTCATTTTATATCTTAATATAATTAACCATAATAATGATTGAGAAGATTTGGACAGAGAGACATCGTTTGGTGAAATATGGTTGGATGAGATGAGGTTCTGAAATAAAGTTCCTGATTTTAATCAGTGACACACACACATAAATATATGTTTTTTATGATGTTTTATGAAAACTATCTCTCTATATATATATATGATTTAAAACTATTTTTATCTGATTTATTAAATGCCTAAAAAAAATTGATTTGCTCTTTTTCTCTTTGTGCCATATTGTCCATATTTTCCATTTTTATACCTTATAAAATGCTTTGTGATGGCTTTACTCTATCATAGCCTGCTCTGTTTGAGATAATTTGCAATATCCTGATGTCACTACCCTTAGTTGACACATATTTATTCATCATGTAAAATTTATTGTATTTTAATTATAGTTTTGGCCAACAGACAGAACCTCTTTATTTATTCATCATGTAAAATTTATTGTATTTTAATTATAGTTTTGGCCAACAGACAGAACCTCTTTTATTGCAAAAAAATTATTTATTTGCTATATATATGGAGAATGTCATTAATTTTAAGGGATTCTATTAGTGGATTTAACTAAAAGAATTATAAAAGTAAGAAATTTAGTTATTTTTTTATTTAAACTGTTAATATATTCAATAAACTTTTAAAAATTTAAACTATTTTTTTAATATGTATGATTTAAGATGGAAGTTATTCAGTCATAGTGTTACGTTTACTTGGATATACATTATTTACGGTAATCTAATAATTTTACATATTTTTATTATTTATAACATTTTAAAAAATAATTATTTTTAAAATTATTTTTTATTTCAACACACGTATATATACACCCCCCACATGTATATATAACCTTTAGCTTTGGCAGAAGCTAAGTGTTTAGTTAAATCTTTGTGTCAAAACACCTAAAAAAATATATAGCTTAATTTTGCCTTAAGCAAACTATTGGGAATATTTTACAATGCTATAATTGTTACATATAAGAGTTGCTATATCAGTATTTATATATTTTCTAGCTGTAAAATAATTTTGACAGCTTAAATAATAATGAGTTTTAATTTAAATAAATGTTTCAGATATTAAACATCTTAAAATTTTTAAAAACTAATGCCAACGATAAAAAGTGTTATTTAGAGTTAGAAATGAACATTTTGTTTTAATTTAGCTGTAAAAATGTTTTTAAAAGTCTATATTAATTTTTATAATTATGAAACAAGTTCAAACCTTATATTTTGGTCTGCTGGGTTAAAACAAAAGCAATAATATTTAATTAACTTTGAATATAAAACAAAATATTCTAGTTAAATATTTTTAAAACTAATTTAATTATAAAAGAGTTTAATAAAGTTAGTAATTAAAGTAGGATTTTGTTTTTAATAGTAGAATACATGCTGAATGAGTGAATAAATATTATTTTTATTTAATATTATTTAATTTAAATAATTTTAATTTTAAAACCTATTCTGTGGTTTATTTAGATTAAAAAAAAATATTGTAGTAATACGTGATTGGTTAAAGATATGGTTTAAATTTAATATCATGTAATATTTTATTTTTATCCTGGTTATTTGGTAGTTTTTAATTAATTATTTTTATTCAACAGAAAATGTTTTTAATTAATTCAAGTATCTAAAAAAATTCATTTATTGCAAAGGTTAAAATTTTAATTAAATAATTTTTGATTGACAACCTTCCTTAGTGAAAGATTGGTCAAAAATTCAGACTAATCAGAGAAGAGGTTGCAAGTTCAAAAGTAAATAAGCAGTCTGGTAAAATGACCATATGACCATATGACCATGGGTATAAAAAGGATGAGACAGACACTTGACATCAGTCTACAGTCTACACTAGCCCCTCTTCATTTTCTCAAGGTTCTCAATCAATTTAATTTTGTAACAATTGAATTTTAAACTCTACTAAATTTTTTAAATAGTGTAATTTTCTTCAAAACCTTTGTTTTGTAGTAGACAGTATGTTAAGCTAAACATTAATCTTGACACAATTGTCTGAAAAGAAATGCCAAGGAAACTGAAGTTTCTGTAACTGCCAATGAAATGGTAATATAATTTGTTATTATAGTATTGAGAATATTATTTTTATAATTGTCTACAATTGAAAACTTAGTAAGTTATTGTTATCACTATTGCTTTGACTGAAGAACAATTGTTAATTTTAGAAATAAATTGAACATCTATATTATAATTAAAATTGCCAAGGAATATCTAATTCTACTATTGGCAAGAATATTATCAAAACTATTAATAATTTCACAGTAACTTCCCCATAATATTTGCAAGTCAATATTATTTGGAATTAATTTACATGGAATAAAAATTGTAATTCAAGTAAGAACTATAAATTGACATTGCAAATATTTTTAGAGTGTTTAATTATAATTAATTCTTCAAAAAAAATAAATCAACTAAAAGAATTTATAATTTGATAATAATTGATTTGCACTGCAACATTTCTTTAAAAGATGCTATTGCCCACTGTTTTTTTTTTAAAAAAAAACAGCATGATGTTGTTGTTTTGAGTATTATAATAATTTTCATTTGATTTCAACATTGAAAGTGGAAGGAAATAATTTCTCTTAAGACGGGGTGATAAAATTTAACTTACTATGAACTGTCTAATTGATAAAATATGTGAACTTTAAAAATGTTTTTACTTTATAAATGAAAATACCAAACCTTTCCTGCCATAATGCCTTCTAATTAATGAATTGAATCATCTTTTTTATATATTAATAATTTTATGAATCCTGCACAAATGTTTAAAACTTATAAATGATTTCTTCTCTGTGTGCATTGTTATGGAAACTGCTGAGATTTTGAAGACAATAGTAAAGCCAAACATTCTTTCCTGGAAATGTTCAGCAATACTAATAAGTAATAATCATTGAAATGTTTTATTTTCTTATATGATATTATTAATACTAACTTAGAATACTTTGTATAATGGATGAATTAAAATTTTATAAACCTAAATTTAAGGATTTGTGATATATTTTACTGCAGTACTTTGAATATTTATTAGACATTAAATCTATGAATACACTGACTGAATGGGCATTAACTTATCATATACTTGATAATAGAATGAATTAAATTTACTTGGGATATCTGAAGAAATGTGTTATATATTATACCAGTCAAAACATGTTGATCCCTCTAACATGAGCTGGAACTCAATGAAATGTACTTCAAACTCAGTTAAGCCCGAGATTTAGGTCAGGGACCAACCTGAATTCGAGCCCATTCCCCAAGCCCCAGATCAAATATCTAACAAATACTATATAATGATGGTGCATAAGAATTTATTTTAATCTGGCCCACTAGCAGAGCAGAGAAGACAATGAGACTCATTATTAACTGCATTATAACTTAACTAAAATATGCATACAAATAGTTGTACATGTGGAAGTGGAGAAAAAGGAATTTGAACTACTCAAACAAGTTAGACAATAAAAAAATAGTTTAATATAATAAAAAATTATTAATTTCCATTTATGAATTAACTGCATACATTAGTATGGGCATGAATGAGCAAGTGGTCTACCAAATGGTAGATAATTACATAGTGGAATTCATGCTAAAGGTTCTCATATGCTCTTTTATTAACTAAATAGTATATATACATTGTCACACATCTTTGGTGGGTACAGTATTAAGATGCCAATCAATTATTAGAAAGATTACATAATATTGCCATTAATGCTTTGGTTGACAGTTCTGAAACATGGTGACTAACACAATACTTCAGGGAACATTCCGAGATTCATTACAGAGATGATAAAACTATTTTTACACCATTACAGTTGTGAAATAAAGTAAAACACATTTGAAAATTATATTTAGTTATATGACAAAATATTGAAAATTCTTTTGATTATCACTAGTAAGAAGAACACTTTATTTTTCCCAAGGCAGATAGATACTCTTAAATACAGAAATAATAAATTATGACGGTGTGATTGTATAAGACTGAAATAACTTTAATTAATAAAACTACTAGTATTTGGCATTATATATATATATGACAAACAAAAAAACACAAGTTAAAACTTGCTAACACTTTTATTTCTGACAATAGATGGCGTTCTACCAAAAACACTGTCAAGCGTAGTTTTTTGTTTACATAAACGTCAGAGCAAGCATTCACTATCTCTAACTTTAATTTCCACCTTCAGATCATGATTTCAAGCTATTTGCTATCATCAGTGAAGGACAGGAATACGAAAATAGATCTAAACACAAACTCTGAGCATTTATGAAACAGTTTCTATTCAGCTTGCAAGCGTGAATCTTTTAGACACGTAATGTCTTCAAACTCAGCATAGCAAGCCAGATAGCTACATGGGTCTGATCTCAGTTCAGCATCACCACATAGTAGAAGCCTCTGAAATATATATCATTGCAAGAAAGACTTCAAAGGTACATTTATGAAAAACAAAAAAACACAAGTTAAAACTTGCTAACGCTTGTATTTATGACAATAGATGGCGTTCTACCAAAAACACCATCAAGCATAGTTTTGTGTTTACATAAATGTCAGAGCAAGCATTCCGCTGAACTGAGATCAGACCCATGTAGCTATCTGGCTTGCTATGCTGAGTTTGAAGACATTACATGTCTAAAATATTTACGCTTGCAAGCTGAATAGAAACTGTTTCATAAATGCTCAGAGTTTGTGTTTAGATCTATTTTCTTATTCCTGTCCTTCACTGATGATAGCAAATAGCTTGAAATCATGATCTGAAGGTGGAAATTAAAGTTAGAGATAGTGAATGCTTGCTCTGACGTTTATGTAAACAAAAAACTACGCTTGACGGTGTTTTTGATAGAACGCCATCTATTGTCATATATATATAAGCAGAGCACAATTTTAATATTAGAGCATTAAAAACTGGGTCATGAAGCAAAAGAAATAATAATACTAAGAAGTTTGCGGTACTGACATTGGCAAAGAAATAAGAGGAAAAGGTCATGCTTCTGGATGAAAGCAAAGTCTAAGACTCCCTTCTAGGGCAAAGTGGATTAGAGATGCCTTGGATGTTATTGATGTGCAGAGGCCTTTTATATGAAGAAAGTCCTGGAAAGTTCAATTATCCATGGGACAGGACATAAAAAGAAATCTATGGGTTCGATCCTGTCATAACCCCAGATTAGAAGCACATATATATAATCATGAAGACAAGGCCGAATGTCAGTAATGCAGTACGAATAAATGTCATTAACAACATTGAATAACATTTACTGCTTTAAAATAAATTACCCTTGTTCGAATGCCATAATTTAGAAAAAAATAATATGCTATGCCAATAAAATATATGTATATATGGAGAGAGAGATTTAGATTTCATTTTTAATAATATATACATTAAGATTTGACACCCCCTACTTTTCTGATATATTAAAAATGATTCAACCACACCATCATGGATTTTATAATAACTGGAAAATTTAAATATTTGAAATTTCCAGAGTATGGAAAAATAAAAGAAAACTAGCAGTTATAGAAAATAACCAATAGGTCACTTTTCCAGAATTGTATAATAACATTTATAAAATAAATAAGGTTTCAGAGTGTTAATTAGCCTAAGTTCTGGATTCACCTCTGGTAGAATCCAGAGTTAAATAACAAAATTTTTATAATAAAACATAAACAAAATGTTGACTTATAAAAACAATCTGGCGAGCATATTAACTAATAATGCATTATGTTTTAAGGGGATGTTAATAACCTTAATTCATGAAGGTTTACTTAAAAAGAAGAAAAGATTTTAGAAATCAACTTGTTAGATTGCTTGAGATTGACATATAAATAAATGACCACACCAAAGTTAATGAAAGCTAGAGCATATGAGAGAGAATTTAATTTATAGAAATTATTTGACAGCAATTTACATATTAGAAACATTACAAAGTTAAATCATACATTAGGAGAAATTGATAGTAGGTTTCAAGATTAATCAGCTAGATTTACTTTCAGGCGGTATGAAAATCATTACTTTGCACAATTTAAGAGTCCATTTTCAAAGTATGATAGTTAATGGATCCATGTGAATTCTTCTTTGTGACAGCCAGCTTCATTTAGCCATCCAGAGTTCTTTTTTAGGCTTTTCTTCATTTCAGGCAGCAGAATATTATGGGAGTGGAAAATGACTCACAAAGGTCGGGAAAGGCTTTCTACTAGATCATCATTTTTAAGATTTCAAAGCAGCATGGAGTCTAGTAGCAATCAGTTCTCTCAATAGTAGCTAAGCTGTTGGTATTCAAAACTAGCTCATATTACACTCCTGCCCAGGTATTTGAAGAATGCTTTCAATTTCTTATCTCTAGCTTAAACGTAATCTTTAATCCAACATAAATTTTAAGTTTTCTTTGTCTATTGTTTTTGAAGATGCAAACATTAGATAACATTCCAAAATATATTCAAATCTACTTCTAGATTGGAAATAGATTTGACAAAAATGTTATCTTTAATCTTAATCGCCATTTTATTTTAAGTAAAAACTTTAATTAAAAATTCCTTCCCAAGACTAAAACAATATTATATTCCCAACCCTTTAATTATTTTTGGACAATTATCGGTTGCATTTTTCATCTTGGATTTTATAAAATATACAATTTAATAGAAAAAACAATTTAAAAAAAAAGTTTTAAAAATGACTTATAATGAAAATTAAAAAAAAAATCAATATTTTGTTAGTATTTTTTTCTCCTATATATATATATCTGAGCCACATACTATGTACTTTTAATGTGAAGAAAAGAATTAATAAAAAGAACTAATAATAATAAATATTGAAAAGTTAATCTTTATAAATTTTAGATGCACATCTCATATATATATATACATGACTAAAAGAGTGGGTTGGAATTTAGGGTTTAAATACAGGTTAGTAGATGACACCATGAAGCTCAATCTTAAGCTAAGATTGACTAATTCAATATATATATATATATATTGTAACGATCGAAATGAAAGTGAAGATCGAATCTAACTGCAATCTATGATATATGCACTACCAGGGCGCCATCTAAGCATTTGAGCCTAGAAAAAATTATAAAGTAGGTAGATACACGCTGTTAAGATTCCACTTTATTTAAATATTCAGATCGTTAGCCCAAGTCACTAGCTCAGTGGAACAGCAGAGATTATAAAATATAACTTTATATCTTAAATATAAAAAAATAAAAGCCACTGCCAGAAATTAACACATAAAAATATTTATTTACGCACATATAAAATCATTCTAATTTGAGGAATAAGTTTAACATTTTAGATTTTTATATTAATCTTTAAATTTACATTTAACTAGATCGCAATAATGCATTTAATATTTATTTAGTGAGTCGAGTATGAATAGACTATATAGATTGTATTTGAAAAGAAAAATGTTCTATCCCTTATTTAACCTTAGGCCAAAAAATTTGCAGTCAAACCGGTGCCAACCCATCTGATACATTTATGTATTCAATGTAGCATGAAAATACGACAACACAAAATACTATACTGTCAGGAATGTACATCTGAACAGTAGGTAGAGTTAGAGAAGACATTGTCTTTCCACCAACAGGAATGCTACATCTGTTCGCGAGTAGAACAATAAACAAAAAACTCCATAGGAATGAACTGCGGTCCTTTGCCAACTTACAAACCCATCCATAGGCAAACAGAAGGTGTGTGGCATATATATGCAATCCTGCCCATAGTGGATCTCATACTACATCTACTAATTACACAAATATATCCAATCCATTGAGCTAATTCAACTACGAAATGAATAACCTAAGATTACCCTCGCTTAAACTATATATAACTTTACAAATCTATACAGCCATTCATGCCTGACTTAAATTTAACATTTATTATGTTCACACAGATGAATTTTATAAAATTTGTTTTAAAATGTTGAGTATAGATCGGCTGCACAGATTCCATCGTTAAAACATTCCAAAATAAACATAACTGATCAAAATACAAAGTTATCGATAATGTCAATTGCATAGGGAATACAAAAAAAACTCAATAGCATTCATCGTAAGATGCCGCAGTGACATTATGACTTATATATTCCAATTGACTATGAAACAGCAACATAATTAACCGCTAACGAATCTATGCAATGTCTATACCCAACTTTAAATTTCATGCATTTAAATAATTTATACGATAAGTATTAATACAAATAAAAAATAATAAAATGGAAATGATGTTTATCAATGCAAAACATATAAATCTAAACATTCTCAATTGATTTTAAACTTAAAAGTCAGATAAAAGTTCATAAGCTTGAACAAAAGTTCTTAATTATTTTTAAATTTTAGAGTTCATGTCAATAGCTTACAGTAGAAGAATCACTGCTCTTGATGTAAATTTCCACGGAGTCTTTATTTGAAAACCCGGTCAGATGTTCTGGAGAAAGCATTAGCTGGTTCATTTTGGTATCACAGTCAGTTCATTTTTAAAATAGAGAGAGAGTGTGATATGTGCGTCCTATCACGACCCTCAAAAACAAGCCGGAAAAACTGTCAGGAAAACTGTATTTTTCCTTTTATAGTATCCACACAGATTCAACCAACAAAACATCACTAATCCATCCTTTTCATTCGGGTCCGAGCTGAGGCTTGGTGCTTCCATTGGTCAAGCTAATTTCTCTTTATTCTCTTATCTAACTTTTCATCTGACCTTTTAATTACACAGCTTTTGGATAATTAATAAACAATCATTTCCATTTACAGATTACAGGAATTAATTAATACCTGTTTTTATTTGAACTTATGTTATTTCTTTATTAAAATATTTCTATATTTAAATCTTTTATTTTTTTTATCAAAAAAGTACGTTCAAATACTTTTTTTTTTTTGTTTATGAAAAAAAAATTTTTAAAAGTTTAGCATCTGTGCGAATATATACGTTTAACAAACATTTTAATTTTAGCGTTTAGTTTGTTTTTTTTTAATAGATTTTATTTTTATTTGCGAACTTTAAGATTTTATTTTAAATTAATGTAACGATATTTATATATATCGTTACAATATATATATAAGTATATTATGAATTAAAACATTTAACAATATTATCTTATATAAGGGATGTGTTTGCTGTCCACAAGATGCTACTGGCAACACTCTTCTTCAAATTTAAGTAATGGAGAATTGATCAAGAATAAAACAGAAGGACATTATTATTTAATATAATTTATTTATGGTAATAAAAAAATTAAATTTATTTATATTATGATTTTATACTATGTTATTTATGTGCATATATTATTGATCATGTTGTGTGCTATATATTTTAAAATATTAAAGGTTAAATTTCTCAGAATAGTATTTTATCATATGAACATATTTTGAAGTAGTAAGTGCCTTTCC
This sequence comes from Epiperipatus broadwayi, assembly GCA_028023455.1. Lineage (NCBI taxonomy): Eukaryota > Metazoa > Onychophora > Udeonychophora > Euonychophora > Peripatidae > Epiperipatus > Epiperipatus broadwayi. The sequence continues at coordinate 684,197 of JAQFVV010012548.1, forward strand.
ATAAAAATATGAATAATTTATTTATGAAGGTATATTGTTGCTGAAGTTGATGTTTATTCCTATGATTTATTTATTATTATTGTCTAATGTGAATAGAATCATATTTGGTTATTAATTATTTGTTATGCTTTGTTATAGATAATAGAATTATTTTTTCTATATTTAGAAGTGCTTTTTTCATGCCATATATTTTATGGGATGGTTGTTAGTCTCCATAATGATCAATTTTGCTAGCTTATTTTTCAGAAAGAATAGAAGCATTAATATCTCTCTTATTATTTGTTGTTTTAACTTTTGCATGCTTATAGCATATACCTTAGAAATTATAGCTCAAACTCTATTCTAAGTCAATTTCTATTTATTTTGTCCCTGATGCACATTCTCATTATTTTTCTAGCCTAATGATAAAGTCCTAGATCCTTTACTAGCTCTCAAAAGTAGATGCCTCCTATAGGCAATGCCACCATACTTTTACTTTGTCTTACTTTATGATTATTGAAGATTTATTTTTCTTGTAGTGTTAGTATGTTTAATAAAACATGTGTAAGATTTTACCCTGGCTTTATCTAGAAATTTTAGTGGTATTATCAAGATATTGTGGAATTCTACCATACCTCTATGAGCAATCTTGGTCAGCTTAAAATGTGAAAAATACATTGTAAATGTATGTCCTATATTTGAGATTTGCTAGTTGTCAGGACTAAATATGATAAACAATTGGTTTTAAACTTTAAAATTTATTTTGGGCATGAATAGATAATATACATCTCTCTTATAACTCCTTCACTGATGAATTGGCAAGCTATTATTATTATTATTATTAATATTATTGAGTATTAAAAATATTCATATAAGAGACACTACTATATGGTTGTTATTATTACTGTATGAATGAGGTAATAAATGAGAACTTTTGATAATGAAATAATACAAAAAGATTCTTTAATATAATAGATTAGTTTTAATATGATGAATTATTTTTGCTAACCCTACAGATGTATTTTAATAAAACAGTATGCCAATTTTTAATTTTGATCCTTCTGATATAAAATTTTGTAGAAATAACTTTGTAAAAATTTTGATGGACTAATTGTAAATTTTGTTGTTATTTTGCTGTATATAAATCTTTGCTACTGTTATTTAAATAACTTCTCATAGTTATTTATTCATATCATCCCACTTGTTAAGTAGAAATCATCTCAATTATCCAACTTAAATCATTTTACACATTAATAATGTATTTACTATAAGAATACATGTCATTTAAATTTATAAGAGACACTATTTATTAAATTATTTAAATATTAATAAAATCTCCAAGAAAGATGTATTTGCTTAATAAAGAGTTACAATTGTTTATAAATTTGAATCACTTTAATTAATTCAATTTGTTTATGGTAAATCATTGCATGAGTTAATTTTAAATTATTTTCATATTAGAAGTTTATAGTTGTTATTATTTTGATAAAAATAGATTTATTCTAAGTTATTTAGGATGGCTACCAAATCCCATAATCATTCCTAATATCTGAGTGGAATCCTAGCTTATTCTTTATTTTATTCTAAATTTAAGAGATCATGTTGTATTTTATTAAGTTAGTAATATTATTGTTATTATTATAATTATGATAAGATATTAGTTTAGGCGAAGTGTATTGTATTTTAACTAGAATTTTATTCAATATTGAATAAATTTAGAGAATCAAGAGGAATTAAAAGAACATATTACTCTGAGATACCTTATATAATTTCATAAACCTTATTATTAATTTTATTTTAATGTTGAGCTAAGATAAATTTTGAATGACATACATTTTAAAAGAACATTTTAAATATTTTAAAAATTAAATATTATTTCATCTGATCAAAGCAATGAGATGCTTGGAAGATGCTTATAAAAGGATTAGAAGATCTTTATAAGGTGAATGAAAAAAATAATAGTTAGATCTTAAAGAAGGAAACTTTAAATGTAACATTAATGGCATATGTTTATAATATTAAGATTTTTTTTATGTATGATAGCATAAGTTAAGGTTTCTCCTCCTCTTAATTCTTAATAGTGTTACTTTGTATTTTATTATAATGCTTCCCCATATATTTTGGTGATGTCATATCATAATTCGAACCTGTTGAGCATAGCTATAGTTAATAGTATTTACCATTTATAGTTTTACATTTACAATTTTAAGCATGTCTACATTCTTTCTTGTTTAGAGAGATGTTTTAGCTCATACAATGTGCAGTGTTATTGATCCTGCTATTCCTTACAGAATGGTGCATATTGTATCTTTGTCTTTCCCCATGCTGTCTTTTTCATTAGGTTACAATATATATAGAAGGGGTCTGAAGAATGAATAGCTCATACAAAGCTCAAAAGTACACATAATTAAGGTTAAATTTTACTACCAGATCAAATAAAAAACAAATTTAGTTGACATTTTTTACCTAATTCAAATTCATGGTTCCACCTTTCACTATTCTTGATACATCTGTAATAAATATAAAATAATTATTTTTATATAATATTTGAAATATTACATTTATTTTCTCAATAATGTACAGTTTAATTATATTTAAAAATGATATATATTATATAATTTCATGAATTCACTTTTTTACATGTTTTTTTAAAAATAATTTTAAATTAATAATGTTTAACACTCACCATAACTAAATCAAGGATTAAACTATATAATTAATTTTTTTATACAAGCGATTTTCAATTTAAATAACATTTGTGGCAAAATAAAATTATTTTTAGTTCAATATTTGGTAATTAAAAAATATTGTTAGAAATAACCAAATATATTAAAAACAAAATATTTTTTAGATTTAAAAAAAAACAACAACTTGTTTTAATATCATAATTTAAATAATTCCCATTACAATTTTAAACATTTATGAAATAATTAAATTAATGAGCACAAATAAAATTTGCTGCTAAATAAAATTATTTTTAGCTTAATTATTATTAAAATCATCTTTAGAAATAGCAAAAATGTATTTAAACAATGAAATTACCTTTTTTTTTTTTTTAAAAAAAAAAAGCTTTTCATTGCACTGAATAATGTTATCTAAACAATTCTTGCTATAATACTTAATTAAACAACAAACAAAAATAATATTTATGGAAAATAAAATTATTTTTAGCTTAATTATTAATAACGACATTATTATGAATAATAAAAATGCATTGGAACAATAAAATAATTTTAAAGTATAAGTAATCTAAACAATTCTCATTATAAGGTTTAAGAGAAAATGACTATATTAAGAATCACAACAGTACTGATGAACATCGATGGTTAAAGCGCTATAAACATGTGGTAATTATCAGGCCATTTTAAATTCTTTATCATATATCTTTCTAATATTTTGTATATATTTTGTTACCATTTAAATTTTATGTTTATTTTTACTTTTAGTAGAGAAAACGATATGAGACAAAAAAAGGGGAAATAAAAAGTAATGTAAACATCTGTAAAGAAATGATTTTCAAGCTAGAGTAGTAAAAAACTATTAAGATTTAAATTCTGAATATGGAATCCATTTTTAAAATTTAAGAGTAAAAAGTATTTCTAATCAAGCAGTTCGCATTATAATAACATGGAATAGATGAAAACTTACTGAAGTAAATTGAAAAACAAATAGCAGATGATAGTAATAATGTAATATTTTTTGTGCTTTTAAAGCTTAATTTTAATTGTCAATAAAAGTTGAGTACAGTAAATAATATATATATATTTACCTTATATTTTCGATTTTATATTACATTTTTGCTGTTTAAATGCTTGTGTAATATAATAATCTTGCTCTAGAGTATGAGTTTAGAATATATATTCCTAAATATATGTATTTCAAAGTTTTGATGAATGAATATATCAATTAATAAACATTCTTCTGAAACTAATTATTATTCATTAAACAGGAGAGACTTCATTATGTATAATATCATCATAAAATGTTTCTAATTTTACCCAAATACATTCAAACAGATCACTTTTTTGAAAAGAGTCACATGGTTAAAAAAACTTTTTAAAAATGAAAATTAAAATTCATATCAGTTAAAGTACATGTTAGCAGTCAAATAATGCAATTTTATAAAAAACATAAATTAATTAAAAAGTAACTAATATTTTCATGTGCTTACAAACACATCTAAGATTACATGAAAATACTAATTACTTTCTAATTTAAATTTTTTATCAAAATTATTTTATTTGATTGTTAATAGTATTTTACAAAAGAGTTTTCAATCAGTCTCACATGACACAGCAGAAAAAAGAGCAAACAAATATTTCTTGTAGATATTTGATGATCTTATCAAGACAGTTTTAAATCATATACATAGAATTTGCTATCAAATAATCACAACAATTATCTTTTATATACCTGTCTTCAAAAATGTCTGAAACAAATAAATAATGCAGTAATATACTTTAAAAAAATGTTAAACCAGGCTTTTGTTTCACAGCATCCAATCGTAAAACCTTACTTAGCAGTATTTATTATTATCTTATTTATTTTTGTTTATATAATAACAAAATGAAAATGGCAAAAGTAGGAAATGAAGACTTTTGTATAATCAGCAAACTTAAGAAAGCAATTGCAACAAAGTAAGGATGACAATAATTGATTATCAATTGAAATTGAATAAAATAAAATAATGTTAATGAAAATGAAAATAAAGACAATACTAACAGAATAATATTGTCTCATAAATAATAATATGCCCTTGTTGGATAAATCAATTGTAATAAGGTAAAATATTTAATAGCAGTATAAGACTTTATTTTACAGATTCTTATACATTAATCTATTCTTAATAAAATATATGAAATTTTCTCTTTTAAAATTTTATAAATTTACAGCATCAAATTGTAATGGGGTAAATGTCTACAGTACAAAACTATAATAAAATGCAATACACAAGATCAGTTTATTTAATATACTTCACCACTTATGCCAACTTATAATAATATAAAATGAAAGTCAACACCTGAAATAACTCTACAATTTACAATATCAATCATAATGACATAAAATAAATACAAGATTTGTATTTGACACTTATACAAATATAATTAGCAAATCATAATGGATTATTCTTTAAATCAATAAAGTGAAGTTATTAAACTCTAAATTATAATTATCCTAATATGCGTAGTATTATTAACATTCTATTGTAAGTGAATGTTAACATGTTTAAGTTAAATATACAATCTGCACTGATGAGCTTTAAATCTAAACAAAGTAAATCATTCTATTTAATGTAATTCAAATGCCAATTTCAATGTATGTGATTACCAATTTTATAATATAAGATTACCATTTTTAAGTAAATACTAAATTTCTATAATATATATCCAATAAATAATAGTTTAAAAGAATATGCAGGATCCAATTATAATGACTTTTGATTACTTTAATTAATTAATATATTTATACTTTACAAATTATTGAACAAGCTCATATATAAATTTTTATCCAAAAATAACTATTGCTTATAAGTGTTAAAATAATTATGGTGACCTAATTAATTATTAAACACCTAGCTATAATACCAAGTTAATTAATTTACTATTATATAAAAATGTATATCTAACTCAAATGAGAATATACTGGATTTACTATAAAATAATATATACAGGTACCAATCCAATCATTTATTTCCTGGAGCATTTTATGATTTATTCATTATAAGCTATATGATATAAGTCAATACATGACCACTGTCCATCAAGATTTTATTGGTCAATAGGTTTGCATTATTAATTGAATGATAATCAAAGCAAATTCATTTGTTTAAATGAATTTAAAATTTATTAACACTAAATATTTAAAGAAAATAATGACAGATAAACAACAAATATTTATGACATACATTAATAGAATATCATGAAATATATTCTTTGTCTTAAATGTATATTAATAAAATAGGTGTTAATACAGTGGAAATCCACCTACGTAATGTTTAATAGATGATATAAAATTTATGTGAATGAAAATGTTACTGCACACATACACTATTTAAAACAGAAGAAAGTTAATGACACTTATGTAATCTTCATAATGAAGTAATTAAGATAAAATATAATAATCATAAGTTTATTTATTCATTTACCTTATTTTTTCAAATAAAATATCAGTGAATAATTGTTACAATACAATTCTTTTGGATTTATATGACTTATAATAGATATATTCAAAAGTAATTTGCAACAAACAAATAAACATGTAATATTTAAATCTAAGTTTTAATTATTATAATTTAGATTATAAATGTAAATTTAAACTAAATTTAACTTTCTTTTATTTCCCATATATAAAACAAACATTTAATTAATTTAAGACATAATAATTGATAATATTTATAAATATTATACCAATTGATCTGGACCATCTGATGAGTGCTGGTTCAGCATGAAATATATATATTGAAGAACATTTATATTTTACACATGTGTATGGACATATGTATCAGTTGTATGAGATAGAGCACATATCTGAAGAGAGCTTGAAGGTCTGTGTTTAAATCCCTTATATAATTACATAAATTCGGGTATATAAATTATACCTGTATAATTAAATCTTACAAATTTAGCCTATATCCTGCCCCTCCCTCTTCTGTGTATTTAAATGGATAAGTTCCTATGCATGAGGGGTCAGAGTGACTTAAGCTCAATATGGGCATGACAATAATATTGGAATCAACAGGGGATTTGGACATTTCATCATAAGATTTTCAATAGTATAGATGGATGAAAAGTTGGAGGGTGAAGTACATTGAAGCCTGTCCCTTGAAGTTTGAATATTTGCTATCTTAATATAAACTGAGTACTGATATGGACCAACTGATGAGTGCTAGTTCAGTGTAAAATATCTATATTGGAGATCATCTATCTTTTACACTTGTGTGTGATCATGTGTATAGATTATATAAGATAGAGCAGAGCTGAATGGAGCTTGAAAGTCTGTGTTCAAATCCTTATTTAATTACATAACTTCAGGTATGTAAATTATACTTGTATAACCAAATATTAAATATTAAATCAATAAATACATAAATAAAATACATCTTAACATACAACCTGATCATTATTCTCCTATATGGCACTTCAAAGAAACACAATAATTCCAATGTCTATCCCATAAGTTTTTTTAAAATGACATTTATTTATTTAAACAAAATAAAAGTATTATAAACAGTTATCCAAAACAATGCATATGTAGTAAATTTCAATATTCTCAAAGTATTGAATTTTTAATCTTTCATTTAGAAAATATTTAATATCATAATTGTATCATGAATAAACAGATGCTACTGTCCATTTATTACAATACAATATAAAAATAAACTGGTTTAAATTCTATATTAAAGTACTCCATTGGTGTTATAAAATTATATTTGCAGATAGGAACAATTCTTATACTGTTGTTGACTTCTATATTTTATTATTAAAACATTTTGTTCATATGCGATAATCATTTTCAGTAGAAAAATATCAAATGGAATTTGAATGCTATAAATTACTTTTTTCTTCTTTTAACAAGTTTTTGATAATCCTGTCCATTTTCCTGAATAAATATACTTCTTTTTATTCCATCATTTTTGTGATTATCAAGCAAATACTTTCAAAATAAATAAATAAAAATATATAAAAGAATTTAGATTTGCTTCTATGAAAGTCAGAAGGGTCAGAGAGTAAATTCAAACCATTCAGTCTCATTTATAACCTCTTACAATTGACAACTCAACACTAAAGTTATGCTCATTATTCATTCTAATACCAAAATCACATTGTGTTCCATGCTTAAAATCTCTTTTACTATAATAACAAGATAAAACAATATTTTATAATTATTACATATAACAAATAAACATAAAAACAGACACACTTATAACATTAAATATTCATATTTATTGTTTATACTCTACTACTTATGAGTGCAATAAAAAAATCAAAGTCAAACTTTATTATTTACTTATGCATTTTAAATTAATAAATTTAATCCATAATTTTATTTTGCAATAATAATAATATATTTCTTGCTTAAATATTTTATTGTCATAACAATCTATTTCAATGTTCTTGGGATAGCACACTACCTATTAAAACTAACTAATAATATTTTTTTAATAATATACTTGATATTCCATCACCTACTAACATTGCACCAAATTTTGATTGGCACAATATATATGAATTAAATATTTCCATGAATTATTATTATATAAACAATAGAAATGAGATAATATTCATATGAGCAGAGATCACCTTTAAGCTTTGGGGTTACCAAGAAATTATCAATTACTACTAATTGACAATCCATATAAAAGAGGATATTGGATTCCTTTTACTTTAACAAAAATTCCAACAAAAGAGCTATTATAAGTTGATGAGAAAACTTGTTTAATCTTAGGGATTGTCAATTAATAATAATTCATAATTTCTTGATAACATCAAAAGTTAAAGGTGATCTTTGTTTACATGGATATTATATTTTCATTTTTATTCTTTATATATATGCTAACCTACTTGTGACATGATATAAAAGCTATAGTACAATGCTTTTTTGTGAAGTGTTATTTACTAAGTCTTACATAGGTTTTATATTTTGAAATGTATTGTCAAGTTACAGAAATTGCTTTAATCAACCCTACTCTTTGCTATATATGTGATGAACTAACTTTTAAATCCCAGATGTAAAAGATTATTATTAAGACTAAAGAAGGAATTCCCATAGTTGCTGTATAAATTGAAAGGCTACTCACAGAGTAGCTAAACATTTTATGTCACACACCAAATTGGGTTTCCAGTGATTTGGACCAAATCCAAAAATCACATAAATTTCTATTTCTGCTTTACAAGTACCAAAGAGATCATTTCAAGAATAAATCTTAATTACTTGCAATGGAACCATTTCACACATTGCTAACCAAATCTTTCAAAATTATAATTTTAAATGATGAAATAAATAAAGCTGAAGCATATTATGACAAAAAAAATGATGAGGAAATTTTGGATTCAATATTTTAATTTATTTGTTTTTTTAATGAATTATATTATTGTTACAATTTTGTTTATGATTTGAATTGATCAAACCATCAGATTGAACTTAAATTAAAGATTAAAAGAACTACTGCAGTATAATAGTAATCTCATTATTTTACTCAGATGCTGCAAGAATTCAAAAAATGCTTTTTCAAAAAGATAGATTGATATTTTGTAAAGAAGTTAATCATTGAAGCTTTTGTATTTTAGCCATAACGCAGATGATTGGTAATTATTTATGACCCTTCAACTATTAACTCAAAAGCAGCAGTTCTTTTTTTTATAACAAAACTAAATTTTCTTTTGTATCTATTACACAAACTGCAAAAATTAAATAAAGTCTTACACCACCATGAAAGTGCTTTTAGAAAAGATAAAAAAAAAAATAAGTAGAATGTGTGAGTACATTTAAAAGTAATCATATTTTGCTATAGCTAAGTTATATCAAAATCTGCTACCTTTTTTATAAGTGGAAAGTAGGGGCGAGCAAAACTACAACATTCAAGATGGATCTCTATTTGTTCCAGGTAACACAGAAATAAAATGAACAATCTACTTATTGACCTTAAAAAAGTTTAATCTCTGTTTTCACTCACCAAACTAAGGCTTATAAAAAAAACTTTGTTAAAGTAGTAAATAAAATACAAATTCAAATAATATATGTTGTTGAAATATATATATAAATCTGAGCACTCGCGTAGAAAAAGCATTAAAATGTGAAGGTTAGCATAGCTGCCTTCCAAGCAGCTGGCCCGGGTTCGCTTCCCGGCCGATGCATTTGACATATGAAAAAAAAAGAAATAATCGGGATAAAAAAATTTAATAAATATTTCTAAAGACAGAATTAAAGTATAAAGAAATATATAATTTCTAATTTTAATACTGAATATTAATGGTCAATAATAAAACTGTTTAAAGAAAGCAATTATCCATGAGTGTGCGCAGATAAAGTGATGTTTGAAAATTGAATAGCTATATTTATTAAAAGATGAATAGATAATAGGGACGATGGATATTAAGACGTGACAAGCTGATCCAACTGATAAGGTTTGGCTTATGTTAAAGTATATCTTGAAAGTCATCTAATTTTTTCCCTCTCTGTAATCATATATTTTAAAAAAGTAACACGAGTGTTTATGTTGTTTGAGAAATATTTGTGTATTATATATAAATAAGATCAATGTTAGAATATGGGAATTTTCATTTTATTGCTCGAGGATACTATTAATTATTTACATCCACTTAATTATAATTATCTAGATCAGTTGCTTTATAACATTTTTTCCTCCAAATAATATTTTAATTATTTTTTTTTCTATTTTATTTTTATCTTTTATTGATTAAAATTTATTCTAAAGAAGTACTTATGTAGTACTTCTAGAATGCGAGATTTTAAATCAATAAGTTTAATGCTTCAAATTTAGAAAATTTAATATATATTTAACTGGAGTTATTTTTATAAATGAAGAAAGCAAACGGGTAAGATAGCCTTTCGAATGATTATTGGAAATAATAATTAAATTTTAAAAAATATTGCAAAATTATATTTCTTGGCAATGATATATCAATTAAAATTATTTTAGAATATTTTATATACTTATAAAATTGAAAAAAAAAAAACCCCACAAGAGATGAAATAGTTTGGACAATACAATGTGGATGAGAAAGTATCTCTAAATTGGGTAAAACACACTTCAGACGAAGGACAAAAAAAAAAAAAAAATAGACGAAAGAAGAAAAAAAACAATTTGAAAAATAGATATTGATAAAAAAATATTTTGATAATGCAAAGAAAAAAAGAGAAGACATTCTAATTGTTTAGATTGTGGAGGAGAAAATGTTGGAGGTAGAATAATAAAATGTATAAGATTTTCAGATAATATGGCCCTTATAGCTGAGAATGAAAACTGTCATCAGAATATGTTGAATAAATCGGAAAAAGGACATAAAGAATGAAGATTAATATTGAAAAAACTAAATATTTATCAGTAGGGAGAAATTCAAAATGACTGCAAATTAAAATCTGTGATAACATAGTTCAACAGATAAAGGGATTTAGATATTGGAGTAGTTGGTTGAGTGAGGATGAAAAAAGTGAAGATGAAGTTAAAGGAAGAATAGCATTGGCAAAGGAGATATTTATTAAAAGAAAGAAAATAGTTCTGGGCCTTTGAAAAAAGAATTAAGAAAAAGATTAATTAAATGCTATGTGTGGAGTGTACTAATGTATGGTTGTGAAGCATGGGCAATAAGTAATAAAATTAAGAACAGATTGGAAGCCTTTGAGATGTGGACAAGAAAAGGAATGAAAAAAAAACAGTTGGATTAATAAAATAAGAAATAAAGACATTTAGAAAAAAGTAAATGAAAAAAGATTTATTGAGGACATCAGAGACAGAAAGAGAAACTGGATTGGGCATACATTAAGAAGAAATTATAATTTAATGAAAGATGTTTTGGAGGGAATGGTGAGTGGAAGTCATAAAAAAGGATGGAAGAGGTTGACATTGATGGATGATGTAATAGTTGGGAAGGGATATGTGGATTTGAAGAGCTAGTCAATAAAAGGAATGGAATGGATAAGTGGATGAATTGTTGATGTGACTACTCTCTGGACCTGTTGGTGATTATGAAAGAAAAAAAGATTATTAAAGTTTATAATGTGAGTCTAAATTTTAGTCAATAAAATGGCATCAATGGCAAATTATTGTTAAAGATTAAATACCACCACATGGTCAATAAACTGTTCTTTATAATTCAATATACATTCTAACACATAAAAGGTAAAATCTAATATTTATGTAAATAAGAAATGCTTGGAAAAAACAATTGTTAGAGAAGGAAAGATATCCGCTGATGACTTTTGCGTATTTGTGGATATCACCCTACAAGGCAAATCTGTATTTATGCAAAACATATCCAGTGCATATAAAGTTTACAGAAAAGATGCAAAATTTTCAAAATTCATTATATGTTGAATGTTGGGTAATAATTTAATTTAATATAAAGCAGACTACTACTAATCTTAAATCTCCAATTCGACAGGTTTTTTTTTTTTCCATTTATGTATTTTTTAAATTTAAATAATAAATCTTTTCCTTCTTATAAACACAAACTTTTCTGAGAATTAAAATGAATATTAAATGTATTGCTGTACAATTGTATATACTGAAATATTTTTGTATACTGATTTTATTAAGAACAATATAACATTTTAGAATTTAAAATATATTTATATTTCGTAATTTTGTCTGGATAATAAAAGTTGTTGGATTAGAGATGTTCAAATTATTGATCGTATATTTCACTCGTATAAAAATAATAGTCTGCTTGATTATTTGGGAGGTCATATAATAGATACTCTTGCACGCTAATCGAATGTTGGGCATTTAACAGTTTTATTAAGCTAGATTGAACTGATATTTTTTATTTATATTATTCAGCTTAGAATTGATTCGTTGAATCTTTATTCTAAGACAGCCATTATTACATTGCATTAAACCAAACAGGACTTTCTTTTATTTATTATAAGCAAACTAACTTTATTTCATTATCATATCAATCAAAGTTGAATACTAATTTTACTTTTAATAAGTATAAAAGAGAGCGAGAGGGAGGAAAAAAAAACCCTTTTATTTTTATTCAATAGCAATATACTAATTTTGCAATTCAATTTAATATATATAAAAGAAATTTTAAAAAAATCAGCTTTTTCTCATTGATTAACAGCAAAATAAAATTTCAATTCATCTACTACTTTAAATGCTATTAAAAATATGGTATTTCAAATATTACATGTATATAAAAATATTTTCCCATACATTAATGTTCTACGAATACAATCATTAAAGGAATACATTATCATAGCAATAAAAGTTTATAATTTTTTGACATCCATAAATCTGATTATTCAGAATTTTGTAAAATGCAATAATTGTGTGAATTGAAAACTGGTTATATGTAAATATCTATTGTTTTTTATTTATATTATTTGCAATTTGTGAATACAATAACTTATATAAATTATTGTAATAAAAATCTGATTTTTATCATATGTGATGTGATATGGCTACTCCTTTATCGAAGTCAGGAATATCTCAGCCACTAATGCCCAGAAAAACCTTTTAGACACCATACCTTCTTTTTCCATTCCCCACCGTATGTTTTTCTTATATTCTTTTCTATCTTGCTCTATCCCATTTCCACAATATTCTTTGTCCAGGGCCTTTATATCTAGATCTCCCCTTTTTCCAACCCCGAATTAAAATCAAGAACACACTTTGTGTTTAATCACTTTGTTTATATTTATTCTCCCATAACTTCATTATTTGTACCCTTTCTGAAGCATTTGCATTCAATTAGAAGATGCCTAATATTTTCCAACTTTCAAATTAAATCACACACATTTCTCCATTTATGTGTATATTCTCTTGTTGTTAACAATCCTGATTGATCTGTAAACAGTAAACTATTTTCACTACTTTCATTGCTATTATTGTAAATTAACTCACATTTAATATTCTGCTTACTTCTATATATATATTTAAGTTCTTTTTATTCTCAGACTGGGAATTCAGCTCTCCAGCTCCCTATTTTTTTATTAATACATCTATTTTTCTATCCCATTCTTTGCCACTATAACAGTCAACAATCCTCCTAACACAATCATACCACCTTTTGTACAAATATATTGACATAAAGTCTTTATCCAAATCTTCTGCATACCATACTATCTTTCTCACCCATATTGTTGTCTGTCCTTTACTCATAACCTAATAAAATACTTTTGCAGCTATTCTCTTACTATCCATAAATTGCAATCTACCGAACATTTTCACTTTAGTTTTTGCATCTTTTGTATAAAAACTTGAGCATTCCATCTCTCCTTGAATTGCCTCCTTTGCCATCCACACATCTGCATTTAATGCATGTCTTCTTACTTCTCTTTGTACTTTTTCTAAGTATCTAATACCCCTTTACTATCACATAATGCATCATTACCATAAGCTAACCCTGCTACCACCATTCCCTTCCATACAATTCTTGCTACTTAATATTTATTATATGAAAACACTGTTAATTTCATTAACATTCCCTTTCTTTTCTTTCCTTCATTTATCAATTTTTTTCCCATTCATCCAAGCAATTCCTCTGATTACTTAAGATGATTCCCAAATAGTTATACTTATTTACCAGATTTAACTTTATATTCCCCAAGAAAAATTCTTTCTCTGCTTTTCCCCCAGCATTTATCATTATTACTTTATTTTTCTTCACTAAATTTGATCACCACCTCTTTACCCATCCTTGTGCAAGTCTTCAACACAACTTCAATATCTTCCCTACTTTCTGTGGACAAGAAAATATCAACAAATAAATGACCTGATATTGTATATACTCCCTTGTCATCTATTGATGGTATATCTACCTCTCTTCCTAATCTTTCTATAGTTCTCTCCATTTCTCTGAAATATAACAAAAACAAAATAGGTGACATAGGACATCCTTGCATTAAATCCACCCCATTTTTACCTCTGATTGTATATTTCCTAATTGATACATATAGTAATTATTATCATATCTCTTAATAATATTCACTAAAGCTCCATTCATTTCCAAATTTAATAAACTTACTCATAATCTATTTCTATTTACTCTGTCTTATGTCTTCTCTGCATCTATAAAGACATATCTATAGGTTGTCTGACTACAATAAAAAATTTCCTATATGCCTATCCATTCTAAAACCTCCTTACATTTTTCCCACTATATTATTTTCTTCCATCCATTTTGCTACCCTTCCAGCTACCGTATATGCAAACATTTTATATAACACCAACAGTACCACTACCAGTCTATAATTGTTTATATTTCTATAGTTCTTATCTTTCCTTTAAATAATAATCTTTCTCTTGTATTATTCTAGCTATCTAGAAATTTTATCTTCTGCACCATCTTACTGAAACATGATAATAGATTTACTTTGCCCTATTTCACAAATTCATCATCATCTCTGCTGCTCATCCATCTAAACCTCTTACCTTTCCACTTTTCAACTTCTTCCCTGCTTTATTCAATTCAGCTTCTGTAAAACTAATATTTCCATTACTGTGCACTTCTGTGTTTGTTATCACTCTGTCCTTCACATCTAACATCTTTTCTATATCTATTACATACTTATTTATAATTGTCTCTAATTCTTCTCTAGAGTTACACTTTTACTCCTCACCATTTAATAATACTATTTCTCTTTCTCCTATATTTCTTCTTTTAATATATTTCCAAAATTTTTTATTCCCATCTCTTCCACTTTTATTAATATCCTCCAATAATTTACTATTTAATTTCATTCTCTCTATACAATTATCTATTTTAATCAACTTCTTTTTATTTAAATAATTTTCTCATTTAATATTAATATCTTTTTCACTTTTTTATTTTTAATATTACATTTATATTCTCTGCCTGCTTTCTTCCTCTCTTTTACCCATTTTTTAATTTTCTATTATTTTTATTTTTCTGAGTATTCTCACCTAAAACTCTATTTAACCACTTTTTCTATTTTCCACTGTAGTCCTTATTTTCATCCCCAACAAACTCTTCCATGATTTCTTCTACTTCTGGTTCTTCTTATTCTAATCATTCACTCTCCATCTACATCTTTCACTATCTTTTCTACTTTTATTATTGTTTTCCATTACATCATTTTTCTTGTAAAAGAATTATGATCACTATTACATACTCTCTCTTCATCATCAAACACTTAAATTATTTGTATTTCATCCATTCCCTCTTTCTCTACTAATACCTAATCTATCATGTGAAATATATATTATTTCTAGACCATGTGTATTGCCCCTCATAAATATTTGATAAATTTTCAATGCTAAAATTTACTCTCTGACAAAAATATTTCACAAGCTGTCCATTCTTGTTAACGACATCATCAATTTCTTCAATATGTGCATTCATATCCCCTATAATCATTATTTTCTTCCCCTTTTTTGTTGAAACTCTGTATAACCTTAACTAGGTATTAATATATACTACTGTTCCACTCCATTATAGTTTGATTATCTGCAGTGGCTATATACATTATAGCCATTCTCCATTTTTGTCTTCCTAACCTTATCTCAAACCACAAATGTTCTTGACCCTTTACAGTAAGTATTTAAATATTTTTTTGACACAACTTACATCATCACTCCTTTTCTTTCTCTTTTCTATTTAAAACCTGCCATACCAAATTTTTCAATGTTGATTCTTCTTTTTTTAAATGTATTTCCATTGCTGCAAATACCTCAAACCCTTTGTTTTTAATTGTTTATTTAATTCCAACCACTTTTCTGGTCTCCTACCATCTTGCATATTCAAATATCCAATTTTAACATTTTCTTTCTTTCTTACTAAGTTTTTATAAATTCTTTTGACTCTTTCTTTTCTATTACATTTGTAATTAGTTTGTTTATCATTAGTTTACAGACCCGTTTCTTCTCCACATTCATATTTATATCTGGATCAGCTATCCTTTGTTTATTTCTTACATCTCATCCATTTTTAGCCTTCTTTTTGGTAACTGTCATTTAAAAACCTACCCACTTTATAAGTTTCCTTAACTATAATATTTTTCATAAATCAAACCCTTTAATGCTTTACTTCCTTCTTTTGCTAAATGCAATCCATCTTTAGTGTATAACTTCCTCTTACTAATAAAATATATGAATCAAAAGCATAAAGCTCTCTTTAGTAGTCTTAATATAAAATAATATATGGTTATTATATGACAGGCAACTAATGTCCGAGACCTTGATGCAGCTACTATATATGTTAAAAATTTATATTTTAAAATAATTTTACATTTTAATTATGCAAAAAATTTTGAACAATAGAATTTTTTATTGCATCAAAGGGAGAGGAAGAGAAAATATGAATTAATTCTTACTGAAAAGATAATAATTTAATATTATAGTTGATTTTTTTAAATATTAATCTTCAGATGTCAGATTATAATTTAATGTCAAATTTTAAAAAAAAAAAATCTAAATTGTTTGAATAATATTGTTTGTGTTTAATTTGTCACTAGGGCACTCAAGTATTACAGGATCTATTAAATTATTGACTATTCACCTTTATATAACATTTAATATTATTTGTATTTTAAAATAAAATAATAAATAGAAGATGTATTAATATTCAATTTTTATATCTAAAATATATATTTAAATTTGAGTAAAGTAAAATATTATTAATGCTAGCTTTTATTTTTTATGAATCTTATCATAGAGAGATGAAAGTTATTAGGCAATAGGATATTAATTTACAATTAAGCAATATCCCATAATCATCCATTTTCATAACAACATACATTTTTAGGAGGTCAGAATGATAATTAAAGCAACACAATGATCACTATTATGTGTTTCTATAAATGAGAATTTTATTTTGACAGTGCTCTCTACCATAAATTTAAACTTTAGCTTTTAAAGTAAATAATTCACTCAAATAATGCTCTTTTAAAAATGCATTTTTTTTAGTTCATTTGAAAATGGATATTTAGACACAATATTTTGATGTATTTGTTTAAAAAATGTATCTTATGTATCATTCAAAATTAAAAAGCATTTTTATAAAAAACAAAAATTTTGAATTTTTTTTTTTTTTTTTTCAATTAATAATACTTATACTTATAAACTTTTAAAAATATGAAAATAAAAACAATTTATGTTATAATTCTTACATATAATAAATTATTAATAAGTACTAACTATTATTAAGGATAAAAATATTTACTCAGTGTGTATTTTTTGTCAAATTGCATAAAAAAGATAAAGTAACTTAAAGATGTCTGACAGGAAATAAAAAGTATTCATCCAAAAAAAAATTAAAATTATGCAGAAAAATTTAAGTGGCTTTATTTCTTAATAAAAAATATAACGGAAATGTAAAAGTTTTTAAAATAAATATATAAATTATTAAACAAATGAGATTATTAACAGAGACAAAACATTATCAGATCATGACATTCTGTAAAATTTAATTTTAATAGTTTCACATTGTCAATAGGATTTCAGAAGAAAAGAATAAAAATTATCAATCTCTATATAATGTGACATGAACAAACTATCTCATATTTTATATATTTCAGCTTCATTAAATATACTAGAGATCTAAACATCTGTTTACCTTATCAGAATAATGACTAGAACTCTATAATAAGCTAATATAATACATTTTATTTTAGAGCATTAATATATAAAAGCAAAAACAATTGTCTCATTTCAAATCATAATGCATTTTAAAATTCCAAATTCAATGATAATTTTTTAGTAGTACACTGAGAACAAATATAACATATGATAAACACATTTTAGGAGTATTATCTAGTTCTAGGTTGTTGGTGAAACATTTGCAGTACTATAAATCAGACTTGTTTATTTTTACTACATAACAGATAATGGTATTACAATTTATATTGGTGCTAGAGAGCATGGCTAAAACACACTTTTATTTATTACATTTATTCATAAGGCATTATAATATTATAGGTATAAAAAGTAAACAGCCTTTTTCAAAATATAAATATCTCACTGCAGGTTAAAAAAATTTAAAACAACTCCTTATAAAGGAACAATAAAAAAAGATAGTACTTATCAGGCTTGTTAATTTCCAAATGGAGTTTTTCATCTTCTCATTTTATTCTCTAGCTAAGGATAATTAGATATCCATTTATTGATCATTGTTGGATGATTATCTGAATCGTATATAAGCCAATTATCTGAAAGAAAAATTCTAAGTTTCTTGAAAATAGTTTTCACTTGGCCTGGATTTAAACTCTAGTTAAATGAATATTCAAAATTAGCATTTACTTAGTTCTTTCAGACAATCATTTTAATGTTCTTTTTTAAAAAATTATTTATATTAAATTATGACTTTATTTAGAATTGAAATAAATGCATCACTTAGAAGAACACTGTTATACATCATGACATTTTGATATATATTTATTTTAGTTACCATTTTGTTTCTGCCAAATATTCAAAATTTTGATTATAAACCTATTCACAAACAAACCAATTTGAATATGTTATTAATATAATTTACAAGCTAGATTTTCAAAGAATCATTTAAATGACTTGCAAATAATGTCCTTCTTTTTATTATATTAATGCCAATGACAACATATTGATATTGACGTATTAAAGAGATGGACATTTATTGCAAGTTCATTTAAAATAATTCTTTGAAAATTTAGTTTGTGAATTGCATTTGATAAACCTTACAAATATTTATTCTGAGCTTTTTATATTAATTAAAGTTTTGGATCAATATCTCATTTTCTTTTAAATAATTATCATAATTATGCTATATATCTTTGTATCTTAAAATTCATGTGCAATACAAATGTATTAATTTATTTCATTTTTTCTATCATAATAGCTATTATTTACATTGAGTGAGATAAAAGGATAATACCTTCTTTATTATTTTTGCATTGTAGATTATTAAATTTGTTATAAGATGCATTCTGTCATACTATTTCTTTATGCTCCTTTATTAATTAAATGTAAAAATAAAACATGTTTATTCATAATATTTATTTTCACATCATTTTGCTGCATGCTTTTTGGAAAATATCAAAAGTAAATCTGAAAGAAAGAATAAGTTGATGAAGCTAGTATTCTTAAATTTGTTAATTTATTTCAGTATCATTTTCTATTTGAACAGTTTTGTCTGTTATTAATTAAGGAATTTTGACTGTTTTGTTAATTATTTTTTAAGTGCTTCTCTTAAACAAAAATATGAGTTTTGTAAAATTAATTGAATGGCTCACATTGTTTAATGGACCGCTATAAAATTTATTAAACTGTTTATACGTGATTCTACGTGTGTATAAAATTTGTAGATTTAATATGTGTTTCACTGATGTTTATAACTTAGTTAAATGGGCATTTGTCAGATTATTGCCTAATGAATTGTACTAAAATGTGTTATAAAATAAGTCATTATCTTTCAAGCAGTAACTGCAATTTGACTCTGCCATTAAAAGAAAAGAAAGTTTAATTAATAGAATCATAGGATAGTGGATACATTATTATTTGTTATGGTTACTAATTTGCCATTAATATTAATAACTAAAATCCCATTAAGGAAAATATAAATGTCTTTGAAATTTGGATATTCAAATGAGTAAAATATTATGTAAATTCTCATTTATTGTTATTATTATTACTTTCAAATTTCACATCAATATTTAGGCCAATGTTTTCTTGTATATTTAAAAGAGCCATTGTAATTCAGTTAGTATTTAATGTACATTGTTTCTAATGTATTTATTTATTTATTATTAATATCGTATTATTCTGAAGCATAATTTAAATTCCCAAAAGGAAGAAGGGAATCAACTGTCCATAATTTTATTAGGTGTTACTACTTAATATCCAGATATGCATTACTATATTTTCTTAAGATGCCACTAATTTAAAATTCGAATTAATTTATTATTTACTACATGACATATTGGACATTTTCAGATTAAAATAATCTTATTAAATCTTAATAATATTATTTGAGAGGATGTATGAAGTCAAATCTTTGATAGATATTTATACATTTGATAAAATGTGAATTATTTAATTTTAGCTATATTATATGTTTTCTCTTTGCTGGCATTTTATAAAAGAATTTTTGTATCATAAATATATGCAAATTTGAAACATAGGTGCTTATTTTTTTATTTATGAAAATAGTACTCTTATTCAATTGATATTTTAAGATATATGGTTCTTTATAAGTAGTATCTTGAATTTGTGAAGATGTGTATTTCTCCCTGGTATATTGATGTAATTATTTAATATTATATGCTATCCAGTATTTATTATGCCACTACCCATTTTGTTAGTATTTTGGATCCCAAGTTGAGTAATAATTTATTAGCAGTACTGAGTTGGGTATTTATTTTTTCGTTCCTTTATTATTTGAGTTATGGTACATTTAGAACACTGGTGATAAAGTGACATTTGAGACCTATTGTGTATTATACTTTTGTCTGTTTGATATATTAACTTATATGAATTATCTGACAACAATATCTTGCATATTTGAAGCATTAAACTTGAGTAAATGTCACACATTTTATCTTATTTTCATTCCTCATTAATATTTTTATTACATCCTAGCTCACACACACATATGTAATACACACAAACACAAACACATTTTAAATATTGAAATGTAATTGCAAACTTTTAAATATTTTGCTTGATTTTAAATTTATAGGAGGAGGAAGAAAATATTTGTGGTTTATAGTCTATTAATTTTAGTACTTTAGTAAAATGACTTGAAATCATTTTTTTCTTATTTGTGATATTTTTGCATTAACAATGTGTGAGACAAACTATTTTAAAATTCATATAAATATTCCCATTAATTAGAATATCAATCTTTTTACATTCACCCTTTGGTGTATAAGATGTCACATATATTTCAATCAATTATCTGGCAGATTGGATTCAATATTTTATAATGAAATTGGAAAAATTAAAAATAGAGACCAAACAATTGCCACTCCAAACATAGTTGAGGCTACATGGAGCCTGATCAAGCTTTAAACCCCAATAGAACAGAAATGTTGATACTAGTGGAGGGCTAAGAGTTCAAGACCTATCATGATGACAATATAATGATGGAGATAAATTCCAGGACTTAAAAATGGACAGTTCAAAGTAAATTTGTTCCGACTGTAGTATCATGAGTGTGGGCTTGGAACTGGAGTGTGAATAAATTGTAATTATTGTGGTGTGAAAGTTGTTGCATCAATAAAGATTTTGTTAAAGGAAATATTGGTTTATAATTAATTTTGTGATTGGTTTGCTTAAAATTAATGAATGGTTTATCACTATTATCATTTCTTTCTTTCTTGAAAATAAATAATCCCAAATCTTGTATATTTTGTTTCAGTTTTCTTTTATAAATAATGCTTTTAATATATATTTTAAATTTTCAACACTCACTTCATATCATTGCTTTACTATCCTCTTTTGTTTACTTAATCATGGTATTAATTTATTGTGGATGGGACCAAATTTGGCTCTGAAGCCCATTTCTTTAAATCGTTAGACAAATATACTTGCATTACACAATATTTCTAGTCAGATAACTTTAATAAAGTTGATAGTTCAATGGTAAGTTACCTTTCATGAAGAGATTTCATTCTAAATTAGTTATTAGTCAATTTTAATTTTAATTAAATGATTTAAGCTTTAGAGAGACCAATGGCCAAGAGCTAATAAAATTCTCATTGTATGTCAACTGAGATGTGACCACATTCTTTCCTATATGTTTGACAAATTTATGAGTCACATAGTAAGCTATCATTATAATAATATTAAAATACTGAAACAGAGAATACAAATAAAGTTTAATTAAATAAACCAAGTATATTTTCAACTGTGTTAGAATCATAATCATGGTTAACAAACAAACAAACAAATATAAAAAAAAAAACACAAAATATTTTATCATTAAAAATTAAAAAAAAATATTTTTTACTTATTTGTTCTCTGATTTATCAGATGTTCATTTTGTGCAATAGCCCAAACCTTTTTAATCTTTCATTTTCTATCATTTCTTTCCTTATAAATCACTCAACAATACCAGGATTAAAAACAAGTATATATATAATATTTAAATACATGTATATTATCTATACTAAGCTTAATGTAATTATAAGGGACTTGAACTCAGACTTTCAAGCTCCCAAAAACTATCCACACCAACTGATATACCTGACCACACACATGTGAAAAAGATAAATGATCACCAATAGACATATTTCATGCTGAAACAGCACTGATCAATTGGTCCAGATTACCATTTCCCACACATATACACAATCATTGCTCAGTCTATATTAAGATTTAATGGACAAGCTCCAATCTTCTTCAGAATCCAGCTCTTCATCCATCCACATCATTGATTGTATATAAATGTGGGAGATGATGTTTTTGACCAACTGATGAGTTCTGCCTCAGCACAAAATACATATATTAATGACCATTCATATTTTTCACATGTATGTGGTTATCAGTTGTATAAGATGGTATGGATAATTGTTTGGAGCTTAAAAGTCTGAGTTCAAGTTCCTAATATATATATGTTTAATGATATAGATTTGTAAAATTCAGATAAGGAAATTAAATACAACAAATATTTTTTCTATAATCCAAAAAAGGATTGTGGGAAAGTTATCAAGGTCTTTCTTTGAATCACCCAGCATACAAGATTTAGATAGTAAGCATGTATTGAATTGCTAATCTTGTTTAAAAATTTTCTAAATAGTACTGTTGGTTTTTTTTTTAATGTGCACTTATGTATGTGCATGAGTGTAAAAACATTTTACTTGGATTCAACAAACAAATAAAGATAAGTAAAACTTATAACATTTATTAAAATAAATTTTAATTCATGTAAGATCACTTAAATTAAAGAAAAAAATTGAAATAATTATTTTTTAAAAATATAATTGTTAAGTTGATTAGATTTGCAGATAACAAAAATGAATCTAGAAATTTGGTCAGCAATAGTAATTAAAAAATAAGAAAAAGTCTCCAATTTATTATGTACCTTTAATTAGTAATCTGATTGTATATTTTTAATTTTAAAAAAATGTAAAACAATTCAGAAAAGAGAGATTAAAAGAAAGATTAGTCGCTCTGATTCTTTGAAAGAACAGAAGAAACTTTTAACTTTGTGAACTACAATATGGCTGAAAAATATATCGCTATTTGGAAAATTATGCTGCTGTAATTGATTAAATATTTATCATCCTGGCTAGAAACAAAACATTTGGTTTATGGATTACAAGTATTACTTGTTAATATAGCCGGAGAATAAGCAGTGCTAATTAATCTAATGTGGACCATCTTACCATAAATTATATAGCTATTTTTAGAAAACTGCATGAGCTTAAATTTAATGCCATAATCTGTATTAATTAAAACGTTAATGAAGAATGGGTGTCCCTATTATTTTTTTTGAAAACAGAACATTTAACTTGAATAAACTGCAAAAAAATACATCACAAGTTTTCACTCCATGTTGATCAGTAATGAAAATTCCAAAAAATAAAAATATCATGGTAAGAATATTCATTTTGAAACTTAAAAAAAAAAAAAAACAATATATAGAAAAGGTCTTAATAAGTCAGTAGAATCTGATTACTTTATTAGATTATATTTCATAAGCATTAGTTGCTAAGTTACTTTTATCTATTCATTTTTTATATGCTTTGCTAGTGTATGAATGTATTCTAAAATAATTATTTTTAACTTTGCATGTGTACGTATATATGCATTAGTTGATTGTAACTGTTAAATAAATTGTTATTAGTTTTCAAAATTCAAGTTGTTCTGCCATTTTATATGGCAGCTTTCATTTCAAGAATGTTCACATTAGCACTTATCAGTTCTGTGTTTATTAAAAATAATGTTTAACCACTAGGAAAATACCACATGTTACCATGAATTGAGGTATTATAGTATTTAAAATTAGTCCATTTAGCACAATACCTTAATTAAGTAAAGACTTCTGAGTGATAAACCTATTTTGAATCACTAATATTGATTTTGTGGAAGTGACAGGGAAATATAACCTGTTATAGGTTCAATAATTTCTATTTTGATCTACTTTATATATGATTCTATGAAAATTACATTAATCAATCATATTTAAGCATGATCCCTCCAGGTTATTGA
Organism: Epiperipatus broadwayi; assembly: GCA_028023455.1. NCBI lineage: Eukaryota > Metazoa > Onychophora > Udeonychophora > Euonychophora > Peripatidae > Epiperipatus > Epiperipatus broadwayi. The sequence goes on from JAQFVV010012548.1 coordinate 709,005, forward strand.
TGCAATATATTGTAACCATATAATCATTTAGTTCTTCTTATTAGCCCTTACAAATGACTATCTTATTTCAAAAACAAATATCA